>JAZGTH010000006.1:11597000-12304000 GCA_036877525.1 Chromobotia macracanthus
TTGTCTGCAATCAGGAAGCAACCACCTAGCTAACCAAAGTACCCTGGATCCCGAGAGCTTCGACAACCTTTTGGACATGTTCACCTGTGGTGTCAAGGAGAAGTGAGCTCTGTGTCCCGCTCACAATGAAGCCGGTGCAATGTTTTTTTTTTAATTGGGTTACAAATAGAAAAGTATTGTTTTTTTCCCAGTGAAATTGGATTGGCTTTGGCAAACCATGTTCTTTCTTTGGACAAATTATTTCAGTGTCCTGTCTTTAAATCAAAAGTTTATAGTCTATTGTCACCAAGCTAGTTTAGTAATAATAATTTAGAATCTTTGTCTGTTTGAACATTAAGAATCTGTTGCAATTAATCATGGGTAATTAGCTTCTCTGCAATTCGTCTTTTGTCTTTGAATCTCTGACCTACAGCTAAATCACATCCCACTACAATAGACAGTGTGCACAGTTTTTCCTGCACGGTTTTGGTATCTCTGCTAATACTGCTAAGTGCCCTACATTGTCCCCAAGCAGCCCAGTTTATGTGGGTGTCAGGAGACAGATTTGGTAACCTCAAAGGGCGTCACATCACTGTGTTCTCTGTCCATGATGTCTCTGGTTGGGGGAGGGGCAGGTGATCTCACACCAGCTGCTACATTCTGCCACTGGCAGGATGCCACTAATGAGATCACTAACAGAATGATGCCAGAGACCTTAATGAACAACAACATAGAGAAAAAAAAATGAGGCACTTCAGATTACCTATTTACCCACATAAACTGTTGCCCTGTTGGCTTGCTTACTGGGAGACTGCTGATATTAGCTCAG
This sequence comes from Chromobotia macracanthus, assembly GCA_036877525.1. Lineage (NCBI taxonomy): Eukaryota > Metazoa > Chordata > Actinopteri > Cypriniformes > Botiidae > Chromobotia > Chromobotia macracanthus. The sequence continues at coordinate 11,597,809 of JAZGTH010000006.1, forward strand.
AACATTTGCTTTGTACATTGTGGTGTTATCATTGTTTTTTAATTTTATCAATTTTGAATTTTCTCTCCTTTTTCTCTTCAGTTTTCACTGTTAAGTATTTTTGGATATTTCATTTGTACAGCTGCTTTGTAACAGTGTGCCATGGTGAAAAGCCCTATAGAAATAAATTGAACTTGAAGATTAGAGTGCAACAATTCTGACTGAATAAACACACTAAGAATTCATAAGAGATTCCACGCATTTGAATTGGCGTACTTCTTTACAATGTCAAAAGCAATACCTCAAATGTCAGAATATCCAGTAGTCTGTTAGCGAAAAGTACCTGGATATAGAGGTCTTCTTGGGTCCTAAAATCCATACCCGACCCGACTTACTTTTTGACCAAACATGACATGCATAAATTAATTTTTTAAAAGGGAAAAACCCGACCCGAGACAAACCTGATGAAATTAGACCCAAGTCCGACCCGACAATGGCATTTATTTGACTGGACCCAAACGTAAATGGCACTGACGTGTGCACAGCCTGCAGCCGCGCAGTCAGTCAGAATAACAATCCCGTTTTTCTGCTGACTGATTTGGCCGCTGCTCCATTACTTTCATTCATTTATTTACTTATTTATTATTAATTTATATTTTTGTTATAAAATAAAATAAAGTTAATTCTGAGTTCGTCTAAAGAAGGACGGTAACTCGGTCAGTCGTGTCACGACTTGACATCATGCTTCTTACATGCTATGCCAATATGGCGTATGACATTTCGTATTGTTGTCTATCACAACCAGACATTGGTTTGCGGGGTTAGTGCAAAAAGTCTCTGCCAACAAGGTGGGCTGTTTATTGTAAATAGACGCTCCGTTAAAGGGATCATGTCTGATCGGGTCCATTTGGAAAAAGCACATTTATTTTAAATTACCCGAGACCTGAGGCAACTAATACCAAACCCGACCCCATGTCCGAGGCACTCTGAGGCACTATGATTTTCATATCCAAGTGGACAAGTGAAGACCTCAACCTGGATGACCTACTGCACCTGCTGAGATTTTGAAGTATGCAATCAATGGACACTTTGCTGGTGAGCTACCATATTTAGAAAGTTTAAAAAAAAAAAATACCTTATCAGGTATAAATGCCATAGGTAACCAAGAAAGTTTAGAACTTGTTAGTACATCATAGGTTAGAGAACAATGCCAGTAGGGCCGATGAGAAGCAAGTTCTTTCTATAACCATTAAGACAACAATTGTTTGTTAAATATAGTGCATACTCTAAAATTATGTGAATTTGGAAGCAACACATTGACATTTGTACATTTAGCAGACACTTTCATCTAACTTGACTTTACATTTTGCCTTAAGAACATGCATCCTCCCCAGCATTTTTGTTCATTACAGCTACACAGTCTAAATTAACTGTCATAGGAAGTGCTGCTTTGAAACATTTTCAAGGTACATGAAAAACTTTAGTCATCATTTAAGGTTGACTGTAGTTCAGGACTTTCAGTGCTGTCCCTGTGTCTGTCTGTGTGTCAAGTGTGGGTAGTCTCTGTGGCCTTGCCTTAAGCACCCTGGCACTGTGATTATTTGGCAGCTTTGCTGCAGTATTAAGGGAGCGTGTGCCAATGGGCACAGCACACTTTGTAAACAGAGTGGAGGGTTATTGTGCAATTACTTTTGTTTATATACAAAGATTTGTTTTTGCTTGTTTGTGTGAGTGAGATTGTTCATGGTGTTAGCAGAAGATTAAATACAAGTGAAGCTCTGTCGATAGCACCTGTAGTATGTTTTTATTTGCAGCTGTAATTTCAACTCAGTACAGTACAGTACCCCAGTGCAAACAAACAAACATCATGTTACAGTAATGCACCTACAATGCAAGTCATACTGGAGGGTGTAAAGGCAGAAATGGGTTGTTTTTGTTAAAGTGCTTGAGCCTATAATTTTTCAGGGGTGGACTACTTTAGTAGACTAAAGGCTCGTTTACACCAAGAATGATAACTATAAAGATAATTATAACAATATTAGCCTCCACAGCGACGCACAATAGCACCATTTATTCTAAGCTTGCACACTGCAGTAAATGCCCAAGTCCGACTGCAACAAATCGGTTGAAAGTGATCCCAACAATACCATTCCTTGTATTTATTTATAGTTGTGGTATGGATTGTGCCATTCTCCTACATTTAGAACAATTTTTAAAACATTATAGTTATAATTATCGTTATCATCCAAAGTGTGAATGCCCCTTAACTTCTGGTTCCCAGTGTAATTCCTAATCTATAGTCCCTTGATTACCAATCAAAGTTACTAGGTTTACTGGCTTCACGTGATCATGGTCAAGAGTTGGATATAACTTACGCATACAGAAAGTTAGTAAGTTGGAAATAGTTTTGATATTTTATTTAATTCTTTTATTTTTAATTTTCTTACCCTTTTAATTTTCTAGAGGGTAAAGTCTTACCCTCTTGGCTCCCATTATAAGTGCATTTTTTTGTATTGCTTCAAAATGTGAACACTAATTAATTGAAATCTCAGATAAGAAGCTCATATTTTTGAAGAGCATTATATTGCAGTCATTCTGGCACACAGTATTCTTTCACTGTTATTAAAGACAGCTTTATGGTTTCTGTATTGATGGTTTGATGATTAATATTCAGGGTTAAAATGGAGGTATTGATGTGGACTGGTTTTCATCAGTAAAGATCATTCCATGACTCACCTTCATGATGGTGTATGAGAATACATGGAATTAATTACAGCCTGTTCTGGAGGAGGATTACAATCATATCAGATCCTTACTGAGAAGGTTTAGAACAAAAATGGTTAATTTCATACAGTGCCTCAAATGTGCTTCTTAAGTCAGCAAAGGTTTGTTCTGACAGTAAGAACACTTTAATCTCGTAGTGCTGATTTGCTTCCTCTTACTGTGGCAGCTGTTTTGTGATGCAGTTTTGTGAAAATGAAATGGCTGACTCATATTTCATAACCCTCATCTTATTTTTGTGAAAAAAGACCTTTGCTAGAGAACAGTGGTAATGTTAAATCTAGGTTCATTTATATCCCCCAGTACAGAGCATTTAGAAACAATCCTAAGTTTCTGTTGTTGATATCAGTGGAGTTGATGTCAGGGGACGCTGCCCTGATGAGTAAAATGATGACTGGTGATGGCTTGTGATAGTACTTTGCTTTGATGGATCACAATAATTCCCAGGATGATAATGATATTTATATATTTGAAGATACTTTGGGAGACAAATAGAGTAATGACTGTCATTCAGTACCCCTCCAAAGCTTAAAGCCAGTGGTGATTTATCAACTGGTTGTTATGGCAATGAGAAGTGGGAGGTCTTGAGTGTGCTAGTAATCAAATGGGTGGAGCTGATGGGTATGGACTTGAGAAAATAGGTAGATGTTCAAAGCAATTTCCACTCAGAATTCTTAGAACCTGCTCTGGAGACATTTTAAGCAAGAGTAATAGCAGACCACAGATCAATAGGAACCTTGAGTCAAGAACTATTTTAACCCCCTGTGTTGTCTGTGTTGAGTGAGTTAGGTTTATTTCCATTCAGATCTGTGTACTCAAAGCATGTTAAACTACCTTCAGCTCAAATCCACTGTTGCATAGTGAAATTTCCTCTTGTCTCATGAGCTGATTAGAGTTCAGACAGATTAGTGCTGTGAATGCATGCACTGTTTTGTATACTTAAGTTTATTTGTATACATTATTAAGGTATTGCTTTCCTGTTTCTCAGCTCATATGGTGTGGGATATGGGTCAACACATTTTTTTGTTTCACAAGGGCTTTTGACCAATCCAGCTAAATTTAATTAGTTTATGCATTGTTTGTGTGACTTTCTATGTACAATCTCTCTCTCTCTCTCCTCATTCTTTAAAAGTTTATTACATATTTTAAAGCCCCTCATTTGTAGCTACCTCTGAAATTGTGTCATTACATTGTTCATAGATAACCTCTGCTTACTTATTGCAGCTGAGCATCTGTAGTCATGGAAACCGGGTAGCTCCTCAGAGTGGGTCGGTTCTGTCTGACAGGACCTTGGCAGATTAAATGTACTTGAGGTTTGGAAATGTGTTTTTTTAGAAACCAGGTTTTCTCCTGAGCTTCTTTCATGCACCACTAAACCCAAAAATGACTATTATTCCTCTGTTCTGCTGTTTAGATATGCAGCAGTTAGAGGCAGAGTACATAATTTTTTAAAAATGTGACTCTTTTCTCCTATCTCAGTTTAATGTGCACCATTCGTAAGTAAAATGGCTGTCAGGAGGAAAATGGAAAGTGTGAAAGCTGGTGACTTAGACTTTTGTGATGCTTGTTTGACTTTCTTTTTAAAGTATTTGTTTACAGTGATCCTGCTTGTTCACTACCTCAGTCTCAGTTTGAAATGCCGGTTTGCAGAATACAGTTGATACATATACTGACATGAGAAAAGAGTTAGAGTAGGGGAGTGGGTGGGGAATAGGTAAAGGGGGCAATGGCATTCAGTTCTTCTAACTTTTAACAATGTTACATTGAGAAAACATTTGTAATTATAAAACTGAAACTCATGTGGCACATACAAACATTCAGCTTCATATTTCTCCTGCGTCCTTACAGGAGCTAACCACTGTTTTTGAAGCTGCTCCAAAAACTGCAATTATCTCTGTAGCTTACAAACCTACACTGTCATTACTAATTATAAGAGAGAAAATTAGTCAGGAAAAAGACTGGATGGTGGATCTAGAATGAAAATGAAGAGGACTTTTTTTGCTGATATAATGTATTGTATTCAGAGGGCCGAGCACTGAGCGTTTAAATATGAAAGAACTCTTCAGCTGTTCTATGAGCTGAACCCACACGGTAACAGTCTGTAGTTACTATTTCACATGCAGGCGCTGAAGTGCAGTCAGTGCTCTTCTGCTGGAAAGAAATCATGAAGACCACTACAGCAGAATGACAGGTCTGCAAGTAATTCACTAGACTCTAGTCTAGACTAAATCTTTTCTAGGACTAACACCAGACAACTAATCAAAATAATAATTTGGATGTTATAATACATTCTCAACATAACTTGTAAACAAAGGCAGGTTACATAGTGACATACTCGGTTGCATTGTTGTTTGGCTCAGTCAGTCATGTGATCAGGTTCTGCGAGGAGTCTGTGTGATGGTAAATGCTGTTATGTAGAAGACTGTTATGTAGTAATGGGATTTGTACAAACAAGTTATGCATAATTACTGAGCAGACTGTTGTGCTTATTCAGTAAAGCAGGATGTTGAATTTATAATTTGATATGGATATATTGCATATACTTAAGTATGATTTTGATCTAACATAATAAAGATGTAATAAAGATGAGTGAATTTTTTTGTTACTCTTTAGCAACTAAACATTTCTTCATGAATTTGGCAAGGAGACGCCTGAACAGAAGTGGGGAAAGATGCAGATAATTAAAAGCTGCCTCTGCTTTTAATACTTAAATGAAATGAATATTGCTGTGTACTCATTAACAAAACACAATAAAAAGACAACATATTACATTACACTGGTGAATAGTTTGTAATGGAACAGCCAGTGCTCAGAGTTCATTTAATTAAATCAAAAGACACAAGTCAGCTGTCCTCATACATCGTTACAGTGTCTTTATTTCCAGAGATTATGATGAAAATACAAATTCTTTTTTATTAAGCCATATTGAAGACATCAACAAAGACAAAAGGTTGAAATAGCACAAAATGTACTAAAACCAAAAGTTGCCTAATTTTTTAAAAATACATTTAAATTCATTTTAAGCTTTGTGGCTTGTCTCTCATGCCTTTTGACAGATCACTGATCTCATACACTGTGGCAGATCGTCATTTTCCCTCTGAGTAACTCCACTAATCTAACACATACAAACACACACACAGCCTTCTGTCAATAACTGTGACCTTGTCAGCCCTCCTGTGGACACCACACGATCCCCAGTGGCCCCCTTGCATCCTTTTTATCTAATCTCCTGTCCCTACCACCACAGACAGTCAGTCAGGCTCTGGGAGGACAGTATTAGTTCAAATATCTATGCTATAGTGCATTAGACACAATTTACTGGATGCCAAGTCATTACACAGATCCAAAGCCTTTAAACAGGAAACTAGACACCTGGATACTGTTGCATACAGGTGCACAGAACACTTATATACCAAATTTAAAACAAGCTTCCATCAGCAAATCTTTCTCTTGACTCAACAGCACAATAGGAGAAAGTAGAAGCTGAGTGCAAAAAAAATGGCAAAAAAAAGCTTGAAACATACTTAACACAAGTTGTGAATGGAAGCAAGTTTGCAAGTTGTTGCATTCTAATATTTCAGAATTCATTGTATAAAATATTCAGATTACATTGCACATTAAAGAAAGGAATGTGTTTTTCTAATCTTTAAAAATGTAACTTGCTATACTGTGACTTTCTTTTCCATCTTCCTTTTTGAACTCCTCACCTCCAATTACACGTCAAACACAGTTAATCTTTGGAGACTTTTTCAGTAACACCAAGATCCAATAAGTCTCACAGCAGCATTTATCAGGGTGACATAAGACTGTACGATGCCCCTATGGAGAGAGTTGCATGCATTGACCTTCAGAATATCCAGTGAGAGTTAAACATTGAATTATACATGAGCTCATCTTAATTCTCTTAACAAGGACGATGGAGGATTTTGGTGGCCATTATTAGGCAGAATGTTAAACATCAAATCTCTCTGTGTCCTGTTTACTGTAAGTCATTAGAAATTGGCAGACCAGGCCCTGTTCTCTGTGGGTCAATTGGTCAGTGTTGACCGTAATGATGTGCTAATCTATTTCTGTCCTTCCTCTCTCAGTACTGACAGGCAGCTGTCTGATCTGATGATGGACGAGTTACAGGATGTTCAGTTAACTGAGATCAAACCCCTCCTGACAGACAAGGTGAGTTCACAAATACTCTCACACAAGCCTCTGATTCTCAGATTCATTAAACATCATCCCAGCTAACAATTTTAGGTTGTAAGAACATTTCCCTACTGTTTTCCTAACCGTTAAATAACAAAAACCTTAATGTTATTTTGAATGTTCCTGGAATGTTCATAGTCCAGTTTTTGTACATAGAATGAACCATTATTGCTTGGTTACGAGAAACTTTTTTTTCTGAACCATTAAGAATGAAGTTTTTGATATGATATATAACATTACCAATACGTTTTTACTAACGTTACTGCAAGATTTTTTTTGATTGCTTTGAGAACTTTTAGAGAATGTTAGCCAACGTTGAGATTGTACCCTTTTAGCTAAGCCCCCCCACCCCTTCTATCTTAATCTGCATCTCACCCCCACTTCAGTTCTCTTGCCCTTATTAGCCTAATTCAGTCCTGGGCTCTTCCAAGCTGTTGTCTACAGGCTGGTTACCAGGATGCCCGGCGGTACCAGAGTGATGTGATCCAGGAGATGATGTACGAATATTATCAGATTCTAATCTCACAGCCATCCATATTACCAAATTCAAACAAAGCCAGAAATTAGTTGCTGTCAGAAAATCCTCCTTGTGGAGGTCAAGAACCAAAGGGAGTTGGGCTTGGAGGGAAGCTGTGTCTTCGTACTGTCTGCATACTGTTTAAAGTATGAATATTGGCATTTGTTTGCTCATTAAGCCAGTCTGAACTTTGTTGACCTCATATTTGAACCCTGTTTTTATCCTCAATTGTAAAGTTGCAAAGTAGATGTAGTTATGTAAAATTAGCTGGGCCCATTCAACCCTTAATCACAAAAACAGAACATAATCCTAACAAATCTATAATAACCATAACCATTTGAGATTTGTGACTCCTCCTAGTGGCCACTCAGTACAGCAGCATTAAAGGGAAGCTGTGTGTGACCACAGAGCACCTTATTTAAATGATCAGTCCTGTTGTGTCTTGGACAGCAGCTAAGAGCCGCCTACTCTGCTATCAAGTCAATCATTGCACCAAAACAGTAGTTTTAAATTGTGCTGGTAGGGCACTAATTTAAAAGAAAACTTCTTGATTAAACATTTTGAAAAAGTACATGCATATACAGTACATGCCCAGGAATGTTTAGCAGAACCTTTAGCATGCCTCATGTGAAGCACACAGTGTGCATTACTCTCAGAATGTATGTGGTGCTTCTTTGTGTGCTTTATTAATACACAGTAGCATTCAAGATCATAAACCCTCTTTCTAACAGAATCTGATGGTAACAAGAGAGACACTTGAAACCTGTTAATACCAGGTGTAAACAGGGCCAGTGTGCCTTTTGTGATGTGGTGTGTGAACCCTTTTCAGACTGGCAAAGCTAACCTCTCCTCTCTGTGTCTTTTTAAACAGAATGGACAGAACTTCCAGGATTTTGATTGTCAGGTAAGAATCTCCTGTGCTCGTTAAGCCTTTATACATTTTTTATATTGAGCCTCAAGCTCTTCTTTAATTACTTCATTCACACAGAGTCATTAATGATGTGCACCGCTAGTTTATTTCCCAGCACACACTTCCTGACCTTTACTTAACTGTTTGAGCATCAGAATTGACAAATGTGTCTTAATGTTTAGCTATGGGTGTGTGGGTGGTTTGTGGGTGGTTGAGCTTAAGAGAAGTCATGCACATGTATTATCTGTATGTGTGTTATCTCTGAAAAAGCCATTTTTAAATCCACAGAACATTAGCACACTTCATTAATTCCCAGGAGTCAATTTTGTTTTTGTTTCTCCTCACATTGTTTTATTTTCTCCAGTGCGACTGTTCATTTGTTCTTGACACAGTTAGCTGGCCATTTAAGTCTTGGACCCCATTACAGTTTATTCTCCTGCCGCGGGCTTTATAGAGAGCACGAGATGTGATCCGGTCTATTCCAGACAGCAGTGCGTGGCTGTTAATGCAACCCACTAGCTCTCTATTATTCAGTGTCCTCTTCTCCATTATCTCAAACCTGACCACACTGACATTTGAGTCCCAGCACATCTAAGGCTCTTGTAGTCCTGTTTCACCCAGGAAGAAGCAGGTCCAATTACTCACCTATAAGTTTACCTACAAACATAAATGGTTTTACTATATTTTTTTACTATATTTAGGATGCTGCCAAACGTTTGGAAAACATCACACGAGCTATGTTATAAAGATTATTTCATAAAAATTAATTTAAAAAAATTATTTACTTAAAAAATTAAGTAAATTAGCATTGTTTTTTGTATAGTAGGTACTTGTTGCTGGTTATTGATAGAAGTGTTCTGTTCTATTTGTTCATTTTATACTTTTTATTTCTTTTTCAATGTCATCAAAAAGCATTAGATACAATCACAGGAATCTGGAAATGTTTTATAACCAAGGCTGGAAGTAGAGGGTCTCGGGGTAACTGATTCCAGGGACTGAATTTCAAGGGGGGACCAGGTTTTTGTATCTGTGATTAAAAAAAAATGTAAATATGTGTTGATGAGATGCATGTAATCGTAATTCGATCTTTCTCTTTAGTGAGTATTTTTAGTGTGGTATATTTTAGTGTGGTAAATTGCACAGTAATTTGCTGTAATATGCACTCACGAGGATCATGCCAACATTCACAGGTTTATATTTAGCCTCAGTCAGCAGGTACATGTCAGCTTGTTGAATGGTGTGTTGCTGGATTAGTTGTAGGAATAGAGCCAAAATAAGTTTAAAGTTTTTCTTTCTATTGGGTTTCTGCTAGAGCTAGTAACTATGCAACAGAAAGACTTGATCTGTTACATAATCTTCTGTCTCTGAACTCCTCCACAGGAAGACAGAGAAAACCATCTAAACTAAACTCTGCTCCTAGAGCCCAAGTTTGATCTTAACACTTTCCCAAAGCTCCTAATGCTTGATGACATTGCAGTCTTCTTAGCTTTAATATGTCTCCCAACATCCCTATATCGTTAGGAAGAGCAGTTGCTATGGCAACACTGCTAATGTTGGCCGGTGGTTGGGTATGAGATGTGAATGGGGCTCTGTTGGTGATGTAAGCTGACACCTGTTGGGCTTCTCCTGCAGAGGGCAGCGTAAATACATATAACAGTCAAGCTGTTCTCAGAAACCCTGTTGAGTTTTGTTTGTGCACTTATGTTGGTGTTGATTTCAGCTGTGTTTTGGGTTATACTGCACGATTTTGCTTCGGATCTTAAAAAATGATGCATTTTTGCTAATTCCTTTTTGTTAATGTCATTTGGTCAGATGGCACACAGGGACAGCGGATGTGTTAGGTTGGCTGGATGCCCATTCCACCAGAGAAGGACTGGCATAGGAGATGAGCATCTCTCTTGATTCTATTTTTCCCTTGCTTATATACACAGACATGCATGTAATGATTTGAGTTCTTAATGTTTTTAAGCAGATGAATTAAAGCTCACTGACCATTTAGAACCCAGGAATGAAACTGTCTGTGGTATATTGATATTTATGCCCATTTTAAAAGGGTCCTTTGGAAATTGCCTTAGAAGACTGGGCAATGACGAAACAAAGGTATCATTTAACATTAAAGGGCATGTGAAGAAAATAATCTCTACCCCAGTAAACTAACGTTTATGCTGATTGATGCTGCCCTCTGTGGGTAATGAGTACTATGGCATGCTTTTACAAACGTCACTGTTGTAGTTCTGTCAGTCAGACACAAAGCTGACGTGTAAGCTCACAGAAGCCTGTCTCTGTCATCTTCATCTGACTGACTGCTTCAGTGGCAGGATACACCTTCTGCTTGATGGGGCTGAAGGCACACACTTGCATGCAGTTTGACTTCTCAAGGGTGTGTTCCAGCGTTGGGATGTATGCGCGTGGGCCGATGCAAAGGGGGCTTTCTTTGCACCCTGTAATTGAAGGGAAATACTCCTTACCTTCACACTCTTTTATCTATCAGGTGCATCCTGGGAAAGACTAAGGTTACATAGCCTGAATTGTCTGAATACAGCCTGAATTGCAAGTGTTGGCCCATTTTGTAGGACCCCTTTGCAGGTGTTACATTTGGAAGGCTGAGAAACAATATGTATGTTCAAAGGCAATGTAAGAATCTCATGTTCCTTACTTAACTGTCAGCAAACACACAATCTTCAACATCATACAGAAGTTTTTAATCCCCAAAGGGGCTGGTGTGGTTTTCAGAGGTTTTCAGCAGTTCACAGGCTTTTGTCTTGCATGTTTTCTTTATCTTTTATATATATTACTTCTAAAGGAATCGGCATCTTGTGGTAGTTGTTTGTGGTTGCTTGCTTTACATTTGGGTCTATTTCCATATGATATCATGATAAATCATGGTAGCAGATGTTTAACATTTAACAGTGAATGCAGTCAGGACCATGCCATGGTTGAATCTGCTAATATTTTTGGCTTTTTCTATGCTAAAGGATGTGTAAAATGTTTGTGATTTATGTAATTGTGTGTTTTCATTCTGAAGAAATTTCTGCATGCAGATTGGTCAGAACTTTTTCAGAACTATTTTTGAATTGTCAAATTTAAGGGCAGGTTTCTGGCCATTATTAATTCTCTTCCTGCCCTCTGAAGGTGGAATCAAGTGTTTCTTCCTGGCTGTGGATGTTTGTTTGAGCCAAAATTACTTTAACTGAATTAAACCGATCTTTAATGGTTATGTCATACTGTCAGTAGAGGCAGGATGATGTCACTGCCCAGTTTCTCTAAGAGCTGAGATTAAGATTACACCCTCCTTTTACATTTCCCATGTGAGCCTCAGCTGCCCCATTTTCCTTTTTTTTCTCCATCAGAGACATTGTGCCTGTTTGATCATGTCCTTTCTCAAATGTTCTGTTCATGTTAAATATACATAACTGGAGTTTAGAATTGCTGGAGAAAAAGGCTCTGATTCTGTGAATCTGTCTAGATTGTTTGATTATGAACCTTACTATCCTTCTCTCTTTCACCACTTTAGAGTGTTAATGTTTTGAACTGCAGTACGTTTGTAGAGTGCTTTCATCATCTAATGAGAGTACCAATGAAAGCTGCTTGTTGTTAGCCTACAAAGCTTGAAATCTGTAATATATAAATAGAGGAAAGTGTTTTTGCTTTTATTTTTGATCTACTTTATTAAGTGTAATACCAAACAGCATAACATAAAAGTAGAAATAAATTTTTTTGCAGATTGTACTTAAACACAACCAGTTTTTCAGTGGTACCAATACAACCATTCACAGAGGCTGATGTGCTATTACTTGAATGAGATTTCACTTCATTGATCATCAGTCTGTTGTTGTTGCAATCAAAACAGCATGTTAAAATAAACATTTAGAGATTCCAACCATTCCTGATCAAACCAGCCATCTAGTTTACACATTATTTATCTAAAGATGGATTTTACCTGTTCCCCAGCACAGTTTGCCTCTATTGCAGGCAGTCTCTGGAGGTGGGGGTTAAAGGGATAGTTCATACAAAAATGAAAATTCTTTCAGCATTTTCTCACACTCAGTTATTCCAAACCTTTATGACTTTTTTGCTTCTGAGGGAATACAAAAGAAGATACTTAGAAGTTGGTAAACAAACAACAGTGACATCCATTGACTTAATGTGAACACAAAACCACTAAGACATTTCTCAAAGTATCTTCTTTTGTGTACCACAAAGGAAAAAAGTCATGCAGGTTTGGAATGGCATGAGGGTGGGGTAAATGATAAAAATATTTTTATTTTTGGGTAAACAGAACCATTAAGACCATGAATTGCTCTCAGAAAGGCAGTTCTCCATAGCAATGCTGCTTATAGTCTTTTTTACATTATGTGACAAACTGCAACAGCCCAGACATTTAGATGTGTGTGCATGTAATGTGGCCACAGATTTGTTCATGCCTGTCACCACGGCAACAGCTGACTATAAACAGGTGCGTTACAGCATGTTCCATTCACGGAACAATTTAACACTTGCAAATTGATCTACTCACCATTAGTAATTACAATTCCTAAAACACCATATCTCAGATACTCTTTAAATACAAGTGGAGTGACATGCCCCACCCCTTTCACCTGACCCTGTAAATCCATTTAGAGCAGCTTTGAGTGGCCTGCCCTCCATCTACCCCTCCTCTCTCACACACAGTCCTCTCCACTATCCCTCCAGTCATTTTATCTGCATGCTTCTTGCATCTTTAGATTTCTCTCTTATTTATTTTTTCAGTGTTGTTGGCTACTATTAAAGAAAGCAATACATTTGATGTTTTTATTGGTGGGTTGTACGAAGCAACGGGCAGCCCTGTCTTTCTTCTTCCATCTCGGCCCGTCCTTTCTCTCTTATTATCGCAGCTGCCCCCTCCCTCACGTCCTAAGCTACCACCGCCCCTCTCTCTGAGGGGAGTGAGAACAGGAGAAAACGACTCTGTTTCTGTTATCACTGGATGAAACATGACTGCAGCTATGGATTTTGAGCAGGTTTCCTGTGCAGTAATTAGCGTGGTGAGTGTTGGCGACTCAGTGTGTGTGAGAGAACGAGAGAATGTTTTGTCTCTGACAAAGCCTAGCCTGTTGCTTTCCTTCTGAAGCCACAGCAGAAACTTTACTAAGTTGTGTGAACAGTTGTGGCTTATGTTGATTCCATGGCGTGTCTGTGTATGTGTGTGATAGAGATTCAGTGATTTTTGCTGAAGGTGATGAGGTTGCATGATGGGGCGTTTCTGCCTTTTGTCTGAGGGATGACTGGATATGTTTTCTCTTATGTGCATTCATGTGTCTCCAGTGTCATCAAAAGGAGGTGTGTGTGTGTGTGTGTGTGTGTGTGTGTGTGTGTGTGTGTGTGTGTGTGTGTGTGTGTGTGTGTGTGTGTGTGTGTGTGTGTGTGTGTGTGTGTGTGTGTGTGTGTGTGTGTGTGTGTGTTGTTGATGCAACATGCTGTCTTCTAGGCTGTGAGACCTTTTTGATGGGCAGTGACTAAAAAGAGTAAAATACAGTTTTTACAAGATGCCAGTCTAGTTTATTGTTGTTGTTTCTGTTATTTGTATAAACTATTATTTTTTTATGATGTAGTTTACCCTAATAACACATCTTACCCATTCCCTTATTGGGGAATCTGGTGGGGAATATATTTTTAAATACAAAGTATAGACCTGCTCAGTACGCTTAGTGTGTTGCTTTACTACAATTCTGGTTTAGTAACATCTCAGGTGTAATAGTTGCTTATGTCTTCATTTTGAACAACAGCCTCTACAGGCAGACCAGATGCTGTTCTTTATGTATTTTACCTGATTCTCTGTTTCACTCTTATCAGAACTCTGTTGACTCCGCCATGTCCTTGAGCTGCCCTCAGGCACTACCACAGCTCCAAACTCTCTCTTTTCATCTCCATCCTGTTGCCTGCCTGTTGTTGTCTTGGTAACTGAATCATTTTGCGGCAATGTGTTTCTGAATATCATTGTCACTCTTTATTTGTCTTTTTATTGCCCGAGTCAATTTATACTGTGGTTTTGTATGTTACTCTTGATATATAAATAATTATTATTATTAATACATTTTTCTCTTTGTTTTTTCCTGTTTAATACTTTACTTGTCCGATTACATTACAAACTTTGTTTTACCATTTAATATTAAAGGGACAATTTATTAATATTAATATTAATAGACAATTTAAAGCTACAGTACAGAACTTTTACCCCTTTTCCATCTCTGTTTGAATGACCAGATTAAATTCTAAGAACTGCTGCAAAAACAAGCTACAAACGTTCCACTATCCTCAGCACCTACATACCTGATATAGTCACTGGATCTTTTTTCAGTTTATGGATGTGATAAAACCCTTCAGACAAATGGCATTTCCTGCAAAATCTGACGGCTCAAATTGTAAAACATTATTATCAAATTACTGTTGTGAATTAGGGTAAGGTAACATGCACTGATGGTGCACGTACATGCTCAATAACTGATTTATTGAGCTTTAAATAATTTTAGAGGAGCAGTTTTTGCCTTGCTGCACCTGCTAGTTTTACAATAGCCTGCCAGAGAACAAGAACACCACTAACTGAGTTCAATGTTTTTTAATCATATATTAAAAAGTAAGCTAAATAGAGATTGCATAGCAATATTTGTAAATAAAATCATTTGATTTCTGATGGGCAAGGAGTGTCTATACAGAGCATCAAACAGAAACGGGGCAATATTCAACTGTTGCTGTGGCGCAACGGGCACTTCCTGTGTAGACCACTTTGTTTGTTTATAACAGTAGTAATCTAACTTTGTCACGTCATGGCGTGCTTACGTCCAGCATTAAAATTATGCTACTGTATAAACACTTAACAGCAGTCACATCTAACATGCAAGATATTATGAGTTATTATGAGTTAAACGTGTGTGCGCAAACATGTACATAACCACAATGTCTTTTTGAATTATTTTTGAAATATTTTTGTCTTCTGTGGTTGCTGGTGTAGTTTACTTAAGGTGTCAGCTGCCTTCACAGGTTCTAGATGTTCTGTTTAAGACATGATGGTCACTTTTACCTTTATAACTCATTGGCATGATTTAGCTTTTCTTCTTGTGTTAATGGGCTTATTTTAGCGTGTTTAGTTACGTTACTAAGATCTTGTGATAGTGAGTGTGGGTTTTTGGTGAAAGTGTACGTGTGGAGTATGCAACATGTCAGTTGTGGACTCCTGCAGATTTGTATCAAAATAAGGCCAGTCCCCTTCAGTGCTGTTTAGAGATGTGTTTTGGTGAACTGAAGAAGATATGTTCAGCATAATGAAAGATCACGCTGTGTGTGGAATGAGATTAGAGCCAGACCTGCTGCTTTCCAGCGCGTCTGTCCTCAGGGGTCCTTGACGAGTGCTGTTGGGCGACATCACATTTTGCTCTTGTGGTTTAGGCCTTTTCCTGTTTGTTTGTGGTTGTAGCTGATTTTGAGATGGGAGGTTTTTCTGGTGTGCCATGGCAGTTGTTGAGGTGATGTGCAATAACAAACAAATATCAAGAGTGGGCAGAAATCTCCCAATACACACAGTTAGACAGAAATAGATGACTAGGTCTGATGCTGAACCTGGTTCACATTTATGTGTTCATTTGAAGCCGTAATGGAGTTCCATACTAATTAAAAGATATGTGGTGTACTGTTTACCATTTATGTCTGACTCAACGGCTAATAATAAACATCAATTTGTCGCCAGTTTGTCTGCAACTGCAACAGCTCTGAACGCTGTAGGGGTGTTGACTTGTTCAGATGACCTGCCCCAACTATGTGTGGAAATATAATTGGTTGTCATCCAACCCTCATCTTCATTCTCCTTTCATAGGAACATGACATAGAGACCCCCCATGGTGTCCTTCACGTGACTTTGAGAGGGACACCCAAAGGCAATCGACCTGTCATTCTCACCTATCATGACATCGGACTGAACCGTAAGTTGTTCTTCAATCTCACATAAATGTATTATCATATATCATACACTTCATGGGAACAGGGGTGGATGTTGTGGAATACTGGCCCCTGGTCCACTGTAGGACAGAATCAGTCTGTCCTGATCACCAGATTCATGTCAGCGTCCTGCAGGCTTTCTGCTAACCCGATGTGGGTCTGGTGTTCTGGAAATTTTTAGAACTGATAAACGGGGCATTTCAGGTGATGGAAAATTAAGTCAGTTTCTCAGACAGAATTCATGATGATGTGTTTATCTTAAGCGAACAATCTTGCCTTTTTCATGATGTTAATATCATTTCAAAATGTTAATATTTTGTGTTTCTCCATCGATGCAGATAAATCCTGTTTCAACACACTCTTTAACTTTGAGGACATGCAGGAGATCACTCAGCACTTTGCTGTGGTCCATGTGGATGCTTCAGGCCAGCAAGAATCTGCCCCTCCTTTTCCCACGGGGTAAGACAAACTTCTCCAGTACCAGCTGTGGACTCTTCTAATGACAGTTTGCATCACGCATGTTGTTCTTTGGTTGAGTGACCAGAATGTCCAAATCGATATATCAAATGCACACAGGCTGTGTTGGTTGCATTATGTGCTGAGGCAATAACCTTTGTTAGTCACCAGTTTTATGCTTTGCTTGAAAATGTGTTTGTTGCCTTGCTTTTGAAATATTAATCAAAGCCACACCAATTTGACACTTACTACACTTTTTCCTTCTTTAGGTATCAGTACCCCACTATGGATGAGCTTGCTGAGATGCTCCCCTCAGTCATGACCCAGCTAAAGTTAGTCAGAACCACAATCAGGACAATATTAATTATAGATGTTCAGATCAAATGCTCAGATCATTTCTCTGTGTACTTCTGTTTCTATGTGATTATATATTGTTAATGATGAGTAATGTGAATGTTTATAACAGGATCAGCAGTGTGATTGGAATTGGTGTGGGTGCAGGAGCCTATATCCTCACTAGACTGGCTGTAAGTAAATTACCCATTTTATTTTGAAATAATTACCAGTCATTCATGGTAGTAGTCAATTAGTCATAGTCAAGCTTTTAGATGATGTATATAAATGTAGAGATGAATGAAATTGATGTAACCATAAGAAGATCCTTGAGGTGAAGATTATTGGAATCAAAGTTCCTTTAAAGAAAGTTTCTTTGGCTCTTTTTAATTGAAGGCTGGGGGCTTCCTTCATGACAGCAGCCTTATTAAGTGTTGCACTTTCCTCCATTCATAGTAATAGCACTGCATCGTATTTTTATTATCTATAGTCTTTGTTGGAATCCATCTCCAGGAAAGTCATCTGTCCTCAGTCTTCAATAAGATCTTACTTCAGACTGAGCTAATCTGACACGTTCACCTTACTTTAAACCCTTACCCTACACAAAACCCTCATACACACACAATGAGAATAGATACTCTTATAACTATATTGATTACAAACTCTCGCTCATAAGTTCCCCACTGGATATTACTTGTATGAAGAATGCTGGCATCACATTCATTCCTGTCACTAGCTCCTCCCTCATAGCTCCATATTCTTACATTTCCCATCATTCAGTACAGATTCAATTACTTCAGTCCAGCAACTCGTTCTTACACTTCCAGCAGATTGAGCTGCACATTATCATGTTTCTGTCACACACTTGATCATCTGGCACTGTGAACTCAGACAGCCGCGACAAGCAAACACGCACCTACACAGTCTTGCAGAGTAACTGTTCAGAATCATCACACGCTTTTCCTTAGACCCTGCAGCACCATCTCGAGAGCTTGAGACTTTTCAGCTCCTGTAGAACTTCTACAAAGAGGAAGGAAGAGGTGCGAAACCTGCTGTTGTTCCATCACAGCCAGCAGATATAGCCCATAGCTCAAGACCTTAAAACCAATGTGTGTGATCTCTTTCAGTAAGTCATAAATGTGGACACTGACATACTTAGAAGTAGGTCAAGGTTTTGGACCAGGCCCTGAGTACCTGTTTAGGTTAAGTCTGTAAGAGGTTTTTATTGGTCAGTGCTATGGTTCAAGCTGAAACCCAATATTCAGTGAGGAAAAAGCAGTGCTTTTTTTGATTGAGTTTTGAAAAGTGGGTGTTCTGTAGCAACATGACACGGTAGCTACTTTATTTTGGTCAGCAGGTGTTCTTTGTCATTTTGAGCTCCCAAGCCAATTACATTCTGTGACCCAGACCAGGCAATAAATAACTTCGCCCTCTCCACATGTTAAGCAGCTGATGGTTTCAGTCAGTAGTAGCCCTTGGTATTTAAGTCAGTGTTAAGGATGGACTAATCCGGGTAATGTCATTTTGTTCTCACATCTAGCTGAATGAACCTGCATTGGTGGAGGGCTTGGTGCTCATCAATGTGGACCCCTGTGCTAAAGGCTGGATTGACTGGGCTGCCTCAAAGGTGAATATATAAATATTCATCCCTAGAAATCTTACACTTTCATCATTAGCCAATAACCAAACAGCAACCCCCAACAATTCCTCCATACCTCAGATTTCTCAACAGATTAGTGACTTGATCTTCTTAAAGCGTAAAGCTCATAATAACCTTACAGGCAAGATTGCTACAGTAATGAAAAATGTCACTCAGTTGTGCTTTCCACTCAAGGATGAATGTGTGTTTGTTTCAGCTCTCTGGATGGACCAGTAGTCTGGTTGACATTGTGATGGCACACCATTTCAGCACGGTATGACAATGACAGTCACTGTTCTCTCCATCTCAGGACAAAACCTCATCTTCAAAATTAACTAGCTGACTAATCGGTCTTAAAGAAGCTATGTGTAATTAGGCCTGTTCTGGGTTTATCTGACCCTGGATGAACATGTTTTGTAGGGGGTATTAAAAAATGGCAAGAGTGATTACAATGGAATGATGCAGGAGTGACTTGACACAGTGTTTTAAAAGTGCAACATTTGTGGTGATACTCTTAAAACTTCACGACATGTCACCACCGCCAAAGATGATCGTATAAATGGGTAGTTGCTTTAGTGGCAGTGCTTTTTATGATGATGAATTTAAAGATATAGCTTTTTCAGAAACTAAAAGTAAAAAAAAAAACCCACTAACTAGTCGATTGTTGGGTCATTCCTCCCTAGAGTCTCTGTTTGTTTTTCCCTCAGGATGAGTTGACAGAGAACAAGGAGATAATTCAAACTTATCGTCTGCACATTGCTCAGGACATTAACCAGGACAACCTGGCTCTCTTCTGCCAATCCTACAACAGGTGATGCTGTTGAGGCACTGTTCACAGACCTGTTTGTGTGCTCATCATTGTCATGTGACCTGATTCAGAATATTTGTTTTATCCCCTTATTACAGCCGCCGAGATCTGGAGATTGAGAGGCCCGTCCTGGGACTTAATGAAAATACAGTCAAAACACTGAAGTAGGTTATTTGGTGGTTTGTTTTTATCATGTGGCTATGAGTTTTCTCCTTACGCTTTATGGCCTTCTTCTGTTACCGTATAGATGTCCCGCCCTGCTTGTAGTAGGAGACACATCACCAGCAGTAGAGGCCGTGGTGAGTGACTTACCAAAGCTTTGTTGAATTCAAGACATGCAGTTGTGGCCATAGACAACACACCGGCAAACTCAATCTGCTCAGAATATCTGTCTAAATTTATCAGAAAATGTCTGTGGTGAACTGTTGTGCTTAAGCAACACAATGTAACAATCATATCTCATATCCCATGACGTTTAGCAGTACAACATTACATGGGCCCCTAAGAGGCTTCACATATTTTTTCTGAACTTACCTGGTTTGGATTTATTTGATAATTTTGTTTGCTTGATTCACAGGTTGAATGCAACTCTAGGCTAAACCCGACCAAAACGACATTACTCAAGGCATGTTTATTTTATTCCCTACCAGAGCAATGTTTTTCTGTAGTTATTTCAGTATGACAGTGTAAATTCATATTGATCTTTTATTTTTATTTCAGATGGCAGATTGCGGTGGACTTCCTCAAGTTGTCCAAGTAAGAATAAATTCTTCCTGCCACAGAATCTGTTACATGTAGTTCCTGATTTGGACCTTTATTGAATGTGGATGTTTCTATTTTTAGCCGGGTAAACTTGCTGAAGCTTTCAAGTACTTTGTCCAGGGAATGGGCTACAGTAAGTATCTCTACTCTTGTCTTTATATAGACCACTTTATTGTTAAGCATTTGATCATGTCGTCTTTTTTTTCTAGTTCAGTTAGATTTATTTTCACTGTGTGTATAAAATGTCTCGTTTGTTTTTTGTGTCTTAAAGCATCTTGTTGTAAGAGAAATGTCAGCATCTCGCCTTGACCAATAGCTTTTCTTCACATGAATACACACTTGTTTACTGTGCGTCACCAGTGTTTTAAGTGATGTATGTCATAATTACTCCCCTTGTGTGTGTGAAAAGTCATTATGTACATTACGAAAACCACTTAAAAATGTCTGAAACTGGAGTAGTGAATAAAAATGTGTAATTTCACCTTTCCAGTAAAACAATCAAGGGTGTGTGTATGTGTTGGTCTCACAATGTTGACCTGATATTTGCTACGTTTTGTCAACACATTAAATAATGTAATAAAGTAAATAATGCAAAACGTTTCTGTGAAGGTCAGGTTTAGGGGATAGAAAACATCATTGATTCTGTATAAAAACTGCTGAGTCAATGGAAAGTCCTCATAATAATCGGAGTAGCAACTTACATGTGTGTTCCCCCTTACATGTATGCGAGTACAGCAAAATCTTACCTGTTCCAGGAAAGCACATGGGCCCTGAGTTCAGTCATGTCAGAATCTAAATGTTCTGAATCTGATATACCATTATCTGCCACAATGAAACTTCGTTTGCTGAGCTGAGACGAGACCAGTTTGACTCACCATAAAAAGCATGAGGCACAAAGCATGAGGCAAAGATACTTCAGTGTAGCAGGTCTCAGATCAGCTTTTAAGCAAGCCCTCCGCTGCACTAACACAACCCTTATCTTCTGTGTGGCTGTGCAGTGATGCGTTCTTCAGCGTGTAAGTACAGCAGTCTTCTCAAGAGCATGATTTGTGCATGAACCCTGTGTGATCAACTTCCTCTGTGATCTACAGGTTTAATCTTGTTTGTACTCTGAAAGATACTTTAACTGGACAACGGTTTGCATAACATGTTTCTTATTAGAAACCTTGCTGATATAAAACCTCAAGCAATCTGTGCTTTATTCGGCTTTGTCCAATGTTTATATGCTTATATTCAAAACAGATGTCTGTTCATCATTAATATAAACATTGAATGAAGTTAAATTACATTCAATACTGACTAACTGTTGAGAAGAAAATAAGCAAATGTGGCAAAAATAAAAAAGTACGTATGAGTCACATTTCAATAAATGAGAAATTGCCAAGGAGATTTGTCATTTGTATAGCTTTAGAGATGAGCTAGACATTTGTTATGCTAATTACGCATCTGATGTGGATGGAACATCTACAATTACATGTTCTATAGATTGTTTCTCACCACCCCCCACATACTTTCAGATGTTCTTGTATTGCATGTATTCACTAATACCAGTTTGGCACATTATTAATGAGAAACTGTGGGTTTTAATGCCTGGTTGCCTGGCAACTGGTAAACAGTACTTATGAAGTTTTCAGAAGTTTTTTAGGCTGTTAGGGGTCACAGTTTTTGAGATTTGTTTTAACAAGCAGTCATGAATGTAAGTGTGAAATCATAGCAGTAAATGAGAGGGATCAGGAACAAACTAATTTTGATGCTCCATACCTCTTTAAACTGTTGTTCAGACAAGCATTTCAGAGCACATTTCTCAGCACAT
This sequence comes from Chromobotia macracanthus, assembly GCA_036877525.1. Lineage (NCBI taxonomy): Eukaryota > Metazoa > Chordata > Actinopteri > Cypriniformes > Botiidae > Chromobotia > Chromobotia macracanthus. Next base: position 11,619,972 of record JAZGTH010000006.1, read on the forward strand.
TGGACTACTCAGCCCTTTTTTTTTTTTAGTAACAGCCGTGCTATTTTTATTGAACTATAAAAGGTGTGTATTTAGAGTGTGAGGAACTTGACTGAAAGTGTCCTGACTCAGCCCCAAAGTGTTTGTTCATATTTTGATGTGATTAGTCACATTCCTCTTTTAAGTCATTAATCTAATCCTCTGATCTGTTAACCTTTTTGTAAGTCACTGGTCTTGTGTTCTTACTCAGACATGCAGCCCTCAACAGACTAAACATACACAACATTAGGCGTTACAACATGTAAGACATTAGTGTAGTTCTTTTTCAAACACTTTAAGTCAGTGTGTAATTTAAAACTACTCTAATATTTGACAACAAGCCACTCTGATGTTAGTCTGGTATTATGTAAAAGCTAAAGCTAATATGGCTAAATATGGTGTTGACTCATTGCAGTTATTTACTAAATGATAGTGCGTCATGATTCGATGTAGATTTTACAGATTTGTGGAGAGTGGGGTAAGATGTGTCAGTGGGTAACCATTTCTGTTGCTTTGTAACAGATATATGGCTTCTAATTTGAGTAGATAGCACACATTCTTAAATGTTATTAGTGAACAAGAATGAATATTGTTCAAACTAATGTGAAGGTTTTATCAAATTTGTCACAACCCCCAGTATACATCAGTTGCCTTCTGATTGACGATTGAATTTTATCCTGCAAGTTCACTGTTTAAAAAACTGGCTAAAAGTGGTTTCATTTACATTTCATCAAACTATTACATATTTATTCTTTTGGTGTAAACAGGAAAGTACCTAACATAAACCTACGGTTTTTTAATTGTTTTGTGTCCATGTGGAAAATTTGTGAATGTACAATGAGTCAACTAAGAGAGAGATTAATATTCATTGGTTGATTCTGCCATTGTCATGTTTGTGTTTCAGCAGTGGAGGGTAACACTGGTGAATTCCACTGTCTGTTTAGTCTGTTAAGTGTGAACTATTGTTAATTGCTTTGTTCTTTTCTTGGTAACTGTTTGGTGTGTGTCATTTTTATTTTCAAATCTTCACACACGCAAACTATTTTGGGGGAATATCCCTACAGAAGACAGTTTCCCTTCCACAGAAGATCTCTCACTTTCATATTTTGCTCTTTGCTTTGACCATAGCCTGAGAATTATAACACAGACATGCATTATAACAACAACAAATACATTAATGTACTTGGGTTTTTAAATTACTTGCCTTTAACACTAACTGTCAAAGCTCTTCCCATCATGCAGTCTTTCTTCTCTCCTTTCCTTGCGTCTTCTCCTATAGCTTCTGCTTAATCTGCCATTTACTTTTCTCTCTCCTTCCTATTCCAGTAAGTTAAATTAAAAATCTTTCTTTCCTGTGTACTTCCTTTCTCTACCTCATTGTGCTTTTCCCTCTTCTCTTTTCCCTTCTTGATTTTTATGTCCAATGTCAACAGTCCCCCATGTGCTGCTCAGCCATTTGAACAGCGAATCAGGTACCAGGAGATCAGCCAGCGCTTTTAGCTGCGTCTAAGCCCGTCATTTCAACCTACCATTATTCTTGTCCTCACTGTCTTTTATTACCATGCATACACATTTTTGTCTGCATCACAGTGTGTTAAGCATGATAAATGGACATTTGTCAGTATGTTCTCCATGTTGTGTGAATTTAAGCTGTCTGAGTGTGTTTGTGTTCATTTACTCTTTTATTCACTATCAAGTGGTGTTTTATTCTTTTCTGATTCAGCTAGAAACATGCCTTTACTCTGCATGCCACATTCTGCAGTTTGAATATTCATTTTGCTGCAACAGTAAAAATGAATTTGAGCGTGATCCTGACCTGAGGATTCTCTTTCCTTCATGGGAGAATAATGATTGCAGTATCCGAATAGGGAGGTTGTCTGACCTCAGTGACCTTTAGAGAGGATTTTGATCTAAGTGCTCTCAAAAGACATAGGGAGCTCTTAGGGTGACCAGGGCTGAATCCCAATTTGCGTACTATCAATACTAGTTTACAAGGGTAAAAGTAGTGCATCTCAAATTATAGTGCATTGAAAGTTCATCTTGAACTTGCCTACAATCCCAGCACTATGCAGGAGGGTTGATTTTTAACAGTTTCTGATGCATCATCAAGACTGCTTATGCTGTAGTATGTTCCAATATGTTCTCAAAGGTATACACTTTACCATTATTTTTCATATTTTATTGTATGTTCACACCAGCAGAAATTAATTCCAAGTTGCTGCAATATTAGTTTATTACTAGACTGTCCTTATTGACTGCAGTAGCTACATACAGTAGTACATAACGTTGAACTTCAAAGTTGAAAATCAATTTCTTACAGTTGTTTTACTCCTAATGACTGTTAAATGTAAATGTTTCTTTGGAAAGGAGAAAACTGGGATTCAGCCTTCAGATTTTTTATCAAATTGCAATCACTCCAGTCTAAGTGCAGGTGTACAGAGTCCACTTACTGTGAGGAGACTCATTATTCTCCCCTTCCTGGACCTCCATACGTTTGGATCCATATGCTGGGAGCACAAGTTGAAACACATGCCTTTATTTAGGATCCTTCCACTTGCCATGTTTCAAGCAGGTACAGAAGTCTGTATGTATTTTCACCTTCTCTGATTTTCTCTCCCTTTCCAAGTGCCCACTGCGAGCATGACCCGGTTGGTACGCTCTCGCACCCACTCTGCCTCCAGCATGGGATCAGCCGAGGGCTCCCGCAGCCGCACACACACCAGCTCACAGATGGAGGGTGCCACAGGCGGCTCTGTCCATGACAACCAGACCAGACTGCAAACCATGGAGGTGTCCTGCTAAAGCATTTAGAACCAATCAACCATCTTTCCACTGGGATCATTTACCTATATACCGTCCACCTCTCTGATGGCTTTCCACCCATTTGTTTCCTTTTATACTCCATCATTCTTTGTTTATCATACTTATGGTTCTCTTATGGCCAAAGAGACCTGGTTTAATGAAGGGATACAATGTTTGTTTTCTTGTAATCCATCTATTTATTTTTGAAATATTTCTCCACTGCATGGACGTCCCCTCAATATTTCATGTTGGTTTAACCTTAATATTGATTGGCCTAATTCTTCAGTACTCCATTCTTTTATATTTGTGTCATCCTTCTAAGAACGAGATGAGTTTTTCACTCTTGATACCCCTCTCGTGTCTCTATTTTGCTGAGGGTTGTTGTACATTGTACATTAATAAATTATAGGGTATTCTCATTTGTAGTGAGAGTTTCTCTCTCAATCTCTCTAAGGTCTTCCTTGCCCTTATGTTAACTATAGAGATGACCAAACCACTTCACTTCCTCTCTGGCATTTATTTTTCATTTATACTTCTTTTTCTTGACAGGATTCTTTAGAAGGTTTGTACTGCTGTCGTCATTTGATTTTAATTTAATGTATGGCTCTATTGTAGTATTTCAGTTGTCTCTACTGTGCATTAAAAGAGCTAGTGACTAGCATGACCCTATTTAAAGTGTAAAATAGACATTTATATTAGTATTGCTTATGTAGATCTTTTAACAGATTGTATAACCGTTGATTGTGTGGTTTGATCTGGTTCTTATGTTTACTGTATTACATTTAAACCAGAAGCCCCTGTCTAGCCCCTGTCAACCGGTTCTGCAGTTACTGTAAGCCAGTTATGTATACTGACAAAACCTGTGCTTGGGAATCACAGATATCAAACTTCTGTATGGAGAAACAGTACAGTAACTAAAAGATCTATAACTCATTCTTCAGTACTTGAATATAACTCATTCTTCAGTACTTCAGTGCCCCATTCAGCAAAGGGGTTATATTTACAGTAAAGAGCTGATGGATCTTTAAAAAACAAGAAAAGCACTTTTTCCTGCTCTAAACATTATAGCACTATAATAACTGGAAAATTATATATGGGCTTGGCATTCTCCATTCTCTATGTACAATGGGTAGATTTCCCAATAACATAATTTTGACTACCCCTTTAGTTAAAGTTTAGTGTTATCATTGGTCTTTATACTTATTTTAATGGATGGCAATTCTCTGTTGATTGCTGATTGTTCCGCTGCCTTCAGTGAGTTTGTGATTATGCATTGGGCTTTGTCCTCCAAGCCTTTAGAGGGCGCTGTACTGCATACTGTCTGCTGAGTATATCAATTTGTACGAATATTATTAAAATAAAGTAGTTGTACATAAGAACTTGTTTTTATTTGTTGAATCACAAAATCAGAGCTTTACTGGTTTTACTATGCACAAAGACCACTTTACAAAGTAGATGAAAGTTTAAAGGAGTCAAAACACATTTTCCTTGTTATATTTAAACACAACTTTCATAATTTAAAACTTTGGAATTTTAAGACATTGAAAAAGCTGTAAAATGGCCTGCTCACTGCTGATATTAAGATGTTCCTTTTTCATGTAAACTGCTAATCAAAATGAGAAACACTTTCTTTTCACCTAGCTGTCAAAGTTTCTAATCACAAGAAGCAACAGTTCTTATTGATTGTGGCCTGAGATGACACACTTTGAAGCTATTTATAGCAACTGTTGCACATACACCACAAAACCAGGGTCTGATAAGAGATCAGTGCTGGGTCCTTTTTCCATCAGCTCTGCACATTCACTCAGTCTGAGAATTATCACGGTCTTCATATTTCTGTCATGTTTACTTACTGACCTCACTTAGAGATTTGCTGATTTTATTCCTCAGCTGCTGATTTAAATATAAAGTTTAACTTTGGTAACCCAGTTAGTTGGTTGACGAACCACTTTGATGCAGTAATAAACTCAATCCGTTTGTCATGGGCATTAAATGACGGCGCGTGATGATGGCTAAATGTACTATGAACATTTAGTATGAAGTGATGCTGTTATGTAATAGGATAAAGGTATAGTTATAAAATAGGTCAGTCCTACATCTTATTTCCCAGTCAGTATAGCCATTCTGAAATCTGTGCAGTACCGCTATGACACAAAACATCTGACTACTATGTATAGCAGCATACAGCATCCCTAAAGCATACCTTAGATCACTTGTCAGCAGTATATTTACTTTGAAGTAGGATGAACTTTGGCTTAAAATATTTATTGAGAACAGTGTTTAATATTATGCCCTTAATATTTAAATATTAACTATTATAGGGCACTTGCTATTATGCGACTGTGCAATAGTGTTAATTGTAATTTCACTTACAAGAGTGAACTTGTAACTCAATTTGTTAAAGTCTCTCAATTTGTATTGCATTCTAAATTTTCAGAAACCTGGATGGACCTCACAAAATGTAAATTACCTGAAATTCTTACCTGACAAATTACCTTTTAAAAATAGTGATAGAATATAAATTCCATCATATAATCTGCATCTATTCTCTGTGTTTTTATTTACCTTTTATTTACCTTGTTTTAATTTAATCAAGGATTATCAGGGCTTGTTAATACATGGGCATGTAGCAAAACTTAACAATCTGCATCCACTCTATTCAGTTTCTATGACAGTTATTGCTATGGCAATTGCCTTTGGTACATTTGGGAATATACGACAATGTGTGCAAATAAATTAGATCATTTCAGTATTTATTTTCTGAATCACATCAAAATCTATAATCATCATCACCTGATTTGCGTGTTCTGATGTATCAAATAGCCTGTGACAAAAGGACATGTTTTCCTCCACCAGCATCTGTGTTGTCTGTTTGTACAACTCAGACACTTTCAAAACACCTCAATCATTTACTGTATGTTAGATCTTTGTGCGTCATCAATTGAGTGGCAGTTAAACCTGCTCATCACAGGAAGTTCAAGTGTGTAGTAAATAGAGCTGCTTTTGTCAGTGTGCATGCAAAATCTGAGATGACCACAGAAGTCCCACAGCTTCACACTGTGTCTGACTCTAAACTCAACTCACAACTAACCTGAGGCAGCAAAACAAGCTTCTGATCCTTCTGAAATCTCTCAAAACTCAGTATTCCAGTTTTTATGCCTATTGTACTCTCATAAACAACTGAACAGAGGAAGTTGATTTGATTGCGAGGAACGATTGTCATCAACACTAGTTTCAGGACCATGAGGTGAGTAAAGCTCTTTTGGCTCTGATGTGACTGATGTGCATCTTTCCTTCTGATTAAAATTCTAATGCAAAATAGCAGGTGATTTTATCTATTAGTTGCTCGATATTATCTAAAGTGCCTTGAATTATATTGATTTGTTACAATTTATTGATTTATCAGTGTTCAGATAGGTAAATGTTAACACAGGTAAATGTTACCTTCAAATTTTAGCTGTGAGAAAGAGTATTTTTATTAATTAAAAAGGGAAGTGTCTGTTCTATTTGGTTCTATTTTGTTTTTAATAGAATATTCGTAATGGATTCTTTTAAAAAAATTGAGAACATATTCGAACATAAATCTCTTTCTATGAGAGGTTTATTTTTGTGGCCTTCAGTTTGCTCTGAGAGAGTCTACATGGATGACTATGAAAATTGTTGAGACAGGAGACTTTAAAGTCATAAACTCACAATCTTGAAGTGCATATCCTTGCACACATGGCTGGCTGTGTCAAAAGCCTTAACAAATGTTATAGTGTGTGGCTTTGCGTGCAATTTTGATGTCATAATATCATTTGATTCGTTAGATATTCTCTGATGACCTAAAAGGTAAATAGGTTTAAAATTCAGATTTAAGAAGTCTAAAAATACTTACTAAATGCTCTTATCTTTGGGTAAATTTGCATTTTTCATAATAAATTCCAGTATGTATAATGATAAACATTATTATTATATACACTTAAAAAAGGTTCTTTGTCAGGCTCTGTGGTTCCATAAAGAATCTTGAACCTCCACAGAATGTTTCTGTTGTGCATAAGATGGGCCTTGATAATACTGCTATAGTCCGTACATTGTAATCGAATATAGCTGTGTTTGTATGAAGCACATGCAACCAGTTTAGGCATGTTATTTTTGTTCACTGGGTATGAGGTCTTTTATTTGGACCTGGAGACCCTGATGACCCAGTGAGACCCATCTGTGGTACCAGGTGACCATCTGCTCAATGCATGTCATATAGCTGTGGGATCAGTGGAACTGCATTACAATATATGTAAACAAGCCTAAATATCATTGCTCATTAATATTAATATAATATTTGTCTTATGAAGGTGTTTGGATCATAGCATTGGTGATGTATGCTTTCATTAAATGGAAAAACTCAGAGGGTTTTTAAAATGTAATATATATAAACATAATGTTATAGCATTGTTATAAAATGTATATGTAGGTGTTAGTGAAATACATAGAACAGATAGTTTTGAGTATCTAAAGAGTTACTTTAAATAGTTATATTCTAATTGATAATTGAACTGATGTAATAATTTTACCATTCAGCTCATGTATACCAGCTGATTTCCATAAGCTGTTTTACAGTAACAGCACCACTATAAATGTCAGTCACAGCAATGTGTGGATGGGAATGGAAGATGGAATGGAAAATTGAATAACTCTATACCTATAGCATGAGCTCTCTGTTATTCATATTTGATTTATATCACCATTTCTTTTTATTGACATTGAATCATTGTAATATACTGGATTAACTCTGTGCTTTTTATACACTAAGTTATGTAATGTTAGGTTAAATTACAGCTGTTTATTCATATCAGACATGACTAAATATGAAAAAAGGGAGGAGAATGTTCTTAGCATTGTAGCTGATCTATTTTTAGAACAACCACACCACTTTTTTTAGCCCAGGTTAAAAAAGTGTTCAATATTGAAAGTGCGGATGGAAATTTTGATCAAAGTAAACAAGTGGTTTGTGAGCAGCCTTCCTGCGCCCTGTGAGAACATGACATAAGGAACCCATGACCAGATAAAACGACACTGGAGAATCAGCACTCAGCACGCTCTTATTAGATTTTTTATGGATAACAATAAAACCACTGCAAATTTACCATTACCTTTTACTGTACTTTCTTCAGATTGTGGTACTCACCAGCATTGTACACCTAAACCCTCCGGAGCAGCATGGGCAGTCAGCCAAGTAAAAACCTCCGTGAATCCAACACACATGCAGCCCTCCTGGAATCGGAGAGCGCCGGCTTGCAGTCATTGGGTGAGTTCTGCATGAAAAGCACAGCCCAGACAACCACACGTCCATATTGTGCACTGATTCAGACTTAAAACATAGATTCAGACTTAAAACATAGACTTAAAACATGAGGTCCCAGTGTTGTGCTTTCTGACAAGCAGCACTAAAATGTATATAGGTGCAATAGTGTAAAACAGTTAAATGTGCATATGGTCTTACAAGTTATGTTGCGACAACAATATTTAGTGGTGCTTGCTAAGGGAAACATTACTATTTCTCTTCCATAGAATTTTTCAGAACCTCTGACCTAAAGTATTATACTTTGGTGTGAAACATACATTGACTTGAATTGAAGGTGGGACTGACCTATACATTTAGGTACCACGATGTGCTTACTGGTGGCCCACTGAGGGTGGACTGTTCTAACGTGGGTCAGTAATCAGCTTAATAGCAACATACTAATACCCAAAATCCCTTATCAACAATGCTTCACCGTGTGACTAGTTTAAATGTTCTGAGGATGTGCTGCTTCTTGTTATTACACTCATTTTGGTTTCCTAGTGGCCCAAATTTTTAATTTTAAAAAAAAAGTAAAATCTCAAGTAACCATCAGTGCTGGAAAGTGTATAAAGAGATTTTAAAGAACAGTCTGTTCGGACCTGAGGTGTGAAAGGGTCATGTGATCAAACATGTTGTTTTCTCCTTTGTACAGATAGTGGAAGATATGTGGTGGTGTCCCTGTACGACTACCCGTTAAACGGTCCAGGTGACTGTGCCATCAGAGTGGGAGAGAGGCTAAATATTTTGTCCGAGTAAGTCTACATCCATTTTCACTGGTACTTTATCATAGCCTGTGGAAAGTTCTTACTGTATCCAGTCTGATGTTTTAATCTGTATGTTACAGTGAAGGTGAGTGGTGGAAAGTGAGTTCCTCAGCCACAGGAAACGAGAGCTACATCCCCAGCAATTACATGGCCAAAGTGTACAACAGGTAAGATTTTAAACCAGGTCAGGTTTGCTGACGATCCTTTGAACGGGGGTGTGGTTGAAGGAACGAGGCAGTCTGAGTGGCAAAGTCGTATGAATGATCTGTAAATTGTCTCTTCTGATTGGTGCAGAATATGTGTCTGTTATGACATCACACTGACAGATGGCCTCCTCTTGTATGTTCTAAACGTCCCACGCCTGACATCATCTTTCCTCCAGAGGGGGTGATGATGTCAGTTGTGGTTTCTGAAGTCGTGTTTATTTCTTTAGGAACTTGCCACTATACATACAGTTAATAACTGTATGTATAGTGGGCACAACTTGGTACAGTGAGTGCTCTTATGATTGGATATGGGAATGTACTGTACCCACAATGACCCTTGCTGATCAGTCACACCTATTTTATTTTCCTTCGCTTTTTCTTTATTGTTTTCTGTAGTTTCATTGCTCATGCATTGTCACCCATCTGTATTATTGCTCTGTACGTGTGTGTGTAGGTGGCAGTTTGTAGGTCTCAGCAAACAGAAAGCAGAAGAACTGTTGCTTCTGCCCTATAATCAGCCTGGCTCTTTTCTCATCAGAGAGAGTGAAACCTTTCCAGGTAGATGCACACCTGCTAATGTTGTTTAAAGTTCATCAGCGTTCTTTGAACGTTTTTAACCAGAGCTAATATTAAAGATTGACTGAGGTTAACAAGAAAACATCAGTAGTATTTCATCATTAGTTTATATCATTAGTATTTCATTTGGTAATCTTTTCTTTGATTTCATAGGTAACCACACTTTGTCAGTGCGTAAGAGCACCTCACATGAGCGTGCCTCTGTCAGACACTACCGTATCAACTGTCTTGAGAATAGATGGATGTACATCTCTGCTGGGCTCACTTTCCGAACTCTGTCAGACCTGATCGCACACTATTCGGGTACAAATACACACACATATATGTATGTTTACCCACATATATTTTCCTTCCTCTACATACAAAGAACTATCTTGTAATTTAAAGTAAATAACTTTAAATTATTTAACTATTATCCATAAACATATAACCAGTGAGGAGCACCAAAAATATTCTCACAAATTTGTTTTTACTTAATTTCATTTGTAATGACATTGTCATGATATAAAAAATAATTACATTCAGGTTGAAGGTACTGAAGTTTGCCTAGTGTTGTTCTTTAGTTAGTGTTGAGTGCAGAGGTTAAAGGTAAACTCTTCCTCAGAAGTATCGGATGGACTGTGCTGTACACTGGGGGAGCCCTGCTATATCACTGGATCCAACAATGTTCCCGTGTTAACTGGCCCACCTCCCATAGCTGCAAAGAGACCCACAATAAACTGGAAAGATGTGAACAGGTGCATTTACATTAACGAACAAATCTGACGCACTGAATTAGAAACAAACGTTTTGCCAAACTTTTCTCACTGAATTCTGTTTGTAGCTCCATGTTCTTTGGACAGAGTAAAGATGGTGTGGAAGAGTCTCTGGTGAGTGAGGGATTAAAGGAAGCGATTAACTCTTACCTCTACATGACAGAAGAATGCCAAGATTGCTGCCAGATGTGGGACACATGAGGGGACAAAAACCACCATGGACAGATTGAGACAGATTGTATCAGTCCAGTTTAAATCTTTGTGATGGGACGAGTGTTTGCACAACTTCTGGACTTTTGATGCTGTGATCTGTGATAAAACTGACCCAGGAAAGACTTTCACTGCTGTATTTCAGGTCTTCACGGGTCTAAAACATATCAGTCATACACATGTATTTCAATCAAAGAGATACACAGTGACTGATGACATGCCAAGCGCACTGAGTCATTGCTGATCTTCTAGAGTGGGTGCTGGAGATAAAGATGTCACTCCTTCCTGAAGACATGAAAGAGAGAGGATGAAGGAAAGAAAGAGAGGAGGGAGAGAGTGGGAGGGGAAACACAGCTGGGTGGCACACACATCCATTTCCATTCAGCTCATACTTTCTGGAACTTTCGTAATGAGGTGAATTTATTAGCATATGCAGGATTAAATGTGATCATTTTTGGTATATCTAAATTATGATACTTTGAAAGAAATCCAAAAGGATTATTTCCTGCTAAACATTTCTGAAACAAGTGTATTTGACCTAAAATGTAAATATGTGAAATGTTGTGCATATCTCTGTAAATAGTGACCGTACCTATCAGATTCTTGGCATGTCAACATCAGTTTTTATGCCATCTTAAACTTGCCTAAAAAACAAGGGCACACTTGTATTTGTACAAGATGACAAAAGACGATATTGAAGGTACTTCCTGTCAGTCTTAGCACCTATTGTCTTGCTCATTAAAGAAAAGAACCACAGTTTTGTGATGCAGGAAATAAAAGGTCAAGCTCTCTGAAAGTTTGTTTGTGCATGTGCATGTGCATGCGGTTTGTGTTCTGGGTGCAGGGGAATATTTGTATATTATCTTGGAGCATGAGCACTCTCCAATGTATGTTTCTGATGATTACCTTAAGCCATCTTTACAACTTTAATTTACAACTTGATTAGTTGAGGCCCATCACTCACCACCATGCTGTCATTAAACCACTGTTTTGCTCCAAAAAAATTCTAATAACAGATAATTTCCTACTCAAAAGTGGGACCTTGTGGACCACATAACCTTGTGTGTTGAACTAAAGGCTTACCTTTGTATCCATGAATCTTAATGGTCCGTATGTTCCTTTACATAAGTGGTAACTGTAATATGGCAGCCCAGACAATTATATTATAGTGCCATCTAGGGACTATATTATGTATTACAGATAAATACATTTACTGTTCACCTAACAGCTATTACAAAAATATACTTTTGATTGGGAAACATCTTTGAAACAACACTGAAAACAAAAACTGTTACTGGGATTTAATGACAAGAATGTGAACAGGTAGGTACTAAATGAAGGAAACAATGGTTCACTAAACCACATGTGACATTCATATATATTATACATGAACTTTTACAGAGAAAGACCAAATTTGTTATAAAGTATGGAAAAAAAATAAATAAAAAAATAAATAAATGCCAGGTTTACATACAGCTAAAAAAACCCTTTTGTTTACTGACTTGTATGTTTTGTGCTGCATTTTATTAATTCTTCCTCCATGGTGGTCGGTTGTATGCAGCAAGCTGCTGAAATCTTTATGCTTGGATCTTTAAAGATGCCCTATGCAGGATTTTCCAAAAAAATAATTGACAGGAACTAAATAATCCCTCTCAGTTATTACTTATGATCCACTAGAATTGTGTAATAGTTTGTGTTTACAGAAACACTGTCCGGTGTGTACTTACTTTTTGTACTGCGCTGCAACCCAATGGGTCTTGTAGCCCTTAGCCAATAACAACATACAGGCGAAGAGCAGAAAAGTATATCTGTAGTGTTCTACCAGTTTGAATTTACAACAGTAACTGACTTTAAAGGCACATTATGCACAAGGCAGGATTTTTAAAGATTTTATACCCATTTAGTTTGTTTTGTCACCAATGTAAAGGAAAACTTTACACTGGTGACAATGGCATGTGCACTAGGCTGAGTCTGACAGCAAACACTGAACTTTAATTTTTTTACAAAAGAGGATGTTTTAAAATCTCATTTTAATAAACAGTCAAATCCAAAGAAATATGTATCCAAGCACTCCTCAAAGCTGCCAAAGATATAAAACTCTGAAAAATGACATCATGAAACCAACTTAGAAGAAAGAAGACTATCTCTTGGGACAGTTATGACGAAAACCTCTGTAAACAAAGAAAATATACATTGAATACACAGTGAAATACATTGTTAAACACATACACGTGTATGTAAGTGACTGTGTGATCTCACCTCTCAGATCTTGCAGGTACATAAGACATGCTCTTGCCTCCTACAGCATTTTGCTTTTGTCTTTTAGGGTTTTTCTGAGAATTGAAATAGATCAAAGATCAGAGACATTTCAAGAACAGTACTACATCAAACCACGACTACGGTTTTAAAGTCTGAGAAACTCTAAAAGCTTGTAGATTAAAGACCTTCTATACATTCAAAAACTCTGTAAATACCTTTTGTTTGAATTCATGCGCCTGTCTGTTTGGATCGAACTGTGAACTTTCTTTTGATTTGCCTGTAATTAAAAAAAAAAGTAATAAAAGTAATAAAGACAATAACTCCAATAGACAATTATGAAAAAAATTGAGAAATTACAGGAAACAAAATTCTTACCATCAAATATTTTCAGATTTGATTGGCTGTAGTCATAAGGTTTAAAGTTTTGTGTGGAGACTTGAGGCTCTTGAACAGCTTTGGGTTTGTGTTTTTTTGGAGCAGGTGTGTTGGACTGATCGGTCTGTGCGCTCTCAGAGTCCTTTGTATTTAGTTTGAAACTCTCTTCACCTGCATTACTGACCACTCGCTCTCTTTTTTGCCCAGTCTGCTTTCCTTTCTAAAACATACATGATTTTAAAACAACAGAGATTAATGTAAAGTTAGTAATGACCTGCCATGCAGTTTGTGATGTAAAGGGTCCTCACCATTACTTGTTGCCTGACAGTATGAACATTTTGCAGTGACTCCTGATAGCTCTGTTTGGCTTTCTTACGTTCCTCTGAAAAATATAACTATTGTCAACAAATACAAACTCATAAAACTAGAGAAAATTTAGACAGTACAAGACCCAAATTTTGAGAACACAGATACATTTGGGGTCCATGGTTGGTGAAAACTTCAGGTTCAACTTCACCTTGAGCTTTCTTGGCTTGTTCTTTGGCTTGCTGCTTGGCCTGAAGCTCCTTCTGCTGCTTCTCAAGACTCTGTAACTTCCACCTGTTACGAATCTGTTCAGTGGAATCAACAAAACTGTCAATAAACCTGTTTATATCATTTTATACAGACTATCCATTCAAATGTCTGGCACATTTTTCCAAGTTAACTTGTCTGTAGTGTACAATATACACTTTAGTTTCTAATTCTTTACAATGTTTTATTTTGTCAGAGTGATTACTATTACAGACATTTAAAGGTGGTTAAAGCATAAAATAAAAGGGGCAATTTGAGTACATTGTATGATTTTTCAGGTCATTAAAAATTAAATGACCTGAAATTAAATTTCAGGTCATTTAATTCAATTTTTAACATGACTCTTATAATATCAAGAGCTTTTAACATCATTCAAATTTAAAACTAACTAAGAAACATTTGAAGTTGCATAACAAAGAACATAAGCATAATTGTACCTCATATATCTTTGAGGAGGGGTCATATTTGGCCTTCTCTGATATGTAAATGTCCTTTGATGGTAAATACTGCAAACAAAAGCAAGAACAATTTAAAAAAAGCACATAATATAAGCTTATTACACTATTGTATGATTTAATACAAAGCACATTAAAGGTGAATGAAGTGACCACCAGAACTGCAAAACTAATGGTTTTTACAAACACTCCCTTCTTCTGCAAAAGGTCAGACAGACAGATTGTCCACTGCTTGCCACTGACTGAGGCAATTCAAACAAACCGCTCAAACAAACAGCCTGCATTTGGTGCTACTAGCGGTGAAAGTTTCAAGTTTAACTCCAGCAGAACTACTATACCATTCGGAAAGGGTTCTCAAAAGACGCCATGATGCTGAGGGCCTTCTGCTGAGCTACTGTCAGATGAGCAGCAGCCTGTGACTCCTCGTAATCCTCCTAAACAATCCAAATAATCCAGCTTTAAATACACCATTACAAACCACTTAACACTTTCATACAACACAAGCCATTAAATGTCTTACAACAAACAGGCTGATTTTTGCTGAAGCTATTAGGCCATCCAGTGATGTTACATTTCGGTCCACACTCTCTTCCTCTGAAAACAAAACTCCTGGCTTGGTTGGGGTTTCTAAATACATAGACAAAATAATGACAACAACCATTTAAAAGCCTTTCAAAATAACAAGGTTTTAAAGCAACTTGCTCAAATGAAAATGAGGGGTTTGTGAGGTATTCATAATGAGATCTTGATGTACCAACGCAAGAGAGATCCAGGAAATCACTTTCAGATGAGTGGGACGTGTCATGGGGTCCAAACAATGAGGACTGGGGCTGTAGGAGAATCATAAAGGAGGACATTAGAAGTAAACAATAGACTACAGATTTTTTTAAAAAAACAGTCAATTAAATCTTGTCAACACACCTTTCTTTGCGGGGTTTTTGATTTCCTTTTTTCTGAAAGCACCTCAGCCTGAAGAAACACAATGTGATTGAACACTGTTGATATTTTGTCTACAACGCAGTAATAATATTTATTACAATCAAACTACAGAACTCCAGATTGTTTTCCATCATTACACACCTTCAGGAGTGGGATCTCTCGAGCCTGTTTCATTAGCTGATGGAGTTCATTGATCTGTTGACGCACTAGGGGTGGTGTTGGGTTACAGCAGGCGATGATGCCCTGTGGCTCCCTATAATCAAACAGACATTACATTATATACAGGCATACCCTAATGCTCACAATGCATTCATGCACAGCACAATAACATGACTACTCATATCCTGGGTGAGCTGTAAACTATGGCAATACGTGGAAGTTAGCTTATCATGACAAGTCATTTGCATACAGATGATCTAAAGGTAAAAAACATTTTAACACTCATATAACTAAATTATAAACAAGTGTATATTTCTTTGATCAGTTTTAGGAAAACTTACTTTGGTAGCTCCTCTGCGATCTTAATCATCATATGGTTTGGTAGAACGTACCTGTGGTGAAATGAAACATGCTCAGAGCAGATCACAATAACCACACAAGCATCTCAGTCACCAGTCACAGAGAGAATGCGTGAAAGTTTGAAGTTACCCTGTGCTCTCATCCTCATCTCTGGCCAGTTTATCTCTCCAGGCATACAGCAGTCTGAAGGCCGCTAGCTGCTGTGTGTTAAAGCTCTTCTTCTGCTTGCGGTACAGCTCCATATACGAGTCCTCAGTAAAAACAGGCTTGACGTATTTCTAAAAGGAAATTACAAAGGTCGTAAAAATCAATCAGAACCTAGAGACTGACAATCATTATTTTGAGCTGGTTCTTTTCCATGATTCTTTGAAAGTCGTGTCTGTACCGTGAGAGAAAGGTCTCTGCTTTTAGTCCACACTTGCTGAATGAGGGTGGATTGTCCGTTGCCTGCATCATAAAGGTCGGCTCGTACCCGGTCATACACATACAGCAGATAGTGAGTGTCTGCCTGAGCATAATTCAACATTTCATCTGGCAAGGGCCTATGATGAAAAAACAGGAACTAACTATATCTTTGCAAATTTTGCTTTGCATAACAAGTTTCGATTAATCAAATGCAAGAACACAGCTGGAAACAAAATAATCAAATTATACAGAATCTGTGGATTACCGTATCCTCCAATCAGCCAGCTGGTAGCGTTTATCTGAGTCCACGTTGCAGTAGACCTTCAGGAGATGGTCTAGGGAGTTTCTGCCGAGGTTCAAGCAACGTGCAGCTTGATGAGTGTCAAACATGTTGACCACATAGAGACCAAAGTCCTTCTGCAGCCACTCGATGTCTGAGTCAGCACCATGAAACACCTGCAGCAGAAACATGCGTTGATGTCATAGTGTTAGATGCAACAAACAACATGCTTGAACAACTTCATTTCAAGAATCACCTTCACAATGGTGGGGTCAGTGAAGGTCTCATTTAAGATGTACATTTCACTACGTAGTTCCAGCGTGTCTATGATGAAATCCTCCTCGCGTGTTGATATCTGCATCAGACAAGTTATTCCTAGAAAGCTTCAGTAGGAATGATGCTGCAAATAGAGAATTTCTGTGAATTAACAACTTCCAGTAAATGTTGCTTCAAAATTAACACTTTTGTAAACTAATTAACTATTACAAAGTACTTTACTGGCATGATTGTTTTACATACAATATCAGCAAATTATCAATACACACAAAAACAATTGTATCAAATACACAGAGGTTAAATCATGGAAGTCAAATACATAACTAAAACATGGCAGTACACAGCACTGACGTAAATTCAGAGTGCCTGTCTTCAAACATCAGTTTGGAAAATATTTCTAACATACTGGGATGAAGCATGTTAATTAATTATTAGAGAATATTTTCTTGCTTAATGTAAGTATGCATTATACTGTATATAATGTATATTATACTGTATACTGTAAGCATGCATTAATGCCTAATGGAATTACATATAGTGTGTTTTATTTTATACGATAAGGGAAAAATGCATGCATTGCAACCATGATCTAACAGTCTTTAAGCATCAAACAGTCTGAAAGCTAAGAGATGCTGCAGAATGCTGCTAAGCATGCACATCACTAAATAACAGCACGTAAACTGTACAAACAGATAAGCAGCCTGTGTCATACCTCCAAGTCTACAGCAAATTCAGACATCTTGGCCAGCTTCTCATTTAAAGCAACAAGATCTTCTAACGTGTCAATGAACTCACAGCTGGTCTCAGAGGTTGATTTATGCATCTGAAACAACAAAAATATTACAGTGATTTATGTTATGTATTCCTAAACAAAATACCCATAATAGCTGTTGATAAACACACATTGGTAGCCAGGAACATGAGGATGAGTGAGACCTTTACCTGCGGGTCAGGTTTACACTGGAGACTCTCTGGCATAACCAGGTGGTCCAATTCATATTGGTAGGGGTGAGAAAACCTAGAAAACAGCATAACATCGAATTTAAACTCCAGTTAAACTTCAAGACTGCAAAATAGCAGTAAACACATTTACAGAATGAATGAATGAAATACATTTCTTACATATCATCGACATGTTCTTGTGTCCTCTGCTGATGGATAAAATCTGTCAGTGCAGCAGGAACATTTAAATCCTCTGGTCTCTCCTTGCGAATGCGTTTGTCACTAAAATCTTGAAATACATTTCGATAATTAATAATAATATTAGACTAATATTTAAACAAATGGCTATATCACTTTTGCTAGTTATTACCTTCCTTCAGATAAATTTGAAAAAACTTCTATCTTCTATGAATGGCCAGTGTAAACATCGGCAAGAAATACAGAGGCATACTGTCATACAAGCTTTCAGTGTTATTTTACGTAGTCTTTAAGAGAAAAGATTCCTGATAACCTTCTCAAGGAGGACATTCAGCACACTCACATGAGGGCAAAGGTTTCAAAGCATTGGGTTTGATGAAGATTTTGGAGACAAAGGGAGTGTTGCTGTTATCCACTTTCTCCTTGAACTTCAGCTGTGGACACTGAACGTTTTTAGCATGCAGAAGATTAAGGGTTTCATTGCTCCGATCTCCCCCCTGTAAAGAGAAGATCATCTCTTATCATACCACAACCTGCTCCTCAAAGACAAGCTATTGGGGCCCTTACAAATGATTCTTAAAAACAGCCAGTGTTCTTCTGAAGGTGGCAAACAGTGTGACACATATACTTTGAAGTTAAAGTTTAGAAGGGTGCAACAATAAACCAACCCTGCGATTCCAACTGGACACAACAATCTTTGGTGGCTGATATCCTGCAGGCATCACAGGCTGTTGGGTGCGACTCACACCAGAAGCTTCATCCAGGAAAATGCCCTGCTCAGACATCACAACTCATCATTAACAACATCTGCTGAAATATAAACAAGTCTGCAATAGAATCAATAACTACAAATTTGGTTTAACTTTGGCCATTTCTGTCAGTTTACTGAAATGATCTTTGAAAGTTAAAATCTTCATACATTTAAATGATAAACTCATACCACTTTCTCAAGAATGGCATCATTTGAATCCACCAGCAGGTCAAATCTGTCCTCGAGACCTGTCAGCTTGTTTCTCTCTCCAGATGAGATCTGCATCCATGGCTCTGCATGATCTGACTCATACTGTCAGAGAAACATACAAAGACATAATCTTAGACTTGATCAAGTCTTGAACTAAATACCACTAAATGCGTGAACAGTCAAAAAAACAGTATTCTCACGTTTTACTGGACATGTAACATGATAAATAACGCATGGGTCAAGTTAAAGGTAAAGTAAGGTAAATACCATGGTATGAATGTGGCATGGTATGAATCATTCTGTCATGGTGCGGATATAGAATCTCAAAGAACAATATTCCCCTCTGACACTTTCACTGTACTATAATACCATAACAGTATTTTTCATTATTTTTAATGGTTTTTACCAGTGTAAAAGGCGATCTCCCTGTGACGTGCAGAAATCTTGAAACGCAGGGAAACTGCGCTACAGATCAAACTCATCACCGGCCTGCGGAAGAGTCGCACTCGCCTTAGTGGCAGCGACCACAGTCCCCAGACCATACTGTAAAATTTATAAACAACTTTACTGTCAGTTATATTATTTTTAACATTTCAGTTGTGAAATGTAAACGCTACTGCATGTGCACACACATGGCTACTCTTTCCACGTTGCGTGTGTTGACATATTATAAACTAATGACACAACAGATTCACACTTTGAAACAGCTCACAGACCTTGACAAACGCATCGACATCTTTAAAACCCGGAGAAAATTCTGATTCTGTGTCTGTTTCTTTAGCGGACGTAGACTGTTCATTCTGTTTAGTTGTGGCAACGCTGCTCGTGGAGGTGGCCATAATAAAAACATAAACACGCGAGAACTGCACTTTCACGCAGAAAATAATTCTTCTTCTTTTTCGCGTTTGATTTGATGTTAGTTATAATATCGCCACCTGGCGGGCTATTGCGTTACAGCGTTGCTTACATAAAAACGGTGCTTTAACGATGATTCTGCAATTCCATGTTTAGCGGTTTTTATTAAAAATTTTAATTTTTTTTAATTTTTTAAAAAAAAAAATTAAAAGCAATACATACTAATACCAATTAGTATTACTACTAATGTAATGAAGTAACAGGTGTATTTTATCTGTGTGATGTTGTTTTAAACATATGAAACATATAAATGTATGTTATATGTTTAAAGTATTTTAAACAGTCTTAAAATAATTTTATAAACTAATTTTCATGTCATTCTCGTTCTACATCGTTTGATGTAATTCTCGTTTCTTATGTCATAAACCTTAGATAAGATAGAAGACTATCTGTATGAGGTTGTCTCTCTGGGTGTTATAGCGCCACCTTGTGAGATGTCAAGCGTATCTTCCCACATGGACGGTGTCGTCAGCAGCGGTTCTGTTCAGTGATTGGACAAGCGTATAGCGTAGTGTTTCGTATGAACAGCGGACATCGTCTTAATGTGACTGTGAGCCTGATATTTACCTTAGCTGCTAAAGTAAACCCTTAACATTCATTCAAGTTTATTGTAATGAAGCACCGTCACTGCCAAATCAGAAGAGAACGACAAGACTTCGCATATAACAGGTACACTGTATCATAACTCTTTATACACTAGTTGTCTTCCGCTATCTAAGATACAGCTTACGCGGTACATTTGATTACAATACGGATATGCACATCTGATGTGCGATTGCTGTTCTTGTTTGTCTCAAAGTGACACTAAACTCAGATTGCTGTGTCATAGTGACAAAGTAATCGCACTCTTTTTTCCCTAATTTTGTACATCTTCAACAAAAGTACGGTGTTCTCTGATGCATACTATACTAACTGTCTATCGTTTTTATATACTATTACATTGTACTCCATGGTATCGCTGTGGTGTATAACATGGTTAGATTACTGGTACATGTTAGAGGTTTTTCTTTACTTTGAAAACTGAGGCGTTAATGTCAAAACATTAGTTCTCTCGGGGTAATCTAATAATGACTGACAGTAATGATCACCATTGAAGTTGGACTTTTCAATATACAAACGTGGCAATTAATTATCCGATAGGATTCTGCCCGTCTCTATAAGAATAGAATTATCCTGCTTATTAACTGAGATTCTTAAAGAATTTTATTCTGATCCTAGATTTGTTGCAATGTTTGCCACAAGGGAGGAGGTGCTGAGAGATGAAGATCTGATCAAACAGCTCCAGGAGATTGCTAAAGACACGGCTCTCTTACATGGAGTGTTAATGCGGAACAAACAAACTCCAAACTCATCTGAGGTAAGTTAGATAGTCTGTATATTTATTTATAAACATAAATACAAAACTGATAAACTAGAATTAAAGTGAAAACATTACCTAACATCTAGGTCCCATTATTTCAAAGTCATGTCAGGAATTCTGTCTCTCCTATGGCTGTGTTTTGTTTCTGGATTATAGATTGTTAGTTCTGCCTCATTGAGTCGACAAAAGAGCCAGGAAGGATGGTGCTCATGTTGATAAATGTAATATTAATGTACATTTGTTCACAGGTGGTGAGTTACGCACCGTTCACAATGTTCCCCACACCAGTGCCAAGCACAGTCTTCAAGCAAGCACTGGCAGTGCAGACACATTTTAACCGGCTGGTGGATCGGGTCAGTCAGAACTCCAGCTTCTTAGAGGAAACTCTGGCTAGGTATGAATGCCTTTACCGAGTGCCTTATACCTTATTTTTTAAATAATAGTTCTTATCTAAATGAGAGCTACTTTACATCAACAGCACCATCAAAGTTGATGATTTTACAGCCAGACTTTTCAACATATACAAACTAATTCAACAGGAAGGTCAAACCCAGGTATAATTGTTTACTTGCTTTTTTTAGTTACATTTTATAAAAGGTCATGTTACATACTAGCTGGGAATGATCATTTACTTTAAAGTTATATTCGTTTATGTAAAATATTTTTTGTGTGTTCTTATAATAGCAACATTAAAGCTTTAACTATGTTATTTGTTATGCAAACTATGGTTCATATCCTCCCCAAGCCAATAGTTCTGGGCCTAAATCGTTCAGACTACATGTTAGACCAGAGTCCAGATGGAAGCATATCCTTAAAGCAGATTGAAATCAACACTATTGCTGCAAGTTTTGGTGGTCTTGCTTCACAGATCCCAGAGGTCCATCGGTGAGTGTATGTGTGTGTGAACAAAAGCCCCAAATATAAAACAAAACCATCTGGTTTAACTAGAGAAAATTTGAATGAAAATTAAGCACTAGTTCATTGTTCAGGCTGTGTCTTATTCCTGTTAGGCACATTCTAAAGGTTGCAAACTTGTTAGAAGAAAGAAATCGCATTCTGGACAACAATCCAGCTGCAGGTTTGGCCAAAGGTTTGGCAAAGGCCTGGGAGCTCTATGGATCTGAGAGGTGTGTTTAAAACTGTGTTGATATAATATAGTAATTTAAAGGAAAAGCATTTAGTTTATACACAGTGTTATTACATAGAATTGTTAAAATAATGACTGTTTTCTGCCATTGGTCAAAAAAACAATCCCACCCCAAACTAAAACTAGTGTTGCTGTCTGTGGTTGCTCGATCAAACAAATCTTAGAGCAATGTTTTGATAATATTACAGTGTTTATGCCTTTCAGCCTACTTGCAGGGATAGTAGAAAGTATTTTAACACCAAAACATGACTCACATCACCTTTAGGTACTCTAAATGACCTTAGGAAAGGGATTATCAGTGTATTATTGATGTATTATCTGTGCTAATGTAAATGAGGTGGTCAGTGGCTGACTCTTCATGTCTGATGCTGTCTGTTACAGAGCAGTAGTGATGTTCCTGGTTGAAGATCTCCAGAGGAACATTTATGACCATCGATATGTAGAAAACGAGCTGTGGAAAAGGTAGGTAATCAACAGTGTTGCTGTAATCAGGATTTAAGTTCATATTAGTTACACAGAACAGATGCTGTTAGTGTGATTAACATTAATTACTAATAATTGAGTCATGGCATGAGCAGCGTGTACATGATGGGTAATTGTGTTATACAATAATCTGTTATTACACATGGACAATGCTAATATTAAAGCATAATATTAAAGGCTTAATATTAAAGGCCTTATATTAAAACAGAAAAGGAACTAACATTTAAGGGCCATATTTTATCAGTAGTTGTTCTGTAGGTTGAGACCACTGGCTACACCTGTTCAAACACTATAATAATTGAATTGGAATAATTGGTTATTCTGGTTGCATTGTGATTGTCTGTACTCTATATATTTACAGAAACATTCCTGTAATCAGAAGACGCTTTGACGATGTTTGTAGAACTGGATCCCTGGATCAAAGCAGGAGGCTTTTTGTGCAAGTGTTTATAATTCAATATTACACATTTTTCTAACATTTTCTGTCAATAGTTACACACTCGTGTGTGTTGTAGAACATCTCTGGTGTGATGTTTTGATTTTGTTTTTATTTAATCTGCAGAGATGGCAAAGAGATTGCCATCGTTTACTTCCGTAATGGGTACATGCCCCAAAACTACACCTCACAGCAGGTAAAAACACTGTTCTTAGGACACCCACACTCAGTTACATTACATTGGTATTTATTCAATTGGTTGATGGTTTCAGCCAAACCAACTCAAAATACATTCACAGTATACAGACAGTACAATCAGTTCTATTCTGTCCTACAGAGTTTTGTCTCAACCCTAATCAAACACACCTGAACACGGTGGTGCTCTCAAATCAAGGTTATCGGGATTAGGTGTTTTAGATTATGGTTGGATCTACACTCCATTGCTCACGTACCAGTGATGCAGTGTGTTTACAGTAAGAAGAATGCATATGTACTGTGTTTCAGAGCTGGGATGCACGTCTGATGATGGAACGTTCTCTGGCTGTGAAGTGCCCTGACATCAGCACACACCTTGCAGGTACTAAGAAGGTCCAGCAGGAGTTGGCCCAACCAGGGGTTCTGGAGCGCTTCTTTCCCGATGAAACCGAAACGGTTGCTCAGATCCGGGCTACATTCGCTGGGCTGTACACCTTGGACATGGTAGAGCAATAACATTGTAACTCTTAGGGGGTGTATTCTGTTCATGGAGATGAACCTTTCAGCTAAGTTTAAATCCAGCTGTAATCAAAGATGTTTAGGGTCACTTGAACTTAACAGACTGGTAAACTGTGCAGAAAGGTAATACTTCAGAAGCAGGATTCAGCACCACTGTTGATACAACTTTATAGTACTTTCCTACGGTTTGGAATTGATTCTGTTTCCTTTTTTTACACAGGGAGAAGAGGGTGATAAAACAGTAGCAATGGCTTTAGCCAACCCACATCAGTATGTTCTTAAACCTCAGAGAGAGGGTGGTGGTAGGTAACAACTTCATACCTGTGCACATGTATTACAGTTGACAGTGCTCTCATTGGCCTCCCACTGTGCCACAGGTAACAACATTTATGGGCAGGAGATCTGTGACGTGCTGGAGAAACTGAAGGACTCCAGTGAAAGAATGGCCTATATCCTTATGGACAAGATCCAGCCCATCCCTATAGACAACTACCTGCTCCGGGCAGGAGATCCTGTGAGACTGAGCTCCTGTCTGAGTGAGCTGGGTGTGTTTGGAGCATATGTCAGGTGAGGTTTTTGTGTGACAGTTAGCATTTGTTGTTTTTAGTGGTGTACAACAATTCTTTCTAGGTGGGAATTAAAGGAGTAGTTTATTCAGAAATTAAAATTTTGAAAATATCTTTCTTCATATTCCACTTAATAAAGTCATACATATTTGGAATGGTAGGAACAAATGCTGATGTAATATTAATTTTTAATATATTCCTTCAGTAAAACTTATATTACCCATAACATGTCATTTTAAAATCTGTTGTGCATTATTTTTTTTTTTTACATTTTTTCCACAAACCCACACGTTATTTTGTGCCATCTTTTAAAATATACAATTCACTGTGTTGCAGCAAATCACCACACCTTTTCCTAATGTTGTTAATTTATACACAGAAAAGGCAAAGACATGGTGTTTAATGAATGTGTGGGCCACCTGTTAAGGACCAAAAGCTCAGAGCATGCTGATGGGGGTGTGGCAGCAGGTGTAGCAGTTCTGGACAACCCACTGCTGTTCTGAACTATACTGCCCCCAGTGGACAGGAAGAGAACTACACTACAACAAGATCAGGAATATTCATCCCCATGCAGTACATTTTTAACCTGAAATTGTGTTGAACATTGATCATAATGGGCAAAAGTTCTGACTGCCTATTTTCTTTCCTTTTATAACTCATTTAAGGGCTTGTCTCTTGCTGTATATCAAAAGTGGCCATTAAACGTTGATTAAAATAATTGTATAAAACATTTATTTGTAACAGAGTTTAGTCAATTTTATCATTACCATAATAGCCAACATCCATTCCAATAGCCACGTGTATTTGCAAAGTAGTTGATTACATTTACAATCATGATTAGTCACGACTACAGTGTCTACAGAGTTATGTTTATTTTAAATTTAACTTTGTAATTTATGGAAAAATGTAAAAATACTGGTTAAATTTGGGGGCCACCTACTGAAAATAACTTTTAGGCCAGTAATCTTTTGATAGAGGTAAAATAAACAGAAATCAAATATCTTTCCGAATTCTGAACAGTTTATTTAAATCTCCACATTACAGCCAGAGAAATTACACTCATCATAAACCAAGTAGACACCAGAACCACCTCCATCCTCTCAGGCACTCACTCAACTCTGGTCACAACACCATCAACTGCTGAAACAATAATGGTTCCAATAAAACAAGATAGTACAAAGACAATACAAGACATGCATCCAAATCTTAACCAATGCAGAACAATGGAGGAAAAAGGAAACGGTCAAAAATGGGCTTGATAAAATTTCAAGACCCACTGTGATAAGTAAAAGAAACCAAAAAAGGCAGAATAAGTTGTTTTAAAAAGATCCAGCTTTGAAAAGACTGTATCAGAGTGTCTTATGATCATTAAAATTGAATAATGTGATTTATTGTGACAGCCTTAATTTTTTTTAACACTGAAACATTCAAACATGTTAAAAAGAAAGTGAATGTGGAGACTTTACACATTTATGGGGTGTTTAGCTTAATATCCTGGGAAAGAACCAACAGGCAGTCAGTGAAGTTGAAAAGTAAAGAAACAAAGACACAAAGGCTCAGACGAACTAACATAAAATCATCTATCGGAATGTGCAGGGCAGGATGACATCATGATCCACATAGTAAAATCCCTCCTGCCTCACAATAGTACATACACCACAACAGAAACAGACCTGCCTATCTGGAGATATATCGAAGAATGAAAACAATAATGCAAATGCAAATTTAAAGCATGTCAACTAAAACACTTGATATAAAAGAAACGGCTGAAAAAAAATAAATGGGGCAGGCGATAAGAACAAACAGCCATGACAGATCACAGGTGTTTAGTTTTGTAGATTTTACATTCTTTGATGATTCTTTCACCCCACTTCCCCGAAATATACACTGAATATATACATGTTATTTTCACGACAGACTCTAAAAAACAAAGAGGTGATGTTTCTTTATCCTCTCCTAATTGGTTTTCATTTAATATCAAAATCTTGGCAAAGTAACCAAGTGATTTGGTGAATCATTGCGATTCCAGGCTCAGTGTCACTGCCTGATTTGTTCAAATCATCCCATGACTTTTCCTCTAGAAACACAATTTTTAACATGGGGAAACTGACACAAGCAATCACAAATCAAGACAGTGATATTTCCTAGGCACCTGGAGCCTGAAACCTTTAGTCAAAGAGTTGAGAAACATCTGCCGCAAGGCCCAAAACAGGCACATGACCAAAAAGTACCGCCAAGTAAGCTTATTAGTTGGGAGGTCGTAAACAGCCCCCATCCCTGACCCAATGAAAACGATGGCGGTCACCATACAACCATTAAAATTTCTTTTTAAAAACTTCAATTTCTGCTTATAAAAATGATACATAAAAATATATACGTTTGTGCAGTACAAGTTAGTGCAATTAATTTTCCCCTCTTGTTCTTCTCATTGGCACTTAGTGAAGGTTATCATCAAGAGAGGGACACACTTTTTTCTGACCAATGGGAAAGAAAAGACCAAGATGATCAGAGCTGTGATTGCACAATATGCTTTGATGGGCAAGAAAGCCTGCCAATGACCTTTGGTGTTTTAGCATTATGTATCTACCTAATTGTTTCTTTGATTCCTATGAGTTATAAAAGTTTTTAAGAGTATGCTTTTGGAGCTATACTCCTAGTTTAATGTGGTGGATCAATATAAATTTAATAATACAAAGGCAATAATGTGGTCAAACTTAAACTTTGTACCAAATCAAACTTATACGTCCAATTGCTGTAGGCTAAGATGTCTCCAAGCATTGTCATAAGAAACAACTCAGATCTGGCTTTGACCATACTGAATGGGGTCAAATATCACAGTGCCCACCCAGCTGTATATACACATGAAAACATATGATCAGCTTGAAATGAAGAGAAAACTGAAGTTCAGCACAGTGGAAGACTCAGAATGTCAGAATCTACATTCACATGTCCACACCCATACAGAAATCTGATATATGGCCATATATGAACATATATATATTTGTATACATATATATATATATATATATATGTGTGTGTGTGTGTGTGTGTGATATATATATAATATATATATATATAATTATATATATAATTTATTATTATAAACACAGGGTTCCTATATGTGGACGTATATATAGATTTTTTTAATTCCACCACCTGTTTGAGACATAAGGTATATGAGCAAACACAAAGCAGAGAACATGTTTTTTTTCATAAATACAATCCATACTCCAATTCAAGTTGTTCACAGAAATGTGACATATTTAGTACATAATACTACTTTCGAATCTGTGAAATCCATGCATGAACGTGTGTGTGTGTTTTACATTTATGTTTTACATGTGCTCCATATACCATATATCTGTATGGGGTATGTTGTCAGAGCGAGCATTTCTTTTTAAGCCTGTGAATAATAGTGCTGCTGATCCATATATGTTTTATCCATATGCTGCGTTAGAAGCAATTAATTCCATAGGAAGTGCAGTGTTGGTAAGATTTGCCACAAAGACTTCACAATATATGCAGGAAGTCATGTATGTATTTGTGTGGAAAAGCACTACAAATGGTACTACAGTAATAGATCACATAAGACTGGGATGTACTGTTTTAGCTGGCTAGACAGACACCAATGCTACATCCTAATTGGGCCACATGACGTCGTTCAACAGCAGACTGTCTTTGTTTGATATCCATGGTGAACGCATGGAAGTCACTCTAAAACTATGGCCAATTAAAGTGCCTGCCATGAAATTAATACTGTGGACTGATAGCAATAAACCTCATAGCTTATAAAGAGGCTGTTGATCTAGAAGGGACAGAATGTTTGTTAGCATTAACATAGAGAGGCCATTTTACATTCCTGCACTACTGCTGATGCTGGAGTACATATAGGACTCTATTTGCAAGGCTCATTGTTTAGAGGTATTAAGAAACTAAAATTCTGTGAAATATGTTGAAATAGTTTTTGACTATACGTGCAACTATTGTGTATGCAAACGCACCAAGCGTGCGAGAATCCTTTATGTGATTTTTAATACGAAACAGTAATGCTTAAATGTATTCTGCTTTATCGAAATAGAAAAGCTAATTATTTTCATGGCTGTTAAGAAGAGCCTGTAGGCAAAATAATACATTAAATCCAGAAACAGTTTGCCGTTTGAGTTTAAATTGATTTAAGTTTAAATAACGTTCCGATTTATAGGAAGCATTTGGACAGTATACATATGCTCATACATACCGTCCACATAAAACTGCTGTTAAATTTTTCATGTTGATGGAAAGGTTTAACCATAACACCAAATAACAAATATCGGCTTACAGATTTTAACATTAAAAAGTGCCACGTATAAAGTCTGCAACATGTTAAATTATGGCAAATCCTCAGCTACTGTATTCCACAGAACACACAAAATGCAACAGTATAGGCAAAAGTCTCGTTTCTGGATTCCTTATGCAAAATCTTATTTTTGCCATAATATAACAATGCAGGAAAAGCTGATATGCCTTTTTTCTAAAACATTTTTTCCTTTTTCGTCAGTTTTTATGAATAAAATCTCAGTGTTCCACTACAGAAGCTGTAGATAAAAAGAGCACTCTCTTGTGGCTTGGAGGAAAACAGTGACATTTAAACAGCCACATCCGTCAGAAGGACATTATCTCAAGCTCTCAAAGAAAAGTCAGTTGTGAGAGTAAGGAGAGTTGGCAGTGCTCAGTCCATGGAACACCGGCAATAGAAGAGCACAATTGTAAAAAGTTGGGAGGGTAAAAGTTAAAGCTCAGTCAGTGAATCGTTGGCATGCCTTCTTCCAACGACACGCTGTGCACCACAGGTCCCTCTTCTCCATGCCATATACTTTCCGACACTTCTTGGCCTCACCACGGGGTTTCCTGGGGAAATCAATTTAACAGTTTAGACTAGCTGTGTTCTAAGTTGTTGTTCCTTGTGCTTATGACCTTAACATGTGAACACATGGGTTACCTGGTTCCATTACTGGGTTTGACAGTGGAAGTGCTGCTGGTGTGTACTTTGCTGACAGGGGTATGGTTAACAGTTTGTCTCTTCTCACCAATGTTAACAGTGCGGATTTGAGTCACTGGGCCCTGTGAAGGCATTTCATGTTAATTCACAACATAAGTGTGACATTTGGTAAACATTTGTTAAAATCCTAACTCTCAACAGTAATAGTAAAGGTTTGTAACAGCAAACACCACTACTGTTATATAAATGTGCTCACTACCACATTCTTTTTAAAATGTTATTGAACGGGTGCATGGATTGTACTGTGGATTTCAATGTCAGCCTGTAACAGAGGTTTCAGTAGCTATTTTATCTCAAGTGTTTTGCAAAAGCACCTGAGGCAGGAAACCGGAAGCATGCAAGTGCAAAAGACCCCAACAGACACAGAAAGACAAAAGACTGTCAGAGATAAATGAGGTTCATACAAGGTTTACAGGGTGACTACTCTGTGAGGTCTGTTTGAGTTGACAAACGCTGTCAGCTGAATAAGAAAGAAAGAAGCCATCTCACCGGCACCCCCTTAAATATAACAGGGGGTGATTGCCAGGATACACTAATCCTGTCCTCGCTGTGAGGCAGTTCAGAGGGCATGCTGGGAATGTTGACAGGGGTTGTAGCCTGGAAAACACACAATGTGTGTACGAAGCCAGATTAGCAAAGCCATGCAGAGAGAGACAAATGAGAATATATTGTTAACCACAACCCATTTATTTCCCAATTAACAGAAAAGAGCTGCCCCAAAAACTAAAATCATGGGGAGCCAGTGGCCATAGTGGCATTAGAAATGAGAGCGTCAGAAACAGATGATCAGAGCAACAGATACTCAATACTTAATCAAACCCAGCTGAAGTCAGAGGCATATTGTACTAACCCATAAAAACATCAACAAAATAGATTCTAGCAATTACATAGACATATGTATGGAGTTGCCTGGGTAGGATATTCAATAGCCAGTATAGAGCAAAAGTCAACTAGGCCAATCTCGTTTTAAAGACCACAGAAAAGGATGGATGTTCTACAAACTCCTACGAAGTAAAGTAGGAGGTAATTCAGGTACGCTGGGGCATGTTATGCAATTAATCTCAAAGAAAAATACTGGCACGATCTACCTGAATATTTAATGTAGTAATCAATGTAGGCAGATTTAGATAACCAATGCAAACAAGAGTCCCTTAACGCTCTGTGTTAATCAGGGCTTTATTTACCAGTGCCTTAATACAGAACAGCAGCTGGCCTGATTGCAAATCTACATTTGTTATAATACAAAAATGCTTCCATGTTGATTCACATGCTAAATAAAAAGGAAAAGTATTCTGGACTGAGAATACTCCAGTAGAAGACTTATCTACAGCTGAGAATATTGTAAAATACGACAGCTTATGTGCTTAAATATGATTGACAGTAACACAATACAGTGTATACAGTAAGAAATTGGAACATTGGGACAATTACACTTGCTTATTGCACTTTTAGAAATTCATCTTCATAATAGGTCCTAATCTAAAGTTTAGGTCCTAATCCAAAGTTTAGGTCAATGTATAGTGACTCAAAAATGTATTAGTATATGAGACGGGCGATCACACAAAACACATTATATACTGCAAAACAACCACTGTTATGGCCACAGTTACTATTTCTCTGATGTTTACATTCATATTGTTTCTTCCACATTAGACTTTTTCAAAGTCATACAAAATAAAGCTTTTTGCAGTCTCTGACTCTTGCGGACAGACACAGATTTTGAATTGCACTAATAACTAACACAGCCCAGCATGAAAAGATTAGAAAGAATATGATGTTTCCACAGTAAATACACACACATCCACCCCCACAGTGACAAAGCATCACTGATGAGTATTCAATGGAAACTTTAGCTCTATCCAAACACCTCAAAGCCACAATACACTGGATAAGCAGTCCACTGTTTTCCGACAGAATTAGCCAAAACAGACACTGTGTTTGAAAATGAATTAGTAATTCATAACCAGGACTGTGCAAATATGTTTGTGACTGAGAAAACTTTCAGGTGCATTAAATCAGAATTGTTACCTGGTAAGCATGATCAGTGCGGATGTGGCACAGCGTGGACGGCGCTGATTGGCTAAGTGGGGTGTGGATCACATGGGTGGGCTCAAATTGTGATGAATCACAAGCCAAGACAGGAAACACAGGAGGTGGCCCAGACGTGGTGGGGGATGTGGGCGTGAGGTTGGACAGCCCCTCTGACAGAGTGTCCATGTTCACTTCAATTTCAGAGTAATAAAAATCTTCCTCGCCATCGCTGTAATCTGAATCTCCATTTCGCCTAAAACACAAAAACACACACACTTTACAAGGGTTGGTTTTTAATATGTAGACCAAAATGTTGTTTTAGGCCTAATGTAATAATTCCTTATTTTTCTGAATGGTATCTCTTTAGGTTTTCATATTATCTGAAGAAAATGATAGAGGTCAGCCTCTGATTCCAAGGTCAAACCCCAGAACAGGATTTTTAGCAAGTTCTTAAAGCCTGGTGGTCAGGTAGGATTCTTGAGATAGAAGTGTCCGTGAACCTCAACTCTGACTGATATTTCATCAAACAGCCAACAGGGAGCAGCAGTGCCAGCATCATAACAGAGGCTTGAATTTGCATGAGGAAGGTCAGGTAGCAACAAGAGGCTAAAAAAACACTCTTACAACTACCATCAGAATGTGCTTCTCTCTAGCTCCTGTTATGGTGCTCAGCGAGGGTAGAGGAGTGTGAGATGTCCTGACATCTTTACAGACTGACAAAGACAAACTGGGCCCCTCAGATGGACCAAGATCTTCTCCACTCCAAAAACAATTAGTGAAAATTTCAAATTAAAGTTAACATTCTGTTTTTTGTTAAAATGAAAGTTGATCTGTCCATGTTTCCTGTGTTAAAAGGCTTTTTAAATTGCTGTAGATATGTGAACAAACATGCACAGCAACCCCTGGTGTGTTTTGTGTGACTCTTACCCCAAGTGGATGGTACGGATGTGCCGTTGGATCCCTGAAGACGTGCTGAGGACTTTTTCACAGTTCTTCCACAAACACTTGAACATCACCTTTATGGAGTTCTGCAACAAACAAATACTACTAATAGATACGGTCACATCCATCAAATTAAAAAAGGTTCGAAAGAAAAGTACTGCACCTTGGTACAGAAGTATTACTCACACACTAAAGAAAGCAAAAATCCCTTGAAAATAATCTAATTTAGAAATTTTTAGAACAGCGTGGAAAGACAGCATGTCTTGCTATAAAAAACTCTAAAAGCCACAAGGGATGAGCACCTTCTCAAATTTATAGAAACAAACAAAAACAAACCAAGGTTTTTTATGTAATAGAGTGGCCAGATTTACAAATCAACAAACATCCCTTTAGCAGTAATGACTTTTTTCACCAAGAAAATCGAAACCATAAGGAATACAACTGTATATATATAAAAAAGACACTTCTCTTTAGCCATGAATTCACATAATGGTTGGCATAACCTTGTATGCCAATTACATCAGATAAAATGCTAATGACTATGCTAATGACTAATCTTATGCTAATAATGTTACAAATGACAGCTACGCTAATTATTCTCTATTTTTTGTTTTCTTAAGTTTTCTACTTGTAGAAAACTGGAGGAGTATGAAGAAAATGTAATGAATATAGTGCTCACTGCTGTCGTGTTATTATGCCGATCAAACCCACTTGAAGCATCTTAGATGTTTTGAAGACAAATCAAATGAGAGTACACCCACATATAGTGAGCTATGAAGTGGTAGATCAGTCAAAGTATGGAATAATGAGATCCACACTATTTTCAGTCAAAGCAGATAACAACAGAGGTTTCATAAGCCTCATGTGTATGAGCAGCAGAAATTCCCTCCAGCCCACTGCTGCTCCAAAGGCACCAAAGCATTTCACTGATGCAATGAAACAACTATTAAACAACCTAATGATGCTGCCAGGTGAAAGCATATGTCTCGTGTGGGAGATTCAGACCTCCCGTTCTGTATTCTTGTTGATCTGTCACTTTCGTCTGTGCTGCATTTCTGCAAGTCTTCTTCTCCTCTTTCTCATCTTACGCTCTTATATGCTGTAAAAAGAACATTCACCAAGGACTAAATGCAAATGAGCCAGTAACTGTTTTAGGAACTGCAACATTACAAGGTCTATATCAAATTATAAAAACAACTGCCTCACTATTGCCCTGGGTATAAGAATTGTCAGTTTAAATATTGTTGAAAATGAAACTACTACTCAGGATGAAACAAGAATCATCCACTTCATGTTGGGGTCCTGATCAAAGGATTTAGTTTGCAATGACTGGTTGTACATTATTACTTACTATTATTACTTAACATTATTACTTATTAATTACTGAAACTGACATATAACTGACTATAATTAAACGGTGAGCTGAGATTCTTTATCAAAGTCAATATCATTGTCATAACGGTATTCATTATTTCTTATAAACTCATTTAATCTGTGAGAAACAAATTAGTGCATTAACCATGTAACTACAACAAGCCTGGGCCTGTTTAATGCTGTCAATAGAGAATGAGCTGGTGTGTGTCTGCTGAAAACTAACCCTTACTGGACATTTTCACCAGTTATCACCAACAAATATTTCCCATCAAACCCTTGCCTGATGTCACAACTAAGAATAAGACCTGTGAGTAAGTAAATGACAGAATTTACATTTTTGGGTGAACCAATACTTTCAAAACAGAGTCAGATAACAAGATGCCTGACTGACAGTGAGTGTTCAGGAAGTTTCTGTCTGCCTTATGAATGAACAACCAGTCCTCTTGGGTTACATTTCACCCAACTGCTCAACATTTGGCTTGGATCAGTTCAAAGAACTTTATTTCTTTTCTAGTTCATTCTAAGTGGTTTTTATTGGCTACAGTAGGGCATATAGACATGCAGGAAGGCCTCTGGTGAGCTAAAATAATATAAGAGGTAGCCAGCACTGTTGCTTAATACAAGCACTAGCAATATGGGACACATTCATCTCACATAGAGAACAAACTCACTGGTGCTAAAAATCAGCTTAAAAATGATCCAAAACAAATCTATACACCCAAATAACCACTTCTGAGACAATTAAAAACAAATTAAAAATATTTTTGAATTCTCTCAACCCTAGTCTACAAAAATCATCCTTTAAGCATTCTTAACTTGTTCTGTACACAACCTTATTTTTGAATTTTTATATCTTGTTTTTCCATATTATTTTCCCATCCAGTATCTGGAATTGCAAAATGAGTGTATTGATAAATACTAATTTAAAAAAGAAAGCCTGGGTAAACATGTTTCTCCTTTCATCCTTTTCTTCTGAGAGGTGAATCTCATGATTATACCTCATCATCACAAGATTCGTGTACACATTATTTTACACTTCACAGTTGTTTGGAAAGTGTTTTTACTCCGTAAATAGGATTGTATCTAAATTGTATCTATAAAGGAAATCCACCTCATCCCTGTCCACCTACACACACACACTTTTTAGCCTCTCACAAAACAAAGTGAACAGACAAAGGGTCTAATGGCTTCCTGATATTGAAACCACATTCATGATTTGGAGTGACTCCAGTTCATGCTTACAAGAAACAGAAAAGGGGAGAAAGCAAACATTCCATCACTTTCTGAAGCAAGAAGGCGACAAGACTATGTCAGAGCCAAGCTGATGTGGTTAACAGCTTTTATATTACTGCGTTTGAAGAGTCTCTGACTGGATAAAGACTCAGTATGTAACTACACTTAACACTTGCCACAGCTGTCAGAACAATGTTTGCAGGGGTTGCATGTTTTCTTACAGCCTACCTGAAGTGCTTTGCTTGTATTGTGCATGCTAAAATTAAGGACTTTTCCCCAGTCCAGACACTACTTCAAATTTGTATTTGTCCCGCTAATTAATTTATTACTTATTGGGCCCACAACAAAAGATTATAAACTTTATCACAGTAAATTATCATATCTAAAGATTTTTAAAAAGTGACAGAAAAAATTATGCATACTTTTACATGTATGCTTTTAATTATTCACTGTTTTACTTTTTAAAATTAAAACTAAACATTTACAATGAATAATTAGATTCCATGACAGTTATAAATTTTGTTAGGCATACAATGTGACACATTACTGTTTATAAATTTCACCCCATTATAAGTGATGCTTTTCACTTAGAAAGTCCCTCTCACAAGTGCATAAGATCTCATGTATGCTAGCCTTAGCTGGCTAGATTTAAATCAGCAAAATTTTAAGAGCCACGTCCCAAAAATCACAGGCATGGTACCATGGCATATAAACACATGTACATGATCAACATTTAAAATACAGTTACATTTGTAAATGGGCAAGTTACACAAAAACACAAGTGACAAACTAGTCTGAAACTCTCTAACACTGGCCCCAGGGACTTGGGACACATTTTGACACTAATTGTCTCCAGCAAGTCAAATAAGTAATCATTTAGTAATTATCATTGTCCAGTCCTGAATTTCAGAGTATGCATATTTGAAATAAAACATGTTTGTTTTACAAACAAAACATGTTGTTATAAGATCCAATAACCTAAAGAAGCCCACTGTGACCTATGCCCCTACCTTTCGTTTCCGGGGGATGGGTTCCTCAAACAGGAAGTGTGTACTCTCGTTTTCCTCAATGTTGTCATCACTCTGAGAGGAAAGCAGGAAGCTCTTGCCGGCATCATTGGAGAGAGGCGGGGATGGCGTGGAGGGCACTGATTGGTCACTGGCGTCCCAGCTCCAGTTCCCACTTGTGGAGCTGCTGTAGCTGGCCGACAGGCTTTCCTTCCAACCCTTACCAGTCAGCTCTACACCTGAACATACAACACAGAACATCAGTTAGAAAAATACAGTTACCAATAGTATTCACTTTTTACCCAGTAAGACTGGACAAGACTGTCAAATATTCACATTCACATATATGCACAAAAATTATGCTGCCGAAATAATGTTCATGACAACTCATTTACAAAACACTTTAATACTGAGATATATCACCAAAAACCTGAAAAATAAACAATTTATTGACTATATCTTCCAGCTATAGTACCCAAATATACATCATACTCAAAATATCATACTATTACATCAGTCGGTTATCAGAAGCTAGATGTATTTTTGTTAAAGAATATATATTTTCATTTAGTTGGATCAGTTGTGTCAATAGACAAAGTGGAAAACTGACAACATGGAATATTCTCAATCAAATTAAAATACACAACAGCGTTATAACATGTAAAGTTATTATGTGATATATGTGTCATGCTATAAATCTGTCATGGCCTAAAATTTGACACCTTCTTTCGTTCACATTCAGTTTTTTTTTAAATAAATACTTTGTAAATCACAGCACCTGATCTCATTAAGTATGACTCACCTGCATGTTATTACAGTACAAGCAGGGTTTTTTTTCAGTTTTTAAGCTGTTGAGGCAAAGCTAGTTTACATTGTAGTAAATGCAGCACTTGTCAACAGCATGTTACAGCTTCAGTAAATGTGCTTATAACATCCATATGTCAGAGAAGTTAAAAATATATGTACACAGCATACAGTAGGACAAAAATGGACAAAATGCTCACACCCTCTAATTTACACAAGAAAATAAACTCCATGACTGTAAAAAAAGCCAAGACTGTATTTCTTAGCATCACGCTGAAAAAATTAGAAAGCTATAACACAGCATAAACATAGACTAAATATATACATTACATCAATGTAAAGCTGAGCCAAACAGTAGGAAAAGGCACTGTCCAGGTGACAGTAAACAAAGACAATCCCCCACACACAAACTTAAACAGCAAAGTCAATTAGCATATAGACAAACTCCTGAGAAATGGTGACCTTGTAAGACCTTTAACCAACAAGGTACCACAGTTTCCTGACCCCTGACCTCTTACACTTAGGCTCCAGGCTGTTACAACTCTTACAATGTCAATTGTTGCTGTTTAGTGCATGTTTTTCATTTATGATGAACTGCAGTACACTAGTTACAGGAAAAACCCCTAGAGCAATAGCAAGGCCTTTTCTTAGCTCTCATGAGACGATATTTGCTTACTTTAAACAGTTTGGTGTATAGCTACACATTTAACTGTAAAATAAAAAAATAACGATTGCAGTTAAGCTGTTAATTTACCATAATCTGTAATACTGATATCTGCCGAGCTTGAGGCAAGATTGTGTTTCTCAGCATGCACTGTGGGATAATAAACCATGCTTTATTTTAATAAAACTACTGCTTTACAGTTTACTGTTTTGCTGTTTTTCTCTAATTGTGTTTTTCGTGTTCACTTTAAGTTATGCCTTGTAGCGTTAGCTGCATCTCTGTTAAACTATATATACTAACACTAGTAACTAACACAATTTATGTATGTAAAATATCAGAATTGTGCATGCAACACATGCAGTTTTTTTACATTTACTAAAATATCTCTTAGTATATTTCAGGATGATTGGGCTAGCCAGTCCATCCTGGCCCTTAGGTGACGTCCCCTTTTTATCTGAAGTAATGTAGTTTAGGGGTTAAGTGTCTGGCTGAAAGGATCATCAGTCATCTAAAGAGTACTGCAGACTCAATTTTACTTCAGACACTACAGCCATAATGCTACAGCTGTCAAACCATTAAAATACATCACTGTAAAAAGTACCAACAGGTAGTTGTTACCTCACCTGATCTAACTCTTAAAATGTCTTCTGCTAACCTAATGTAGTCCATTTAAGCAATATTTTGGGCCTAAATTAACCCATTTCAAGGGGATGTTTCCACATGAAGGATATTTTAGGTTACCTGACAAAACGCTGTTACAGTGATTTTTCATATTCTGATTGGAGCAGGGTGGAGAATATAGGAGTATTCTCTTATCACCTTTATAGAGTGTATGTCTGTAATTTCCCAGAGGGGCAGTTTTTTGCAGACAATGGAGATGTTGTGAAACAATAAAGTTAATAAAAAACACACACAAAATAAGCCCACCCTTTATTCCCCATATTAAACAGTATATTAAACTAGATGAGGTTGGCACATGGAAAACTGTTCTGGGTCTCTTCTGGGTGGTTTCCATGGCATTGCTATACATTTGCAAGGGGTGTTCTGGATAGTTGCTAGGGCATTGCTAGGTTATGGGATTGTTTTTGGCACAGAACCCATCCTCAAAGTTTAAATGACATTCTGATCCCTACATGTATAACAGCTGATCAGCTGAGTTAGTTCATGAACTGAGGCAACAAACAAATAGGAAATTCTCCATGGAAAGAGTTCAGGAGATCCATTAAAACAGACTGTCCCTTCCAAGAATGAAATGTAAGGGACTGTGGCCTGGGGCACCAGTAGGTTAACAATACTCTCACTTTTCATTGGGTTCTTAAGATCATTGAAAAGGTCAGAACAGACGCAATAAATGAGAGTAAATTTCACCAGAATCCTGTCAAAAATCCCTTTTCTGTAAAAACAGCAGTCTTTGGTTACAATGCTTATAGACAGAACCAGTGTTTGATTTAAGTCTAATATATCATCAATGAGAAAAGCTCAAGCAGGAGGGCATATTTCAAACCTCTATGAGCATATTTTTGGTTTCTGAACCCAGAACTGAAGAAAGAACTGGTCACAACAAACCCCTTCAAAAATGTAGCCATGATTTTCTTTGTCATATTAAAGGGAACATAATGGAAAGCAGCACTGTACCAAGTACCAAGTATACATATTTTATTGTAAGTTCCATACATTTGAGACCACATTAAAAATGAGGTAAAAATTTAAACCTGGAACATACAGAAAATCTTTTTAAAAATGTGAAATAATAAAAACGGAAAGGTTGAACATGTTAACTTAAAGGTAACTAAAAACTTAAAGGTTAAACATCCTATGGTAGAAAAGGTCAGACTTTCTTGTTTCTACTGAAGGACACAAGAATCACCCATGCTGAGGTAACATGGATCATCATGCTGTTGTTAAACCATAAGGGGGGGCATGCCATAAAGAAAAAGTCATCGGAAATGTAACTTTTCACTCAAATGATTATGCTGATGTTATCACTGTCAACATTTTTTTTAAATGATTTGTCTGTTTAAAAAATATGAAACAGAAGCATTTTCACAAATTGTCTAAGATGAGTGGATAAGACTGTATGTTAACATTCACAATGATCAAATCTCCCTCCTTATTCCAACCAGACAATTTACACTTACATATCAACCTCTGTTCAATGCTCAGCAACTTGACCTGCCCTGATCAGTAACAGTGGGAACTATGCAATATGCTAAAGTGACAGAGATCACTTTAGACAGTGTGCTGGTCAGGGATAGAGTGGACAGTGGTAAAATATATTTCACATTTTTGGTGCAATACACCTTTACTATCATTAAAATAACAATAAATGTTTAAAGTGTGCAATGTTTTTCCTCCAATCCAAGTTTATTATGCTGAGGCCATCTGAAGTAAGCCATCCTAAGGTTAATGTCCCTCAAAAGTGTAAACACTGGTTTTGTGGCACTATCAAAACATTGCTCTGTTTCTTTGAGCATCTCAACCGTTTGTTTATTCAGCCAAAGGTAGATGGAGGAGTGTTCAGGAAACCTGTTTGTTAACTTTGCTATTCCGTTTGGTGATGCTATTGGTGCAGAAATGACACACTTTATCTTTCATGCCTATTTGTATATAAAACTCAGAAAGTGTCTTGTTGAGGCTGAGATTGCTTGATTGGCTGCCATTCAGCCCAAACACTCTGGGATCTATCGGTTATTAAAACAGCGAGCATTATTAAGCTCAGAGCTTGGGAGATATAGGCAGATTCAGGGTGGAGCTTAACCTGAGATGCTGGAGGAGGGGTTGAGCACCACTGGGCTGGTGGACAGCGTGGTCAGGACGGTGGCGGCCATCACTTCTTTATCAGCGAGGCGATGGCCAGAAGGCCTCCTGTTAAAAAAGGGAGAGCGAAAAAACTGTTTACAAATCAATGACATCTTAAGTGTCAGCTCAACTACAACCAATTATGTCAACCACATCCAGATGTTCAGCACACTGTCACACTAGCATAAAGCAAAGCACATCTGTTAGGTGGGATACATGAGCTGGACTCATATCCCCTACTGCTCTCCTGAACGGCCGTTGTCTTGGCCAGGCCAAATCACACAGTAAACACTTCAGTTCAGCCATATCGCAGCTCCCTATAGTGCTAAACTCATCAGGAGTACTGGAAAATTCCACCGCAGTAATAAACACTGACCGAGCACTAAGGCTCGGTCTCTGGTGTATGCCCACACAGAACAGCTAGATTATCTAAAAGTGTATTTACTCAGTTTGTGTCTGTGTGTGGGAGAGAGTTTACTGGTGTTTGTAAATCAACACCAGGATTTAGTGTG
Source organism: Chromobotia macracanthus (assembly GCA_036877525.1). Taxonomy (NCBI): domain Eukaryota; kingdom Metazoa; phylum Chordata; class Actinopteri; order Cypriniformes; family Botiidae; genus Chromobotia; species Chromobotia macracanthus. The sequence goes on from JAZGTH010000006.1 coordinate 11,660,830, forward strand.
TGGTTGAATGAAAAGACGTGTTAACTGTTTAGTGGCCCAATTGCAGGTGAGATCGAGGTGTTGTTGAATTCAAATACAGATGATTGATGGGTGTTTTCCTGGACTGCAGGAAAAGAAAGTGACAAAAAGAGGGAAAAGGAATAGGGGAGAGAGAAAAAGAGAGAACTGTTATGCAAATTAAGGTAGTTAAAATAACATGACCGTGAATCCTAGACTAAGTTCTATGTGACAGTTGCATGTTGACTCGACAAAAACAGCTACACAAAAGTTGTTTGACAAAAGCTGAGGCATTCTGTGTGTGCTTGATATTTTGAGTATTTAAAGGGACAGATCACCCAAAAAAACAAGGATTTCTATGGAAGCACAAATTAGTCAAAGAAGTGGTAAAGATTTATCATGACAAGTTATTTACACAATATCTGTTGCTCACACAAACTATCGTATAGCTTCAGAAGATTTAATTTTATTGCATGGAAAACAGCAGCAGGGCATTCTGCAAATTGTCTTTATATTAAACAGTCAGTCAGGTTTGGAACAATGTTGTGGATAAGTAAACCATGAAGAATTTTCATCCTTGAGTTTAATTCTTTAAACTGTTTCTTTAAGTGTCAAATACCAATTTCGACATTTAAAATAGTCATTTTTGGCTAATGTTTGAGTATCAGGGGTTATACAGAAGTTTTGGTAATACGTTTCTTCCATCTGTCAAACATTCCCCACCCTGCACACAGCAGCACTGATCTAAGAACAGAGAAAGACACAATGTTAAGCTGTGTTATATAATCAAAAAATCCCACTTGCACTCCCTCGTATTCCCTCATATTTTTATGAAATATGCTCTCTCTCTCTCTCTCTCTCTCGCACACACACACAGATGGTGGGTTTCTCCTCCCACCCCTGCCTGCTTTGGCAACCCAACCAGAGCAAACTGGTTTGGAGTCGCTCTGAAAGCCAAGCCCAAAGACTTGGCAGGGCTGTTAAACTTTTTTCCTTTATCTGGGTCAACTTCCAAAAATCTCTCTATCTTTGCAAAAAGAAAAAAGCAAGCAAGCACTGGATGAAAAGCAGGCAGACTGACAAGCAAAAAAAGAATTGAAGCAAATGCTTTGTTATGCCTCAATAAATTATTAATGTGCAGAATACAAAGCAGTTTTGGAATAAGGAGCGTTAATTAAAAAAATGAGAGGCACAGAGAGTAGAGGAGCAGTGAGGGAAGGAGAGAAAATGAGCAAAGTAGAGAAGCAGAGGAGCAGTCAGGAGAGGAGAGAGAAGAGCAGAAAGTAGAGAAGCAGTGAAGAGGAGCATTAAGGTGAGAAGAGGAGCAGAGAGTAGAAAAGCAGAGGAGATTAGTAGTGAGCAAAGGAAGGGGGCAGTGCAAACAGGTGAAGAGGAGATAAAAATTAAGGAGAGGAAGAGAAGCGGGCTGGAGATATAGGCTCCCTTTTAAATCCAAGCAGACTTTAGCACCAAAACTGTCCGGGATGTTTTTTTTGTTTCCCTCCCACACTGTTTCTCATACACCGCCTGCTTTCCTGACACTGAGCATTCCTGCTTCCCCACGCTTTTCCCGAAAAGCTCTTTATCACGTTCAGCTGTATGATTCATACTTTACCATACTCACACACACGTTCATAAACAGAGTGAGGAGGGGTTTAGAGTATCATTGAATGTGTGGTTTGAGTATGTGTGTGTGTGTGTGTGTGTGTGTGTGTGTGTGTGTGAGAGAGAGAGAGAGAGAGAGAGAGAGAGAGACATAAATGGGGCTTACTGGAATCTAGATTCCAGTAGTGAAATAAAATGCTTGTAACACTAATACACTAAAACACTTAATCCACACCCTTTGCTCACTTCAATCAGCTGCGTCTGCAGGCATGTCTATCTGTGTCTGCACTGATATGAGTGGTAGGATGTGACACAACAGATTGCTCCCTTTATAATCTATGAAGTTGTCTACACTTGTTGATTATAATGAGAGCCTCTTAGTTTTGTCGTGTCTAGGCATTCGTCGGCAGCGCAGACACATGTCATGGAGTGTCATACACTGACTACGCTTAAATCGCTGGAGGTTAAGAAGGCATTAGAATATTATCTCTGTCAGTAGGTGGATCACATGATCCCTACTGTCTGCCCTCCCACTGGTGATTGCAGAATCACTCTTCTGATTGATGTATTGTCACTTACAGTGTCTTAAATCGGCAACCCTTAAAAAACAAATGACTTCCGGATGCTCATGATTACTGTACAACTATGTGGCCCAATGAGATTTCACTGTGAGCATGGCTAAACAAAACCACGCAACAAAAACAGAAACTGAGTAATATATTGCAGCTACCGTTCAAAGAAAATGAGATTATGAGTTAGATAGAAAATGAGTTAGGGATAGTCCAGACAAACTACTCTAACAATGCTTGTTCATACCCGCGCCTGTAGAAATGTACATGTCTACAGTAACAGTGCTGATGAAATGATGAAATGATTACGATTAAAGAGCATCTTTTGTCATTTAGGTTTTCTCTTGGTTAGATCTAGATTATATTAGCTAAGAAAAAACATCTGTTGTTTGTGTTGTATTACAGCAATGTGCCATGCTAATGTGTTACAACCCTGTGATGACAGTTCTGTGGTGGCTTCTTGGAAACTGATATGTTTATATATTTTAGCAGCTTCGGGTGAGAGGAGGTCTGGAAACACAAATGGCAAACTCTGCTTTTTCTAAAATTATGTGAAAGAAAATAATGATAAATATAATAAATATGTAAAAGTCAAACATGTTACATAGTTATATAAGTTATATAGTTAAATTATAAAATGATGCACTAATCAACATATTACATACAGTAATTATGCTAAATGTTCTAAATTACTGATATGTGATATACTGATATATATATATATATTTGACACATTATTCTGCTGTTTAATTTAAATTAACATTACATTAACCTGCCATATGAACATTAAATGTTTAATACTAAATAACTGTAAAACAAAAGTTGTGTTGACAATCCTGCTAGATAAAAATGCATGCAAGAGTCTTCAGCCCGATTCTCTTACTGGCAGTAATGTTTAGACTTATCAAAGACTCCACATGACTTAATCAAGTCTGGATGAATCTGCAATATCATTTTCACAGGACCTTCTGGGAAAATAGTGTGTAACTGTAGATCAGTTTGAGTGCACGGATATAAAGAGATTGTTTAGTATGTTTTTTTTTAAGTCTGAGACCACTAGTGAAAATGCAAAACTATTAAAACATTTAAAAACATTTTAGAACTATAATATCAGCATGACAACTTAAATGAAAGGCTGAAAAAAATGAACATGAATCTCACAAACAAATCGCTTAAAAAAATGCACTTTAATGGAAGCAATGAAACTCAACCTTTTGTAAAGAGTTAACTGTTACAAATTTGCATATCTGGTCAGTGACCCAGAAAGACTGGAAGACTGCATTGACACAGTGGACACCACTGTATGTTTATAATTGTGTAACGGTTGCATATGTTTGTGCACAGAATAGGGTAGGTAGTGAGAAGCACTACTATAACTTCCACACCTCAGTGCTTCAGTCTCCACCCTGCTGGCCTGCTCTGTGTGTCTCCGCCCCTCTAACCCAGGCCTGGCTGCACATGTTAGCTGATAGAAGCTCAAGTGAACAGAACCGGCCCTGCCTGATAGCAGTTCACAGAGCAGCTCCATTACTGACGAACACCCACTATTGGCTGGAACATTGCCAGTCCCTCACAGTGAGAGAGAGAGAGAGAGAGAGAGAGAGAGAGAGAGAGAGAGAGAGAGATGAATGTCTCTGGTGTAAGAGATATTCATATCTCTGCCCTTTCACCAAGATATCAATTCAGTTTAGATTAAATCTCATTAAACAAAAATAAAATGTTATATAATACAACAACATCTGTAAATACAATATCCTGGCAAGTGTAAGTTGCGATGCCATTGCTGAAGTGTTCTACATAGTTGTTTCTGGCCCAAGTCAAAAGAGCCCTCCAAGTCTAGGATAACCTGGTCCAGTTATGTGGCTTGGGCTCTCCTTTAATTCAAGTCTACGGGAATTATTTACATATTGTAGTGTTTGTAAGGTGAAAATCAAAAGTCTGATCTCTTAGAAAAGTAACAGCACATCTTTCAACAAGCCCCTTCTCCACACTTTCCCCCTTAACAGTCATTTTGATGCACATCAGATTTTTATCAGCACTAGTTTAAATCTGAACCAGTATTTTCTCTTGACTGAGGAAGAAGGGACCTTGATTCGGACAAGAGTTGGGTGCGCAGATCACTCTGGGGCCTGATGAACCCATTGTCTTTCCTTTGAGCACAATTTATGCACCCTTCAGAAACTCTTTGTGCAGTGTGCTACTCCAGAGGCTCCTGAAAACATTCTGTTATACCAGTCAAACATGTTCATCAATGAAGTAGTGTGGAGCACCAAAAATAAAAAGAGAAATTTGAAATGAAGTGAAATGAATGGGTCTTCTGTGTTTGTGGTTAGATAGTAAACAGATAACATGCACCTGTGAGGACTGTCATACCCTCTCTGAGCTTCTGTTTACAAATGGGTACTGTCTGGATATGGGTCACCTCTCTATTTATAAGCCAGCCTGACTCTGTGTGTGTGTGTGTGTATGTCAATGAGGTAAACACTGTCACTCTGGATGATTGTGACAGACAAACACACACACACACACACACACACACTTCGACAAACTGGACAGGAGACACATAGTTTGACAGTGAAGGTTGATTTGACTTGTGCAATATGGAAACAAACTTTATTATAATCACAGACTTTTGCCTGGTGGTTCACATTTTTTGCTGTACTGCCTCATACATTGTTTGGTTTTGTCTGCTTCTATTTGTGTGTTTATCAGGAAGCAGATACGTCACGGTGCTTGGCAGAGGTCCAGACAGGGGAAAGCTATCTAGCCTGCAGAAAAGCGCACAATAAGCACCGAACATTGTTAGCAGTATGCTATAGTTAGCACACAAACGCATTGTGTGGTCTGTTGGAAGACAGTCAGATGTGCTTGTTTTCAAAAGTACAATTTGCTGCACAATGCTAGTGCTGAATCTAAAGATCTAAGATTCTAACCTAAAAAGACAGTTTTAAATGGGACAGTTTTTAGTACTTCAGTGGGTGACTAGGTCATTAAAAGGAAAATTTGGAGTTGCATAGAAGTTAAACTCAATGTTAAATGAAACTCTATTTGTCTTCTTAAAGTATGTCCTTGGTCTTATTGTGAACTGATCAAAATGTAATGTAAAACTGGCTCTTCCTTTAAAAGAACTTTCACCAAGTCTGTGTGGGCTATTGGATAATATTAACCCGCACCTAAATAGTTTTTTAGACATTAGCAAACTCTCATTCACTCTGGCTACATTCTAGTATTTAATACTCACCTTAATTAAATACAGTACATGGGTTATGAACGTTTTGAACAGCAATTCCTGTTGACCTTAAGGTATATGGATAGTATTTGTGGCATGTTGTCAATTACTAGAGAAAATAATTTTGACTCATTCCCCAGCTTGTATAAATAACCGTAACATGCCTTTACAGCAAAACACTTACAATAAAAGCCTAGCAGTCAGGCAGACTGTAGGGTTTTACACAGGAACGTGACATGTATTTTTGCCATTTACATTTGTTATTTGAGCTGTAAAGCTGTTTAAATCATTTTAATTTGAATACTACTATTCTAGCAGTAGAAACTTCTGATTATTAAACTCTGGCATGCAACTCAACCATCCCAGAGAGGTCTCCCAGAGAGGTGCTTTTAGTTTTCTGAGGAAATCAGAACCACAATTTTCGCTTGTCAGTTAAAAATTAATTTAAAGGCTCACATTAAAGGGCAGGACCCAAACCATATCTAGAGACCTAGAGGGGGCTCTTCAGATCTCCTCAGCAACCTACACCCTGGAATCCACCCAGAACAGGGTTTAATATTTTTGGCCAAGGTACTCAACAGCATGCCATAGATCTGGTCCATCAACATTACGTTGCCCCAAATATTCCTTTAATAAATGTTGTTCCACTGTTGTCCACTATACTTCAAAGTGACTTAGCAGACAAGGGTCAAAACTGCAGGTCCACACACAAAGTCCTGCAGCTTACCTACAGGGCTGCAAGCAAGCTGACTTCAGAACAGACTAGACATAAGAAAACCCTTCTAGTTATTAAAGTAGCAGTTGCAAGGGAGATGCATGATTTTTATCCTTTAAACTAATTTTTTTGTGTTTATATTCCCAAAAATGGTATGTGTTCTTCAGAAATGTTTAAAAACTGTCTGCCAACCATCCTTGTTGGGTCAACTGGGGGAAGGCCTTTGAATTTACTGTGTGTGTGTGTGTGTGTGTGTGTGTGTGTGTGTGTGTGTGTGTGTGTGTGTGTGTGTGTGTGTGTGAAGTATTTTTTGCCTCCTGCTCTAAAATCCACAGTCTATGACCTTGGTGGAGCCAGAAAGTGAACAACATTCCCCTAGTACAAACACACACACACTGCCCCGTAGCCCCCCAATGTTTTCATTTCTTAAGCATGTTAACATTTGAAATGTTAGAGGTTCCACTCGAGCAGCGAGCATTTCATTTATGATTTTTGTCTGACATGTGTTTTCATTTGTCTCCTTCCCCTGCGACCCTCATCTCTCATTCAACTGCTCGTTCTCACTCAATCCTTCACGTTCACCTACAACACCCCCACACCTCCTTCATTCCCCCCTGCTTTGGGCTGATGGGTGGATTGTCACAGATGAGATCCAGTAGTGTGCTATGATCCATTAAGATCCACTTATACACAATAGGAGGTATTGGATCTTATGGGTAAAGCACAGATGTATGATTCATTTATCACTGTCATCCACATTTTGTGTGTGTGTGTAAGGATGAGAAATGGATTGTCTGAATGACAGTTCACCTAACCAGTCTAAAAGAAGCTGTTGGCTTAGTCGATTAGTCGAATATCATGACCCAATTTTAGCAATTTGATCATTTTTGTGCCTGTACAGTTTGGTGTATATAATCAACAAAACACACTGTTATCTCTCTTTTTCATCTAGTTTTTATCTTTCCCTTTCTGTATGCAGTGCTTGAAGGCAATTCTCCTAATTATAAACTTCCCCACCCCCTCCCAGCATGCCCAATCTGTCTCCGCCTGTTTTCCATCACACTGTTATGTAATGTCCCACTCCACTCCAGATCCACACACACACACACACACTGGTAGATGGAACAGTGTCCATGTTTACCAAAGAATCAGGCTATAGTACAACATTAGAATGATAGATGGCTGGACTTTAATAGCACACAGCATTGTGAAAGATAATGCTTCTTATGCAAGTTACTGTGTACTTGACAAACTGCACTGCTTTAATTCAGAGATCAATGCCAAACTCTCTCTCTCTCTGAAAAGCACATTGTTTAATAATGATACACTTATGTAAGATACCTTGTAATTATGCAAAAGATTCAAAACTACTCTCTTCCACATTTGTTACTTTTTTAACAAAAATTATACTAAAAAGTTTAACAATATCTGTTCGCAATTGATTCATTTTAAATAGATCATTTATGCAGCCTAACTCTAGACTATATATAACCATTTAACTGTGTGTTTAAATGTGTGTGTTGTTCAATCTAGTATTCTGCAAATTCTGGGGAATATGAGACATTTATAGAAAGTTAAAACTTATTTTCTGACACCAAGATAGGTAAGGTCAAAATTCATTTGTCACCATTATATGTATACTTTTATATATATATTTTTTATATTAACATTTACTTTTTGCACTACACACAAAAAGACATGCAATGTGACAATTGAATGTTTATAGTACAAATGTTTTATGCAGTCTCTGCATGCATAAAAATTATGTGAGAATTAGAAAAATGTTCATGTAGAACGTGTGTATATATGCAAATCGTTCACAGGAAAGAATGCAGTCATTTTTTCTCCAGCTGAAGAAAGATGAGAACAAACCAAACAACAGAAAACAGATACACACACTAGCAGAAATTGCATCCGCAGAATGACATGCCACTTCCTTATGCATCCAGATTTACACAGATGTCTCTGAAAGTCTGAGGAGAACGTTCCTCACATACTCCGCGAAAACTGAGGTGCACCATTAAAATCACAGAACTCTGTAAAACATTTATACCTTTAAAAAGAATTGAACTTGTTAAACAAAATGCTTCAGAATAACATACATTTTTGTCAGCATGTACAATAAACACAATGTGACAGAGGCGACACACTGTGCTATTTCACTGTTGAAGCAAATCAAACAAAATAGAAGCTATCAAGTTGCGTAAACAAAGTTTGAAAGAAGTCTGCTGAAGGCTGATTTAATTAACTTTGTGTGTGTGCTTGTTTGGACATAGAAAGGTTTTCCATTAGAATCTAAGTATCAAAGGTACAGCTCTTCATAACACAAACAAAACAATCTTATTTAATACCTCTGAGAGAAGACATGCTTTCCCTAACATACCTTACCTGGCAACTCCATGACGTACAGAGCTAAATTAACACCCACACAACCAGCAGGAAGGCTGTAAAATTGCAGTGCATATAAAACTGCAGCTCATGTGTGTATAGAAACAAGTCTCCTCAGCCTCTTGACCTTTAATACTATTTAAACGATGCTGATGTCATTATGCAGTGCTAACCTCCAGCTGTGGCCTTTGCAACATTTGACACCCATAGAAACGGCTGTACATTAAACCATCTTTGTGTTTCATTCGTGAGCAAGGGGAAACCCCACATTGGGGATTTTTGTATGTGTGTGTACTGGTTTCATTACTTATAAGGACCAAATAAGACTAATTGCTATTTTTTAAACTAAATTATTTCAATTATTAATTTTTTTTTTTTTAATAATAACTGGCAAAAGTTTATAGTAATTCTAGCAAGTCTAAGTAAGGGCTGTGGGTGGTTGCCAGGGAATTGTTATACAGTCACTAAGGTATTCAAGGTGTTTTTAGCAGTATGCTATGTGGTCAATAGGGTGTTTTGAATCGTTGCTAGGAAATTGCTAGGTAGATTCTAATAAGTTCCATGTTGCTCCATGTTGCTTGGGCACACCCCCAAGTTTTTTTGATATTTGGGACCCAAGGTAAGCCTTGGTTTCTTTCATTAATGTAATTCTACTGAATTGTTTTGCCCATAATAACAGCCCATAATGCCCATAATAAGAAAATAAGATGATTTTCTTAGGAAGAATTTATTAATATGTAATTAATTAAATTAGTTAATTTAAGAACAACAGAAGCCAAAGGGAGGTCCTAGCAAACAAACCTGTTTCTTTATGTATGTATGTTTGTTTAAGGAAGTGCTGTGCTGTTTAGGGACTTTACATACATGAGGTTTGTGGTGAGATTTGGTGCTCAAGTTATGCACCACATTGATAAACACAGATGTCAGGCTGTTTCTTGTCTCTGCTGGTGGGACATGTTAATCTGTGTATTCACAACTGTCACGGCTGACTTTAAAAATATCTGGGCAAATAAATCTGGTCATAATAAGTAACACAGTTGTGTTTTTGTGTTCAGCTCAGTTTTAGCATCTGGCCACAATGAAAATTCTTAATCCATCTATACTAGAATAATATGAACACATCTAATTCTGTTTCTAAAAGTGTATTTATGGCCCCCTTCACAGCCCCAGTGGACACAGCCCCTGTGTGTAAACAGTGTACAAGAATAAATAGTGATGAAAATATCTGAGACAAAACAGCTGAACTAATCAAACAAATAGGCTTTAAGTAAACCTCAGCAACCACTTCCAGCAGAGAGAGAGAAATCAAGAGAGACAGAGAGAGAGAGACATTTATGACGAAATAGCTGCCACAGAGCAGCATGAATTGAGTTAACCCAATTTAAGGGTGTACTCACATTAGGCACTGGTCGCCCTGTACCATTCCCGAGCATAATTGTCCCTCCTCAACACTCCCCCGCTAGCCTGCACTCACACTTGCACTTACAGTTACAAGCAGGCACACTTACAGTTACAGAGCAAGCTTCCATCATTAACAATGCAACTTTTTGCTTTGAAGAAAAGCACGTTCATTAATACACTGCCATTTAGATACACTGCCAACAGATTGACCATTTATGCTGTGCAGCGATTTTCACTTGACTGTACAGCACATATTATAAGATTATTATGGAGACAGCTGTTTTGATAGAGCAATTTGCAGCTTTACTCGCAAACTGCAATTCCTGTTCATCAACAAGGTGAGAACCAGACCTGTTATAAACCTAAATATATTTGAATTAATTATATTATTTGAAAAACATTCTATCCAAGTAATAAGTTTGTTGTCGTGATGATGAGTAGCTGTTCCGTGCTCTGGCACGGCTAGCGATCACACTGCATGTGAACTCAATCGAACCATGCTCTGACCCACCTCTTTAAGCGGGCCAGGGCCCGGTTAAACAAACTGCACCAAGGCAGGATTTGGAGCAATCACACTGGTGAAAAGAACCAGACTTTGGGGTCAAACACACTCAGACGCGGTACAGAGTGCCTAGTGTGAGTACACCCTAGGTAACTTGTTTCTTCCAGGAGCCCTGACAAGTTTCTCATATGCCCTCACATGTGAAGAACTAAAACACAGAAAGAGAGACAAAAAGAAAATATGAGAATGTACAGAATATGAGAATTTGTACAGAATGGAAGTCTGTACAGTTTTGAATAGAAGAATGGTTGCTAGGTTGAAATTACACAGTTAAATACAGTAATGACACTTATCTAATAAGAATGACAAAACAAAGGCACTAATACTGTACAACAGACAAGTAAACCACAAGCCTTCTAAAATGACAACCCACTGTTTAAATGTCCCCTTTTAATCTGTTCCACTAACCACAATAAACATTTGAGTTAAAAATAAAGCAATACTCACCACCTCTCAATATTATTCTTTTCATGTGAGTTATTATACTTATTATTGTAAAGTAGCGTGACAGTGTTTGTGAAATTTAAAGTATTTTGAGGACATTTAAGCTGTCTTTTAGATCTATTCTTTCACCAAGCCGGGTTACCTACCATTGATTGCCTGTTGCTATGACATCCAGAAACATCACTTTGATAAGATTTATGTAAAGCCTAACACCATGACCTAACCGGGTACCACACAATAAGTTTATAGTGATTTGTCTGTCCACAATGAAACATTAAAGCTGTGTCACAATCAGAAAATATTTTTTTTAATATGCAGTTAATTTGGACCAATGCGACTTTAAAATAGGTGGAGCTACCCAGTATTGCAGAAATACAACCAATCAACAAAATATTCTGTCTAGTGGAATAGTGATTACATAAAGTCATCCGTCAGTTCTCCAAACACAACAGCTGCATCCAAATAATTTACTATGTATTCAACCATCTAGTGTATAAAGTTTAGAGGGGTGGTGTCATCCCATTACATTTGTTAGTACACAAACACATTCTCCTTCAGCACATTCCCATCCCTTCCACTAGGTAGGTAAAACTGCAAGACTCTTGTGTGGACAAAGTGTCTAACAATCCACAATTTGTTTACTGGGTTTGCTGAACAAATACATCACCCTCTTACTTATAGCGCACAGTGAATAACACTGAATAGTCTGAACACTGAATTGTTTCAGTTTACTCAGTTTCAGTTTCATTGTTTACTTGAGCTATTTATACAACAAACAGTGTAGAATAGCACAGAAGAATGAGAATTGGAATGCAGGCCTCTAAAATAATAATGTTTTAAATAAAACTGAAGAGTGACAAAATCAAAATAAGACAGATTGTCCTTCTGGTTAATATACACACCTCTCATTCCTAAAAATAAAATAAAAAATAACATTGCTGTGCAAATCTATTTTAATGCTCCAAAGAAAGAAGGACCCTATAAAACGTCATACATGCACCAGGCCCTGAGAACCAAAGCTCAGTTTGCCAAATACCACAATGTGGTTTCCCCAGTGGAAGAGTTTATTTCTAGAAAATGTAATATACATCCTATACTGCCTTTTCTCTCTTTCACTTGAAACATCCCTTCTTTCCTTGGGCTATGTGGTTATGCTGAACAGAACAGAACAAAACAGAATTGAGCTCTGCATTAAATATGGAATATAAAGACCAGGTCACAGACCAACAGAAACACAGAGAGCCTTGTTTATGCATGCACACCTATATAAATTCTACAGTTGACAACAAGCTGTCGATTGTTAATTTGGTTTCCATTCATTGCAGGAACTACAGAGCCATTCTGCACAGGAGGGGCACAGTGAGTGTTGTAGGTTAACTATACTGACAGGCTGAAATTTGGAATTTTGTAGAGTTTGGTCTAAGTAATCAAAATGTTATTGTTACAGTAAGCAACAGTCACAAATATGGATATTTCTGTTGATCAGGCAAGATTATGAGGAATTTGACTTGGTAGTTGTTAACATAAGGTTACAGGACAAACGTTAAATAAGGCAATAAGGCAGAATGCAGTTATTCATAACATTCTTTAACTTCCCAGGCAGTAGAAAGGATTTTTACTACATCTGTATGTTGTATATACACTTAGCATCAGTTAACACAATGTATGGTATTTAAATCTATTCTTTAAGATTCTTTAAAAAAAAGTTTTTCAAAAACAGTTTTCTAAAAAATTCTCAAGCCAGGGTGTCTGTGTCTGTTCATGGCTTATTTATTTTTAATGTGTGTAACCCCCAGTTTTTACTTTAACTGCTAAATCAAGGTTTCCCTATACATGTGATAGTTTGCAAGCTAGCTAGGAATATCAAAAATGTTTCTGATGTAAAGCTGATGTAAACAAGACATTTGAATCTTGATTAATATCACAATCATAGACTTTTAGAGGGAAAATCATGAGGATATTTTTTTATTGCAATTCATTTCATTATCTGGGGACTTTTCCAGATGAATTGCTACAGTATTTACTGCACAAAATGTAACTCTTTTAGCAAAATTCCCCACATTCACTGTGAAAGTCCCAATATAACTTAGGCAAGCATTTCCCAAAGGGATTTCCAATAAGAACTTTCAGAGATTCAATAAGCCTTTCCTTTAGCTCACTAGGTAGAGCATGGCGCATTAAGATGGAAAGGTTGTGGGTATGATTTGCAGGGAATGTATACTGACAAAATGCGTTAGATCATTACACTGATCTGCAGGACATGGTTCAATGATTATTCCTAACCCTATGCAAATCCCATCTGCCGTCTCGCCTGTTGTAATCCCATAATACTGTAGCAAATCAGATTATAGCAGCAAGTAATCATAGTGAGATCTGCTGAGTCGACAGTCAAAAGAAACTATTATGACAAGTGATTAAATCTGCAACTGTGGGGAATTTCGTCATTCTTTCACACTGTGCAATTTTATAATATTACTCAGATGTGAAATGAGTCACTGATTCAGAGGTCATATTGTGTTTCTTGAACTGGAAGGGCCTGTCATCTTATTGGAGGGCCTTGTGATGTGGTTACGAGATAAATACATAGTAGAGAAGAGTAGACACTTAAAAACTGAAGTGGCCAATCCACAACCACATTTTTGATTGCATAAGTCCAAACATTTTTATGGTCAACACTTCAAGATATTTAAACCGCCTTGATTAGTTCAGTGATGGTCTAGCCCACTTAAATATCAGACCTTGACCCTCAGCCCAAGGCCCTGATGAGCCAACCATAGCATGGAGTCGTGTTGCATTGGTCTAGTGTGTTTTTGGACTGTGTGGTTCAGCAAAGCGGTTGCAACTCAGCTTCCGTAAATCCACCACATTGGGTGTGGCCATGAATACTGCTGAAGTTTTCTAGGAACTCAGCAACTAGAGAGTGTATTTAAGTGTGTTTGTGAGAGCGCGTGTGTGCATAATGAAGTTTGCTGCCGCCTGATGTTTGGAGCAAATGTGGACAGGCAGGAGATAAAGCAAACAGTGGAAACGGAAACCAGCAAAACCACCCCGACTTGTTCCAAACCCGACAATGGTCCACAGTATCAGTAGTGAAGGGTCACTGCTGAGTTAGTGCAACAATACACATGCAACATTAGCAGAAACAAAATTAGGGAAAACATAAAAAAAACAATCATGTCAATTAGGCTAATTATTTAAAGCTAAAAGAATTTTAAGCATGGAGTAATTTCAAAAAGAAAAAAAACATTACGTCAGGTGTATCAAATTTGCCCAACAGGGACGGAATACAGATTTATGACTGACACTGTGTCTGCAATGGAAGAAACTGATAATGCAATGGCTTAAAGCCGTTTGCACTGGAAGTATCAAAGCACCACATCTTCTCTTGATGTTCTATGACATGGACCAATCAGCTATAACCTCCACTGTAAGACAGACATCACCAACAGTAAAATGAAGATGAAATTTGATGAAAATATAAATTATCCGAAAGAATCAACCAAAATCATTTTACACATAAAGGTAGTAAAGGTAGTAGCCAGAATATCAACACCTAGATTCAAAGTTAAGGTCTGAAATTATTTAAATACATAATGACTAAAATTAACAGCGAAACAATTTATGATGTCACAATATCATAAGTTATTTCTGACTGGGAAAATGAAATGACTTTGCAGTGTCTAAAATAGAAACTGAATGTGTCTCAATAGTTAACAATATTGATTATAATGCAAGCAAATTAGTTTTGTTGTGTCACAACATGCTAGATGCATCACAATTAGACAAAATGCAACACATGCATGCTATAAGGCTCAGGCATATGGCCTGTATCCCTCCTAGTACTGCTTCATCTCAAACCCTGTTACTATGACAATAATCTTAAACTTGAAGATCATATCAGAAAGCAGAAAGTAGGCCCTACTCCGAGATTGTGTATTTCCATGTGAGGGTTTCCGTAAAAGAACCCTTGACCCAGTTATGAGATTGCTCTTAAACAGTAAGGTGGACATGATCATAGAACAAGGCTTTCATATTATTGGGATTAGGGCTGAATCTGCTGCCGTGACCCAGAGCAAAGAGCAAGGGCCATTGGGTCACAGCAGTAAAGCATAAAAATGCTAAGATCCCTCAATTTTCAACAATATCTGCCTAACACTAAATATATCAAACAGCAGATCATTTCCTGAGTGTCATGGAAAACAAATGAGACATCATCCAAGCTCTTTATGAAAGTGGAGGGGATTTTGAGAGGTTGTTGGAAGCATGACAGTGATAGAAAAAACAAGAACTACAGAGTACTTAAAAAGGAGACATAGGAGATGTAAGGAAAGTTCCAGCTGTTGCTACAAGCTGGGGAAGGCTGTCATTTATTCCCCAGAACATGTTGGAGTTTTACTAACTGTAATATGGGTGATTGCAGTTGATTATGTAAGTGTGGGCGTGCAAATGTTAAAGGCAAAAGCCTCAAAGGTGCTTTCTTCTTGTTTCTGCATTTTGATTCTGAGTATGAAGAAATAGCCACTTGGCCTGGCTATTTACAGTTGGCCTGGGAGCAGTAAAAACAGCAAAGTTATCCACACATGCACGTAATTGACTCGTGTTATGGGATCATTTCATGAGAAGGTCTACTTGATCAGAGGGAACTCATTACAAAGCACTTACAAACATTTCTATAAGGTGATTACCAGTTTGCCCAGGAGCAAAACATTGCCCTAGCTGTTGAATAAAGATAGAAGACAGAATTTGTTTCCTCTGTGCAGCACACCACAATGTGCATAGGAGTCGTAATGATGAGCAAAATACGAGCAAAATAACAAATGAAAACTATAATCAAGAAAGTAAACAACATAGCTTGGAGCAATCGAGGCAGTACAGCCAGTAAAAACATTTGATTAACTGGTCTTCGTTTCTCGACACACAAACAACAAGTCCACAACCAACATTCCTTAACAAAGGTTCAGGTCTGGTACAATAAACAAACTTGTTGTTAGTCCTCAACAATATGCTTGCACGATTTCTCGATGAACCATACCGATGTTTGGGTCAGCAGTGTCACATTGAATTATCCTATTAGTCTGCCAGAAGTTTCACAATCATGGCCACAACCTCATCTTGGACTATAAAAGTTCAGACGTGTGTTTGGTTAATTCAGTGCTGATAATACAGCTTTAAATGTACTAAATTATTCCTTTGGGCAGCAGAAATTGCACACGTAGGTGTTATTATATAAACACAAAGGACAAAATGACTGATCCATTGTATACATGACAACAAAATAATAGCTATTTTTGCAAGTGATTGCAGCATTTGCATAAACTAGTAATCTCAGCTCGGCTCTGATGGTCCGGTTGAAAGACAACATAATAAATACAGCAGGTCTTTATTTTTGTGTGTTGTGCAGGCATGCAATGAGACCATCATTTTGCGGCAGGAAGCTTTTCTGAACAGACAGGTCTTATTTGTCTGAAAATTAAAAATTTTTCAAGGGTTGTTTGATGCCCAATAATTTTTGCTGTATATTAAGGTTATAAAGGTTTTTGCTTTATAACCTTATCCCTTTGGGATAAGTCTGGTACATACACTTGGGTTTGACCATTAAGAGCTGCTAATTGACCCACAAATAAGCTTCGCCCCCTTGGTTACTATTGCTTTTAAACTTGATAATTCAATAAAATGTGCTCATAAAGCGATAACCATTTAATGGATTGTGTTCGTACATTGACTGGAAAAAACATTAAAGCATTTTTTGCAAATTTAACTGCAAAGTAATGAGATTAAAACTATTATTACTGTGAATCAGTGTCAAATGCAATTAAAAAGAAAAAAGTCTCATTTGATAGGGATTACCGATAACATTAGTATAAAGGAACAGAATGCTTCTGCAGCACACTCTTAGTTAGCCTACTGTCAGCACTAATGAGGAACAATCTTAAATTTACATAAATTTACTGTGGAGGTTCATTCACAGCATCTTTGGCAGGTACTTAATTGGTCCATAACCATAAAAGCACTTCCTATTTACTTATTTTTAAAAAATCTTTTTTTGAACAAATCTTTATCTGTTCTTATTTGCAAGTCACTTTTTTATTTATAGCATCTGCTAATCAACTAAAGATGATGTAAATGTAAATTTATTTGAATTTGGATTTTTAAATTTCATTTGAATAAGAAAAATCAATACTGCATTTATCTTCTCTTGTAACTTTTGCAACTATTTTAGGTGCCTTAAACAACAACATTTTACTGCATTTTTGGACTAACATCTGCAGTATTCAAACAAACACATGACAACCATAGACATTAAGAAACAAATATGTCTTATATGTCTTATAATGACAAATGGCAACATTTGTTATTTGGTCAAATAACAACTGGTTAATACCATGTTAAGGTGTCGCTAAATCAGAGAATCTGCTGTAGAAAATCTTTACAAAATCCAACAACTTGTGGATCTCACTCAGCATTACTTCCACCACTTCCACCACAGTCTCAGATAAAACAGCTGCAGTCAATGAGATCATTTCAGGAAGAAAGGACTAAAAATATGCTGATTCTACTGTACTGCTTCCCTGCGCCACTTCTCAATAACGCGGAACGGTGCAGCCAATTAAACTGCAAGCGTTTGAGGAGCGTCCTCTCGAATACCAGCTCTGACAGCTTCAGTTCCTCACTGACTACATGCGTGTCCGCTGTGAAACATAAGCTGTGATGAGCATACGGTTTAGGCTGTTATCTGTTGTGGCTTCTGATAACATCAACTTAATGAGTCATAATAGAAAGTAAAGATACAGCAAACGTATCAAACTGAAGCACTACACTTCCCTTGCTCTTGTGCTTTTGTGGACCTGGAAAACCCAGGGGGTGGGAGTGATGATACAGGCACTCTACAGATTTGAGCAGGAATGTGTCTCCCCTCACCCCCTGCTTGCATTCATATTAAGCAGAGAACATGTGACATTGCACACTGGTTGCCATGAAAGTATAAGTCTGTAGTACAAATGCAGTGTATCTTACAATGAGCCAGCCTTTGACCAACCCCCCGTGATTCTGAGTGCTGAGGTGATGACCCATAAGGAGATGTCAGTATGACATAGTCAGTCAGCTGGGGTTTAGGATAAGACCCTGTAGCCTGTGGTTCTTGAATAAACAAACCACCAGTATGCATTTGCTTATGTTTAAAAGACTTGTGTGTGGGGTGACAGGGATGATAAAGGGCAGAACTGGGGTAAAACGATTTTCCAAAGCAGGACATATTCCTGGATCAACACCCTTGCTGGTCCTGAAACAACATTCCTATTAACCAATCAAGTTTAAGAACTGGGTTAGGGCTTTAAAACATTCTTATCAAAATATGTTTCACCTCTGGATAAGGACAGGGTTGGGACAATGTTTGTTTGACAGGAATGATGTTCCACTTCCAGGTTGAACCCCAACATTAGCAATGACCAATGGTGAAAACAGAAGAATTAATTGCCTTGACTATTTGTTCAACTTCAAAACATTTTACACCAATAAAAGTCAAAAAGCTACCTTGTTTTCAATTTTGTGATTGGTTTCACTTACTGTGAAGGGACACACAGTTTACGGTTATGAATTTGTTTCAGACTCTGTGGTCTGTATGGAACCGGGAGATATTCTCTCCTCCTCTAGAATAAATTCCAGATTGAGCAGAGGGGGCTAAAGGAAGGGTTCACTGTACTGCCACACTACTCACACTTGACATGGGGGATGGGGGATTCATGTCCTACAGCACATACCCATTAAGTTCCCCACTGCCTAAACATTAAATGATAACCTAGAACACATTTTTAGAACACACACATAAAGTATTCACAGAGGATGAGAAACTTTGTACCTTTGAATATGTAGTATGACAATATGTTAGTACTGATAAATGACTCAGAACAAAATATGGAATACAGATTACAGCATGCTGTACACTACACATTACACCACAATAAACGTAGCAAGCAGTATTGAGCGCTGTTATGGTCACATGGCCTCTTTATATTGCCTGTTTATTTCAGCTAAAGGCGTCATTTTCCAGCTACCACTCAAAGGCAATACAACACTGGAATGCAGATTTTCTTCTGCCACAAAAGACACCTCCAATAACTTTCAGGATGTCTGTTCAGTAGGTCCGTGGAGCATTGTGCTTTATAAGAGCCACCAAGGAGATAATTACACAACTGATTTGGTATTTTTATATCTGCAACATTAAGTTGTTGAAATTTGCTTTTTACTAACTCATGTATCAAGACAGGTTTGCATGTGAAACATGAGCATGAGGCATTTGAAAATTAAAAAGGCGAAGGTTTCAATGTCCTGGACTTTCTACCTTCCATCTTGGCTTTGAGTGTCTCTGTTTACTTTAGATGATAAGAGAAGAATCAATTTAGGCGTAGACTCGTTGTCAATGTGAGCTATTAGCCGTCATGCAGAATGTGAGAAACTTTTAACTGACTTCACAGACAAGCCCAGACATGTTAACAAAAGCCTAATGCTTGAAGAAGTGCTCAAGACCTGCATGGTCACCAGTCCTTATCCCCTAAATACACATGCACAAGCACACAAAATGATATGTGTAATTGCACACTACACTGTACTGGTGTGTGAATCTGGAGTGCCTGTATTAAAATTTGATTAATGGCATAATTAGTACAATTTACCCAGCATATTTTAAATGCAATGTGACTCAAGTTTTAATCCTTCAGAAGTATCAGCCTAAAAGGCAACAAATTTGCAAAAAGGTGTTGTAATTCCTCACTCACTCTAATGAAATTTCTCTGTATAGCATGCATACTGACTGCATGCTTAGTATGTTCAGATACATACAGTAGGTTCTTCACTACAACAGCGTGGTTTGCCAAACTTATAAAAGTCAGTAACAGAACAGTCTATCAGTGGAAGGCTGCAGGGGAATAAAAAAACTGGGCAATAGTCATAAAATGCAACAGGTGGAACTTGTATAGTGTTTGTCTGATAAGCAGTGTTTTTTCTCACTGTAAGATTCCAGTGAAGAGAAAAGCCCATTTGCCTGCATATCTGAGAATTTGCATAAATGTATAAACCCTAGGGGAGTGCGGGCTCCAGGTATCATTTAAAATTAAAATCTAGGCCACATTGACATGATGTAAAAATACAACTGTAATGACTACATGAACTTCAGTTATCACAACACTGTCTGTTAAAATAATTATATGTGGGACAATAAATCCCTTCCAAAGTGATTGAAAGTGATGTGATGTCATTTTTGCCGATAATGCCACATCTATTTGTTTGAGCATTCAAATTATTCCAACACAGCAAAACAGGCTAAACCAATAGTGTGAGTTTATATATTTGTTTTTAAATTAGATTGAAAAATGTGACTGAAGCAGAAAACACCTTAGTAATGACTGCTAAAATACTAAGATACAAATTCTTTGAGTCTCATAGTTATTAAAGGCACAGAAATTTGTCTGAACCTGCATTATCAGATTTAGCATATTTAGTTAAACATGCTCTCTGAAACAACCCATACGCCCACACTGACTCAAACAGTAAGCATGCTATTTATCTTCACAAATTATAATATGTGCCAATACAAACACAGATAACAAATTTCCTGATCACCTTTCAGTCACAAGCTTCAATAATCAGCCTTATCTGGACTGTAAATACATCCCTCAATATTATTTGTGATAATATTCTAATCCCAGAAGAAAATGATGACACACAAAGACACAAAACACAAAGAATGAGATAAAAAGCTTAACAAGATGAGACCTGATGTAACCCTATTTAACAGGACATTCCTTAAACACATGCAAAATACCTAATTAAAGGTAGCACAAACACAGACTGAGCGCTGATTAACATTATCTCACAAACCAAAATGTGCCATCACAGCCTCTGGTATTTTAAGCGTCATGTTATCTACAAGAAGTTAGCTAAAAAAGCCATTGTCTACAACAGTTTCACTGTAACTTCTGCCTTAAGAATGATTTCCTTCAAAAACGGTTTACTGTCAAGGCATGTAAGCTATTGTGTGTAAGCAAACAGTGTGACAGTTAAGCCAATGAACAATTTAGAAATTTAGAACATGTCCAGTCAAGCAAAACTTCATTCCACTTTTAAACAGCCTAAGCCATTAAACCTAGATAAAAAAAAAACTTAACAATGAAATCAATAGAGGTACAAGTGAGATCTACATTCATGACTTACGTAAGGCATTAATTCTTAATGTTTCCCTTAGGCATGGTGTTCTTGAACAGTGGATAACAATGAGTCCTCCATCATTTTAACACAGCTCAATCAGAACACAATAAACTATCAAAGTTTGGACACACCTCTTCTTTCTTTATTATTACTGTTTTCAATATTATAGAATAATACATTGTTATCAAACAATTAAACACAAAAGAAAGCATGTAAAGTATAGAGTGACCAACAGAATGGTAAATAAATCAAATCTATCTTACAATTTAGTCTCTTCAAAGTAGCTATTGTTTGCCTAAATTACAGCTCTGCACACTCTGGGTTTTTTCTCAACCAACTTTATATGCCGCATCCTGGGATGGTTTTTAAACAGGCGTTTCCAAGTATTCTAGGAACTATTTGGTTGAATTTTCTTCACCATTCAGTCTAACTGCTCCATAAAAAAAAAGAAATAATGTTTTGTTTTGTGAAGAAGTTCATGTATGCACATTTTCTCTAAAAAACTAATGTCAAGCAAGTAAGCACAAACTGCAGCAGCTCTTTAAGTTTCTTAAGTTTTTAAGAATTGGAACTGGAATTAGTTTAATGACAGTAAGGCTGTAAGAATCTACCTGTCATGTGGGACGGGGATGATGGAGGATGTGTACAGTTGCGGTGCCTCGGATGATGGCAGGGGACACTGAAGCTCCTCTGGACCCCTCACTGAGGTCCGAAACTCTATGTTGATTTGGTCTTGTAGATTATGGCCATTTAGGATGAGGTGATGAGCAGAACAGCCTTTAAGGACCCCACCTTGTCTTGAACTGTGTTCGTCCTCCTCTCTGCCACATGCGAACTGAAAAGAAAGGGGAAATGAGAGCTAAAATTCTGCTTTATCAGTTAGCACATACGTCCACAGGGAGATTAAGATGAGCTAGTGCAGCTGTGTGGCCAATAAGAGGCAGAGGCCATCCAAATGTACAGCTATTCCATTTAACGCTTTTGGGGGAATGAGATAAAGAACCAAGTGCTACTTGTCATCAGTTTCAAAACAAAACAAATGTTCAAAACAAATGCAAATAATACAACTAACCATATCACTGTGAATAATGGGAACTGCAAAACAAACTGGCTTATCCCCCTTTAAAGGAAAGAAAAAACACTTCCTATGTTGTGTCAAAGGCTGTGCACTCAATCACACTTCATGATATTGTACTGCACTTTTGTTATCTTAATGTAATGTAATCTTATTGTAATGTTTATATTTAATGCAGTATTTAATCACTCTTTGCTTTAATTTGTGCACTTACACAATTGTCCATTCCTCTGTTCAGTCTAGAGTCATGTTAATAAGTCTGCATTTTGGTGGGCCTATACAAGTAAAAAAAGTAAAACCATTTTGGCAATTTGGCCAGTTGATATACAGTGTAACATCTAGGTCCTAAAGCAAATTAAGTGGAGAATAAAAGCACCCCCCAAGACCTTGTAGCATGCATTTGTTGCATAGCTCGTATCAGTCAAGTGCATGCTCGATATGCGCCGCTTTTACATTTTATGACGTGTCATAATGGAAGGGGGCGTGTCACCACGCCAGCGAAGCCCTGTAAAAAGCAGCGACTTGTCATAAAGCGTTATTTTTCGTGTAAGAATTGTTATTTTTTTCAATGAACTGAACGGTTTAAAGGGTTACTAAAAACGAATTAATAATATGTTGATGTACGATTTACCAGAAATAACTATGCCGTGTGTGACAACACTACTTTTCAATCAACAGCTTATCAGTAAACATACCAGAAAGTTTGTGTTGTAGAGAGAAAAACCAATAAACAGTCTTCCTGTAAAAACCCTTCCACCGGTTTCAGTTTGTGTTAGATACACAACGGGGGAGGGGTGAATTGGTTAAATGTACCAACCCCCCGTTTTTTTCTTTAAACTTTGAACATGCAAGTTAAGTCGCCATCTTAAAATACGCGCAAAAGTTACGTCGCTATATTAACCGAGCCGACAGCCGTGTTACGGCGTCACTGCAGAAATTGAAACATAATTAATTAACTTTCTAAACGACTTCGTGCAACTCGTTGAGTTTCTATCAAAAAGCAGAGCCCTTATAGTAAAACTGCAGCACAAAATGACGATTAAGTCGTGTAACTCAATAAAACTGTCAAAAACGAATGTACGCAAAACTTAGATTAGTACTTGTCACTCACTTTCTTATGAATGTAGTGCCTCTCTCTCGTTGAGGTATAAACATGTACATTCGGAGACATTTCCTTGACAGAATTCCTTAAAGCACCTTCGTGGAGCCCGTTTATTTTAAAAGCTTTTCCATTAAGCGCTCCGTTCTCGCGTGTCGCTATCATCATCATCGCAATGACAGGCTCGCGCTGTCCGACGCAGCCCCCCGCGTGCATGGTGTAGCCGGCTGGAGACTGCTCGATAAAGCGCTTGGACGTCATTTTTAACCTGGATCAAATGTGACTAAAGCAAGATCACCAGCTTTCGGTAGAATTTACTGCTGAACGGCTTACGATGCATTTAACAATATTGTGTGGACTGCGAATCTCTGCTGTTGCAATAATTAAAAGTGTGTGTCACTACGGTCTTTAGATGCTCCTAAAAGCTGCCGGTAAAAGGGATAAAAATGATTGTTTTGCTTTTCTCTCTCGTCTAGCAAAACGCCACGCCCACTCTGTCCTGCGCGTGCAGCCAGGCGAGATCCGCTCGACTCCGCCCCTCATTGATTCCGATTGGCTTTCTGTATACATAAACATTCTATTTAGGCAAGCGGCCATGGCAAAATCGAACCTGATTGGTCATTTGAGCGACGTCGGAGTGACATTTTTTCAAGAGTTGAGGAGGTGTGTCTCTCAGGTTTGCCGGCCGGTACAGAGGAAGCAGAAGAACAGAGACCGGTATTTGACGCACTTTCTAAAAGAATGAATTACTTTCTATCACCTTCGTTGTATACATTCAGTTAAACAAAAAAGTAAATGATGCACTCATTGAAAGCGTAACAATACAAACACAACTAGGGTATAAAAGCAAATGTAAGTATTCATTTAGGCTTATCGACAACACCATCATACGTGCTCTTTAACGCGAAGTGTGTCAAAGAGCGATTGAATCTGCACGATTAGCATAGTCAGACGTTAAGATGGACCGTTATATATAACAGACTAACAGTAGTCATAGTAAGTAGTAACATATAAAAAGTAGTTATATTATTAGAATTATTACACTAAATTAGACAGAATTCAACTTCTTTTATTGATTTTATATCATGTGTAAAAGAAACCGTTCAACCATTCATAAGGTGCAACTTTATTAAAAAAGTAAAAACAAATATTTATATGAATGATTTTGATAGAAAACATTACAATCTTTTGCACAGAATATAACTAAACATTTCTTATACACCATACTCTGTGTTACACTTTGGGTGGACCACACATAAACTCAGTTAAGCCATAGACATTTGCTGGAGAAGCAGTATTAATATTTACACACCTAAACAAAGTATAAATCTTTTCTTTGCTTTTGAAAACATCAATACCAAAGTCTCTCTTTTATAATATAGTTATGTTAATTTCAGTATCCTGTATATACATGTTGGGTGAATGAGATCAATCACATCAATGTATGTCATCAGTATATATTTTTAACACAGGTAAATCAATGTGTAATTTTTGTATCTTTTATATACATTTTTGCCAATAAATGTCCTACTTTGGGCAGGTTATTTCTCCACCTGTTTTAAAGAACACACATAGTTGGAAAACCAATAAACCCTTGTGCAATCTATACAAATCACACTCTGAAAGATTTCATCCTGATATTCCCAATGGAAACAATGCTTGGCTGGACCACTGGTCCTCTCCCAGACTCTCCCAGAAACGAGAACATCAAAAAGACCGATCCGCCCAGCAGTACAAAGCAAACTCTGTGCTAGAAAGGACAGATTCAAGAGTGGGAGGAACTGCCAAACTAAAGTGGAGCACACTTCCTCCCTCAATATGGCAAGCGTCATGTCCCAAGGACACTCATTAATAACGATGGGGAGGGCCTGCAGTCGCTTTGAGACTGGAGCCCCGCTGTTTTGGACAAGTCCCGCACCAGAAATGTGCTTTGTGCTCCCTGAGAAGAACCATGACCTCTCAGCAGCAGCCTGTGGCCTGTTCTGTAACCAGTACTTTGTTTTTTTGGCACTATGTCTTACAGTGTGAGGCACGGGTATGAATTATACAATATAATATTTGATGTACAAGAGAGGACACAGAAAGAGCAAAAGCATTAGTCATCAGCATGCATCGCAAGCAAGGAAATAGTTGCATTCTACTCGGACGGACCATTGGAACACGTGAATGGCAGTGATAGTAGCTTTTTGAAGACATTGCTACAAGTGGAAATAAATTAACCAATATAGTTGTATAAGAAAATAGAGTGCCATAAAAATCTCTCATCTTGGTATATAAATTAAAACCCAACAATTCTCACCACAGGTTGCAGGTGACAAATGAGGACAGTATCTGGGTTTTGTTATTCTTATTGAACTTCATCTATCCATCCCTGAGCTGATAATTTGGCCCTCTCATATACTCAGTATCTTTATTCTGGAATCTCCCATAGCCCTGCCATAGCTGTGTGTAGTAAAATCACTAAGCATGCATTTGAGTTGTTGCATGGGGCTTTGTATGTCATGCTGATGGGCCTTGAAAGGTAGATCTTTAGGGATCATCTAGACTGGTTTCCTCTTGCAGAAGTTTCTCAGTTGTGCTATTATTTTCCTCGATCCTAAATCCAACCTCCCATAATGCATGTGGGAAGGGCATTGTTTACAATAGGATCAAGTCACACAGAGAGCCCAGAATATGAGACATCGTTCCAAAAGACATTTACTAGCAACCATAAGCCTTATGCTTTGTTTTCCTTGGACACCGTATCCATGAAATGCCACTGACATCTAAGCCATACAGAGGCCCCCAGACCTGGTGAGCTCTATTAGCATACACTGACCTGAGAACTGTAGATCGCGAGTGGCCAGCCCAGAAGCCTTTATTGCCCTCTGTGCTCACACCACAACATTCCGGTGCACTGGCACTACAAGCCTCATAAACTTCAATGATAACAATGACCATTGAAAATGACATGTTAACTGCTTAAGCTAAGGCATCCCTGTTTTTCTTTCTTTTTTGTGGTCCATTCTTTTTTTGGCGGAAAGATCTAGGCAAAAGTTCACTCTCAGCATTTCAAACAATGTCAGGCCTTGTGAGAAATTGAGAAACAAGTACGTTATCAATATAGCTACCTGACACATCCAATGATTGGGCGGAGATAGCATGCTTCAAACAAACTAACAAAAAATTAAAGTTATGCAGACATAAGAGCTAATGCCCTTACATAAAGTGACATCCAAGCAGGCCCACACAGAATGTGCACCTGCAAGATTGTACAGAAAACTGCAGATTTCCACAGATTGGAATTTCTGTCATTTACAAAGTTCTACACATCCTCCACCCCCGAATGTTCATTTATGAAATATTTTGTTTATATTTGGTAACATGTTTCAGGTGTGTTTGAGGGGGAGGTTAGGGTTTCAGAAATAAACCCAGTGTTCTGTTGTTTCAGCTAAACTAACACTGTGGTGGTGGCCAGCAATCTCAAGGTAAGAGAACCAGTCAGGTGTGTTTTCAGAGCAGGGGATAGTTAAGCTGATGTCTAATGTGATGGCTGTGTTAATATGTGGGTAGTGCTCACAAAGCAGTGGGGTTGATTTGCTGACATGGAGGGGAGACTGTGTGTTGTATGTCCTGGTTTGATCTGAAGCGATTCAGACTCCCCTGTGCTACAGTGAATTCATTTTTACAGTCATATTGATTTTGATCCTGCTGTAAACAAACACAAATTTTAGTGACTGCAGCATGGTGGAGAATAAACAGTTTAGATTCCTGGGTTCTGTGAGCGTGCCTGCTTGCTAAAAACAGGCCCAATTCAGCCAATTCAGTGTTTTTTCCAGTGTTGTTGATTGTGCTCTCCTTTGGAAACAATAAATATAGATTGGTCATCTGGTTCTAGATGTGTATATTGGCGCATGTTTGGCAGCTGTACGCTATATGTATAGTGTCAGAGCAAGAGAGATGCTGTTTGTTCTTCTCCCCTCTGTAGATGTTTAATTCAACTGTTTCAGTGAGAATATTTATAGCCCTGTGACGTACATTTCCATGCCATCGTTAAAGGTGAAGATAGTGGTTGTGCTTGCTGTGTTTGCGCCCTGCTTCACGTCACTGATAGTTTCGTAAAAGTTTTCGCAGGTCAAAGCTCTCCCCGGACCCTGCACAGGACCACCAGCCTTCTTTTTAGGCTTCAGTGTGTTGCTGGCCAGCTTTTCTCGTTTCCGGTGGGAGTCGATGGTGGCATAAGCTGGATCTGACTCTAGGCCCAGGCCCCGGGGCCATGTCTTTTCACTCACCGGTTCATAGCAGTGCTCATCTTGAGGGCATCTACTCCCCCAAGGCTTTTCCTCTGAAGCACTGCTAGCAGGCCAACCTGTAGCGCCCACAGAGCCAAGTTCCCCCTCTTGGGATGGAGCAGAGCCTGTCGGCCCGCTATCCTCCTGGCTCTGACCCTGCTGATGTCTCCTCTTTAGGGTCTTGCAAACGGTGGAGTACATGTCAGAGATCTGAGGACAGAATGAGAGACAGAGAAAGAACCGCAGAATGAGAAACAATCAGGAGTGTGCCAAAGATCAGCTTTGCCAAAGTGGATTTCGTAATAATAACCGTCCTGTGGAGCATAGTTCTCATGTTACAGTTATAGTGCTAAGAGAGTTACAGAAAATAAGGAGCATTTAAACAGAGATTTAAGAGCACAGAATGTTTTGCTTACAAATAACAGTTACATAAAATTATACCATAAAATGTGCACAGCTGTAGTGGCACAAGTTATAATTATACTTAACTTGATTTTTACCCTCCTAGAGGAACTTGTAAATGGTGCTTGCCAGTGTTAAAATTGCCCACACTAATGCTATGGATTTAAGTGTGGTGGCCAGGGTATTGCTATGTAGTTGCTAAGGTGTTTTGAGTATTTTTTGTTGCTATGTGGTTCCTAGGGTGTTACTAGGTGGTTGCTAGATGAAAAAAAGGCCACCCCACATCAAAAGTAAAAGAGGCCACACCAAGGTATCCATATATGCATGATATTTGCTGACAAAAAATTGTAAGTCTATTCTTTTAAAACAGTAACACACTTCATCAATAAGTCACATGATTTTTTCATCAATAAGTCACACCACATATTAAGGTTGCAGTTTAACCTTGTAGGGTCCAAAAAGTTGAGGAAGACAACAGGACAGATAAGAGTTAATGCCTTGAAACCTCTGACAGGCCTGAAGATACTATACTAGCACTATATATCTATATACATACTATATAAACGCCCACATTGGTGAGTGCTTGTCAGAGTGTATGTGAAGGTGTGTGTGGTAACAGGACTCTGTTTGCACATAGCAGAAACATGACCTACTTTGGCCGTGGCCGACAGAGCCAGTGTAAATGCTCTTATCATGCTGCAGAGAGCAGCAATGTTACCTAACCTGCAGATAAGACTGTTAAACTTTTACCAAAGCAACCCACTGAGACTGCATTAAACGTCCCACAATCCCTGTTTAACACCCATGCGTGGTTCCAAAAACTCTGTGTGTGTGTGTGTGTCTGGGCCCAGATAACCCCACATGCCCTCTCTATAGCAGATGATATTTAGCACTCCCAGCTGAATGGCACGTGTAAAATCCTGGTGAGGAATTCGGCTCGGCTCTCCAAGTCACACAGTGACCTTTATGACATTCATGTGTAGAGGCTGTGAGAGATGTTATAGATAGAGGGTACGATTGTGTTTGTCATGTTACAGGGTCACCCAAAAACAATTCACCCAAAAAACCCTAAAAAACCCTCATATCATTCCAAACTCACATGAATATGACCAAAAAAGGAGAGATTTTAAATACTCCTAAAAAATTATTAAATGCTGATCCAAGCATTTTTTTGGGCACAAACCATAAAAGTAAAAAAAACTCATATAGGAGATTAAATAATGGCAGAATTTTGGGTGGATGATTCCTTTAACAGTCTGAAAAACAAGGCAGTATTTTGGCCTGTACTGTAATCTGCAGGCTGTGGCTTGAGGGAGGGCATGTGTCTGAACGCAGGCATGACTAAACCAGCCAATTTATAGACTAACTGCTGAGAATCAGAACAATTCTAACTGTCTTTTTCACGTTATACTTAAAACTCCCAAATTCATCTGAGCCCAGCTGATATCTTCCACTTCTCTCACTGCTGAACATTGTTTACTGTGTTGTGCAGCATTTTGCAGAGAGCAAGAGGAAATCATGATGACAGGGTTTCAAAACTCTGCTGCAGCTGTTGAGAAAGCCTTGAGAGTTTTTTTATTCTTCCTCTCTCTCTCTCTCTCTCTCTCTCTCTCACCCACTTCACCCAGTTCACTCCTTACAAATGCAGTCTACTGAAGAAATTCAACCTTACATGACCCTCTGCATGCATGTGCAAACACATGTACTCGCAGGTGCATTTGTTGGAAAAGCACAGTCGTATATAAGTTATATCAGTCTGTAAAATCATGAATCACATGATTAACATCATTTTGATATTTCAGAAATCTAATAGAACAATTTTTTGTTCTTTTTTTTGTTCTTTTTTTGTTTTCAGTCAATTAAGTCATATTAACTTAAAATAGAAAAAATAGATAACGCATAATGTCAGTAATTCTGGTATTTGATATATTATGATCTAGACAGAGCTCGAATCCATGCTGCAATGTAAGAGAGTTTCACCTTTGTATCATTTGTCAAAGTCAACTCAAAATATGAGCATCAGTACTAGCGATTATATATGCAATGTATATTATATATGTATATGTGTGTGTGTGCGTGTGTGTGTGTTTGTATATATATATATATATATCTGTTAAGTGAAGTGCAGCACATGACTTGTGTCAGGCACTCTCACACACCCACCTCATGACAAGAAACTGGGCGTGTCTGGACAGGAGAAGGAATGAGTGATAGGTGAGAGAGATAGTGTATAGAAGTGTATTCATGAGCTACACAGACAACATGTTTATCTGCTTACAGCCTGAGCCACATACAGTTCTGCTTGATGTAAAACTACTGCCGAACACAGTAAGTAATTTTTGTGGTGCATTCTGTATGTAATGTGCATTGTATACATTTTCTGTGACCACATTTAGCTCACAGTCTGTAAAATTAGACTGACCATAGGAAGTTAAATACAAGATTAAACACAAACTGACCCACAGTGCTTCACTTCTCCCTCTTCCCTCTCTCTCAACAACCAATCCAGAACTGACAGTCAACAAGCACAGTCCACAGACCTTTAACCTGCCTGTTAGTTAAACCATTCCAGAAAGGGACAGAGAGAGAGAGCAGGAAGAGTGGGGGGGTCGAAGGACCAAAACTTTCTCTTTGTCCCCGGCCATAATTTTTCATACAGGCAGGCTTCATTCTGCAAACACTTCCTGTGCAAGAGAACGCTCTATTGACGCCCAGCAGTCAGACCAAAGAGATCTAAAATGTACACAAGTGGTCTTGAGTTTTTGGGGTCAAATGTCAAAGCCTGAAATTTGATCCTTTTACGCATCCTTAGACCAATGTCATGACCTCGTCTGTAGTGCTGGTCTGGAAATGTTACCTCCATAGCAGTGGGGAGGTTGTGGCCATTCTCCAGTGGAGGAACTCCTGGCACAATGATCTCATCTTCTTCTGGTGGTTTCCAAATATACTGCTCACCATTGCCCATGAAGACTGCCTCCTGTTGGCCAGATGAATAACATGCAGGCTTGTTAGACTTACATAAGCCCTTCACCTGTTTTACAAAATTTCAGTTTAAAAGACCAATACTGTTTTAACAAAATTGTTCATCGTCATAGGCTAGTTCATCTACAATAGCTAGCACAAGCTTTCGTGAGTATATTCTTAATCATCCATGGCTACAAGTGATGATAAGATTTTTGCCTTGTTTGTGGCATCATGCTAAGTAGACCCGTTCTATCATCTTATTGGCCTAAAATCGCAATCTACACAGGTGTACATTAAATGTTAAATATGTTCTGATTGGCTGTGATTGAGCCGCTTCTCACAACATTTCAACTTTTAATGTGAACAGACAAATTGGTTGGAAATGGTTTAATACTTCAAGTGTGTGGAAGACATAGGCATTATTTTATAAATGTGAATGTACCAATACAAATTAAGCCAAGAAATTGGACATTGCAAAGCAGTTTGTTTGCATGTGTGTCCTAACACAACTGTTTTTAATTTAACACTTGTGTCACTTATAAACATGCCAGGAAGATCAAGCAGTCCAATACAAGTAGTGTCTCTGTAAATGTAAATGTAAAACAAATGCTGTTGTACTCGAAAAGTACAGATTTACACCTGCATCTGTTTCTACCAATTTACAAAAGACAAGAAAGTTTACCTCTCTTTACATTTTTAAAAATTTATTTGTAAGCAAAACAAAACTAAATGTTAGGTTATGTATAATAGCTCAGAGGAGTTTGCTTGTTCCTGCAATGGAAATATTCTGTGAGTTAATCATTAAAAGAGCAGATATGTACACTGCACACAGTCAATGATTAAAGAGGGAGAAAACACACCTCCTGTATGAATGATTGATACTATGAGATGAATGGCTACAGTGTTTGGCACTATTTATTTCCCTGGCTGAACTAACTACCTGCTTCATGGTTCCTCCCTGATGCCTTAAACAAAAAAACAAGGCAGGACGGGCAGCCTGCCAACAGATCTTACATAATCAACCCTAGTGTACTAGACGGCCACATGTGGCGCACAACTGCTGTGCGTGCTAACCCTCACATGTACCCCTTTAATATTCACTGTATGCAGACTCAGATATAATGCAGGTTGAAGAGACGCGCACATCTACACGTACGGTGGTTTATGAAGGGGGGGGGGGGGTGCAAGCTACTTGTCTTAAGCTTTGCTTAAACAGCATAAGTATGCAATCACACAACTAGGTCAGGTTTTAAAAGACAAGTATGCACACACACACAAACACCAAAACAATAGTGTGCCTGTGTAAACAAGCCATCAATCAACAGAAACCTGTGACAAAGAAGACCTCAATTTCCATATGTGACAAACAAGTGGCCAAACACACATACAAACACAACAGGAGCGAAATTGTGTTAACAGGAAGAGAGAGTCATTATCCGATCATTGTCTTTGTCATTGCGTTTTCCATTTTAAAAGCATAATTTCACATGGCTGTTCGGCTGTCTGCAAATCTTTTCTTTCTTTGAAAGCCACACACAACATAAACAAGTATCAGCTGACAG
Source organism: Chromobotia macracanthus (assembly GCA_036877525.1). NCBI lineage: Eukaryota > Metazoa > Chordata > Actinopteri > Cypriniformes > Botiidae > Chromobotia > Chromobotia macracanthus. The sequence goes on from JAZGTH010000006.1 coordinate 11,693,313, forward strand.
ACTGACATGAATATAGGTGAAATGTGATCAGATGACACACACACAAATCACATAAGAGTAATCAGACAGACTCTAGCTAAAGCATCTTCATTCTTAAAATATATTTAATTTTGCCTAATGTTTTAACACTTGATAATACTCTTTTTAAACACTTTATAGTCATTTCTTAAAGAGCTGTAGTAATAAAGATTTTAGATATTGCTTCATCGCAGTGAACATAGAGGATATTTTTGTATGATACAACACCCCCCAGTGGTCAAAGTGAAAGCTGCGCTACTATGGCTCTATGTTCAAATACTACATACCTTCACATTTATGCATTTGGTTATGCATCTGTGTTATCCCAAAATGTCTACAGTGCATTCATGACATACATTTCGACACTGTGTTTTACCTGGGGATTGTTGCTAACTCAACTTAGTTTACCGGAATATTGACGCTATGCTATAATGCTATAGGGTGTTCTGAGTGGTTGCCAAAGGAACCCTATGCAGTTACTAAGGTGTTTTTAGTGAGTTGTTATGTGATTGCTGGGATGTTTTTAATGGTTTACAGGGTTTTGGTTGGTGGTTGCTAGGGTGATATGGGTGGTTGCATTCTAGTCCATGAAAAGAGGCCATCCCTAAATATCTATGCTAATCTGTTCTCTAAATATGATTTGGCTCCTTCCTTTAATGTGTCTGTGGGTTTTCTTTTACCTGGCTGTCTCGTTTTGTCATTAGGAATTTATTAATATGACCAGGCCAAGAGTTCAGCTAGACTAGACCTGTTTTTTAACCTGTGTCTAGACCTGTGTGGCTGAGCTGCATCATATTCACCTTTGGGAAATTTGGTAGGTGAAATGGTTCCACTGTTTTCCGGTGCAGTGTGCTGCTGGAGGACTCTGTACTGGAAACGCTATGCTGCTCTCTCTCTCCATCCTCCAGCACCTCCTCTCTCCTGCCACGCTCCAGCTTCTTCACCTTCCGTATGGAGGCGTACTCTGTAGATATTTCTTGACTCATGCCATTTACGCATCCTCCGCCTCGCCCATTCCCATTAAATGTCGGGCTGTGGGCACGGCGCTGGGTGGGCATGTTGGTCGACATCTGGGGCGGGGCAGCGGGCAGGGCAGGCACACTGGGCCCCGCCCCTTTGATACCCACACTCTCATACAGGCCATCGTCTGTGGGGTGGGGTGTGGGAGAGGATCGGCGACCAACTTCGGAGTAGGTGTAATCACGCTTGTTCTCAGAGCCGTTGGGCACACGAGGCAGCTGGCGGCTGGAGCTAAGTTGTTGGAGGTCAGAATTGGAGCGGCGGGTATGCAGGAGCAAGAGGTCCATGCTGGCTGGTCGACTCTTAGGAGCGCCTGTTAATTAGCAACAGAATAAGGCAGATTAAGATGAGAGAGATAGGACAGGATTAAACAGATGAAGATTTAAGACAGTTTAAAGCCTTGATATCATTTTGGATAAAGATGACAAAATGAAATTAACACATATATAGTTTAAGGGGTCAATATACCATTTCTAATGTTACGGCTGAAGTTACTCCAGGCAAACACAAGAGGGCAGAGCATCACTATTTGATTATGTCATATTTTCACAATCATATATTTAACCCTGCATTCATACTGTAAAATGAGGTTACAGCCAACATCATTTGTGACCCATTTGACTTCCATAATGTAACGTGTTTCTAAGTGAAGTAGGATAGCCCACTGAGAATTGCTTGAATTATTTTAAGTGGGCGTTCCATACAAGAGTACTGCCTGCCTGAAAACCGCTCAATTGTCTGGAATTTAGGCAGCCTTAGTGATGCCAGAAAATAAACTTACTTAAGAGGTAGACCAAGATGCTTAATTTTAATGAACATTTTAACAAGGACAAACATTTTTTTGTTTGAAATAACATGTCTTAATGAATTATGCTAAATAAGACCAGGAAATAAATAGGGTCTTGTTTTTATTTTGTGTTGACTTCAACAGAAATGTAGTATTTTTTTATATTATAATCACACTGTATCTTCTCACACTAAATGCAGATCAGAATCTACTGGGTGTATGAAAGATCTTCATCCAAGACTTGTGTGTGTTAATGCTGGATGGGTGTCTATGTCAGTCCTGCAGATCACGCACTCATGGCAGCAGGAACATGAACTAGTAAATATCTTACCATAAGAAGCCTCAGGAGACATCAGCCTCAGCACGCACCAGCGCAGGCCTCTGCATATGTGTGTGTGTGTGTGAACCATGAGTCTGTATGTGAATGTATCATAACTCTCTCTCACCATTGGCATTGCAGGGCAGACGGTTCATGTCATGCAGGCGGGTGTCAGATTTGCTCATGGAGTTCAGCTTGGACTGGCGCAGAGCAGCCTGCCACACAAACCAATATGATGAGCATGTAAATGCATGTCTATGCAAACACATTGTGTGTGCGTGTGTTTGTACTTATTTACACTCACTGTTTCAGTTTTCTGCCCTCCATTGGAGTGGCCATGTTTGCTTTTGCTTTTTCTGTGGACAAAACCACAAAAGCACTTATATTATGTTAAGGCAACAGAAGCTGATGTGCAGTCACTAATCTAAAAGGAAAGACTCCAATGAATGGATTGCTCTAACAATACAGATAAAGAGATAAAGATTTAGTTTAAAGTAGATTCAGCTAAAGGAAAGTTCCCCTACGAAAATTAACCATGGTCTTACAACAAATAGAACAAAAAGCATGGCTGCTATAGTTAAACTATGGTAACCACAAATAACCATGGTTTTGCTACAGTGACCACAGTATAACCATGGTATTTGTAGTAAAGCTGTGGTTATACAAGTCGTAATCAATCAAAAACACAGTTACTATACCCTTTTGCTATAAAAACATGGTTACTTTTCATAAGGGATGTGCATGCTGCTTTTGTTTATGCTAATTAGCTTAGCAGCTTAGCAGCATGTGTTAACCCACACTCTAAAGAGTGCAACATCCACCCACTTTTCCAAAAGTCTTGATTATAGAAGTGTTTCCATTGAGTGATTCATTATGAACAGAAACCAATATATTTTACATTTATTACAAACTATTCAGATATATACATACATGTAAACAGATTTTATTAACTGCAGTACTTCATGAATGTTTGTGATCCTTGGTGCCAACTTTTGGTGCCATTGTCAATTTTATAGTAATAGGAACTTCTCTGATTGGTGGATCTGTAGTAACATTGATTCTTTATCAAATAGGGATTATGGGTAGTGTAGTTGTTTGTCAGGAATTCTGCTACTAAAACTAAAAATTTGAAATCACACTGATTTGTGGCTTCTACGTAAGAAATTATTGCTTAACAACCTCTGAGCCCCTGGTACGTCTGTCTCTAAGTGAGCCAAGTCTTTCATCCATTTTACATGAAGAGTTAGACCATTTATGGAGTTCCATTTCAGGGTGGATGCTCTGTAGGCACTAGGCAGCAAGATTTCATTCACTGGGTTTTGGAACAGAGCTATTGTGTACTGTTGAATATGGCAGGAAGTAAAATTCCACTACAGAGAGTGTTTGTAATGGCCCTCTGTGGGGCTGGCAGGGGCTGGTTTTATCTTGGGGATTGTGTAATCAGGAGGGACTGGATCTGTTTGCAGGTGCGCTAGCTGGAAGAAAGAGAATTGATAGGTAACCCTGACAATCCCTCCTCCTAATTTCTCCTCCTCTCATTCCCTCGATCCCAGCACACACCTGGTGTGACATCAATTATAACCTCTCTCTCCACCATTCCAACAGCCTGTGAAACACACTCATTTTTTTCACACACCTCTTTTTGTTCTTCTCACTTTTAATCCATTTTTAACATCCACAGCTACAGTAAGCACAACTCTCAAACTTTGTGAAGTGGAAGATCTTCTTCAACTCGTTTTGCAATGAAAATTCTGTCATCAGTTACTCCAGCCCCGCCTGACTTTCCTTCTGCTGTGGAACACAGAGGTCTTAAAATCCTGGACTGTTTCTCCCACAATATTCTTGTATGGCTTTAGAAGCTCCAGATTGACATGGCCTACTGCTGTGATACTTATATATTGCGTCTGAGTCATTTTGAAGAAAGCTAGAATTCTTTAGCTTGAAAACAGCTTAAAATTCTTAAAATCTCCCTTTGCATTCCACTGAACAAAGGTCCATTTGAATAGTATGAGGGTGTGTAAATTATGTACGTTTTAATTTCTGGGCAAACTATCCTTTTAAAGGTAGGGTAGGCAATTTCGGACAGGCTAACAATAGCAACTTAGCTTTGAACACATAAGAACTACATTAATGTATGACTGTACTTTGTACAAATTTATTCATCCACGCGCCTGTGAGAGTCGGTGGGAAATCATGCCATTAATGACGCAATCTCCTGTTTGTTTGTACATCTGAAGGCCTGTATCGTTCTTTTCCCCTGTGAAGGTCAGAAAACTCAGGAGACAAAAGAGATACGCTTGCACCTGAGGTATTAGTGACCCTGTGTCTGCACAAGACAAGCAAAACATACTGTGTATACTACACAGCCTCACACAGCAAAATAACAGCTGCACTGTGTTACTGACTATGCCATCATAAATACAGCTTTAGCACAGAACATTTTCACTTCCAAGAAGCTAGTCCATATTTAAACACATTGAATTCATTATGAAAACAAACTTCTCACTAAATTAGCATATTAGACTGAGACAGAAATGAGATTTTATCACTTCAAGACGGGGGTTTCCATGGAAAAGAAAAATCACAAATGAGGTCACTTTAATGTGCAAAATGTTTTCCTAGTCAATGGAGATGTTTACTTGTGTGTTCTGCTTTTGAAATATTAAAATATAAAATATTAAAATATAAATATCCTGAGATCCCAAAAATCTTTATGTCTCCCTGAAATCTTTATGATGTCTTAAACTGTGCTCAGATCTGGTAAAATTAAAAGTGAGTGACTTTAATATGAACTTATGCATCATTAAAAATTAAATTATCCATATTATTCCACATTCATGTCTTGGCCTTATAGTTTGTACTCTGTACATATATGTCAACAATTGGCTTGTTTATTTCTATTGTTATTTCTAATAAATTTTACAAGAAACATTTGTGGTAAGTTGATGCTTTAACATGATTGAGAGTTCCTTTTTCTCTTGGGGTTACTTAAACATAATTTGCCTAAACATATTTGCGTAAAGAATGAGCTCTATGCATGTGTTCCATCATGGGGATGAAACTGTTGTCATCCCTGGGCCGTTGTGCCCTTTGTCCTGGTTGCAACTATTCAGTCTGCTAAACTACCATCCATATCTCTGGATAGTCTTAAAGTCGAAATATCAGCTGTTTGAACCTATATTTTTGTAGTTGTATTAACCTGTGTTTATGTATGCTTGTAGCTCAACTGGATAAGCAGTGCTAACAATGCTAAACTTGTGGGTTCAATTACCAGAAAATGTTTCTTTGGTAGATGCTTTTATTCAATGCAACTTACAGTGCAATTGGGATATACATTCTATACGTTTATTCCGTTAGGAACAAAAAATGTATAAAGCTGCAATCCGTAACTTTTTGGTTAAAATTTTTATTTAACCAAATTTATTTTATTTAACCTGGTTATTTTCTTTAAATTTTTGGTTATTAAGCAAGTACGTAAAAAATCAGTGTTCAAAAGTGTCTCTTCACGTTACCCTGATTTACAATTTTAAATCAGGGTTATAAAATATAATATAATAAAGTATAATAAACTTCACGCCCATACTGAAAGATGACGATCTGGCTACTACATCGTGTGTGTGGGTACCGAGGATGGTGGAGCATTTGTAATTCTTACAGAAGTTGCTTAGAATTTAAACTTGTCATGCACATTAAGAATGTTCTTCTGCAGTACAGCAAAAACATGACATTGTGGTAAGAATGCTGCAAACGAGCACAGTCCCTATTCATCTTTTCTGCAAAACATTACGCAAAACAGAAATAGAACTGTGCCTGAAAGTATGAGAAAAGTGATTTGTTGCAGAGTTTCATTCCTTGCAGTGTCCCTGAGCAAAAGTCTTTGTCACAAATGAGCATCCGATGCTGAGCTTACTTAAGGCTGTTTCCCAGCGAAAAGACTCCTACTGAGGGCACGCAATCTGCTGAAGGAGTGATATTAGCATTCATCAAGTCACTCCACAGCAGGGAAGGAGAGATAGAGACAGAAAGAAAGATAGAACAGAAGAAAAAAGGAGGTTGTGCCCGGGCAGAGAAGGGGGGAGAGTTTTTAAGATGCCGACGCATTACTTTCAGTGTATGAGTGGATGCGTCAGTACAGACAGACTTTTATGTGTGCAGAAACACACAGCTCAGAAATTATGTATTATATTTAGGACTGAAGGCTGATTGAACTGTTTAATAGTGATTCTCTTTACACACATCGCACAATGGTACAGAAATGCAAATCTCCAACAATTCAATGATAAAGCAAGACTGTATGCTAATTATCTTGCACTACACGCATCTGCATTGCTTTACAGATGCAGATCCCTGTGGTTTGCTTTCTATGTTTCATTTGTGGGTGGTTTTGTTTTTTTCTTGTTGAGATCAGATAATTAATCTTAGTTATTTTTTTATTATTAAATCTTAGATAATTCAATTAAATATAAATATACAATACAATAAATGCAAAAGATGAAACTTTTGTTTAATTTAGGGTTTGATTTGAGTTTGATTTATAAATACAATATATGTAGAATGTCTCACTCCATCTACTGCTCAATGCATACTACAGACCTGTCTACATGTGTTCACTTACCTTTGACACCCCACACACACCAGTACGATAAGGATGGTGACCACAAAGGCAGAGGCCGCTGCAATGGCCCCCAGTATCAGCACCTTGGGGAGATCTGAAAACATCCCACTAAGCAGCATGCACACACATACACACACTTCCTGCTGTACGGCTCTTCCAGGGCACCTACAGAAAGACAGAAATACACAGAAAGAGGAGAGTTAATTATAATTTATGACCAGGCAGAAAGTTATGTAGAATGTTACACAGATTTCGCAGTTATTTTAAAGTTATTTGTTTACAGTATCTTTTGCTGCCTGTAAAAATGTTATATTCACAATAGCCATGATAAATAATTTGTTAATGCTTTCAATTCAATACCCTTGGCTCCATGTACCACATTTTACAATATTTACATCGCAGGGTTTTGAATCAGCCCTGAGAATGAAAAAGACCCTGGTTATGATACACAAAGAATTATGTAGTCCGTGCATGGAGAGATGCTTTTAAATAATTGCTTTTAAATAAAACCATTAAACTGATTTCAATCGTTTATTTTATAAAGTGATATAATTAACATTTTCAACTCAACTGTAGGGCATGAACCATGTCATAAGTTATGTTAGCCATAGTGAGCCATAAGGTCTGGATCTTGCTGAAAACATTGTTAACACTTTCTTTAGTATTCTAAGTTCTGAAAAAATATATTTCTAATTGTGTAGTACATTCCCCATGAATACAGATGGATAAAGAGAAATCAAGTGAGTTTCTTACAAGAAAATACAAGGTCGAACTGCTTGCAATCAATAAATAAATAAATGAAGGCAAAGTAAATATAAACATATCAATAGGAAAAAGAGACAAACAGGCGGGACAAATTTCGAAGGACAACCAGATTTAGCCCTAACAAAATAATGTGCACTGGTGTACTAAAGTGTGCTAATATTTATTGACTTTTGGCAAAGTTTGATTGAAATGATTAATGAAACAGATCTAAAGCATGTGAGAAAACAATATTTAGATGTATTTTTGCATCTTGGAAACTGGAAACAACACAACTTGTACTTAATATCGATTCATGCAGCCAAAAGGGACACAGGTGCCGGTAAATGTGAACTCAAATCTACAAAGAAACATTTTAGAGATAAACAAGATAATTGGGAGAAATTGCTGCTTTGAAACAGGAACACCTGTCCTGAGACCTTTCTTTTTTGGTTAGGAGCAAACTTTATTTATTTACATGTTTTTTTTATCTTATTTAACTTTGCATTGTAATAGGATTTTGCTGTTTATTTTATCCCATGAGACTAAAAACTAAAAACACTTAAACTATCTAGAATAGCCCAGCAGCCAGAGGGTATGAAGATTTTTTCTAACAACCAGTAATTGTTGATCTGACTCACATTAAAATGTTTTTCTTTTTCTTTATTTGATTATTAAAGTAGGCCTGCTTCTACAGATTGCTTAATGTTACCTGCAAATTACTTTCATATTGGTTAAAAACATCAATCACATCCACAGCTACGGTTTAATCTTTAGCCGTAATGCCTGGGATTAAATCTGAAGTTTAATACAAACTGCTGAGGTGCGTCTGTGGAAATACATGAAGACTACAGGCAAAGCTTAAACTAGCCATGGCTAACCTAAACTCCCTCTCTCAGTCAGCATTCAGCCTTAAAAATACAGTCAGTGTCATTATCTGTAACTCTCTCTTCCAACTCCATGTAAAGGTGTAGAGAACCAATGAAATTGCTCAACGATGCAATTTTCTGTCTTGCCATGATGTATTTCCTATTCAAACAGGAAGTTTTATTGAGATATATCAGTGTGAAACAGTCAGGTTCCAGAAGTAAAAATTGTATACATTTTTCAACTTAAAATTAGACACACAGTTTACACCATTGTCATTTTTCAGATTTTTTCTTATATCTTATATCTTCTTAAATCCAATGTGACTAATGTTGATGAATAATTTAAATACTACTATTTAAATATCACTATATGTTATTGGTTAATTATACAGCTCAGTGGTAATATATCAAAGTATTGGGGTTTACTTTATCTGATACCATGGTACAGTTTTGCCACAGTACCTATTTGTAAGGTATGGCTTTATTATTTTTTAGTCAGTCAATATTTTAGTCAAAAGTAACAGTATTTGGGCCTATAATATTTGTCATGATGTCATTAAAATGGCAGTCGGGGATATGAAGAAATCTGTCATTGCATGTGTATGATGGTGAGCGCATGCATCTTGCCATAAAGACAGCAGTAATGATTAAAGTGAAGCTAGTTGGACTCACTCTTTACACACGGGATCAAATATCAATTTTGATGGTCAGAGCTTTCCCCTCTGAGCACACACACACACATTAAACACAAAATAACACACATAACACGCAGCCAAGGGAGAAATGTGGCCAAAGCTCAGGATTAGAGAGAGCGAGAGAGAGAGATGACAAAAGAGAAGCTCAGGAAAGGAGGTCATGGAAACCAAAAAGCATTTGGAATATTTTATGATTTTGCATCTGTGGGTGTGAATTGCATGCGTGTGTGTACATGCTTTAAAAACAAGCCTTGTTGCAGGATAAACACTGTTGTATGACACACAGCACCCTTCTACCCCTCGAACAAATTCAACACCATCTCTCTCTCTTTTTCTCCTCTGTCTGATGCTGTTGTCAGCAGATTTCCTAAATATTCTGTAGGATCTGGAGAGGAGCGTTCAGCATCTGCAACTCAAAAAGGAAAAGGAGGAATATTGAATTAAATGGAGGAGAAGAAATTCAAGAGACAGTATTAGGTTACAATACTCTGGAGGAGTCTTGAAACAGTTCTTTAGCTGGGAAGTATGTAGAGGAGTGTGTTGTAAGAGGATTTCCCATGGGAAGGTTTCTCTAGCAACAATTCGTACATCTCTGTTGTTCACACCTTTCACCATAGCAGCACTGGTGAATGCACAAATGCAACGTACAAATGCATGCACACACGCACGTCTACATACTGATTATGTGTGCCTGATTACGCTTATAGTGGTTCATATCTTTGCACAGAGGAAATGGCAATTGCGTCGCAGCTATTTCTCTGAATTACCACATTAAAGCTTTTCTTAACTCCTCAACCCACTATGACCTAAAATATCAGCACATTATATTCATCATATAAAGACACAAAACCCCCAAAACAGGGCGTAGATATTTAAAATGGTTAGACTATAGAGAACGACCCTATTTAAATGGAAATCAGCTACAATGTCTCTCTATGACAAAGGGGTGCATTGCTGTAAATGTATATTACTATATGTAAAGTACAGTATTAGTTTCGGAAGGCAATCCAAAAATACACACATAACAGCTAAATAAAGTACCCACTGTCTTTGTGTGCTGTACTTACTTTAGCCCTTTAGGCAAACACAACCACCCCCCACAATGCATCATTATAATCACATTTTGAACACCTAGCCTGACCTCCCATCATCCTCTAATGGCCTCTGTAACAACCCAAAGCTTCTTTCTGCTCTCACCGATAGGATTAGGGCCTGAGCACAATTTTCCTAATTGTGGTTAGGAATTCCCAAGCTGAACATGATGAGTTTGCTCAAACCCTGTGTCTAATCACACAACATATTTTGGGGCAAAATTGCACATTTGTGCAATGTTTCTGGTCATAAGATAACTACCTATATAATAATAATAATAATAATAATAATAATAATGTTTTGTTTATGTAGCACCCTTCAAGGACCCAATGCCATTTTACAAAACAGACAAATAACAGAGATAATACATAAATATAAATAAAGACAAGGGATCAGAAGCTAAATATAGCATGACAAATAAAACTGAATAACCAGTTATATAAACACTGAGGCAGCACACTAGATTGTGGAACTGAGCTGATCGTTTGGCTATGACAGTAAAATCTTCTAAAGGAATCACAAAGCTTTATCTCTCTCTCTTTTGGTCTCTATTTCTCTCTGTCACTCTACTTCAAAGCTATTGTTGTTTTTAGAGGTCTTTGGAGTCGGATCATGCGTCCTACATTTGCTCTGCTGAAGTCAATCTGTAGACAACAACACCCTCAGTGAGGAGAGAGTCCAGCCTCATGCTCAGCTCCACCCTCTCTCTCTATCCTTCAACTCGACATGCAGATAAATCACATTATGAGAGTGTAAAAGCCTTCCTCAGAGACTTCACAACATGAAAAGCTACAAGTCCCTGTTTGACCTTAGCATTTCAGAACAGGGTTATTACAAACTGTACAGCCATTCCTTTGGGGACATTTGCACTTTAAAAATGGTATATATCACCATATGATATTACAATACTCGGCACAGCACAAAATGCTTAAAATCATATTATTGTTTCATGGCTCAATTTTTGTGATAGAATTCTATTGTGGGAACCTCTGATGATTCCCACCCCTAATACTAAGTACCAGTTTACTAAGCACTATATGGACACTTTTTCACAACATTCTTTGGCACTTTAGCTGCTGATTTGTCTGTGTGTATGTTTAAGTGGTAGTATGTTGGTGTGTTTTTTACAGCTAGACAGAGATGGTGTGTGTTTACACTTCTAAACTGATTTCAGAACGCTGGCTGCAAATATAGTTTCCCAAGCCAGCCAGCAACCATCCCATGCTTATCCTTAAAGGGATATTTCACCCGAACACAAACATTTGTTATGAAAAACTTATAACAGTAAACGTGAGATGTTGCTCTTCTGTGTGATTCAATGCCCTATCAACCACATAGTGATGCACTAAAAACCATTTTAAAACCACATCTGCGGGCAGAGCAAGGCCCTGTCAACCACGTATACACATATCTACCTAACAGTGAGTTTTGCATAAGCAATTGCCATTCTGGGTCTAAACATTTAGTTCTTCCTTAGAAGGTACCTATGTTCATATTTTCTGAGCTTTTAACTGGACTTTATTTGAAGTTTACAGTCACTGCAGGCTATATGACTAAGCGCTTATTGAGGTCTTCTCATAACAGTCTGAACACAGTGTAAATGCCTCAGATTTTTACAATGAAGGCTGAATTTGTCTCCTCATGTCCTAATGTATCAACCGTCTGCTTGAAGCAGATTATAATGACTTCAGTGCTTAACTTCATATAAAACGTCTTAACTCTAAACAAGCCGGTACTGCTGCAGCTGAGGGTTCGAAAATACTCCAGTATACTTTTATATAATACTGCTGCAGACGATCAGAAAGTCAGTGAAATCTCTCTCTCTGTCTGTCATCATTTGAAGCATGTTAAATGTGAGAGTGACAAATCCCCTCCTCACGCTGTCTGAACACAAGCTAACTTCAGCGTCAGTTACGCATGAGCTCGGGGTGGAGATCACTTTGATCCTTGACTAATCTCTGACTCTCCATCCCAGTACAGTCCAGTATCAAATCCTGTCCTCTCAGCATTACAGAGTTAATGCTCAATGTAAAGACTGAAGGGAGTTCAGTTTTATTTTACAAGATCAACAATATGTGCAGAGACATAAAAAAATAAAAAAGCCATAAAAATATTACGCTTTATTGCCAGTCTGTTGAACTGATATAACGGTTTAAACTCTATTTGTAAGTACATGCTGTGTACGTGTTTAATATTTTAGTTCTCAATAAAGCAGAATTAGCGTAAGGCTGAGGCTGTGTTGTAGTGGTTGAGGCTACATGCTCCAGACGCAACAGAGCTGAAGAGGTTTGAGTCTAACCTAGGATGTATCCCAAAAATACTTCTCTATCTAAAAAAAAGGTAAATAGCCTGAAATAAAAAATATATTTGTGCTCGCGGCAAGTTAAACTTCAGAGTAATATTTGAAGGTAACATATAAATACCATATATTCAATGCCACAACGCCATAAGTAAAACGAATGCAGAGGATGGATGGACTAGGTAATTAATCAAGAAAATCTGTAGAATAAATAATACAAATAAATTACTGTCAACAGCGTTTTGCACAACTGTACATTAACACACAGAAATGCTGTAATATAAAACAATGTAGCCTGCCCCCCTTTTCCCTGCTGATGAGCAATATTTTCACACTTCTGAAGGCAAGTTTCTATTTCTGCTCAAATACTGCACATTCAATAATTCATCACTCCTCCTCTGTACTCACAACTGCTGTGAGACAGGAGAGATACAGAGCACTCAGAAAATGAGCAGGGTGTGTAAGAAGCACATCACATGTTTGACTAAACTGTCCGTTGTATTCGGCCACACTGTTAGCTTCTGGGTTGAGTAGTTAAGGGGTTTAGCTTTTTGAGCACATTTTTCCACAACGCATCATAAACAGTTTTTAGAAACTGTACAAATAACATTAAAAGTGTAATAACAGATAAGCTGAATAAAACTGATAGGTAGGAAGGTTTAAAAAGCAAGCAAGCTACTTCCTAAATAATAAAGTTTGATGTTACATTTGGTCACATTTGGCACATCATGGCATATCTAACCGTTAGATGGCACATCCATAGGTCACCAAAGGACTATTTAATAACCTTGTAATGCGTTTTGCACACAGTGATGGAATGACCTTTCCGAAAACAGAAAGCTCTGATCTGATTGGCTAATTTTATGTACAGTATCAGCTTTACCATTTTGACAGGTACCATGTCTTATTCACTACCCACATATAGTCCAGCTTTACCAGGCTCTCTCTCTTTACCCCTCTTTCCATATTAACTAGTTTTATTATTGAATTATATAATATAGATTTTTTTTGCCCATGTTTTCTGTACTGAACAAATAGCTGCCAGTCATTTTGAAAACTGCACGTCTTTAACTGCAGCTAAACTGCAAGTGTTTTGGTAGTACTTAGCAAGCACCTTTCCAAAGAGAAAAGCTCTTTTATCCAAAGACACTTATAAGACAACTGTCCTGGAAAAACCTGGATTAAGTGCATTACTCAAGGGATTAGAGGTGATACAAAGCATGCAATCATTTTCCAGCTCCAGAAGGGTTGGATCTTCTTGGGGTCAGATGATGCAACCCTAAGTAAATGTGTTTTTGTTAATTGATAATTGAAGAATAAGTATTCATTGTAGCATTCTGCTGCAACTTATTATTATTATATTTACATGTTTCATCCAGCTGTTACTACTACATTTTTTATTTGAAAGTCATGATTCTGTTCCTTTTTTGTTGTTGTGCTCTGTCAAGCTTTTTAAATCTAAAAGCAAAATCTATGAAAATTGGTGAAGCATGTGACTTGTAAAGGTTTGGGAACCCTTGTCCTTGACCATTTTGCAACTGCACCTTAAGCAGATCTCTAACTGTCCATCCTGCTGCACTATCCAATGAGATACACCTTGGCAGTCTAAAGAAGGACAGTGAAGCATTTTTGATAAGAAAAAATGTAACCTGAGAGACACACGCTCAAGAATCAGGCAGTCTCGCAAATGTACTCGTGGGCATTTTTCACAGTCTGACAACACCTCTGGGGTTTCAGAAAACCATATTGCTTTATAAACCTTAGCGGCCCATCCCAGCCACACACACACACATGCCACTGTCACTCTTCAAAAAAGACATTTATCAGCCCAATTCATCAGCTCTCTCACTATCCTCTCTGCCTTCATACAATAATTCTGCGAACCTATATTTCCCAACGGGACGCTCAAACGTCAGAAAATGCTTCACTGTCCTGCTTTAGACTGCCAGGGTGTATCTCAGTGAATAGTGCAGCAGGCTGGACAGTTAGAGATCTGCTTAAGGTGTGGTTGCAAAATGGTTTAGGACAAGGGCTCCCAAACCTTTACAAGTCACATGCTTCACCCAAACAGGCATTTTCATAGATTTTGCTTTTAGATTTAAAAAAGCTTTTAGATTTAAAAAAGCCAAACAGGCAGCAAGAACTAACCCGTTTCTACAAATGCCCCTTTACTTATTTTGTATCTTTTTTTGTCTCCATCCCTGCATCCCCAGATAAGAGGCACACACACCCTGCTCTTTTGTGCTGGGCAGCATCTCTACATCAACACACACATCTCCCCTATATCAAAGGTGCCTCTAGTGAGGGGTAGAGTTACAGATTTGAAGAAAGCCCCAAGTGAGCAGACAAGCATAACAGGCAGAAAAACACATCTACTGTTCCCTGACTTTGATGTTTGACCTCTGAATTTGACCGCATTTTTCCATACCCTCAGTTTTGAGATGACAGGCGAGATGATTTCCTCTGTGGAATAAAAAGGCAAAGATGGTAAACTGGCGATTTTTATTGGTGGTCACCTGACTGAGTTTATCAGTAGCCTGTGCAGATAACCAGGGTCTAAAATTAACTTCCCTACACCTGCCATAAATATTTACCAGCAATGACATTTTGCATTAATTTATTTTTTTTTATTACAGATGCATTCCTGTCTTTACAGCAACTGTTTGTGACAAACCGTTTTGGTCAATGTGTCACTCACAGTATCATGTAATAAATGAGCTGGTCTCTGAGTCTCAATGAAACCGCATATGAAAACACACGTGGACTGCTGAGTGACGTTTTACACAGTACCTACAGGTCCTGTTGACTGATACAATGCTGATATGCTTCCACATTAATAGGCAACTAAGGTTATCAGCCAATGGCAATAATCTTCAAATGGTTGGAAATCAGTGGATTAATCAACCTGGCTGATGTATTGGTCTATAATTAATTTTTACACAACAAAATGTTTGCCTCAGCCATAGAATCACGTCCTAATCATCAATTTAATCTTATTTAATCACCAATCCAATCTAACTGAATGCCTCTTTTGGTAATAGGTCTGCTGGTGCGCCCAGGGCTACATTGTTTTCCGTTTGTTCAACTATTTTGGCCTTAGCTGGACTCACAGCGCTTGACCATCCTCAGAGCTGTGAATTTAAAAATTGTTCTTCATTTTTGCAAAACATATTTCATTATTACACAAAATAGCAGGGTTAATCATTAATTAACCTGCATTGTCAGGTGTCTGTGCATGTGTGTGAACCCTGTTGTGTGCTGGCATGCAGACGCAGCCCCAGAGCGTACAAACCAGCTCTCCTTCTGTGGTTTAATTTTGGATGACTCACCCACTTTCCACCTTCTTCTGCAAAGGTGCAGGCAACCTCCACCCTGCCTCCACATCAACGCACAAACCCTCCCCCACACACTACTGCAAGCGGGACACATCGTGATCAAACACACAAAACACACAGAGGGCCGTTCAATAACTCTTTCCAACAGAAGAACAAAGCAGAAAGGCGGCAGATTGTCTACGGCAGTATACAGTGTAACTGTCATTTCCATCCACAAACATATCAGTGAACCCCATACAGAACAAACTCCTCTGAATTTTCTATGACATTTCACAACGCGGGCACCATTACATAATTCCCACATGAATAATATATAACAGTTGTGTGAGATGCTTGAAGTGTACAGTATGCAGCAGAAAGACAATGGGAGCTTTAATAATCCCCCTCTAAAAATCATCTCAAACCTCAGCCCTCACAAACATTTCTGATTTTTAGAAGGAGCTTCCGAAGTATTCTGGGTTATTTTCACCATAATGTCTATGAGTCTGAGTATAACCTGAGTATAACATTCATGCTTGTAGAAACGTTGCAGTTGCAGTTCAAGTAACATTTTTCTACTAAAGGGCAAAAACACAGTTGGGAAAGTGTGTCATTTTGTGCTAAATATTTTAAATGCTGTAAGCTATTCATATGATGATTTATTTTCCTAAAAAGTTTCACTGTGGTGCTATCACAACATTGCTCTGTTTGTTTGAGAATCCCGACCAGTGCTGCATTTCTCAAAATTATTGTGAGATAATCGTAGAGACCATTGTACCAATTAGTGCTATGATATACTTTGATATATGATACACTACAATACCTTTGAGAAACGCAACCCAGGCCAACACGTCAATACTGACTCAACTGTGTTTGGGGTGGGGCCATTTGTTTGGCTAACCAGTGAAACATGGGGGAATGTCTGAAACAGTTAATATTCAATTTGATGATAATGGTATGGCAGAAATTAAAACATTTTAACACGTTTGCTTTTAACCCCTCCAGATAACTTTCCCTATTGGCTCTCATTGTAAGTACATTACGGTAAAGATTTTCTATTATTTTTGCATTGTGAGAAGCCGAAAATGTAGTCTGGGAAAATAATTCAAAATATTTTTATCAAAATTAATTGTAAATAAATAATTACAAGCAAATTGCAAGCATTCATCAAGGTGTTTGAGAACAATTTCATTGTGGTTTCAAGCAAACAAGTATGCAGATGAAATATTTGAGGTATTAAGCAGTTCTGAAGTTATGTGTTGGTAATTTTTGTTCTCAGACACTTGATTTTCTTTTTAAACTCTGCTGTATTTATTTGTATTATTCGTATGTAACTATTTGTATTTTGTTAACTGCACTGTTGTGTTGTCTTTTGCTCTATGAAGTGTTCACAATCTTTCATGACCTGTGGACTGCAGCGCTTGAGTGAACTGTTGCAATCATAGGTTAATGGTGTGCTCATTGATTTTAAAGTGTTTGAAAGCCAGAGCAGGTTTACGCCTGACAGAGTTATGAAAAACAGTCCCAGGTGAATTTGACCAACTGTTCATCTGTACATCTGTCTTTCCTTAAGCTCTTTCTCTTAATCTATCTTTCTCTCTTCCATCCTGAATATTCTTATTATGACCTGTGTAATGTTAAATAAAAAAATATGCTTAATTACTATTTGAAATATATTTAAAAGCCATAGAAGACTCATATGCCACACAAGAATATGGTGATTGGGTGTACAGTCAATCAATCAGCTTTGATCATCTCTGTTTCTGTAGCTCAATGGGTAGGGCAAGGTCATGGGTTCGAGTCCTAGAAAACACATAACTGGTAAACTGTATACCTTGAATAAGTCACTTTCAATAAAAGCATCTGCTAAATGCATAAATGTACATTTTCTAAATCCACCTAAATCTCTTCTCACCCCATCATTCTCTGTCTGTTCACTACTATCCTTATCAGTAGTAGAGACATGTTTCTGTAACTAACTGGAATAGTATGGCACTTATGATGCCAAGGTTATGAGTTTGATTCCCTCTCTCAATGCATGTAAGTTGTGTGTTGAGTCTGCCAAATGTGTAAAAGTGAGGCCTCCAATGTGCACTGCATTGGTTCTTCATACATCAACAGGATTTGAACTGGGAATTGCATCTTATTTCCAAGCACCTCCTGTATTTTACACTTCCCAGTGTAGAAATTACAGTATATGATATATAGGTACATACATCTATATGTCAATGAGATAATAAAGCAGGCCAGAATGTACATCTATGTGCATTATACAATTAAATAGGAAAAGAACTGAATTTGCATGTATTAGCTAATATAGTTGGGCATTATATCTTCAGCAGGTTGTGATAGGTCAGTATGGGTCCAGGGTTACTTTAAAGTCCCGGTACATCTCTGGATATTGATATATTATATTGCCCTCACTTCTTTCAAGTAATGCATACCTATTGATTAGACCCGACCAAATTTACTATTTAGCTTAATGAATCATGAAAGTCAAAGCATATATAAAGTCTAGAAACTAATAACAGTGATTGACATTTACCAACCTCGCTCACTGCTAATCAGGCTTATAATATTGTGTTTAGTTTATTTTTGATGTGGCAGGCCAAGCATAACATCTTGCATTATTCATAAGCTGGTTTTGCTGCTAATTGGGTTACTAACAATCTCATTAGAGTTCTCTGTAGTTCTCAGAACACTCTAACTATTGATCAGAAAAATCGATATGACACAAATCTATTCATCACGTCCAATAAAACACAAGCGTACTGGGAATAAACACACTAAGTGACCTTTTCAGTCATCTGTAAAAAAGACAAAAGGCAAAAAATGCATTCAGTGTGGTGTGTGTGTTTGAGAAAGACAGAGAGATAAGACAGAGAGATCTCATTCCACAACTCATGAGTTCCACTAGGGACTGTGGGATGCTTTCATGTGGAGGTGCATGCATAAATAAACTAAATTAATTTAACAAAGAAAACACCAGAAATAGACTTCTCTCATCCTCAAACCTTTTCAGCAACTGCCTCACCTGCTAAAAGTTGAATAAAAGCTTTCTTTTAGAGTCTAAACACCTGGCAGCTATAGCAGTGTCATAAAACATGACACTGTATGGTATTTTTTAGCCTGGATACTATGGAAGTATATACAGAATAGACTCATTTACAACAGATTGGGTCTCTGTAGCTCAACTGGTAGAGTGTGGAGCTAACAACATCAAGGTTGTGGGATTGATTCTTAGTAAAACAAACAAATTGATAAAATGGATACCTTGACTATTGTGTAACTCTCTCTGGCAGGGTGTGAATGAATGCAAAACATATGGTCATCAATGTTCAAAATAATAAGAGAATATTTAAGATGCATTTTGTGCAAATGTAAAAGGTTACACAATAAGTAGAAAGTGTTACACCACCAAGCTACATTTTACTACATTTTAACATATGTGCTTGCTTCTTGCAGGCGCTTGCTAAAAATAGACCAGCACTAGTCTGCTGTTATTTCACATTGGTAAAGGGGGACAGTACTGGAAGGGCGTGTGTCTCACTTCATATGTGCGTGTGTGAGCGTATCTCAGTGCGCCAATGCATGTTCATATGTAAAACCACAGAGTCTTTGAACTACAACAACTGATTTCCTACTGCACACACACGTCTTACTCTTTCACCTCCTGGCAAACTGAAGATTGTTGAGATTCACAACAGCGTGTAGGTGTTGATAAAGATGCAGTTGCCATTTGCCAGCACAACGGTGCAGAGATTATGTGATTGTAAACACTAACTATAAATAAACTCCACATTGTCTCTATCTTGGTCTCCATAGTTCTGTTGAACTGTGACATTGTAACAACAAAATGAACTGAGCAGTTGATTTGTTCATAGTCTGTTTTTAAGTCACACATCCTGTTGTTCCTCACACTGTTTGTCACACTTGCCCTGAAACATCTCAGATTAGTCAGTACTTAGTATCACGGTGGTTAAATGACTTGAATCAACATAATGTCTGGTGTCTCAGCAGAGGGTTGGGTCTCTGGAGATGCAGGAAGGATCTGCTATACCATTCTGTAAAGGGGTCAATGAAGCTGATCCGGAAACTCTGTCAATGTCTCATGCAGTGCTTACAGGCTGGGTGAAGCAATGCATTGTGGGACAAATGTGTGGAGAGAAACCAAGTGCAAATAATTAAAGACAGTGTGTGTTTTCACACAGCTTTGAGCATGATGCAATGCTCAAAACATCCCACACAAATTTATTAATGCAATGGTTTTAACGTCACATGATTGGTAGATGAGTGATTCCCAACCATGGGGTGCTTGGAAAGATTTCCATTTTGAAGTAGATTTAGGACTTTAAAATTACTCTGAATATCATTATGAATGATATCCAGTAATATATGAGTTTAGAGGAACACATTTCTGGCTTGTGTTGATAAAGGGGTACTTGATCTTTACTGATGGGGCTGTGGGTGTACATAACTCAAAGAAGATTGGGAAACACTGATGTAGAGCATGTAGCATGTTTCCAGAGTTACTCAAGCATATTCCATTGCTACTCAAAATCTCCCTCTCTCTCTTTCTCTTTTACTTTTTCTCACAGATCTGTGGCTGAGTCTGGTGTGTGTTCTGGGCGGATACATTGCAGCTCACAAGCAAACTGCACTTTTCCTGTCACTTATGAACACCCTGCCTAACTATGCTGACTTACCTGACCAGAAACCAGGACTCAGGGTAGGCGAAAAGAGAACATGGAGGGCATCACCATACTCAGACAAAACTAGGTCAATACACATTAGCTGTGACCACTTTTGAAAGTTCCTTCTTTGGGACTGAATGTCTGTACGTATCATCTCTCCCAATTTACTGATCTTCACTGATCTTTATATTCACATCTGTTCAATACCAATCTAACGCAGCATCACAACAATCTCTTTCACAAGCAGGATCTACCAATGATAACTGTGAACTAGTGGCTTCAATGACCTTTTCCACAAAGCGAAACCATACAAAAAATCCATGCTGCTGTTACATCACATCCATGCTCCAGATATCAATGACGTCAAATATGCACTGATCCATAGACCCAAATGTTTTATGTCTGTACTGACAGAGTTTGCTACCCATTGGAGATTATGGTGTTGGTATTTTACCCTTTAATGGCAAAGAACAGTCAAAGTGATTATGCAACAAAGATGATAAGAAGTGAAAACAGATAAAGGCTATTATGCCCTTCGCCCAGAGGAAATGAATCAATATTGTGCAGTGTTATGGATGAAGCCTGTTAGTCTAATGCGTATCACAACAGGCCCCAAAATACTGCTAAGTGCTTAAATGCCTATTGAGTTTGATGCCGCCCAGTCCTATTTCCTGATCATATGATAGCCAGTGATGAGAAATAGAAGGGTGTGTGGATGGTTCCTGTCTGCCTGTATGAGAAGGATGGCATCAGGAATTGCACTTCCTGTCATCCATGGTGGAAAGAAAGAAGTGAGAGAGCTCCTTGGGTCCACCAGTCAGGAGTCTGAAGATGATGTCAATGAATCTAACACATGCAGGTTATTCAATAGGTACAGAATGTTGGATTAAACATTAAACATTTTGTGAATAACAAGGCACTTACACTCTTAATATAGTGTAAAAAGTGCAAATATAGGTTTTAAAAGCTGATTTCATAAAAAAAAACCTTGTTAAGTTTTTGAAGAACCTACAGTACATCAATAGCTTATTAATAGTTTAACTGTTTTAATCTCCAAAAACTGTGTCTAAAAACTCAAGAACCCTTAAGAATAGTGAAAATGGTACTTGATAAGAAGTGTTTTTGACTTAAGGTTCTGTAGAGAACCATTAAAGAACCATTTATTTTTTAAGAAGAACTTCTCTCTAAGCTACTGAAACAAAGCTGAATTATTAATGACCAAGGCAGGAATCCCCCGACACTTAATCAGTCATTCTGTGTCATGCGCTGACCACTCTGCATAATTCTGACCTACACTGCATTAGTGGATTTCCCTGCGCTTGTAGCCTTCCTCTCATCTCATTCCTCCACCGCTCTCCTCCTGCCCTGTGTACTGTTAATTATTAAGGAATTTTTATGCAGTTCATAAGGAATTTCATCAAGTTCAGGATTTTTTTATCCAGTAACTGGATCTGGTCCCCTTACCACCGCCGCCCCCCAACCTCTCCCCCAATCCCCCCCCACACACACTGAACAATTAGTTTCCCTCCATCTATGTCTCCCTCTGTTTCTCTCTCTTTCCTACTTCCTCTGTCTTAGGATACAGAAGCATGCAAGTGTTACTTGATTTACTTGATCCTGAATCCACTTTGACAGAAACAGCGGAAGGAGTACATTGCGTGCATATTAAGCCTACGCCCATGCACAGTTCATGAGCAGAGCATCTGTGCAAAAACTGACCATTTTGTGCACCTTCACCCAACCCACAGCGAGGTGTTTCTGCATCTTACTGTTACAGCATGACAGTATGTCACTTTACAAAACACAAAGTCTGACCATGTGGTTAAAATACTGTCTGTTAGGATGTGGCTTGTTTTATAAATAAAGACTCAAGCAAAGGCACAGAAGAAAGCTTTGTAAGACCGGTTGATGGGTTTTATAGGATGTTTGGACTCTGTTTGGATGGACGGGGCGTGATGTCTCATAAATGCTGGCAGTTAATGGTGGATTGGTGGACAAGTGTTTGTGTTTGTGAAAGTTAGAGAGAGAGAGAGAGAGAAAGAGAGAGAATGCTGTGCTGACCAGGGGCCTTGTGCACCATTTTTTAAGGAGGCTAGATTACTTGGTGCACTATGCAAAGTAAGTAAAAAAATACATTAATAGTTTTATATATATATATATATATATATATATATATATATATATATATATATATATATATATATATATATAGCTTTTTAGCAAGTAATTGTATAGCTAGCATGCATTTTCATTTACACTTACTAATTTACCAGATGCTTTTATCCAAATATCCATATACTCATTTTATGTTCCACAGGAGAAAAGTCAGATAGATTTGGTGTGACATGAGGGTGGGAAAATAGTAACAGTATTTATATATATAGAGGTTGCGTTTCAAATCTATTGGTGCCATAACATAATAGCAAGTAAAAGACAGTTCTACATTTAATAAACCCACTATATATTTCAAATCTTCTCTCTCACACACACACACTATTAGCTTGAGGAGTAAGAGGATTTCATTCATCCATATTCACTGTCTTGGACAGACTCTGGCATTTTCTCGGTCAGTATGCACTTGGGGACATAAGCTCTGGGTGTGAAGTCACTTTCCTGCTTGAATGAAGTCTGTTCTGCTGTGCCCGGAATAACTAGACACTTAGGAATCACACCAATAATTGCAGTCTTAGAATGCAATCACTATAAATCACAAGTGCAATAAAACACCAGAGTAACATTAACCAGTCTTCATGGTTCTTTGATATATATACCATGAATTAACTTAATCATATGCCAAGGTATGTATTGACCATATATGGTAACATCATCCACAAAAAAACATAATGGTAACACCCATTCACCCATAGAAGAAAACCGGCTTGTACCATGGAACTATTTAAAAAACATGGCAATATATCAGTAAATGGTATACATCAATAAAATATAATACATATCAAAGGGTCCATGGCAGTATCATGGTGCTGTATGTGTTCAACAGACCACAGTATTATCATTGAACAAAAAGGCTATGTCCATGAAACTCTTTGGTACTTTTTGTTAATGGTAGAGTACGACCAAAAATTGATCCAGGACATACTTTAACCCATCTTTACCTCATTAGTTTACTCTCCTAGTCAGCTCCCTTCCCTTCTCCACCCCTCTCAAGAAAATACAGAATCAATAAGAACATCAATATGAGCTCCGAAAACCCATTCAATGATCTCAAGACTACTCCAAAAGATCTCAGCGCACAGTTAATTATGTCTGTAGACCTGTTAAGGCTGTTAAACCATGTAAGAAATGTGTCATATTTAACAAAACTGCATGTAGCCTATATAGACTGTGTTATATAAAGTGACAACCATAATTTTAGTCTTTTAAAGTTCTGATTAACAGTCCGCCACGCAAAATATTTAATGCGTCCCCAAATGGCAAATAAGCATCAAAGTTCAGCATTTTATGATACATTCGGTGTGGCTGTTGAAATGGATAAAACCATCATGCGCGCTTACCGTGCGTTTCACAAAGCCAGAGAGAGCGATGCTGCGCGCAGGATCCCCATCCTCTTGTAAAACACTTCTACTGTTCGTTTTTGGCAATCATGATCTGATTGTGCAGAGAGATGCAAAGCTTATAACCTCTCCTCTAGTGCAAGGAGGAGCGGACTGAGCATCATGGCTGATACTTCTCTCTCAGTTGATCTGGTGCGAAGCGCAGTCAGTGCCGCCTACTCCGGATTGAGTTTAGAGACACCAGAGGCTGCGATGATCGCTCACTTTTTCCTGGCATATGGACCATGTGATGGAGAATCATCCCTTCATCTGCGAGAACCCGATCAGCGCCACCCGATGGAAAAAAACTAAAACATTAATGACTTCCACTATGAGCGCCGAACGTAAAATTAACTGGTTGCAAAAGACGGCTTAAGCCGTATATCTACATATATATATATATATATATATATATATATATATATATATATATATATATATATATATATATATATATATATATATATATATATATATAAAATATTTATAATATACATGTTTGTATTATATTATATTATATATATAGTATATATAGCTTTTTCTTATTTCTTAAAAACATTTTCGGCATCTATGAAACGCAGTTATAATATGTATAAAAGCATTCATTCATTGAGGCAATCCCAGAATATTACAAGGTTAAATGTATTGTTTATATTATAAAGCTTGGTTTTAATAAAGTTTAATAAAGTTCAAAGTAAGTTTTGAAGCTTACTGAATGTGTGTATAGTACAAGACTTCTTTTATGCTTTTATGAAATTGTTATTTCTCAATTCATCACCCCTTTAATTGTACATAAATTTGTATTTTTCTATCTTACTCTTGTTTCTATATGCTGCAGTCTAACATATTGTTTTTTTTTTTTTGTTGTATTTTTATCCAGTGTCTATGTCTGCCTGATTCATTCTGTATGCCCAAAACTAAATAGTCTCTCAGGGATTAATAAAGTTTATTGTATTGCACTGCCTCCATTCCTCCAATGGACTAAATAACTCTTTCTTGTATTTTGCTGCAGAAATCAATACATGTAATTAAATATAACAGTCACACTTTACATAAGTATTCATGTTATAGTGTATTGCAGTATCACCCAGTACAAGTACTAGGACTAATGAACAATACATGCAAAATAGGCCTGTGTGATTATGTGGCTTAATAAATAATAAATAACTACATTTATTGTACACATAAATGTATGTATAACATGTTCATTGTAATGTAAACTGGTGCCTAAAAAGCTTATAAAGACACATATTTTGTTCTATTATGTCTTTTGTTTAATCTAATTAGCTTTTGTACATTAAAGTAGCAAATGACTAAGGACACTCAAGGACACTCACTGACAAAGGACACTCACAAAGTGACTCTCACTGACACACTGACAAAGTGTTTTGGTTATAAATTACAAATTACAAACTGACATGCATATCAAATGAATGTATTGCTTATGTGGCCTAAGTAGCAGATTCATTACCATAGATTACTACCAAAATAATCAATTTTAACTCTTGAGAGGTCTTGTGACATGATTGTGAGCAGGTTTTACACTCCTTCTTTGTCTTAGTCTCATTGTAGTCTTTATTTATGTCTGGATCACAGCACAGGTCTCGGCTGCTGTCTGCCCTGCCAGTCTGTGTTAGTTTTCACTGTTTGAATGGTGTTCAATATAAACTCTAAGCTCTGACCCTCCATTTAGCAGAGCACAAACCATCCTAGTTAACTAGAGGGTGTTGGAGTAAAAGAAGACCTCCATGATCTCATCAGATGTTCATACAAATATAACACAATCTGAGAACATTTGAGAACAACCACAGTTGGTGTGTACACCTAAAGGTTATGCATGTGTGTGGTTGTGCAGAGACATTGTTAGGGTTTAAAGTAGAAATCAAACTAGAAAAGCTGTTAATAAAAAATAATTTCTGTCTTTAGTGACATGATTGTGACACCCTTGTGGCATCTGTTGTTTTGTGTCAGATTCTGATGTTTGGAATCCTGATACATTTCATGTTATGGTGTTTTCTGTTTGATAGGTTCTATCTGTTTTGTGTCTGATGTTGGTTGTGTCTTGTTTTGTGACAATGTGCTATTGTGAAAAGCACTATATAAATAAACTTGGGTTAGGGTTACTTGGGTTAAACTTGGGTTAGCACTATATAAATAAACCTAAACTTTTGTGTCTTCTGTCTTGCCACTTGGCCCCACCCTCTCATTTACCTGATTAATAGTTAATTTAGCCTGCCTGCCCTTTCTCATAACTCTCTTCACTCCCTTCCCTACAGAACCGTCCTGTGTGATTTTGTTATGAAACAACTTTATTTGGTGGGCCAGCCTGATCTTGTGCTTTGACTTGTAGTCTGAAGATTCCAGCCTGTCTAGCCTGTTTGTGGCTTTAATCCTTTATGTATTGATTTTATTTTTTGGCATTTAAAGCCTATTTAAGGCCAAATGTTGAAGAAACAAGTAACTAGAAAACTAGCTGTCAAAGTACATGAATATCTTACTGTAACAAAAATTAAATAATTATTGTACAAGAATTTACTAATTGAAGTTCCCTAGATAACAGTGTCTGCAGTTCTTGTATTCAAAAATATCACCTAACTATTTATAGCAGTTTGTGTATAAGCACTTTAAGTAAGTGAGTGAGTTTGTGGGAGGGATGCTTTTAAGAGGGGAAGCAAAGGCTACTGTGATGTAATGGGAAGTGAAGTGTTCCATGGCAATACAGCCTCTGTGTGTAAAAGATTCATCACTCTGCCTTATGTTCAGAGAAAGGAAAGAGTTGACCAGCACTGGGAAGGAACAGCTTTTAAGGGCTTTTCTATAATGGATCAACCCAGGCAGAGTCACAGCTGTCATGGATAGAGAACAAGGGTTAGCATAGAGCAAGTGATAGCATGAAAGAGATATTCCTAATGTGATTTTCAAAGTAACTGTGTGCTTTATTATATGTGGCCTACATGTCACACATATCCGTACGTGTGATATTTGCTAATGCTTTGACAATGTAAAACCTTGTTTATCATTGTAAAGTTTATATGGATCTGCCTCACAGACTTCCATTGAAAGTGTTCAAATGCTTAGGGACATATATTTATTCTATAGGTGCATATATCAATTTTACTAGTAAACAAATGCGTGCATTGTTTGTTACTTTTAAAAAAACAAAGGGTCAAACTTGTTTTCTGTAGTAACCGGCAATATATCTCAAATGCTGAGTGTAGTCTTTTCTCATAATGTGCATAAACCACCTTGGGTGGGTGTGGGTTTGTTAAAGTCTTTGTTACCTCGTATAACCGGGTGCTGTTTTAAAACACAACCAGCAGATAGCGCCTTGACTTTAAAAATACAGTACATGTCACTTCATCTTCCTCAGTCTACAGAACATTATTAGCACAAATCACGGACTACACGCAGCGTGCTGTATAAAGGTCGTGACAATACAGTTCTGGCGGGTATATCCAGGTGCCACTAACTACTTCACAGACCTAAATATTTAGCATAGCAAATAAAACTGTGGTTGCTTGATATAAGCCACCAATGTCATTAAAGAAAAGAAAACTGTACGGCAACGCCAGAAAGAATTTCAAACATCTTACGCGGCTTAAATAAGATTTCTTATTAATTCAATTAATTGGTTTTACAGTAGGCAGTAGCAACAACTGTGGTAACTTTTTGGCAGAAAATATGGTGACTGTAGTACCTGTTTGTGAGGGGAATAAAGATAAACGCTTTGCATAAATCGTTTCAGGGTTCAAAAGAACAAAACACCCTGGTGCTCCGGCTTATTCACAGGCTGGGTGCGTGAACCAGCCACGCTGTGATTTACATACGCGTGATTTAAACACCCCTCCTTTCCCCACGCTACCCTCCCCTCGCCCCGTATACCCCTTATTCTCCTGCTCCTTTCTTTCCACTCCATTCATACACTTCGCTCCCCGTGTTGTGATTCACACTTTGCACGCGTTTCTTTGAGATTAAACAGTGAGAATGGACGCGCTTTGTGTCGGACAGAGACTGACCCGCTGCTCTCTGTGTGTTTAGTACTTTTTCTGATAGACTCATATTTTCGGGATCACATTATCTCGTTTTAACACAATGGGGTGCTGCAGCGGGCGATGCACCCTTATATTTCTGTGCACGTTTCAGTTGGTAAGTTCCTTTTCCGATAAATCCTGTTTAAGATGTGCAATTAACTCAGATGAATACGAATGTGTTCACGTATCATCATGCGTGCACTCTCTCGTTGGTATTGTCATATTGCTGTTGCTATATATACACAATGAGTGCATTGAGTCAGCTGGTACCAAATGTGATACTTCTCTCTTTGTTTTAAATCTTGTCTTGAGGTTGAACACGTGTTCCTCCTCCTTCATAAAAGTGAGCAAGTGGTTTTTGTTAAAGTGACTTTTATGGCTTGAGTGTTTCTCCTTATGTACTAAACGTCGTATAAATCAACCAGCCGAGCTTGTCTCACGCCGCTGTGGCTGAGTCCTAAGTATTTTGTCAAGGCAAGCTACAGGAGTGCTATAAATAAAGTGTATGTATTCCGAAATTCTTTTAAATTTAACATATTCACTTTTAAAATGTTTAGAGTTGTTGATGTTTTGTTGGCATCTGCTACTTCCAATTTACTTTGGAAATGATTTTCCTTGCTTACTCTCGCCCAATATAGGTCAATGTTGTCAGATACAAAATACAAACAGTCATTTAATTTTTAAAAATATTTCAAATATTTTTGTTATTTATATTAATATTAATGTTTTTTCTTTCATTTTCAAAATTACTGTTTATGTTGGTAAACAGATAGCAGGATTTTATGGTTTTTAAAACAGATTATCAGATTATGTGTTGAATTGTCACTTCAGTCAGACAGGGTGACACCTGATAGCATTATATGTATGTTAAATAAAATAATTATGCTTTGCATATTACATGTGTTAGTAGTAGCTTTTTTTATTTGTAACTGTCAGTTTCTTTACAGTATGTGAGACTGAGTGGATATATATTTACACTATATTTATAATAACATGGTATGGCTTTGTAGTCAGTAAAATATGGAAAAATATATCTTTGATATTGTCTGGTCTGCAATATCTGTCAGAAAGCAGGGCTACTGCAGTGAATCCATATAAGATGTACATACCAACAGAGTATATTGTTTTGCATATGCAATAGGTTTATGTTTCTTTGAACAGTAGTTTAGTATGTAAAAGTGCAATACAAGGACTCTAGACTCAACTGTTTGCCCCTCAGCATTACATTGATTTGTTTACATTCTAGAGTTGGCAGGAGATTTCAGTGGTTAGTCATTAGCTACATATATTCATGTTCCTGTCAAAGAGAGATATGTATTTCTCTAAGAAGCTATAATACTGTAATTGTCGTTTAATCTTTATTGCAGCATGCTTTTGTTCATTTTATACTCTGTCCCAGCTTAAGTGTTTCAAAGAAGTTGTTTATCAGTAAAATGCTATATTGTCTTGTCATCTTCATAATTCTGTTGTAAGTGGCCTTATTGCCAAAAGGAAAGTTCACAGCTGCTCTTTTTTTTGCATTGTTTCAGAATCAGCCTCCTCCATCTGCAATCCCTGCCTTGACAGCTAAACTGATCTCATGACAGTGTAAACAGGCATTGTGCACCCACACCGGTGAACAGCTGTGGTGTGGAGTAGACTGATTGAATGGCAATTAAAAATATACCTGTAGTTGACACTAACTGTTTGGTAGTAACTTCCTTTTCTCCTCTAGACCCATGATGCATCTGGCTCTGTGCTTAGTAGAGGTACTGTCCATTCTTCCCAGAATCCTCTCTGACAGGGCCATTAAAAAGCTGCTGACACCTGCCCCCTTAAGACCAACACGTAATACACTTTGGCCCACGTGCGTGTTTACGCATCACACACACTCCACTACTGTCAGACCTTCTGCCAGCTTTGGGCTTGACAAGGCCTTCATTTCATTTTTAGCACCCCGGGGGAAAACATTCTTTGCCTTTGATGTAGTTCTGCTCTGTGACTTGCTATAGGACCTTATTCTATCAATATCCCAGAGTTTATCAAAACACAGTCAGCACTGTTATCACAGATACTGTTCCTAGTGAAAAGAGAGAACTGTCACATAACTTTGTTAGGCTAATGGAAGATGTTAGTTATGTTCTGGGTGATTGGGGAGTTGCTATATACACTAGAGCCAATCTAGAATATAATACAGAGGCCAAAACATTATATAGATTTTAGGAAGAACTTTTATGAAATGAGACATTTATCAGCAACCACCTAGCAACACCACAGAAACCACAAAAAAATTACATCATACCTTTCACCATTATACTTTGGCAAATGGTTAGCAACACTCTGGAAACCACCCACAACACCTAGCACAGATTTGCTTAAGCAAGCATCAGTCGGGTTGGGCATTCTTCAGAAATGTATTAATATAATTGTTGAATTAAATTAATGAAATTAAGGAGGGAGGAAGATAATTATTTTGTTTAAACTGACCATGGCTCTAATCCAGTTCTTTAGACACAATTACATATTTCTCTTTTTATTCACCTTCCCTCAACTACCTGTTCCTGTCCACCTAAGAGCAAATGTTGTTCTTCAGAGGTGTACACACCTGTTTCTGTTCAGGAGAAGGGAAGGAGGGGGTAGAGGAACCAGATAAACACAGGAAAATGAGAAACACGGGTGGACAAACACAGATACACACGTAAACTCTTGTTTTGGACTTTACCCTTTATGCTCATAAGGGACATCTGGTTTGGTTTTTCCTCTGTGCTTGAGGTAATAGATGAGGAGTTTCTGTAAAGATACATGAAGCTGTCAGCAGCTGGTTTAATAACCCCCTGATGAAGTCATTTTCCAGCTCTGTATTAACATTTATTCCCCACATGGGCCTGAGGTAAAAGTCTCTGTGAAAGTATGTGAAGTAAAATGGATTGTTATCAAGCAAAGTTTATTGTAATTGTAAGACACCATGCTTCATAAATGTTTTCTCTCTGCTTCTCTTCTTCCCATGTCTGTCAAATGGTTTAATTGTGCAGAAATTCCTGGTTAACCAGAAAAGAATTGAATCTGTGTTCAGCAGCCAAAGCCTAATAATGAGGTTTTGTTAATTAAAATTTCTCCCTTTTGTTACCAAGCATATTGGAGGGTTTTTTTTATCTTTGACTTAAAGTTACAGTTCACCAAAATATTGTCATCATTTTCTTGTTATCTTATTGTATCATGTCATCGTTTTTTGTATTCACTCTGATTTTTTCTTCTGTAAAACACAGAATAAGATTTTTTTCAGAATTATTTTCCATAATTAAGATCTTTCCATACAATGAGTGAAAGCATGTGGTGACTAGAGGCTGTCAAGGTCAAAAAAGGCCAAAAAACACCAGAAAAATAGGCAACTCAATGACTTTTAAAGTCATGTGGCAGCGTTTTGTGAGGAGCAGACCTGAAATCTGAGTCGACTGGAATGAAATGATAAAATGATAAATGATTCTGAGTGTATTAACTCTTTAAGCATTGACATCACTGATGGTTATTGTACAAAAATATTTTTGCATATACACATAAAACACTTGCTCATTGAATACATTTACACCAGAATGTCTCCCTCCTGCAGAGACACTACAAACTAGGACAAGGTAAGCTAGAGAGCTTTGTAGTGAGCCAAAAATTAAAGCTTATCGGCCTGAGACAGAGAGAGATTGTACTAGTTATAAGAAAGACATTAGTGTGATAGATGTGTAACCTAATGGTATGTATGTGACAGCTGCTGAACAGTAAATGTGATTAATGAAGGATTCTGGGTAATAGATGGTAGTGACTTTGACCCTTTTAATGGAAGAGCACAGCAACTGGTGGAGAGATGTGGTAATGAGGCTATACTCTGTCTTCTGACCCATGCACACACATCAAATCAAGGCCTGAATGGATATCACATACACTACCATTTAGTACCATTCAGAGGGGCATGTACACCCATATGTGCATTAAGGGGATGTTCTGGGTTCTAAATAAGCTGTACAGACAGCTTATGGCATGCTACAAATAGTTTCAACATGTCCCAGAGTCTGCTAAAACAACAAATCCTTTAGGTTCTGTAACACTTGGAACCATAGTTTTATTTGTCCAAGTTACCATGGTTTGATTTGTTTCAAGTTACTTTGTAAAATGCATAAGTCCTGTGACTATACTTTCAGTTTGTATTTTGTCATTTGCCCCTTGCCACACATGCTTCCATTGTAGGATATATTGACAGCATGTCACAGAAGCTGACTTTAGAGTTTAAGTTATTCTATTAAGTTTTGAACTCATACATTTAACAAACACATACACAACCACCCCCACCCCATCCAGTCCACAGGGAGAGGCAAAACTGACATGTCATGTGTTTTTACCCTTAATCCACCACTGAGAGCCAGACTAACCAAACAAACAGTGCTCCCCATGGAAACAAAACTCAAGGAGATGACTCCGCAAAGGCAAAGACCCTCACGGGAGACAGAAAAGAGGAGAGGACAAGGTAATTTGTGGTTTAATTTGCTTGTGAGGTGCCATTACAGGGGCTACAAGGGACTGATTATGTTGATGGAACCTTTTGCCCTCCTGTAAAGGTTAATTTGCCCATGTTGGCTATTTCATGACAGCTGGGCAGATAGAAACACCCCGTGGTTTTACAAGACTTGACACAAACCTTTATCTTCCAGATAAATGAAAGCAGGCACGTTCAGTTCTGTTTATCAGCTGATTTGCATATGATCCATCCATTCAGGCCAACACCCAACCCTCAGCCAGATAAGCAGATGAATATTTATAAAACAAAGGATGCCACCCCCTCTTTTCTCTCACACCCAACTCATTTGTGTTCTCTGTATTACCAAGTTTTCATTAATGTACTTTACTGTAGGCTACAGTAAAGTGTAATTAGCAGAATGAATCAGAATAAGACAGCAGTAAAAGAGAGACAGCTAATTTACACCCCTGATACTTGTAAACAGCGGAAACTATGGTGCCAGTTTCGACTTTAAGTCTCAAGTTACCAATTTTTATCAAATTTATATATTCTATTTTATATATTTTTTTTTACCATTTTGTTTACTGTTTTTTTTGCAGTAAACAAGCCTGCATTTTCATGTTAAAGTTTAAACATTCAATAATAAAATGTTCAGACAAACTCTGTTTTAATATGGAGGAGTGGATTAGAAATTAGGTAGGGCCAGAAAATGTCTCCCCTCTATCCTCAACATGACCAGGGTAGCAGACAGCAGCAGACTATACATTTTACAAACATGAACCATCAGCTAATTTGTCTGACATAATTCCTGTAATATGTGGTTTGCAGATTAGTCCAAAAGCATTCTTCCCAGGTGTTAGTGTTATAACTTAACATGTTGTTATTGGCTCTGATCCAGCTGCCTACTGTAGTGAACTACTTTCTGTGGAAGGTGTCCTGACTGAAAAGTAATTTCATAAATGACTGATTTGAATGCCAGCCATTCACACGAGTGTACAGCATATGCACCAGGCAGACGTACTTGACAGATGAACCGCATCTCACTTTTTATGTATTCAAATTACTTTTTCAGATTTAGAATACTTGGCCTTAAATTGGCTCCATAAAAGTAAGCCCACACAAACACACACACACAAACACAAGAGTTATGGACAACATACCAGATGGGTTGCAGTGCTACAGTAAGACAATATAATGATACTACTCATGACCATTATTAGTACCTCAGGCAAAATAAATTATATTTCTCTGTGAATCTCTGTGCCTAAACCTCATGAGGTGCCTTGTTGTTTAAACGCCTACCTAGCTCTGGGTATGCCCACACAGAAACTGCACTGTATAACAGAAAATTTTATCCAATTGTTACAGATTTCAAACACCCATTATTTACAAAGATTCACACATTCTTCGCCCCTTCCATGTTTACTACATTGTTTGTTGGCTAATTTAATCATGTGTTCAGCCGTCGGTATATAATAGCTCTGGCACATTTTACTATGTGTAAATCCATCCGCTCAATTTCATACTATATTTAGTCAACACTTCTTTAAAATTAGAATTTAATCTGATAATGTCACAATGCATTTTGGACACTGTCTCAGATTTTTGCCTAAACTAGTTTTCTTAGAGGTAGCATAGTCTAGTTATGCAACATACTAGGTTTTAGAACAGAGGTTAGGTGCATGGTGCATTTTTGTGAGATTATTTGTAATGTGGTTTTATAAATGGTTAAATTTGTACAAACTTCTTTGCACAAAAAAAACTAAGAAAAATTAAGAGTTGAATGTCTTTGTCTCGGCAGTAACACTGTGATATTAATTTCGTACATAAATAGATCAAACGTATTCATATATTTGGAAGAGACAGATGTGACGTGCTTTGTTCTAATCCCAGCAACTCAAAATATAACCAGATCCCTCAGTGCTGTATACATGAATCACTTCTTTATCAACACTCAACAGCATCTAAACACCTCAGCCTCTGACCCATATCTACATCTACCAACGTCCTATTGTCCCATTGTGCTGTTCAATATTAGGTTACTAATGAAACATTTTTTGTATTTTATGAATTAATACGTATTTGCTTGTTTTGTATTGCCAATGTCAGCCATTGTCATGTCCACTGTCTGTAATTGTTTCAGACACATGACCCAAAACCTTATCGGAATCTCATTGGTTGGGGAGGTTTCTTTGCTGAAAGCGCAAAAATGCGCAAAACGTAAAAGCCTTGCTTTGGCATCAGACTAACTCGGTTATTAACTCGGTTATTTAAAATGGATGCCTTCCAGTCATTTAATTTTTAGCTAAATGGTGCGGTACATCTTATTGAGTCATTACCCAGTCTTGGACCACCTGTTTGCTGAGTAAACAACAAAAATGCTTTTGAATAGGGTCGATAGATGCTTTCACTATGAATATTGAGCACTTTCTGAAAAACTAAAGCCCCTGGTATTGAGTGCAACAGCAGGCCAGTCATTCGTCCGGATGCTAATCGATCACACTGAGGGGGATGGTGACAGTGGTCATATAATACTCTTAAAAGATCAAGAGAAAGAGAAAGTGAGCCAACAGGAGGAGAAAATCTCTGCTAAATTTGATTTATTCTTAAGTATCCAGAAAAATATGCAAGAACAACAGAAAGAACAATCAAGAGGAGTCTTTTTGTGCTTGTGGGAAAGACAGGTAGAGATAGACAGACATAAGCATTCTGAGGCATCATAGGTGTTTTTCTGATAAGACAAAAAGTGGTTTCCAAAAAATGGACTGCAAACCTTTGTCAGCATTGTGATAAATGGTGGATACAGTCAAGGGAAATATTGATCATAAATATTTATTTGTCAATCGATACTGAATAGCATTGATGAAAAATTGTTAAATATATTTAAAGCATGCACTCTTTCACCCAATATTTGTGTTTGCTATAGTATGTATGATTTGTTAATCTCTTGGCAACAAGCTAATGGCCAGTAGCAGAACATGTCTTAGAAGTGAACTAGACTGCTGTGTTGAAATACTAATAAGTACAAAAAGTCTTACTCTTGAAATGTAAGCGAGATGCTTATGTGATAAAGAGAACACTTTGAGAGAAATTATTAACTTCCTTCCGTGGCCTGCTGCCCCTCCTTGAACATGTGTGAATAACTGATCAGAGAGCGATTCATCATATGGACCAGGGGGCTGAGAGCAAGGCTTTGTGACTTTCCTGTCTACCCTATCTTAGCATCAATGCTTAAGGACCAATTATAAGGCTGAACCCCAACATTAGATTGATTTCCCCATAAGCACTTTCTGGTATGTGCTGTCCAGGCCCATGGCAACTCCCCAAAATTATGCGGTATAAATGAAGCTGTCATGAAAGATGTGGCTTTATTATGCAATCCGAGGAGAAAGGGTCTGCAGTTAAATGTAGGGAGTGTCTGATATTGAATGATAATAAATATTCATATCTGTGCAGACTAAATTTTAGTGGTGTTTTTAGATTACGATTAATTTTGCCAGTATCTCATTGTAATTTACAAAAATACGATTGTGGCAAAGGGTTAACCCTTTAGGAGTACTTTCATACAAATAGGATGAGCTGAAAGAATGCTTTTCTTTTAATAGTGCTAATTGTTCAATTTGAGCTCTATACACAAAGTTTTTCAAGGACTATTTAGCCAGCCAATCAGATTAGAGATCGTCAATATGCATCAGATGGTCAGTGAACAGACTGTGGAAGGTCCATTCGAGATTGAGACTAATAGCCTGTGAACATCTACAGATCTTCAGATGCAGGTCCATTACCATTTCATTGATTTCCTGCTGACCCTGAGGTCACGTATCTCTGATGGCTGCTTGTGCTTTCTATAGAGTGTGTTCGTAAATGTGGTGTGTGTCAGGTATGGGCAGCTTTATTTGCATGGATAAACTGCACTTCTGTTTGTGAAAGTTTGTGTTTGTTTTCCACTTTAATTAAAATTTCTTTGTGTTCTGTCTCACAGTTTTGTATCTTAATTCACATGTTTGAGCAGTGTTTACTGGCTGAAGCCCACTATATGTTCTGTAAGTTGTAATCACGTGTTCATTTTAAATACTTTATACACTGGACAGGTAGTCTGATTGAAGAAGGGAATTATTTTATGGCAAATAAAGATAAATTATGATGGATTTTACAATGATGAATGCAAAAGGGACCTAATTATAACACACTTTGATGAAAAACATCCTGGCAGCTGTTGAATTTTTGCTACGGTTAGGGAAAAAAATGCAAACTATGTTTAGCTTCAAAGGAAAAGTTTTCGGGTAGTTTTTCAAGTGTTGTCATAACCTCTGAATTAAAATTCATTCTGTCATTTTTTTGTCTTTGAATTCATGTTGTGTTTAAAGCAATTTCCATAGGCCAGGTTCAAATAAGTTCTGTCAGTAAGTCTATAAAATGAATGTACTAACTGTTCCAGATGGTCTTTTCAATAGTCAGTGTTGACAGTTGACAGTGTTGTCAAAAAACCATAGTGTCTCTGATAATATGCTGTCTCTGATGCTGTATTGTATCTGCTACTATACTGTCTCTGATATCATACAGTCTCTGATATTATACTGGTTTTTATATGTTACTGTATCTGGTATGTTCCGTAAAATAAAGAAGCCTTTATTTTTCACCTTTGCTGTTTAAGGACCAATAATGAGGTGAAACTCTTTTGATAGTTTAGTGTTCTGATACTCTACTTCAAAAGAGAAGAGCACTTTATGAGGATTTATTTTAGCCTTTCATAGTTGTTATTTTGCACAGCATATATAAGGGGTAAGTTACAGGGGAAGAAATGACCTCATTGAATGGATTTCAACTGTGGGCTGAGAACAGGAAAACTCTAAGAACAGCAGCCATGGAAAGAACTTTAGGTTTAATTTATATCTTTGTGTCTGTGTGCAATGTTTGTACAGCAGGTGTGTTATCAGGATAGAAAACAAGAGTCTCCATTTTATCAATAGGAAGGATGCGTGACCTCTCTAATGCAGACCCATCTCTCTGATGTGCTTTGGGGGATAGCTGGATGCCTGTCATGGGTCATGATTTGGAAATCACACCCTCTCTATTATTCACAGAAAGCTGAGGATATAGCACTGAGAATGGTGTGTGTGTCCTACAGCATACTACTATATTATACTATTATACTACATCATATTATTTGTGTAGTATGCTACTACAGTTGCCAAAATAAACAGTATATGATACATATAGTATGTATATTATAATCAGTTTGCAGTGCAATTAACTTGACCTTCTATGTCTAGGATGATGATGTTAACTGGATGTGATAAGCAATGTGAAAATTTAACAACTATGTAGACATTTATTGTTGCATTTTGCATGTTACACTTACTGTTTAAAAACAGAATAATAGGATCTAAACTACCAGACTGGACACACCTATTGATTTTTTTGTTTTGTTTTACAATTTCCACATATTTAGAATAATACACAATTCTATAAATTACTTAAACTACTGCATACTCTCAGTGGTCATCCAACCAATTATGAGGGCATCCTGGGATGCTTTTTAAATAGTATTGGTGGAGATCTCATGTATGCTGGGCACTTGTTGACTGCTTCACTCTTCGTCCACCTCAGCTACTAAATAAAAATTTAACTGTAAAGAAATTGATACTTAAACTCAACAAAACTAATTTTAAGCATTTAAGCATAAACCTTTAGATCAAAGAGTTTTTAAGATGACAAAAACAAACAAACAAACTTTTGACTGTTAATATTCAATTGAATCCCCCACCAAACATGTTTTCTATGCAGCTGTGGAAGTTTATTATGCCTGAACAAAGGAACATTTGATTGTTACTTATACTTTAGAGAGATAGAACATGTTTCTCATTCTTTTATTTATTGGTCTCCATTCTTAATGCTACCCACGTTCTGGCATGTATAAGTATCTTCTCAAATGATTTAAAGGCTTACACACACACATTTATAAGATTTGCGCCAGTTTAAATAGATGATTACCGCCGCAGAGCATGGCCTCACCGTAATCGATCAGGGACAAAAAAGCAGCATTACACAAGTTGATTTGTGGCCTAGCTGAAGCTAATCTAGGGGAAATGGCTGGTTTAAAAAGTGGGAGTGAATTTGATATGATGGAGATCGGAATGCTTTACCAGGAACCTCTGCTTCATCTTTCAGCTTCTAAAAGCATTCATCCATTCCTGCATGTGCTAATGAATCCCACAAGTGAGAGAGGAAGGGAACATTCTCATTCTTGATCATTAGCGGTTTAGTGCATGTGTGAAACACTAACACACCATCTCTCCTCTTTTATATCTCTCACTTAAACTTCCAAGAGGTTTAGATAAAGTAAGCACAAGGGAACTTGCACACATTTACAAGTATTATGTGTGATTTTACAGCCCTTTGTACTGATATATTGTTCACTAATATGTGTTTCATGGATGCTGACTAACATTCACTCCCAACGCAATGGCTGTTTCAGACGTAGGTAGCAATTATTAGCAATTATGCTGATGTAACGTGGCCAAGAATGGCAGCATAGTGTGTGTTCTTTGAGTGGTTGCAGTGCATTTTGGGATATCCTCAGTGAAAAAAGACAATGGCAGATGAAGTAGAGAGATGTTAATTTATATGTTTATTTTATTATTATTATTACTTCATTAATATTATTATACATGTATTTTCCTATTAGAGTATTATGTTGATAGCAACATGTTAACATCAGTCTCTGTTAAAATAAATTGTGAGTTTTGCATTTATGATAAGCGCTATTTGTGTGGTGTGCAAGTTGCTAAAAGGAAAAATCATGGCTATAAAAGACTTCTACAACCAGCAGAATTATACCACCTACCAAATTCCTGAAGTGGATTAGCCTAATTCCAACACTGAAAAATAAGAGTCTGTCTTTCTAAATTTTGTCTGCTCAAATGATTATTAATGCATCAGTTATCACTGCTTGTGCTATCCTCCTGTGTGTCGTTATACTTGATTTGATTTCCCTTTCTCCGGCGAGAAGCCATTAGTTTGTGAGTACTGCTCTGTGGTGGATATTTATCATTACTCTCTGGCGAGTCAAAGTGTGGTCACTGAATATGTGCTGAAGGTAGGTCAGCTGAACTTAAGACATGGCATAGTGTAAACTAGTCTACTTGAAAATTAATGCAATATATTTAATACATATTGCTTGTCTTATTGTGCACATGCAATGCATGTTAGTACATCATTCTTCAAAATGCTCTGTCACTAAAGTGACAACAAATTGGTCCTGCAGTGTTTCAGGAGGGAAGTGGTCCTACATAACTGACTGCAAACTCTGATATAGAACACCTATGTTTTATGAGCCAATCAATTACAGGTGGAAATAATTAATGTTTTTGCTAATTTTCCTGGTTTAAGTAAAAATGGTTGTGAATGTTATTGTACCATAAAGGGTTATTTTTGTAAGAAAAAATGCTGTTTGTTAATTATTTTCTTGGTCTTTTGTTCTACGTTGGGTTTTTAAAAAAATAATTTTAGATTGTTGCTGTTTGCTTTTTTAATTGGAGTGTAATAGAGTTTGTATTATAGTTTTTCCCTAAGCAATAAGCCTGTGCTGACAGTGAACTGACCCAGAAACAGCTCGATAACTCTATAATGACAGAATTATGAGGTGACTGGTGTAATAGCTACACTGTGTGACTGATGTTTTTAATAGAACAAGACAAATCTCTCTAATTAAATCATAAGATGAGTCATATCAGTAAATTACATTCTCTGTGCTGTACTGACTGGTCTTGATTTATTTTAGACGTGTGGGATCAGTCTTTTGGCTTGCATGTAAGGTATCTCTATCTTTATCCAATCTCTAGTTCACTTCACTGCTTATTCGCATAAAGTTTTTTATCAGCTTTGTTGTGTCTCTGAACATACCCACAACACATTGCCAACAGTTGGTGCCAGAAATTCCTGTTAAAAATGAATGACTTCTGCCTTGTAGCTGTAAATCACTGTATGTGTACTATCTGTCTTTCTCATTTATCATTTGATTTTAATGATGCTCCCCTGCCTGTTTCTCCATCTCTTCATTATATCTCATTACATGCTTTCTTTCCATTCTTTTTATTTCTCTTCTTTCTCATTCTCTTCTAATCTGTCACCTTTTTTTGTCACAATCTGCCCCGCTGCACTACTTTGTGTCTGTGATCTGCTCCTTCTGTCTGCTTCAAGCATTGTTCAGGTTGATCAGCTCTGATCAAGCCTCCATTCAGACACTTAATTGTGTCTGCCAGGTCTGTGATGTGCCCACAGACCTACAGTTCTGGACTTTGTCTGGCTGGGGCGTGTGTTTTCTGAAACGTCAGGGAGACAGACGGGCAGTAAATAGACATGGACTTTTTTCTAAGTACGAAATCCAGACTTCCAGGTTTATTTATTCAATTACTTCCTTTAGATGGAGTTAACAAACACCAGGCATAATGTCTCCAGACTGTTTTGATAGCTCTGTACCATTCTGGCTGGAGATTTCTCAGTGCTACAGATTGTTTTCCTGTAGCTCATGTAGTATGCTCATAAAATGTGTAGTTTGAATGCTGTGTAAGTCACTATGGAAAAAGTGTCTACCAAATGCTTAAATGATTGATTGTGTTATGAGAACAAATAATGTGTTGTTGCTTACATATGTCTTAAAGGGATAGTACACTCAAAAATGTACTGTAAAATTTTGACATCATTTATTTACCCCATGTCGCTTTAAATCTGTGTGATTTATTTCTTCTATGAAACACAGAAACAAAGGTTTTGAAACATGCTGCTCTTTCAAGGCTTTTCAAGCTTATAGTCCACATGACTTACAGTACAGTATAGTACAGTACA
This sequence comes from Chromobotia macracanthus, assembly GCA_036877525.1. NCBI lineage: Eukaryota > Metazoa > Chordata > Actinopteri > Cypriniformes > Botiidae > Chromobotia > Chromobotia macracanthus. The sequence continues at coordinate 11,734,685 of JAZGTH010000006.1, forward strand.
GTAGGTGTTCTGAAGCACTACAATCTGAAGCAATACAATAACTTTGTATGAGAATAAGTCAAATGAACTACTTTAGTGGTACTGTGGTGGTGCTTAAGTAATCTAATCATGAAAATATCCCCATTAGTAATTTAAGGATTTAAGAATTCACCATTTTAAGTGACAGTTATCAGTTAAAGTTATCTGTGGTCTTTTATATCCCTCATGTTTGCATATTACTGTCAGTGTGATGTAATAAAGCAGAACTGGAATCTCTGCTTTTCCTCTTGACATTTAATTGGCATTTATGATTGCAGAAAAAATCAGTCAAGATGTTTCAGTCAAGGTGTAAGACAGGGTTCTTTTAATAACAGCATTAATAACATTCAGGGTCCCATGTACTTTCGGCCGGGTGACTCACAAAGCCCAACACACTCCGACTGGGTTCTCATTAAACAGCCCTATACTGTGATTCCCAGAGGAGATGTCATGACCCTTGTGTTCCATATATTAGCATGCTGATGCATTCAAGTAAATATGTGCTAGAATGATAAATTGTAAATCATCTGATGTGTAGAGTTATAAGAGGCTCTTCATGTTTCTGGATAATATAGCAGGTGTTTTTCCCTCATTTGGATGCCAATCCAAAATGCATGAAGTGTGTTTGAAGAGCACGAGCTGGTGAACCACAATTACTTTTTTATGATGATTACAAATCAGTCTTAACCTTCTTCAGTCTTGCATTTTTTAAGGTTTCAAACAGTATTGGTCTTTTCATACTATGCATTATTAACCAAGGTTAAATTTTGTAATCCTTAGGCTAGTAATCCTAAAGTAATCCTAAACTTTCTCTAGGCTAGTCCCATAATTAATCCTGGGTAGTCAAGATTTTACATTCTGTATTTGGATACTCTGGATTACTGTTTTCATTTGCATATTTACGAGCTTAATAAAATTGATTTGGCAAGTAAAGCAATAGCAAGCACAGCATTTTTTAATAACTGCCTGGCATTTATAGAAATTCACCATGTATATTCGCTGTGATTATATTAAAATATAATCTCTTCATCAGTCTAGAAAACTCATTTGCGGTCATGTTTAACTGTTTTCCTTATATGCTGAAATTATAGCACCACTTATATTTCACACTGTATATCTGTGGCAGAGCAGTTCAGGTGTGGAACAGGGCTTCATAACCCAGATTTGACAATAGATTTATGCTGTTGTTAAATGATTAGGGCAATTTCCATTGAGCCCAAATGTGTGGCAATTCAAGATTGAAGTTTTAATTAATGTGTTTTTAGCATGTGCTTCTGAACAGTGCTGCTGTGCCTAATCAGGGCCCAGGTGTTACTGTAATGGCATTATTTCAAAGAACATGTTGTGAGGTGTTGTTCTAGTTCAGAACTGTTTTGTAGTTTAGGAGTCTGGCACATTAAGAAGTTTCTGCATCAAACTCCTTTGGTAGTCCTCCAACCAAAATTATCAAAGATAAAGTTAAAATAGAGTTGTCATGCAAATGAATTGCTTTAAACTTTTCTTCCAAATCATTTCTTAACTATATTGTTCATCTTAATATATTCTCTTTTTTTCTCTGTCAGATGGTGGCATTAGAAAGGCAGGTGTTTGATTTCTTGGGCTACCAGTGGGCTCCAATACTTGCCAACTTCTTCCACATCCTGGTTGTCATCCTGGGCCTATTTGGCACCATTCAGTACAGACCTCGCTACATTGTGGTGGTAAGTGCTGCTTTGACTTCTCTTTACTGTGGCGACATGGTGAATCTGAAAACATTCAACCCAAAATCTAAATAAAAACTGAAATGGCACTAAGAAATGGCAAAAGAAAAAAAATCCAGATGTTGCAATTTCAAGTTTAGGGATTTGTATTAATTACTACAATAGAGTGTTTATGTAATTAAAATTCAAATAAATTAAAGGAAAAAGTACAAGAAATACTGATGTATAAGTACATTGCAATTTAAAATTATATATCATGTTATGTTTTTGCATTACTGTAATTGTAATTGTAACGTAATGAAATTTTAATGGTCCTTAAAATATTTTTGTTTTGTTTTCCCCAAGCCAATATAGTGTTTTATATCTTTTTATTAAAGTATGACCCGGACATGATTCTGTCAATCTGTCAATGTTTGCGATAATAACAACAGTCAGTTCAGATCTATTATTTTATGACAGCCAATTTTCAGAAAGGCTTATATGCAAATGATGCTTTGCAGCACATGCAAATCTGCTTACTGTTGATCAAAGAAAGCTGTGGAGTGAGGCCAAACTCTGTGAGCACCCTGGCACACAGCCTTCATCCACTGGACAGGCCCTAACCATCCACATGCTCTATGGCATTCTAATCCTCTAAATCAGCAACTAATTACCACCTCCTCTCAGTTCTGCAATCAATCAATCCATGTCACAGCTTAACTTCAACTTCACAGGATTATTAAGATTATAAAGCCTTTAGTTTGGTGTTATAAGAAAGTTATTTGAAAAACTTAGACCCTATAAAATAGAGTTTGCAAGCATAGATCTAAAATTAATAGACAGACTAAAGGCCACAAAATTCCCATAAAATTAACAAACAGACAAAAAGCCACAAAATTCCCATTTTTTAAATTACTGAGGTCTTTACCTAGGCAATTTACGTCATATAAATTGAATATAAACATTATAGACCTCTTATACTTATCAAACCTTGAGGTTGTGTAATGGGAACATACTGCACAATCTTATTTAGCGATACTTTTGCTTTGAACCAGATATATCAAACACTTACTTTGATATATTTATGCATTTGACTCACTGAAATGTGATAATAAACTGAACTTCAAACACAAAATCATCAAACCGATGGACAAACCAAAGCAACAGGAAGCAGCTGAAAACAGAAAATTGGAACAGTGAGAAAGTGTCAGAGGTGATAAGGAAGCAGTCTGAAGAGATACGGACACTCCTGGGAACAGTAAAGGAAGTTCTGCCTGGGCTTGTGTCTGTGTGATATAGCGCAAGACTTTTTCTGCTCCACGACGGATTAGAATTACACTTATCACTATATAATAATGATGGAGCATGTGATTCATCATTCACCTTCAGGACATTCATCTTTTGAGAGACAGACATAATAAACTTTGGGTTTAATATCTCAGTTCTGCTGACCTGTGTGTTTTTTAGTAATAACTGCAGTAGATACAGTATCCAGTGAATCAAGTGTATATCTTTAAAGGAAAGTTTTGGGTTGAAAACAACTAGCATCTGTGTTATTCTGTTAATTGCAGTAGATTTTTCTGACCTGTATTTTGACCTATTTTGTTAAATAGAACCAAAATTATTTTTTTCTCTTTTTTCAAATAATTGGAAACAAGTTTGGCAAGCAATTTTGTCATGCTAGTCTCATGCAATATGTTTAAGTGTTATGGCAATACTTTGAATTTTGTGATAATAAAATGTATATGTTTATTCTGGTGCTTTAAAATTGCCCCATAGTAAGTTTAATGTATTTAAATTTGTTAGAAAAGAAAATGATCATTGAAAGGAACCACAAAATTTTTCTTCTGTGGCACTGAGATAAACTGCAACATTGAAAAATTCATTACAGTTGTGAAAAACATCACAAATAAAGAAACGTCCTCAGACAAAATAGCACTCTGATCTTTTTATATCTAGGTAGAAAATCTCATTGGAAAAGTTTTTGAAAAACCTCTTTTGCAGTTTTGGGGGAAATATGTTATCTGACACAAGTCTCATGCTGGTCTTCCAGGAGGGAGATAACAGGATTTTGTATTCGTTTTAAACTCCTGATGAGCAATATCTGCTTTGTGAAGTTATCAAAAAATGAACTTTTGTCTTTACTTTTTTGTCATAGCTGTGTCCCTCCCTATAGAAAAGAAAAAAATCACAAAATAAGATCACTTGAACACCTCTATTGTTTCTCTACGACAGCAAATGAGAAAACCTAGTAAAATCTCTTGTAATCTCACATCACCCCAGAACTTCCACAAGAGATTGCAAATTCTGCTCTAATTTACCAAGATATAACTTAAATACGCACCCAGTTATTACCATTAAATTCTTTTAAAACATGATTATCTTCTCTATGCTAGCCACAATAACTGAATAGCTCTAAAATTTGCATCAAACAGTTGTCCTAAGGAATTTAACGTTGTTACCTAAATGAGACACAACTAAGAACTCAAATAAGTCTCCTGAGCTATGAAAGAGAAAAAAAAATAAAGTTCTAAAGTTCTCAAATTTGTCTGGTTGTTTAAATGGCACTGAACAGCAGCAGGTTTCTGTATTAGAGTGGAGTCCTAATTCAAATGAACATATGTATAGAATTTATCGACATTTAATTAATTGTAGTTGCATAGGGTAAACAAATATATAAACAACCGGTCAGACTAAAGGCTTAGTGCTCAAATAGGATGTTGGGATGATAAAGAAAATGGTTAAAACAAAGACAGATGAATCATAAAAGCTGTGTAATGAGTTGGTGGAGAGCAGAGCTTTAAAAATCTGAAAAAAACACACACTTTAGAGCTTTTTAAGTATCTACTTGACATCTGTTCCCATCACATTGAGACAATAGCTCTGGTCTTATTGTTTTTGGCACAGGTTTTAACTTTTGCTATTTTTTTTTGTTGTTTATTGGTATCTTGATGTTCCAATCTATGCATTTACCATAAAAGTCTATGGGGCAAGGCAGTCTGGAGGGTTTAAAAACAGGAAAATAAAGTTCTTTTGCTGCAGAAAATGTCTGTGTTTTAGAAGTGTGGCAACTGTTCCAGACTACAGTTGTGGTATGTGTTAATAATGTGACACAAAGTTACTAGCCTCCACAAGGTCATGTAAACAGGACAAAATGTAACAGATTGGATACTTTGCACAGACATGATTACAAACACATTAATTTCAATATGTACAATGTTTAGATTGTATATGCTGTGTATTAAACATTATCCCTGGGCAATGTCTTGCCCTACATGCTTCCATTGTAAGTGTTTACTGTATATGCTGTGTATTAAACATTATCCCTGGGCAATGTCTTGCCCTACATGCTTCCATTGTAAGTGTTTACTGTAAGCCCAAGTTTTGCTTCTTTAACAAATTCTTTAACAATTTTCTGTAGAAAATGTAGTTATTTTCAAGATGTTAATAAGGTTGTATTAAAACGTGTGTTAAATACCTAAACGTTCCTTTAATAAATCAAACAAACTTAAAACAAACTTTAAAAATATGTTTTTTAGCTGCTCTTTTTATCTGTTATTATGAATCTTCACAAATAATGTCAAGAGTCTTCAATAAGGTGTCTGTGATGGGGTCCACCAATTGTTCTTTCATCTGTGGCTTATGTGATCACATTAGAATGTTTTGTTGAAGTACTAATGTGTGCATCTTTTTGACAGTACACTGTATGGACAGCACTGTGGGTGGCCTGGAATGTCTTTATCATCTGTTTTTACCTGGAGGTTGGAGGACTATCAAAGGTAAGAAAGATTCTTATGTGAGGTCCCACAGAGGTCAGTTACTCACTGTTTAGGGTCTGGGGTATTTTAATAACCCTGTTTAACAGCTAAATGGGACCATGTGTAATGGATTTACGGACTGTCTGGAACATTTGTTTAGATGCGTTTGTGCCTACAGCATTCTGGTTATCACTGTGTGTAAGTGTGCTGAAACTGAGGAGAGGAAATAACTGCAGAGGAAATAACCAGGTTAGAGCCTCAGGTTCCCCTTAAAAAAGCAGAAGTTTCCAGAAAAGGAGCAAGGTTTTGTGAATTATCCCTAAAATAAAAATTCTATCATAATTTACTCTCCCTCATGTTCTTTAAACCTGTGTGGCTTTCTTTCCTCTGCAGATCACAAAGGGAGATAATTTAATGAACATCCAGATGGGTGATTAAATTTAATGGCTGTGCATTTTGACTTACTTTTGCACTTAATAAAGTACCCAAGAGCATCAGCATGAAAGTATGTGCGACTCGCTTATTATTTTCCACATACTCTATTTCTTTACATTTGAAAATACTCCTTTAGAGTAAATGTAGTTTCACGTTACATCTAGCCGAAAAGAACTGTTCTTTTCTGTTCAAAAACAATCCTTACAGTCCCAGGATGCATGTCTTTCACTACATGTGCTGACAGGTCATGGAAACAAACGCTGAACCTCTGGTGTGTTAGCAGTGATAAGCGAGCTCACTGTATAATTTACACATTGTCTCTGTGTGTGTGCTTGTTTATGTGTTTCCTGGCCTCAGATTTCTCGTTCCCACATCGAAAAGCACTTACTCACTTTCAGAAGGCAGAGTGAGAGCAGATGAGAACATTTCAAAATCTCTGATTCCTGCAGAGTGAAGCAGAGTAAATCTTGTACACATGTAATGAGCCACTGTTATACCAGACGTAACCTCATTTTACAGCATTATTGTAGCTGCATGGGAAAAAATAGCAAGACTGTGGCAAGAAATTGAGAAGAATTGTCAAAAAGCTTCTGAATTCACATGCATAAGATATTGGGTGTGAGTTTATTATATTTTTGCCAAGTAGGATGTGTTCCAGGACCAACATTCAAGTAATACATCTTGTTAGCACCGTGTTTGTCACAGTAATGTTTCTTCCAAGGCAGATGCAATTCTGAACCCATTTCAGGGGCCTCATCCTTCTTGTCTTTCATCTTAGCCTCCTAAAATGTGCAAATTCAGCTGTCATCACACAAATCTATAATCTTGTTCCTCCCAGAACAAGTGATGATGTCTAAATACTGCCCTCCTAAGACTGAAATCCTTGAATCGCCTTTGATTCCGGGACAAATAAAAGATTATAATCCAGAAACTTCATTATTTGTGGGGACAAATAATGGTCATCATTTTGATATATATATATACATATATATTTATATGGGCTTTTATGAATTCCAGTTTTTTTCTATTTATACTCCTTCCTCAGCCTGGCTTTGTCTCGCTTATTCTCTCCCTCACTTTTCTTTACTGTCTGTGCTGTCACAGGTGGGACGCCCTCTCAAAATACATGAATATTCATTAGTTGTCACAGACAGATCTGCTTTCCAGAATGCAACATGTACAACCACTCTGACCCTTTATATTCTCTATGTTTATATGTGTGTATGTTTCCTCCATTAGACATCTGTTTATGCCCAAGCTTGGCCACCTGCTCTCCGTAACACCCCTATTTTCCAGTCCTGCAGAACCCCGCAACAGCGCATGCTCCCCCTCATTAACACATACCTTGAATCTCACAACCTTGTGAAACCCTGAAACATGTCTCCCTGCTGTCTCTGCTGTCACACAGCAAATGATTGATACAGAGCAGGGGTCTGTATAATCTGTGTGATATTAAATTAAACTGTAGAAGATAATAATTTTATTTCCCATACATAGATGTAACCTAATATTCCAGATTGGAGAAAGGTTTTGTGCTGCATTTCAAGATGAATTAAATAGCGATGAAGTATTTTGCTGTCATCATCACTATTGACTAGTTGCATCATGAGTGTTGCTATACAAAATTGCTATACAATTTTGAAATCATAGAATGTGATTATGTGCGTGATCTCACAATTACAAATATTTCAATACTATGTGAATGCAGCATTAATCTATTAAATTGAAAGAAGCCAAAACCCATTTTAACCTACTTAACATGAGACGAGTATACAGACAGAAGACGCTTATTAAATGAAGAACTGGTTGAGGTTCTATGAAATAAGAACCTTTCCCTCTGTCACTCTCTCTCTCTCTCTCTATATATATATATATATATATATATCTCTATCTTTCTATCTCTCTGTCTGACTATCTGTCTGTCTCATTGAGTGAGGCGTTTTGGTGGGTTGTCCTCATGCATTGCTCCAGGCTGTAGCTGTCAGTCTCACACTGTGGCTGTGATTAAATATGGGACAGGACAATCTGTATCGACCCCCTCTGTGAACCTACACACTTCCCCATGACATGTAATATGTTGGGAAAAACAGTGATACGTCTAACAATAATGTCTGCTGATGATAAAGAGGACAATCACCTCTATTCCACTGTCATCTAGAGAGTTCAAGGACAAGCTCCACACTAATAATCATAAATCACTATGACAACTGTCAGTCATCTCATGTAACCTGGAGAACTGCTGATAGTATCACTGGTTCACATGCATGTTTCCATGTGTGTATGAGGAACGATTACAACATAAATATGTAATCACAATCATAATCATAAGTGCAAATAACAATGTCTCGTAAATAGTGGTTGACTGATATATGGGTTTTTGAAGGGCCATTCCCCAGTATATTAATAATGGCAATTGCCAACCTATATATATATATATATATATATATAGGTTGGCAATTATATATATATATATATATATGTGTGTGTGTGTGTGTGTGTGTGTGTGTGTGTGTGTATATATATATATATATATATATATATATATATACATATATATACAATATATATTTCCTGAGGTTAACGATTGCTCCTCCCTTCTCTTTTTTAAGGACAGTGACCTCTTGACCTTTAACATCTCAGCGCACCATTCCTGGTGGAGCGAGCATGGGCCGGGCTGTGTTCGAAGAGAGATCCCTGCCAGTGGAGACCGTAATGCAGATACACAGTCATATATATCAATCATGGGCTGCCTGCTGGAGTACCAGTACATAGAAGTTCTCCACAGCGGCTTTCAAATCCTCATCTCTGTAAGTCAGACAAACACTCTCAGATTATGTTATGCAGTACATTATGAACGCTTTAACATGGTGCGTTTTTGAGAATTTTATTTTGTATTACTGTATAATGTATTATAATGTATAATAGACTTTTTTTACAGTGAGACAAATCAACTAATAGCACAAAACATCACATAATTCATAAAAATCCATTCCAAATATATACTGCTAATGTTTGTGTGGTTTCCCACCCCAAAGATATCACTTCCTGGAAGATGATGTCATTGAAGAATTGGCTTTAGTTAAGAGGAGGTTAGTCTATAGAAAGTGACAGAGTACAACATTCATTATTGAAAGAAGTGCTTAGCAAACATGGAAGCATCCACTCAAATCCACTCACAACATAAAAATTCAACCAAACACCACCCTGCTTTTACTGTGGTTTATAGACACCACATGCTTTATATACATTAACTATAAGTATATAGCAGCTTATACATAGCATGAGCCAAAATTGTGTATATACTCTTCATACTTTTCATTGCTACACATAACTGGTCCTTAGCTCACCAGACTAAAGTGAACCCTACATACACTGTAAATGTGTAAAGGCCCCTCTCTGAGTACTGAGGCTCGGCTGTTGAGCTGAAGAGGACCCTTGAATTGAGGTCTGGCATGCCTCCAGGTTTGAGTTGGGCAGACACAGTGGATTTCAACTGCAGGCTGTGAGCAGAACAACACTGAGCTTATATTCTAAAAGGAATTTGTTTTGTTGAGTGTCATTGCATTGAATAACAAAACCACCAACCAAGTGGCATCTGTAAACAAATTATGCTTAAGCTTTCCTCAGAACTAACAGTTTTGTGATTACTTTTAACCAACAGTAATCAGTAACTTTTTTAACAAGTCAAGGTGGTTTTAGTAGATATAAGAAACTCACACAGTTGTCCTGGCAAAGATGTAGTTTGTAACATTAACTATATTAGTTAGCGAACATGTTCAACTAATGTTTGGCAACCAGAAAGTATTCAAATACCTATAAACCTTTCTCTTTGCGGCTTGTGATGGGGGACTAACCCATAAAGAGTTTGTTTTGGGCCATGGGAGTTTTAGGGGGCCGTCCTGTTTGTGTGCATATGTACAATTTTTGCTTACAAATTTCCTTTTATATGATTGCCTGGACATATTCCCTGCTTTTACACATTAAGTGTGTCCTAGCATGCCTTTTGTCAATGGACTGAGCAAATATTAGTGGAAATAATGGTCTGGTGGTTGGATAGCTCTATGAAAGAGTGAGAAGGAGTGGCGGAAGTTTCTCTAGAGTGATGATTATCCGTTCATGCCCCAACAATACACACTAACTTTATGGTGAGAGATAAACACAGTGGCTTACAGGAAGTGGGGGCTTATACACACACTCACACACTGCAGGCATGTTCCTACAGGCTTCTTCAAAGTAAAAAGAAAGATTAGTTAGAATGATTTTATGAACCATTTGAATGAACCAGATGAACTTTTATCACCATTTCACAACAGTACAAAGCTTGGGAATGCAATGAAAATACAAAGAATAAGAAGATGGCTCAAAGGCAGTATGAATCTCACAAAGATGTCTGAATTATGTTACCTGACATAATTTCTTATGTCAGTAATGTAAATCTAGTATTAAATCGACTAGTATTAGCACTGTTTTGCATGGTGACATTTATTAATAAAAGTTTTTTGTTATTTTATTAAATACTGCAAAAAAGTGCTGAAGCCTTATTTTATAAAATATTTTGCAAGCTAAAGTCGTTGGTGTGATGTGTGCTTAAGTGTAATTTTACTAATTACAAAAACGGATTTCTGTTTTCTTTTTTGAATTTGGGGTGCAATGTGACACAGACATGTCTTCAAAATTCACCCACTTTGCAAGACATTAGATGGAGAGAGAGACATTTGTCACCTGTGTGCTTGAGAGAGAGAGAGAGAGAGAGAGAGAATGAGAGAGAAAGCAAGAGAGAGGTCAAACACATCTTAAACATTCCAGAGATGTCTGTGATATTTTTTGTGTGTGAACATCAGAGTGTATCTTTATAGGTCACTATCAAACCGCTGTAGTAAACAGTCATTTGTTTATGCTTCTGAGAGCTTCAACACAAGAGTCACAAGACGAGAACAAGAGATTCAAGACAATAGAGATGACAAGTGAGCGACTGAGAGCCATCACCACAGCCGCCCTGTATGACAACTGTGTGTGTGTGTGTGTTTGAGAGAATACCATCTGTTTTCCCATTAGTGTGACCCATGAGGGAAGCTACCTGTAGAAACTCATAAACATCACTCTTTAGAGTGCCCTTTTTTCTGCTTTTATTCTGTATCGCTGGTCTGTGGCCGTCTAAAGATACTGTCTGTGCCCTCTGTATTCCTGTTCGGTGGGAGTAGTTTTCTCTAAAGAGGTTGTTTGAATTGGTATTTCACAGGAACTTTGTCATTGTAATCCTGTTCCCGATCGATCTCGGCTGTATTTTTCTTGCACAACCTTGGTGGAATTTACCTGTTGTTTTTCAGCTAACTTGTCCGTCCGCTGAGAAATCTTACCCCATCTGGATAGGAATGTTTGCAATTGAAGGATGTTTTTTTGAAAGGCTTTTCTTTATTTATTTTTGCCTTCGTTGAATACTGTAACTAAAGCTTATTTTCTTTTTGAACTGACATTGACATGTGCATTGACATTATGGATTAAGATCTTTTTGTCAGCTTTCTGATTAAAATAACAGTTTGTTCAAGAATGTCTACCATCTGCACCTGTTGTTTTTAGGAGAATTAAATCAATAAGGACAGTCTGATGATAGTCTGGTCAGTACAGTCACTGTAGTAACAGTAACAGTGTCAGGTGTGATCCTAACCTAAATGAACTATTTCCATTTATTATAAATGTGTTAGAATTATAGCAAGTTTATAGTATAGTAAGTTAAATCAGTTTCAATGGGTTTCCAGAACAAGACCTTCTATGACCCCTACACACAAACAACAGACACTTTCAGCTTAGTACAACTACAGATTCCAAACTTGTCTGAATCAGTACATGAATCACAGGCATCTCTTCACAGGCAAACTTTTATGTCTTTTATCTTTTAAGTGTTTTGTGCAACACAGACAGAAGTTTGTCATTCTTTGCTGCTAGCCAGAGTTTTTCTCTTTTTTGAATATTTTTGTTTGTATTTTATCAGCATCGGAGGGTGAATTAGTTCATCTCTCTTTGTCCCTCTGTGTCTTCCTGTCTGTTTTTCTCATCTCAGCCAATCTCTGCTATTTCAGTTGCTCCTCACATCAGTCAAACACTGAGGTGCAGAAAAGGCAGCTGCTTCAGATGGATGAGATTGTCATGTCAGAGTTTTATGGGAATTCATTCCTTTCTTTCCCAACATGCTCTCTGTTGTCACAGTACATGGCTGTATATTAAAGGAACATGGAGATCATTGGGATGTTTTGACTGAACTGTAAATGTATTTATACAGTGGGGTGTTAAAATCTTTAATAGCTATTGCAAATAAGCAATAATAAAGCATATTGCCAAAATTAGTTTTACTTTTTATTAAGTAAGTCATGCATTATGGATACCTTTTTAAGTGGAGATATTGATTACTCTCTTTCTTGTGACAAAGCATTTTTTTGACAACAATGCCTTTCTGTCACCAACAAAAATGACTGGGAAAGCAATATCAGCCTGACAAACCCTTTCACCAAGTAAACCTCTTAAAGGAACAGGTCACTCAAAAAATAATCATGTAGCAACAAACCTGAATCTGTGGAAGTGAATATTATTTGAAAACTGGAAGAGAATATTGTTAGTGAAAGTACTGATTTCTTCCTCACACAATTATTTTAATGGCTTCAGGTGACTTTATGAAGTTTATGGTGCTTTTGTAATGAGGCCTTACAACTTCTGGGTCACTTTTATTTTATGAAAAAATGCATATCTCAGTATTATTTAACATTTTTGTTTGTAAATGCAGTTGATATAAATACTAAGATAACGGATTCCTAATTTTCCTTCAGTGCCCAAACACACTTTAAAAAACGTTCACGTTCAAACTATGCTTTGTTATCACAAATTCAGCTTGTTTTTCACATCCATCTAGACTGCTTTTAAGTGCATGTCTGAAAACATGATTAAGAAAAGTTTCATTTCAAAATGTGTTGCTCTGCTCTTAGGATGTTTAATCGCTTATCATGTTTTACACACACATGTAAGTGGCTTTTTGTTTAGACATGGCCAGCTTAAGACATCTGAAACCTTTGTTTAGCTGCTCTGGAGTCAGGACAGGTGGAGTATTTTTTCAGTTATTAATCTCAGTGTAGTATGTGTGTGTACTGGTATACAGAATATGGCTTACAAAGTGTATAATGACATGTATAACAATGTCAACACTTCCTGTGTCCTTTTAAGGCAAATGGCTTAAAAATCATTCTAAATGGTGTTTTTATTTTAATTAAAAATGCCAAGAGTTTTTTGTGAGGATTAGGTTTAGGGGTTGTGTTAGGGAAAGTGGAGAGTACCATAAACCACATATGCAAGTGTGTGTGTGTGTTATAAGAGTGTGTTATCGGATGGATTCATTTTTACCACAGCAGGGTGACATTGTTAGGTAATTAACCTGTGTATACATTAAGGTTTGTGGTGAGTCAACGCATTAAGTTTTTGTGGCATATGCAAAAATAAGATTCTGGTATTGATAATGAAATAATACAAGTGTGCAATATATAATATATAGTCAAATAAAAATGGAATAGAATGAACTAAACATCAACAATATATTCATTGAGGACTTGTTAATTGTGGTAGTAATTCCCAAATTAGGCAGTACTGATCCAGATCTGCTAAAGCACACAGTTAAGCTGACAGAACCAGGTCATGTGTGTAGAGTAGGTGTTTGATGTCTGGGACTTTCTGTGGCATGTAATTAGTTTTTACACATTGCTGTTTATAAAGCTCCATTTAAAGAGATTTAGCACAATCAGCTTCTCAGTAATTACAGTTAATTAAATCATATGACATCGGTCAGTGACAACACATTTTTGTGTCATGCATACACTACAGAGATGTGTTTGAATACACCTATGATGAATGTTATGTCAGTTTCTGAATTACAAAATTAACTTTGTTTAGGCCAAATTCCACAGTGATTTATAAAAAACAATTTTAAATAATTCCATTCATATCTGTGGGCTTATTAAGGCTAGACAGGGATATTGAAAATTGTCTAGCTGGCATGAGAAACACCCCGAGGGATGTAAAGGATAATAGACAATAACCCAGAAAACCTCCTCGCTGCCTCAACTTTACAATTTAACCTGAACAATTAGTCCACAAAACAGTCTAAACTCTGTTTAACCCAGTCTGTTAGCTCTAGCACTTTATTTTTGAGTAAGATTGACCTATCAAACTCAAATGTACAACCCCAAACCACCTTGAGAGGTTTTAATTGTATCATTAATATTCTGTATAAATGACATTTTTTTTAGTATTTAACAATAAGATTGGATTTGATGTGGTTGTTCGTCATTCGCTGGATGACAGGTTTTTAGTTATATTCTTGACAATTATGTCTCCTACCAGTGGCAGATGGTAGGATCATTTTTTTTGAAGACCTAGGTGTACACCTAAAAAATTGATCATTAACTGTAACAAAACAGTTGGTACACTTGGGTTTATCACAGTTTTTGTGATAATTACGCTCCAGTAAACAGATGTTATATAAACACTTGATAACTGACAACACCTTATAATCTTTCTGATGATAAATTATTAGGAAAAATCACACAGTGCCTTCTTCAGATTATGACCAATACAATACGATAATATATATGGTAAATTTATGAATATAATGCCCCATTTGGTCTAATATTTCTACTCACCTGTTTGTAAATTAGCTTTATTCTCTGTTCCTTCATTGTTGCAATTTATGTGTTCTGTCATACAAACTTAACAAACACACAAGAGATTAGTTGTTCACTTGTTTTTACAAAGTGGTGCATAACTTCTGCTTCTGTCCTTATGGAAATTAATGGTTTTACTAGAGTTTAAACCAAAGAAACATGGTTACTATAATTAAACCATGGTATCCACAAATTAAACATGGTTTTGCTGTAGCAACAATAGTTTAACCATGATATTTCAGAGTTCTTTTTTGACAAGTTTAAATTTTACATAACTGCTGTAAGAACACGCTACAAATATTCCATCATCCTCAGCACCCACACATACAGCCAGATCTTCGTTCTGTTTACAGATGTGATGTAAACATAAGTAAAACTAATATTGCCCAGGAAAATGGACCCAACAGCTGAAATTATAATTCATTATTATAAGGTTACCATTGTGAATCAGGGGAGATTGTGTTGATCTATCATGTTCTAGTTCAATAACAGATTTTTGTTTTTTTGTCATTTTTTGCATTTTTTGGCACCAAGTTAGGGATTGCAGTTTTAATTGTGTTTTAGTCTTTTGTAAAGAAATTATTCACTCTTACGCTTACAGTCATGTTGGCTAAAGTCATAATCTATGCAGTCTTGCTTCAATGTGATACTGAAAGCTCATTGGTTAGGAATGACAGATCAGTGCTTTTGATTATAATTGGTTATTTATGTGGAAAGAGGCACATTTGAATTTGCCTCCTTTCTGCTTTTTGGACGTGCTTTTGACAGAAACAAATGATGTTGCATTATTTGAATATCCATTCTGATTGGTCAGTTTAGTAACAAGAGGAGCTGTTATGCACTCAGCCTCCTCTGGCGCTCTGTGTGAAATGCAATCAAAGTGGTATTGTCATGTGTCATGCATAAGAAATATATATAGTATATATTATGGACATCATCCATAAAAAAATGACTTTTTTTACATTTTTTTTGCACAACTTTTTACATTTGTGCATGGTTTTAACATTTTAGACATATTTAGTACATTTATTATTATAGCATTTTACATGTGGAAAGTGTTGGCTGGTCCTCACAATGTAGGCAAAGCCTGTTCCCCACACACACGCAGACTCAAGGTTAATATAATAAATAAATAATAAATAATGTGTTAATCAAGCTTGTCTCCCCCCTGCTGTTGGAAGACTGGCTGTTGACATTTCCTCTGATGCGATTTGTTTTTCTCAATCCTTCAGTGTAATAAAAGCTGATTGGAGCTCTGAATCAAATTAACCTGCACAGAGTGAATAGGACAGCTGTGCATCTTACCTACGCTGTGGTGTTCAGCCATGTGCCTGTGTTCACAAACCTTCTCACAAGCTATTCAGAACTCCAGCTCTAAGAGTTTTTGCCAGCATGCTGTCTCATTTTCACACATGCATTAGTTGTTTAATGGTAGGTGTACACAAGGCCTTCTGCCTAATGACAGATTAATTGGATTGGAATGATGCCACTTACTGGGAGTCAAGTTTGCCTTGTTTTTTATTTGTGCAAAGCTGTGCCATCTGCCTCTGTGGCAATGACTTACCCATCAATATGCCCGTCGTCCGCACACATGCCATGTTCGCTTGGCACACCACTTTGTAAAGCTCTAACATCTCTTTACTCTGATATTGCCCATGTGTTTCTGTTAACGTCTGAATGGTGGTGAAATTAAGTGGTGCTAGATAAGGCAAGCATCACTATTACTATTGCTCGTACCTGCACTTAAAATAGAGCATTACACTTACGGTACGGAACTTGCCTTTAACATTTTGCTGCATGAATGATGCCTCAGATCACCTGGCTTTTGGTGGTTAGGTGTGCGATTACGTAAGCGATCAGTAGCGCATTGTTTTTCCAGTGGAAAAATCCCATAGATTTTGATTTGAAGACATTGATAAGATGATCGGAATATGGATTTTTGACCTGGGCCAGTGACCTTCCAAAACTCCCAAGCAACCACTTAGCAACACCCTAGCAACTACCCAGAACACCCTAACAACCAAAAAACATACCACTGTGCTGAAAACACATATTGCATAGCAACATACACCTCAACCTATTGTCATAGGTGTCCTGGTTTAACCTCTCTCTGCCTCTCTCTTTCTCATGTTTTTTGTCTTACTCTGTCAGTATACTGATATGTTTCTGTTTGTCTCCCCAGCTGCTGGGTTTCATTTACGCATGCTACGTCATCAGCGTTATCACAGAGGAGGAAGACAGCTGTAAGTATCTCTCCCTCTCTCTCTTTCTCTCCCTCTTTCTTTTACTCTTCCCATTGTTTGTCTGTTTGGCAGTACATGTGCTGTTGAGAATTGATGTTTGTTTGGTCAGCTCAGAAATGTGTGTGTGTGTGTGTGTGATAAGAGAGTAATAGAAGTCTGTTCACACTTTCATCAGTATTATTTAAGACATTTTGGTCTGGTTGTAATGTTACATAAACCTTCAGCTGATTATGACTCTGTTTCTTCTGTTTTTAATGCGCAAACACTCAGAATAGATCCAAAGCTTATGAATAATCAATGCCAAAGAATATGAAATATTAATTTGAAAAGCAATTCGATTTTTGATCCATGGGATGTAGAGAACACTGCTCAGATAAAGTTTTGTTCTCCTTTAAGAAAAACAGTTTGTCAAAATGTAGCGTTACTTGGCTCACCTGAAACAGTAAAAATGTGTGTGTCTTTTTTTGGTAGCTAGCTGTCAACATGTTTGAAGTCAGGTTAAATGAGGAGATATCCTCTTTAACAGGAATCATTTTATCGTTTGAAAAAAGCAAATGAATGGCTCATAGGGACTACAACTAGCTTGTGTGTGTGTGTGTGTTTGTGTGAAACTTCTTAACAGATGCCAGTAGCACACCTCTGCCCTTCTTTCAGTCTTTTTAAACCTTTTTAAGTGGGAGAGAATTAGAGGTTGAGAATAACATCAAGCCATTGTTGTACAGGTCAGACAGCCACCCTCAACCCTTTGCTAGTGTTTGTTGTTCCCTCCTGTTCACAAAGAGTGTGGAACACAGCTGAACATTCCCTGGAGGGCTGAACCTCAGGAGTCACCACTGAAAGAGGACACCACCGAAATAATCCACTTTCATTCTTTACAGTCTTTTCCTGTTTGCCTTGGTGATCTGATGACCTCTGACATCATCAGTCAGTTCAGAGGACAGGAAGTGACGCGTCTGTTTGTGTTGTACAGCAGGGGGTCAGAATGAGGAACATGAGCACAGACTGATATAGACTGGACTGAGGTTAACTCTGTATACTCAGCACAAATTTACAAGCAGAATAGGTTTCTATTGGTTAAGTAAAAATGAAGAAATTATGAGCTTATTTTGGTTCAGTTCACAAAGTGTTTGAAATTGTCAGCTGCATTTACTGAAAGGCATACATCTCAATTTGTCAAATACATGAAAGAGCAGAAAGGATGAACATATTTAGCTCATACTTTACATTCTTATTAACTATATTATGGTGATATGTGATATGTATGTGTTACTGTAGCAATTAAAATCTCTGACAGGGATTCTGACATTTTATTATTTTGGCAAATCTGAGCATCATTTGGAAACATTGTTGAGACATACGAGTCTAGAGAGACATGTTAGATTTCTGCAGTCTTTTATTTTGCTGTCCATGTTATCACATAGCTGTCAAGGAGAAACAATTAAGATGTTAGAGATTGCAATTGCTTTCCTTTGGGTGATGTGTGTTGTGTGTGATGTGCTAGTTGTACATTTGTGGGCTAAAGCACTTTTCTTCATATTTCAACGCTGATGGACATGAGGGGATGATTTTGTGTGTGTGTGTGCGTGCATGTGTTTGTGTGTGTAAGCAGCCCAGTGGGTGTATTTTCTGTCATGCAAAGCTGTGTGTGGTTCATTTACACACTCATTTGAAGTGGAGGATTTAATTTCTACACTGCTACACTGGATTGAAATTTTCTACATTACTCGCCTCTGAGGTTTCTCTCTTCTTTCTCTCTCCATCTCTCTCTCTCTCTCTCTCTCTGTCTCTCTGTTTATCCACAGGTGATTTGAATAATAATGTGTCAGGATTTTCTTGTGTTCTTCTGCCACGTTTGCTCTTCCTCTCATCTCACCAGTCTTTCTTTCTCTCTCTCTGTTTCTGTTTTAAATGACTTCCATCCATAATTAGTTTGTGGTCTCTGTCCCACTGTTATGGCTGACTCATTAAAAGCAGCAGCAGTCTCTCAGCACAAGTGTGAATCTACCTAATGACAGCAGACAGACCAGCCCGACTACAAAGTGCAGGGACGTGGGGATCTTGAGTACTGATCTAAGCCCTGTTCCTCCCCATCAGACCAAAAGAAAACTCAAACCTGATGTAACATCAGAGATTTAAGAATGTGTGTGTGTTTGTGTCAAATGGGAGAAAAAGAGTGTGTGTGGGACCATAGGTATGTGGTTGGCTATCAGTGCCGAGCACATTGCTATGCAAAACAGAAGGAAAAAGAGCAGGTTTTTAAGAAAGTGGGTCAAAATAGTGTAGTGCTTAACATAAGTCTGAGTGTTGCTCCTCATGATATGTGCTACATCCCCACCAACACCCCCCAATACAGAGAGAGAAATGAGTAAAACCTGGTAGCCTAGAGGAGAGAGAAATGCTCAGGATATAGATTCAAAGGGAATTTTTTATGTTTGTGTGCTTGAGTGGTTGTATTTCATGAGTGTCGGATCTCCACCTGTGATACAAGACCGAGCTGACTGCTAAGAATACATCCCTTTTCACAGAGACCACATACACACTAAATGAGAAAATACCATAGACATTATAGTCCATAATGACCTTAATTAACATATTAATTTGGTTTAAGGGAAAACAGTGACTTTGTTTAAATATTGAGAATGCAGTGCAATTTTAGCACTGAAAAAGTTAAAACTGTACCTGCTAAACTGGATTGGGAGTGATCAGTAAATAAGACAGATATTTTCCCTGAATAAGTACACGAATTAAGTTCACGGGGTTTATATTCCCCTGAATGTAAGACTGTAAGAATCTGTGCATTTGCTACAGGTAAATAGCAGGAATAATCTTCCCAGAATTCCACACATAGCAGCAGTTTATAATGATTGAGCCCTGCAAACATTCTAAACACTAATGATAAATGAGCTCAAAGCCTGTCATTGACGACAAACCAAACAGCTGCTCTCGTTTCAAGTCTGTATGTAAACATGCTGCATGTCTGTAAACGTAGAGGCAAATTTGCTCCTGCAAGTATGTTGGGGATGTGTATAATGAAATGTATGTTTGGGTTTTTAAAAGAAAGACACTATTATGAGACATGTTGATTAAAGTACAGTACAGTATGTACTTCACTGGTGAAGTGTTTAAAAACTGCTTTGGCATGCGTTTATTAGCCAATGAACATTGAACAGAAGTACTTTGAAAATACACCAGAATAATCAGGCATCATTGACAAATTATTTTTTATGTTATGGCTTAGGATGTACCTTGCATACTATGTAGGACATATAGTTGTTGTATTGGGATGCATGGGGAGTCTCTCTCTTTTATTCTTTTGGCTGTATAAAAGTTAGGAATAAGAGAGAATGAGGGCATCTATCATGTCTGTATTCTCAGTGTGTAGCAATCACACTGGGCTGACTGGCATCTGCTATCCAATAATAAAAATCACAGATTCAGAATCCTCTTCTGAATATTAGTACTTTGAACTTCAGTAAAGGCAGTATAAATGCTGTGTGCGTGCGCGTGCGCGTGTGCGTGCGTGCGCGTGTGCGTGTGCGTGTGCGTGCGCGTGTGCGTGCGTGTTACATTTCAAATTCTCTTTATTTCCTGTAGACACTGTTCATTGTAATTAATCGTGTCTGATTACTGTGTAATATAAGGTGGTGTAATTGATTTTCCAGTGTTAATCATTACATTTATATTTTCACATTCATATTCATGCCATGCATTATTACTTGCATCTGGTGAACATTTCATTTGTGCTCTTGCCTCATTTCTCAGTTTCTTTCAGTTCATTCTTTAATTTCATCTTTTTTTTGGTTTTCAGTTGATTTTATTGGTGGATTTGACCCATTCCCACTGTACCATGTCAATGAGAAACCATCTCATCTTCTGTTAAAGCCTGTGCATCAGTAAGTACCCGTGTGTGTGTGTGTGTGTGTGTGTGTGTGTGTTTGAATATGTGGTTGATGAGGACACAAATGTGTATAATGATGTGCATATTGTGTATAACATGTTTTACTTCTTGTGTCCTTAAACTAAATCGTGTGTCCTCAAACATGGGTGGATGTGCGTGTGTGTGAAGTTTAGATCTGCTTACACATGTCTCTGCCTGCCCTTATCTGAAGCATTAATTGGTTCTTCTTTTAATTAGTATAACTTCCTAATTAGTCCATTAATTAACCATTCAGATCTTGTCCAGTGAGAGATTCATTAAGATAATGGGAACTGCAGTATAGGAGCTTTAATATTCTTTATTATTACCCATATTACATGTGGGCTATTTATATTAGCTTTCTTTGTTTAACATAAGAAAAGAGCTTATCTGTTCTTGTTCCCAGTTAAATTAAGTTTGTACTTTTTAGAGAATGAATGTATTACACTAATCATCCAACACTGTAAATTATGTAATTATTACAATCAGTCTGGGTTTCTCTTATCATGCAAAACCACTGCTGTTTTATGGTCTAAAATAGGTGTCTAGCTACCCTACGGGTTCCTGCTGAAATTCAATAATACATTCTTGACATGATTTCCATTTTCATGCTTTTTTCCATGTTTTGCCTTCGGATCTACATATAGTTCAGTTAATTACAGTAAAATGAACAATTAAACATTTTTATGTCACAATATGTAATCATGGCTTTAACATGCCCACTACTTCTGCTTAAATTTATATATGGTAGCTAACTGCATAATTTGCATTACCTTAGAGTTATACTTTTATGAAATCACCTCTGATAACAGACTTTTTTGGTTTTGTAACATTAAAACAGGCATTTTCAATGCAAACATGCACTATACAAACAAATGTGAATTGAGTTCAAAATGTAAAAAAAGTTAAAAATCACACGTCTATAATGGCTTCTACCGAAGTATATTCCATCTTTTAACAATCTCAGGGTTGTTTCTCAAAAGGGTATTGCTAAAAATCAATTTTGCTATGGAAGTTTAAATGGTATGTTTACTTCCATGGCATTTAACAAGCTCTGTAAATCTGAATTGTTTTTTCACAATCACACATTTAAATGTTCCCACCAACTTTTGATATCACAGCTTGCCCCAGCCAAGCTGCTGCCATAAAGATGAATGGAAATGCCAACAGATAGCAGCTTTCTACAAGTACTATTGACCTCATTGGTTCGTACTTCAAAGACATATAACAATAAACAACTGTTCTGACAGATTGACACGGCCTGTTCATCTTCTCCTCCCGGTACTGTGGAGGGGAACTATAAATCCTTCTGTAAATGGATTTAAGACTGAAACACTGACAGTGGGGCCATAAGCTGCTCTGGTGTTCTATACACTGCCTGGTGCTGTGTGTCCTCAATCTTAAGTCTAAGTTTTTAGTTTGTCATGCAGGGAATATGGATCAGTGCAACGGTCCTGCTGAGCCCTGCTCTGGCCTTATTTCAATAAGTTTTGAATTATGCAGGATGTTTAATGAGAGTATGTAGAAGAAGCCTTTTTAATTTCAATATGTTCACATGGAAGTGATAAATACGTTATGTTGGCTCTAGGGACAGTTCTCTTGACAGTTTAATCAGAGTAGTTGACAATAAGACAAGTGCCTTTCCTGCATCTACATACACAAGCATTTCACAGTCAGAGGCATATTAATGAATCACCCAGCAGGTGTTTGTGTGTGTGTGTGCATCTAAACCATATATTGGGGACAAATTTGTACCCAAAAGTGAGCAAAACCTCATTTTGGGGACAGCCTTATTTGTAAATTTGTACAATCCTTCGTCTGGTTTGGTATGTAGTCTTTGTGTTCCTGCCTTACTTTGTCCTGTCTCATGTCAACTTTAGGGAGTGTATTTCCCTGTTTTCCATGAGTTTTATGTATTAAAGATTTTTTTTAAATCGTTGTCTTTGTGAGCTTTACACTACACTCACGCATGACAGTTATGTGAACATAATCAACTTAATTGGTGATTCATACTGAACAATGGCATGTATTATTATAGCACTCATACAGTATGAACTACAATAAGTTGCATCCAAATGATATTAAAAGAGACACAACCTTGTGTGTGTATTTGTGTTCATCAGGTCTTCGTAAATGAAGGAGCAGGTCAGACGATTCCTCCACCCAAGCGGACCTCTTGTTCCTCACCTCCTGCCTCATTCTTCAACATCTGCCTCTCCACTGTTTACTCATTAAAACACTTTCCAGGTGTTCTAATCAACCCTTCTGTTTTTGAAGAATTGGCCATCCAATTCACAACTCTGCACAAAACAGTCCAGCTATCTTGTTTAGATGTCATTACAAAAGGCTGTAAACATATTTCAACAAAAAATTATTATTTTTATTAGGCAGGTCTGCATGTCGTGTGGTAGAAGTTTCTGTTATTCTGAGTTACTTTGTGGAGTTCAGATGTTGAGGTTAACTAAGTTCCAGCTCTTTGTGTGTTTGAAGAGGACCTTTGAATGCTGTTTGCCTTTATACAGGATTTGCGCATGTACACAGTAATACAGAAGAGAATGCAGAGAGGAGGAAGGGTGGTTTGGAAAGTGGGTGGGGTCCAAAATAAAAGACAAAGCAGGCAAACCTCCTGTGGATCACTGTCAAAAATAGAAGCAAAAGAATAAAAAGCATTTTGTGTTGCAAAAATTAAAGGTTTTTTTAATGTCATATTATAAAGAAATTCTCAGTTTTAGTCTTAACTGGTTTTATGTATGGCCCCAAAAATTATTCAGACATTTAAGGCAGACTTAAAATATCTGAATGTCTATATATAATGGAATATGTCTATAATTAATATGATAAAGTACACCTGTGACCAAAAATTGCTATGAACAGTAAATTTGTTTGCAGACAACACATGGTTTGATATTTTGTGATCTAATGCCACATAATTTATACATTTTAAGTGCATCATTGTCCAAATACATTTTGCAACCATTGTACAGATGCCATCAGTATTCTTTTTGCACTGTAATATTTTATTAACCATCACTTATAGCACAATGTGTATGAATATAATAGATCAAATAGATGATAGTTGGGGCTTCCTCTGGTATTCATACCCCTCAGTAAAATTATTACATACTCTCATACTGTTATTTTATTAATATTATTGTAGAACTGGCGAATATAATGGAATAGGAAGGTCATTTCATGTAAATGGTGCTTGTAATCAAATACCAGCTTGTGAACAAATATCATGTAATGTTGACAGCATGTACAAATACCTTATATGAATAACAGTGGAGTGACTGTCAGTGTGTTTCACTGTAGATGCAAAGCTACTGTATCTGTTTACTGGACAAATGAACCATCCCTGAGGTAAATGTTATTTCTCAGAGGGTGCTCTTTCACAGCTCAGGAGAATCAATGGAGATCTTGGTTGTGTTTCAGCGTTTCAGCATTGCCTCCTCTCCTGAAATTGCTTAGGATAAATAAAAATTTGAAACAAACAAGACAATTGTTAAAATACATTAAAGAGCATGGATCTGGAAAATTAATGTAGATGTAAATTAATGTAGCTGAAATAATCTGGATTTTGGTCAATTTGATGAGTAAAGTTTGAGTTCATACTAAAATCTTGTACAGATTGACTGTAATATTGACATTTGATTGCAGACCTTGTGTACTGTATTAGCAACATTGGGTGCTAGTGAATCTTGCTTTAAAGTGTTAAATCTCCCCAAATGAAGATTCTGTCATTATTTACTCACCCTCATATCATTCAAAGTAAATCTTGTGGTTTTGGAATGACATGAAGGTGAGTAAACCGTAACAAAATGTATATTTTTAGTGAACTGTTTCTTTAGGGTTCAGCGGAACTGTCGCAGCAGTTAAACTGCTCACTTTTGTAACACTTATTGGCAGAAACCAACATTAGCAGCTCTTTAATCTTGTTCTTCCCCTGTGGATCTGTCCCGCCCCCTAGTGTCCAATGTGATTCTCTACAACCATTGACTGCTGAATTCTATAGACAGGAAAGATTTTTATGCTCTTTGACAAAGTCTGTGTTCGTTTCTAATTCTAGATTTTCAGGGTATTAAATTTAGGTCAGTGTTGTAAATCTGTCACCCTCTTTCTTCTGATCTCATATCTTTTGTTTTGAACAGGTGTGTTTTTGTAAACAACACTTTTTGTTTATCTTTTCTGTTTTGTCCTTTTCCATTGTCCTTTTACATCTTCACTAGCTGCCTGTCCAATAACACGTGTTTGCTAACTATAGTGTAAATAGAGGTTTGTTAATAAATTACGTGCTTTTCATCTACTGACCACAGCATTCTTGTGTTTTGGGTCTGTTATCTAATGTGTGTGGTTGACATGGAAACAAACAGTGTTATTTAGACACACATACAACAAACTGGCTAGTTAGCAGTGGTAAAAATCAGGCATGTAATATTTCCAGATTTAAAAAAGACAGTGTATTAACAAATAAAAGTAATACAAATTATTTTATTAATAAATTAAGTGTACAATAATGATGATAATATTGATAATGATAATATATAATATATATGAAATGCTCTTTAAGCTCTTTTAAGCTCTTAATAAAAATTATTTTATTAATAAATTAAGTGTACAATAATGATGATAATATTGATAATAATATATAATATATATGAAATGCTCTTTAAGCTCTTTATTATAAATTCAAAATCGTTTTAGCAGCTGATTTGGAAACTAGTAATATCTGTAGAGCATGTTTGTAGCATTTCATGTCCTCTTTATATCTCTTGATATATGTGCTGTGATCTTTGTCAATTAAATTTGTTTTATAACAGTATGTCAGTGTGTATGTGATCCTCAGGACATGAATGCTCGAATGCTCCCCCTGATGACTGCCCTGCAGATGGGGCAGTGGTGCAGACTTCCTGCGCAATCACTGCAGACAACCAGATGACCGCAGGGGATAAAGACCAAGGAGACAAGTTTGTCCATGCAGACCTTACAGGTTCTCTCTTCCTGAAGTTGTCTCAACTGCTCCTCTGGACTAAGGTCCGATCGCACTGAAAAACATCCAACACATGATGAGTGAGGAGATTTAAACAAGGGTGAAAAAGATGTTTACTGTATGATCTGTTCCACACATTTATAAATAAAGGTTCTTCAAAAATTCTGCAAAGAACGCTATAAAGTTATTATACTATACAGTTCTTGAGATGACAGTATGGTACTTTGGTTCTTAATCAGTGTGTTGGTTGTGTGTTTCACCACTAACAAAAAATAACACATACATACAACAAGTTTGTTTTACTATGTTGATTATATCTCATAGACTTCCAGTGTTCTCATAACAGGATGTTCCCTTTTGAGGAAACCTGACACTGCATCAGGTTTGATGCTATGGGGAATGCCTTCGGTTGGCCCACAGCAGTGCTAATGAACGTCAGGTGCGCTTGTAAGTATAATAGGGCACCTGTAGAGCATGTCATCAGCTTTTTTGTCTTCAGGAGCCGTTTGTCTGTTTGGTTGTCACACACTATGGCTATGAAATCTTTTAGAAAATGTGTGCCCCTGTGTCAGAGATTTCTGACACAAGAGGATACGCATGATCTTTGTGTTGTTTGGACGAGAATCATGTGTGCTCAGTTCTTGAGAGAACACGCATTGCGAGGGTTTCTCTCTCAAGAAGCTCTGCTCTCATCTGGCTGTCTGCTTGGGTGAGCCCGGGTGGATGCCCAGTGTAGCTTTAGAAGGGCATGGTTCTTTCTTGCTCCACCGCCGAAGAAGAGAGACGTCCAGGTGGAGAGCCCTGCTTACGAGGAGTTGTTGGAGGTCATGTCTCGTGCTACAGAGAGGTTAGATCTTTCCTGGCGATCGCTCGCGGCTGGCTAGACAAGTGTTTTCTGGCTGCCTATGGCCAACAACCTCACATGAGTCTGCCTTTTCATCCCGATCTGCACACTGAGATCAAGAGATCGTGGAAGAAGCCATATTCTACTCATTTCTTTTCTGGTTTGCGGGCGAACTACGCGAACGTGGAAGAAACGAAGGAGAATGGCTACATGGGGATGCGTACTATTGATGGGACGCTTGCGGGATATCTCTCAGTAGGCAGGGCGTCATCCCTGCAGGGTCCTACTCTGCCAACTGGCCTGCTCTGGGTCACTTCGCAGCTCAATGGCAGGGCGTATGCGGCAGCAGGTCAAGTGGGTGCTGCGCTGAACGCCATGGTGGTGTTGCAAGCCTACCAGGCTGACCTGCTTAAGGACCTGGATCAGGGCCACCCCCTGATGCAGTGGCTGAGTCTAGCGCCTTCCAGAGGTTCATCCCGCGCAGGTCCAGGTCCTCGTCTGGCACCCCCCTGCCTGGCCCTGAGCCCCACCTCGGACCACTCTAGTACAGGCTCTGCCAGGTCCACACAGACCAGGGAAAGATCATGTCCTTTGGTTCAACCCCTCAGAGTTGGTTCTGGTGTGGGCTTCAACCTTCCCTGATGCACTACTGGAGTTTCCCGGATCCCCTTTGGGATCACAGGAGGAACCTTTTTCTCATTCCTTTACTCCCCTCGAGAGAGTGCCTGCTGCCAGTGCTTCAAGCCCTTCTCTTTGTATATTTGGAGTTTTAGGTTTCGGTCATGTTAGCCAACGTTAACTAATGTGTTAGTGTTAGTGTTAGCGTTTCAACACTAGCCTGGGAGACCAGTGTTCGAGTCCCATGCTGAACACCTCTCTAAGTTAGAGATTTAGACACAGGTCACACCGAAGGCGTTCCCCATAGTGTCAAACATGATGCAGTGTCTTGAACTGAGGTTACATATGTAACCGAGAAAGGATATTTTCTATCCTCTAAACCTAACTTTTAAACTAACCTTCACATAAACCCATTGACATTATTAAAGTAAAACATGATTTAATTTCTGACCTTTTTAGTAGTGAAAACCAAGTTTTGGTTTCTAGAACATTATTTTCTCTAGGGAATTTTCAAAAATGTGGACCTTACAGGTATAGTCATACATGTGCACACACAAATAAAACAATGAATTCATGTTAATAAACACCTTTCTCCCTTACTGCAGCCTGTATTCTCATCCCACCAGTGCTACTGCCCTGCCTCTCCACAGTCTCTGAAGAAACAAACCATGCATATGTTACAAGGGAGAATATGACATACCACAAGAGATTTAATTGCATTGTTTTGTTGTTGTGATGGACACCCAAAATGAAGGTCCTCTCTTCATTTACTCACCCTCATTTTGTTCCAAACCTGTCTGACTTACTTTCTTTAATGGAACCCAAAAGTTAGGGAATGACAGCCACATTCGAAACGTTCACCCAAGAAAGAAAGTCTTACGGGTTTGTGACGACATTAAGGTTTTCAGGGTGAACTATTCCTTTAAATAATGGCTCATCTGACAAAAATACTCAGTTAAAAGACTAAATTATGTTACATCATTTAGGTTTGGCATGTCTTGAAGCAACAGGTGTTCCACACCTGGTCTGGGCTCCACTGCCTGCTTTTCCTCCTCTTCTGCCTGTAGGACGTCAGTCACCAGGTCAGAGACTGAGGTGTAGTGCGAGCCAGTGAGCAGGTAGCGTGACTGCACCAGGCTTTCCACCAGTGGGCACTGGAAGCCCATCTGCAGCACGGCCTGCACCACAGGAGACAACATGGCCGCTGCCACAGAGCTCTGCCCGCCCAGCACCTCTGGCAGTGGAAAGAGCACACAGGAACAGTCAAGGCATACATATTTGCCATTTTGCTGTACTTGTGAGAGCTAACTTTCTAAGAAATGTTCTTAAAATGATGATGAAATTGACACTGTCACAAGACAACTGTCTTGTGAGGACTGTCCTAACTAGGTATAAGGCTCCAAAAAGTCTAAAATGTAAAAACGCTGCAATATTTTAACATTGAAAACAAATGAAACACTGCTTTAAGGCAGTTGAATGTTTGCCTGAATGAAAGAGACATTGTGTGAGCTGTAACAATACCAACAATTTCTGACAAATATTTAATAGAGTGTATAGTGTTGCAGATGGGCAGTTCACTTCTATAGTTTCATAGTCATAATGCATTATGCATACAAACAGTCTCACTGTCTGTATAATACAAGTGTGATCCACAACAGTTTACTGTTATTTTTAAGAGGATTGGGAAGCCAGTAAGTTCAACCAAACTCACTTGTCTGTTTGTCTGGTCTGTTTTCTCATTTTTATTACATCACTGTCAAATATACAAACACACATACTTATTATTTACCTGATAAGCATTAACAAAAACATTACCTGTAATGTTTCCTGCAGTTGGTGATAGAGAACCACCCTTAAAAAATCAAATAAAATGTGTATATTTAAAGCAATGTAGACATAATTAGCTGTTAAACATGCATGCATTTAATCAAAGTGACTTTGTGTTTAGCCTTTGTTTTATCAATATGTGATTTCAGGATCCTGGGACTCAAACCCATGACATTAGTGTTGCAAGTTCAGTGCTCTCCCAGGAAACAATAGACAGGAAATGATTAGCTGCATCTTTATTACTTACCACATTCTCACCCAGGCTAAAGTAAGATTGTTGTATGTTGCTCACATATTCCCTTCCTCTGGTTTGAAGTAAATATTCACATCTATAGAAGCATATGAATGACACAAAAACATTATTTCACTGGACTCTCCAGTGGACCTTGCAAGCTTTTGTTAACAAAAGATTGAATTTGCTGCCAGGTAATTTACTTCAGGATCATCCATTATTAAAGTGTTGAATCAACAGACTTATTTAGTGACCAAAATGTCTTTTTAACTCACTAGTTGTTGATTACAGAAAGTGAAATTTTTATATTGTATTGCATTGCAATATAATATTGTAAGATTTGAATTTCCTATGTTCTGAACTTCTCTTTATTAAAATAAAAGCAGTAATTCAGCACTCACTGTGGAAACCATTTTGCGTGTTCCTGCCATGGGTCATCTCCTAGTTCCCAGTTCCTCAGCCCACCATCACAAAAAAAACACTTCACATTGTCACCCTGACCTGAGAAACACATTTATTTACCACCATCTCACAATATCACAACACAGATTTCACAGATAATCTTTAAAACCGTCACAATAATTATGTATTGACATCTTTGTCTATCTTAAAAACAATTTAAAATTACATCAAACTTTAAGGCAGCAATTATTGGCATAACACATGGGTTATGCGATTTAACTTTCTCATGGAGGATTTTGAAACGTGTTTAAAACAGTACTCACAGGCCCAAAAAAGTCATGAAGAAGCAACCTAAACAGGGTTCAGTTCAGGCTAAACTAAAAGATGAATGTTTTTAGAAAATGTTTTATGACATTTTATAACGTTTGCATGGTTGTTTATTTAAGTCACATTAATTTTATATTATTTTTTAAGTGTAAAAAGGGTTTTTGTTGCACTACACTGGTATAAAAAACAGGCAGAAACTATGACTCTTTTATACTCTGCTGTGAAACTATCCATTATTCCAGCTCGCGGAATCTCTGGTTCATTCCTCCCATTCTCAGCGCGCGTGTCTGCAAGGGCGCGTGACAGGGGGCGCAGGAAAAAGAGGCAGAAGTTTCGTTTTCCAGTAAATCGAAACCTCGAAAACCGCAATGCCAAATTCCACACCACAACCTCTAATTTACATTTTTGGGACGAACCTGTATAGAAGAAGCCGGCTTTTGCGAGTGTATCGGACTGCACTGAGGCTCCGGTGGGCCAGTTGTGGTAGGTGGAAAGCCTGTTGTCCTCTGACTCCATCTCTGGGTACACCGCCTGTCCGGAATCCACCTGCTCGTCCACGGTCAGCCGCTGCAGTTGACTCAAGAGCTGTCTATCCACAGTAGAGTCAGTAGAGCCCACCGGCACATTGCCCACATCTCTACCCATCACAAAGGCGCATGTGGGAAAATGCCTCTTGTGTTCACCCAGTGGAGTATCTCCATTAACCCAATATCTTAGCGTCCCATCACAGCAGAAACACTGAACCGTATCACCGTATCCCAGATAGTGAAATCCAGCCCGGGCCAGGTCCGCAGGACGCACTGGCGCATCTCTTGGCCAGTTTTGGAAAGTTTGTAGTCTCTCTTCCTCACTCCGCATTCCAAGTCGGACCTCCGCCTGTAACTGTGCACTTCTTTCGCGTTCATGTCCACGATCTCCCCTCATCCTGCTCACCTTCCATAGTGGACTGTTCAAATGTGCTTCAGCCCCCCCTCCGCTGGCCATACAGCCTGTTATTGCCTGCAACAGAGCGCCGTTTGGGATACTATGCCACACACATTTCCAGAATAAGCAGTGGCCAAAATTATTTGCCCTGTGGCCAAGCTCTGAGTAACTTTTATACAATAGCAGTCTTTCATGGTGATCATCTATAGCAAATGTGAAACTATCACATTGACATCCCTATACTTGCATTTTTAAATTAGATATTTTAAAATGTGTTTAATATGTTATATTAATCTTTACTAAGTATTGGTCAAACTATTATATAAAACAACTAATAATTATACTTATATTAGACTGCTGTGAAAGTATTGGCCACCTGTCCAGGGTTTCCCTGCCGTCGGCCTAAAATATGGTAAAATAATGTTAATGAAGTTATAAAAACTAAATTCTAACCTTAAAAAAATAACCTAAAACACTGCGTATAAATTATTATTATTTTGTTTGTTGTTAATTATATAATTCTGTGGTTTAGGTTTTAGGTGCTTTTGACTACCACTCCCATGAATCTTCACAGGAAGTACGTCACATGTCTGTCGCGCAACATGGGGGTTTAGTAAAATGAGTATACCTTGTACCGTCGTAATTGTAAAGATTAAAGGTGAGAAATTACGTTGTTGTTCTGCACGTTTATTCACAGCATGGTAGGAAAAAATCGTAACAACTTGGTGTAATATGTTATATATATATTGAAGCAAGCAAGCCATTGCTGAGCTCAAGCTCGTCAGTAGGCAGTGCTTGTATGTTTATAATATCCAGAAAACCACATGATTAAAGCATTTGTTCATTATCTATTAATTGAAATGTGTTGCACATTTACAGCTGTACTATTACCCTATATTGCGTTTGGCTGTGCTTTAATGTATACACTTTCGAATTTAATTTGAGCGATTTCTCTCTAATCAATGCAAATTGCATTTTCTGTTGACTTAAAAACATCTCTTATGTTCTTTTAAATGCATGACAGTGGTTATAAATGAGTGTATTTCTTCATACGTTTTTAACTAATTTTATTCATACAACATTGCTTTAAACATAAAACATCACTTTGTCGCCAGATGTAAAGTGAAATTAAATTTAAAAAAAGTGAAAGTGACACATTTGTCAGATATGGTAACCCATACCCGAAATGTGACCTCTGCATTTAAGCCATCAGGGGTGAGGAGTGAACACACACGCCCGGAGCGGTGGGCAGCACGCTGCTGCGCCCGGGGAGCAATCGGGGGTTGGGTGCCGCTTCTGTTGCTACCTGCCAGCGCTGGAATCGAACCAGCAACTTTCTGATCACAAGCCCGACTCACTTACCAGTAGGCCACAACTTCCCCAAAACTATTTAACACTAATTTTAAGATTTTCTTTTATTTCTCAGATGGCTGGTGATCCTTCTGATAAGAAGGACCTGGACACCGCGGGCAAGGAGCGCGAGTCTCGTAAGCGCAGTCGTTCTCGCTCCAGGGACCGTGATCGGAAAGGATCTCCTGTCAGAGAGCGCAAACGACACCGATCCCGTGAACGCAAGCGCTCCCGTAGCAGATCCAAATCTCTAGACCGGTGTGTCTAACTGCTGTCTTCTCAAATAAATGAAATAATGCATGTGTTGAAGGTTGTGAATTTACATCAGATCTGGTTTTCTGTGTCTTTAGGGACCGGCGTCAAAAAGACAAAGAAAGAGACAGAGACAGGAGCCGCAGAGAGAGAGACAGACGGGACAAAGACCGCTCCAAGAAATCAAGGTAAGATCACAGCATGCCCACAATCTGCTCGGTGACCATTTGATGCATGTTATTATATTCATTTCCTGGCTAAAATCCAGAACAATAGTGTAGCTTCCAACACCAACCTTATTTTAACTTGCACAATGTTTCATAATCTATGGACAACATGACTTTGTGTGGAAAATAGGCATGGGAATAATTGAAATTTCGAAATGTTGTAATAGTTGCCCCTTTTCCAGTTGACAGCACTGGTTTCCAGGGTAACAGTCCTTTTCCTTACTCTGTGTTTTTCTCTTCTCAGGAGCACTTCTCCTAAATCAAGGGATTTAAAGATAAAAAAAGAAAAAGACTTGAAAAAAGAGGAAGAGGAGGAAGATGAGAAGAAAAAGGAGAAGGTACCCTATTAGAGTTCATGTCATGATTGAAGGTTGCATATTACATGCTTTAATTGACCTGCTGTCTTTCTGGACTCTTTCAGGTGCAACCTCTCTCTCTTGAAGAGCTTCTGGCCAAAAAGAAAGCAGAGGAGGAGGCAGAATCTAAGGTGAAGTGGTTCTTATTTAAAAAAAAGGATGTGATTATTAACAGTGTCTTTCTGGGTTGTTTAATTCTTTGTGTGTTTCTGTGTTCTAAAACTAAAACCTTAATCCTCCTGTTGCAGCCCAAATTCTTGTCTAAAGCAGAGCGTGAAGCTGAAGCTCTCAGGCGCAGGGAACAGCAGACAGAGGAGAGGCGTAGACAGCTCGAGGAGGAGAGGAAGAAACGAAGAGTGTTTCAGGAAATCGGAAGGAAGATGTTAGGTTAGTTGTTTGCCGTAGGTTATCTCACACAGAGATCAAGTCCTTTACGTTGTTTTGTATTTACTTGCTGTAGGGGTGAATTTATTCTTTCTACCACAATAATAGATCAGAAATTCAGTGAAATTTTTTTAAAAAAAGAATGACTTGACACACGCTCTAAATTATCATAAAGAAAAGTATTAAATAGTAAAAATTATCTAGTAGACTCAGTACATTAACAAATCTGTGTGCTTTTTCTTGTACAGTTGTGTGAAGGCAGTCAAAGAGATAAGTGCTTACTAGATCGAGAAAATTTACCCATTTTTGTACAATATGCATTAGATGGTTAGTGAACTGACTGGGCAGTCTGAGCCTACTAAGTTAGAGACAGGAGACATAATAAAGGCATCTTTATGTATTTGTACGTGTAAAATTTTATTTTATTTTATTTTTGCTTTGTTTTGTTTTATTTTACAGTCAAGGTGAAATTAAGTAATTAAGTTTGATTTCATGTTAGCTTTAAATGCTCAAATGAAAGTAATTGTTGCAGTTAGGACTGAAGACCATTAACTGATTGATGGATGAATTGATTTAACCTGCAGAAGATCCTCAGGAGAGAGAGCGACGAGAAAGACGAGAACGGATGGAAAGAGAGAACAATGGGAATGAAGATGATGATGGACGGCAGAAGATCAGAGAGGAAAAAGACAAAGGAAAAGAGCTGCAGGCCATAAAGGTGAAAAGTCTCACAGTGGAGGAAATAAATACCAGTTGTTAGCTCTTTAACACTGCATTTAACCCAGTGTTAACTTCTTTTAAACCCACTTTTAACCCTAGATTATAATAATGTTTCTATGGAGCATGGTGTAGTGTAAAACTGTGTTAGAATGTAACAGGGAGTTGTGTAACAGATCACCAATCATAAATTTCCTCAGTTCTTAGATCATTAAATATTTTTGTAATATATCAGAAATTCTGAGAAAAGTTGAACTGTGATGGTGGACACTGACTTAAATCTACCATGTCTATAGAGGCTTGTTTACACACTTCTGAGGTGGCTTAAAACAGCCAGTGTGGGTTATATGGGGTCATTTACATAGACAAACAAGCAGTTAGTAAAACAATTTGTGAATTGTTTCAGGAGCGGTATCTTGGTGGGATGAAGAAACGTCGGCGCACTCGCCATCTGAACGACAGGAAGTTTGTGTTTGAATGGGATGCATCTGAAGACACTTCAACTGATTACAATCCAATGTGAGTATCTTCTGGGACTGATCAAATGACTGCATTTCTGCACAGTTTTCAATTGAAAGGCCCCATTACAATTACGAACATTATCCTAACGTATTACGTTTTGGGTTTGTACCATTGTATCAGTATAGACTGGCTGCTTAAAAACTATCAGAGGTCTGCACTATATTTAGTCTGCACTATAGCAGAGCTAAAGAGTCAAAGAACAGGTATGACTCAGTATATTTGCAGATACAAAGAGAAGCATCAGGTTCAGCTCTATGGTCGTGGTTTCATTGCTGGCATTGACCTCAAACAGCAGAAGAGAGACCAGTCCCATTTCTATGGAGACCTGATGGAGAAGAGACGGACACTTGAGGAGAAAGAACAGGAGGAGTAAGACATACACACACACACATTCATTGACCAATATTTCAATTACTATACATTTAATTCTGCTTAATTTCTTTAAAATTATGCTGACTTAAAGTGACATATTCAGAATTGCTCAGTACCCAATGAATAGCAAGCTAACTGGCACAGTTCTGTAGCCATTCGCCAGGGTAGAAACATCAGATCTTCACCTTATGTAATTAATATGGGGTTTGTGTCCACCACAGACAGCGACTGAAGAAGGTCCGTAAGAAGGAAGCCAAGCAGCGCTGGGATGACAGACACTGGTCTCAGAAGAAGCTGGACGAGATGACAGACAGAGACTGGAGAATCTTCAGAGAAGACTACAGCATTACAACCAAAGGAGGGAAGATCCCCAACCCCATTCGCAACTGGAAGGAGTATTCATTGCCCCCACACATTCTGGAGGTCATCGAGAAGTGTGGCTACAAGGTCAGACTTTTCACATTTCATGCACACTTTTATGAACTGTGTAGGCAGGGTGGATTGTTCTATAATGATTGAATGTGAATAACTGAGAGCGTTTCATTTTTGTCATTGTCTTTTTATTAGGATCCAACACCTATCCAGAGGCAGGCCATTCCTATTGGTTTACAGAACCGTGACATCATCGGTGTGGCTGAGACTGGTAGCGGTAAAACTGCAGCCTTCCTCATTCCTTTACTGGTTTGGATCACTACTTTGCCTAAGATTGATAGGTGAGATTTTGGGGGGGAAATGGGGCAGCCCAGACATCTTGAATTTCATACCAACAAGTGCCTTATATGATTACAGATGTTCTGTGTAAATACATGCTAGAGAAGTATTGGTTAACTGTGTGTGTTGATTGTAGGATTGAGGACTCCGATCAGGGACCATATGCCATAATTCTGGCCCCAACTCGTGAGCTGGCACAACAGATTGAAGAGGAGACCATTAAATTCGGCAAACCTCTGGGAATCCGGACAGTAGCCGTGATTGGTGGAATATCCAGAGAAGATCAAGGGTTCAGACTTAGGATGGGCTGTGAGGTGAGAATAAAAATATCTTTGTTAGTTATTCCTGGTAGGTTTTTAAAATCACGGTGAAAAGATTGTATTATGTGAGTGTTTCTAATTACAGTTGTTATAATATTGGGATCAGTGGTTACATTCGTATGTATTAATTATACAGTAACGATAACAGCAGTAATAATTAAAACCTTTAGGCATTATTTGGGTACCAGTTGGTTGAAAATGTTTACAGCAGATATCAGTCATATGGTTCTAGAGCTTATGTTTTCTTCTTTCATCGTCAGATTGTCATAGCCACACCCGGTCGTTTGATTGATGTGTTGGAGAACCGGTACCTCGTTCTGAGCAGGTGCACATATGTGGTACTGGACGAAGCAGATAGAATGATTGACATGGGTTTTGAACCTGATGTCCAGAAAATTCTAGAATACATTCCAGTGACCAATCAGAAGCCAGACACAGATGACGCTGAGGACCCTGAGAAAATGATGCAGAACTTTGAGTCAGGCAAACACAAGTACAGACAGGTAAATGAGATCTGTTGGATTGACCTGGAAATATTAGGGAATTTTAAATTTGTGCCTATAATGAATATATATTCATGATTATAGTAAAATTATTATATAATAAACTATTATCAATGATTCATTAGCAAATCAGTCTGAATTTTAAAAAATCCTTACCTGTAATTATAAATGTTGTCAAAATCCATTTATTAGAAACTGTGTGGTATTTTAATGTCTTTTTTTTCTTCTCCTTATTCTCTCTTCATTGTATTTTTTAGACAGTCATGTTTACAGCCACTATGCCTCCAGCAGTGGAGCGTTTGGCCAGAAGTTACCTGCGGCGCCCCGCAGTGGTGTACATCGGCTCTGCAGGCAAGCCACATGAGAGGGTTGAGCAGAAGGTCATCCTCATGTCAGAGGGTGAAAAGAGGTCAGAGCACACACACTAACCCAAAGTCTTTCATGTTCCTACACAATATGTTCCAACTGTAATATGAAGTTTGAGCAAAACCATTGTTATGTTTTACGTTAACAGGAAGAAGCTGCTTGAAGTTTTGGCCAGTGGATTTGAGCCGCCCATCATCATCTTCGTTAACCAGAAGAAGGGTTGTGACGTTCTGGCCAAATCTCTGGAGAAGATGGGAGTGAGTTCAATACTATCATCTCTATTCAAACGATTGTATTATAGAATTTTTAAAGGCTTTTATGTACATTAACCATAAACAGAATCATTTTGCTCTAACTATACTAATTAACTACACCCATATTGTTTTAAAGCAGTTTTAAAGAAAATGCACCAATGAATATGTAGTTACATAATATGTGCTATATAAGGCAATAAGTTCATTAAGTGAAATTATGCATAATTGTATTATTGTAAATGTAACAGTTTTCAAACCAGTAAGGATTAATAGTCTTTGAAGTCCAGACTGCAGGGATACAGGCAGTGGTCAATGAAGCAAGTTATAGTATTTGAAGTTTATCAAATAATCGGAATGATGCAAGCAGCACATACATCAAAAGAACACATATCTTTTCATTTTTGATTTAAGGGTATTTTTTGCCAAAAGATTTTTGACAAATGTAACAACCATCAGTGTTTTAATCATGTTTTACCCAATCTCTCCTCATCAGTACAATGCTTGTACACTGCACGGTGGTAAAGGTCAGGAACAGAGAGAGTTCGCTCTGTCTAACCTGAAGGCCGGAGCTAAAGACATCCTGGTGGCCACAGATGTGGCAGGTAGAGGTATTGACATCCAGGACGTCTCCATGGTCATCAACTATGACATGGCCAAGAACATTGAAGGTAAGTTACAGTTACATTTAAGCATTTGGCAGATGCTTTTAGCCAAAGCGGTTTACAATACATTCAAGTTGTACATTTTTGTCGCTACATGTGCTCCCAGTGAATCTAACCTAACGCAATGCTTTACCAACTGAGCTACAGGAAGTGATCCACAATATGATTTATAATAATGATTTGATTTAAATATAATTTGTGATTTAGCAGTAAATGTCAGTTTGATGTCGTTTGTTTGCTGAAATGTCACGTCGGTAAACAGAATGAAGATCTGGCTTCTGTATTGTGTGTGGGTGCTGGAATGATGGAGCGTTTGTAGCTTGTTTTACAGCAGTTTAGAATTTAAGCTTATCCACATTAAGAATAACAATGCAAGTATTTCGCAATTTTGTTTCAAACAGAGATGGCGATAGAGAGGCAAGCTTTAATTTTGTAGTTGTTAATGGGTTTTCTAGTTTGTGCTTTCAAACATGGACCTTTTTACTGTTCTGTGTAAACAAGGGTGAAATGGCAGTTTTAATCTGTTTACAGTCTGTGATTGAATATGACATATTGAGGATTCATCTTGAACTTTTTCTTTCTCTAGACTATATCCATCGTATTGGCCGAACGGGTCGTGCTGGTAAGAGTGGTGTGGCCATGACCTTCCTGACCAAAGAGGACTCTTCCGTCTTCTATGACCTTAAACAGGCCATCTTAGAAAGCCCTGTGTCCACCTGCCCGCCCGAGCTGGCCAACCATCCTGATGCCCAGCACAAACCTGGCACCATCCTCACCAAAAAGAGGAGAGAAGAGACCATATTTGCCTGAGCTCTCATTCACCAGCCCATTTGTCTTGTTTTTCCCCATTCTCTGTTTTCCATTTGCTGGTTGTGCTGATTCAACACATTCTTTATACCTTTCATTAGGGTTCCAGAAAGACCCTAATAAATACATGAGATCATATATTGAAGACATTTTCTGACAAAAAGAAGAACTGTGAATTTCTGCATATTCTGCACAGCCCTTTTCACATTACCTCACGATGGACAGCTGCTCAATATTGTATTCCAGCATGTACACATGCATTTTTACATTAAACTGTTTTGGGGACTTTTAACGTGTGAAAAATTCAAAATTATTTGGTATTATGTCAAAGTGCATATGTATGTATGTATTAGTCAAAGGATGAGTAAAAGCCTTATTCATTCTGTAGGCTGATAATAAAGGCCTTTTGACTGTAATGGTCTTTTATTTCTATGCTAAAGGTAAGAAACTCTTTCATAATCTATATATTGGTTGTATGTGCAACTTTATAGTTTTAGCTATATAATGAGGTATAAATATTCCATGGAGTTTCACTGCTTGAATCCTATGAGTGCTAAAAGGCGATAATAATAATTAACATATCATTACAACTTCATACTTTGCATTTAAAATTGTTGATACAACCCCTGTAGTACAAAGTGACAATGTATAATTCTTGCCCATGTTTCAAATAACAAAAAGTGTGCAGCTCACTCGAGTGGTGTTAAAAGTACATAAAATGTTTTTTTTTATTATAACTAGTGACATTTTATTTCAATATAAAGCATATATAGCATCAGGCAGGAATTAAATTTTCATGTTGTCTTGTCATAAAGATGAAGGGGCGAGAGAGAGTACCTACATCACGCCTGAGGACCACGTCACTGTCTGATGGGGTTATTGTTCTAACTAATGCATTTATTGCATTACAAAGCAGACATCAAAAAAGAAAAAAAATAGTGCAATATCTTTTCTCTACTTACAAGAGGAAGTGTTAATGTCCTAAGGCGTTTTCGTTCCATGTTTGTATTGCATACAGAATAGAAGACAAAGGACTCAAATTATATTCCTTGTAAAAATTGTGCTTGTACCTAGGAAAGAAAAAATGTATAGTTTTATATTGGTCCACTAGTAAACAATGCCATGGCGTAACAGATGAGAAATAAACTAGCATGGACTCTGAAGTGTATTAAGAAATGTAAACTTAAATTTTTAGTTGAACAGCCTCATGTCACATAGTACACATCCCACCAGTGCTTTTACATTTTGCATTGTACATTATACAAATAATCTTATTTGTACTTTCATATAGTCTAATGAAAATAATGCAGTTTCTCGGCTTACAATAGTTTTTGTGATGCACTTTCTTTTTGTTAAAGATTACTATTTTAAGTCGTAATTGTCTGATTTTTCTTACTGGTCAATAAAATCAGTCGACACCAGTTAAGGTCAATGAACATCATCTGTGGCATGATTTTGATTACAATAATGCACTTACAATGGAAGTCTATAGGGGAAAACATTTTGGAGCATTTAACAGCAGAAATACGTAGCTTCTTTGTAAACATTTATATTCTTTCATACAAAGCTGTGTTATTTCAGCTTTAAGGTTTTTTTGTATCATTCTGTCAGAATCAGCTACTTTTTAAGTGAAGTTGTGTTAACAATATAATTTCTGTGGTCCCTTTCTGCTAGCCACACACATTTCATGCAAAGGCTTTATGTGATCATGATACAAACTATGATAAAACAGCACAGACAAGTTTTAGACAAGGGTAAATATGTTTAACATATTATACTCACAATACTATATAGCCAACAGACTTCCATTATAAGTGAGTTAGTGCAAAATGTTTTTTTGCTTTAAATACAAATAGCACAATTACAGATGGTGTTAATAGAGCCTAACTTGTACTAAACCCAAAACATTCCTTTAATGAATGAATCCAATTACATGATATGGTCAAGAGTTAACAATAAAACATGGAGGTATTGAAGCCCATAACATTGAAAAGGAGCTTTAAAAAACTTGACAGCAGGAGCCCCTTGTCTGTGCTCAGTATAAAACAGCGTGAAAAGTCTTACTAACTAGAATAATACTTACAAACAACAAGAATCAATGCAATACTAAAATAGATCAGAAACAATCAAAAGAAACAATCAATCTCATGCAACACTTGCATAGAATTGTTTTTCAATCATGCTCTTATTTTCTGTCTTTTTGTTTGTTTTTTAATATAGAACAATAGATTAAAGTAAGACATGTTGATAACAAATAAAGATGCAGTACACTAAAAGAGAGGTTATGTCAAGGCATTTGTTAAAATGGTCTTATTTTACCCTGACTTTCACACACCAGAACATGTCAGTTTCTCATTACCCTCTAAATGGCCTATGCAAGGTTACAGTTCAAGACTGGTGCTGTAAACACAATGTCCAGTACTGTGACACAATCTATCTTAATTATTGTGAGAAAGGCAAGACCTGGGAAGATACAGTAAATTGTCTAATGACCTGAGATCAACACATGCCATGAGTTGTTAACAGGTAATTGTGTCATTTCTTTGCTGACATGGAAAGGCTCTTTAGGTCTGAAACATGCTCTACGCAGGCATATGAATGCCAATACTTCTGGCAACATTTTGTAATGCAACTCATTTATGTGTTGCATTTCTAGCGTTGGCCACAGGAGGCACTATAGTAGGCATTAGCACAAACATCATGTCAACTTGTTTAGGTCGATTAATATAGTGGAGCGAGA
Organism: Chromobotia macracanthus; assembly: GCA_036877525.1. Classification (NCBI taxonomy): domain Eukaryota; kingdom Metazoa; phylum Chordata; class Actinopteri; order Cypriniformes; family Botiidae; genus Chromobotia; species Chromobotia macracanthus. The sequence continues at coordinate 11,776,137 of JAZGTH010000006.1, forward strand.
AGGTGAGTTGAAGTTAGTTTACTGTTGACACGTTAATCTGACCCCTTAAGTACTGAGGTTTGTTACTGCCACAGTAACACAAGAATGAACAGTATGTACAACAGGACTGCATTTGCAAGGCATTGGCCATGTGAGTATTATTATTCGGGTAGCTAGCTATAATTACAGCTCTATATTGCTCAGCAAGATTACCTTCAAACTTTTGCTCTATCAAGATAGTAGCTCATATGACAGAGACAACTAGATATTGAAGAGTTTATGTTAAAGCCCACCATATGCACCTTTGCAAAAAAAACAGTGAGAATGCAACACGTTCATCAATTGAACGTACTTCATGTGTAAATACTTCCAGTCTGTTAAAAATTGTCATTTGACACATTTCATAATGCAATGATGCATAAACTCAGACTTGCATAGCTAGAAGCATTTGCGTTCATGTGTTTGCACAGAGTGTTTTTAGGCATTAGCATTCACTGTCAGAGTAAAGTAGTGGCCACTAGCTGTTTGTCCTGTTTGGATGTCAGTATATGAAAGAAGACTACAATGCCAGCTAAAGCAATGGCTCAGACTTGGGATTTGCCTTCATTTGGTCTATTAAAAAAGCATTTTAGGACGATGTTTCTTAAAGTGCATTCTGGGAGTATGTGGATCCAATACAGTCAATTTAGTACAGGACAATACATCAGTGCTGAGGACAAGAGGTTTTAAGGCATGCAACTATACATTCACTCAAGTCTCTGTGCATGTTTGTTAGGAACTCAGTAATTGGTGGGTATAATTAAGTATATGACCTATGTATAAACATTGCAATAAATTGGAAAGATTAGTTCCTAGAAAAAAATAAGGGATTTTTTGTTGGATGGCGATATTGGGATACGTACACAAATATAGAGGCCATCACAACAAACTTATTATAAATTTAATTATAGGTTTTATTTGTAAGTTTTATCTCACCAAGGACCCAAAATGATAACTACAGCGCTACATGTAAGTGTACTGCAACTTTATGTGACTTCACATATCTGTACAACAACCAACATTACATTTATTTCAATGCGTCTCACGTCAACAATCTCTGAGTGAGCACAAACCTGACTTTGTAAACATTGCAGTTTTTCTTCAAAACAAGATACAGATCCATAATTACAAAGTAACCTTCTAAAGAATTATATTCTTCCAGATCTGGTTAATATTCAGTATATATATTTACACTAGCTATCCTTAGATGTGTTACTATTAACCTGTTGCAGATTTTAAAATATAAACAAAAACAAGAGTAGACTTTTCTACCCAAATATACTTAAAGTTTTCTAAAGGTCCTGTTCCAACCTTAATGTGCAAATAGTCCTAAATAATTGTATTTGAGACATGCAGTGGTACAGATATACAGGTAAACATTAAGGCCAGTCTGAATTGCCCTACACTGGATAACCCTTAGCTTAGGCTGCTACAGGTAACATCCGAGTCTAGAAGTCATAGTAAAGAGGAAAGGGTGTTGGATTTGGTCATAACACAACCTTGTTGACATGCTAATCGCCAACACAGGTCATTAAACTAGCTGGAGTTCAACATGTTGCCAAAGCAAGGTGTGATGCTATATGTTATAGGCAGCCCGTGGGAACACACCTTTTGAGACGCAGGAAAGGGAGGATGAGGAAGATGACTCGCTTGTTTGAGATACGCATTCTCTTCAGGGAAAATAATTGAGGTCAATTCTGTGGCCATCATGATTTAATGCATTTTCCTAGTCATGCAGCAATGACTCCAATTGGCTACTGAGAAAAAACTGAATTGTCAAAACTTTTGGTTAAACTTACATTTCAACTGAAAATCCCCCCCCCCCCCCCAAAAAAAAATCTGACAACGTTACACAGCTAGCTAAGTTAGCTTTAGCAATCAGACCAAAAAACTGCATTTGTCACTCTGTTGGAGATAAAGTGTATATCGACCACGAGGCTATTGGCTTTTATATCACTTAGTCAAATCCAAAATTCAAGACGCAGAATACTACAGAACTATTCTTTTTTTTTTTACCAAACTGAAATACCAAAACTGGTGTGCTACACACAGCTCTATAAAAAAAATAATTTATGGGCACTGATCTACTTGCTGCATCTCCAGTTTTAGTCCTTATTTCCTAGATTAAACTGACCTGACCTATTTGTATGCAGCAGTATGGAAATACTGCTTCTCTTCATTCTGGGGTTGGAATTCACCTTATGTGCAATTCCAGACTACAGCCCCAATTAGCAGTTGCGCTCTACAAAAGCAGAGCGTAACTCTATTTGCCCTGAAATTTCTTCCTATATATACCGTAACACATTTACATGGTGCTTTTGCATGTGGCAATGTGTGCTACATCTGTGAGAAAAACAACTGATCATGCCACATACCTGAATGATTTAAGCTGTCCACAGGCCATGATTAAACAGTGAGTAATATTCACATTAAAAGAGCATGAGCAAAAAATAAGATGCAAAATAAGATGCAACAAAATGCTACAATATTTTTCATTATGACTAACAACCCATGCTATAAAAGTGCTTTTCCTTTTCCATTAATACAGCTGTGCTCATTAGTTTCAGGGAGAGCTCCATGATATGCAAAATAATAAAGTAATATTTTACTCAGATGTGATTTGGGTATTCCACCAGGGGAAGCTCAAATGTTGTTTTCATATGAACATGCATTTGATCTTAAAGGAGAAAAGTTGCTCTGTTTTGTAAAAGCCAATGTAGTGCAATACCTTAATGACCACAAAAGCTTAAAAAACAAAAGGATCTTTTCTTCAACATTGGTCAGCTTGATCCACAAACGCATACTGTGTGTTTTCTGATTCCGCACCAATCCCATCACCCCAATTCATGACCCGACCCTCTATTCCTAACATCTACAGATGAGGCAGTCAGTAGTTGTCTCTGGGCCAGGCACGCATACGCCGTTGGTTCCGTTGGTTGTGTCCATCTTGTGAGTCTCGCTGTTGCAGGAGTCGATCCTTTGACTCATGTCCATTAGCGCTGTGGGTGCCCCCGGGGTGGTTGCGGTTGGGTGGATACATGTCCCGGTACACATGGGAGTGGCGGTTGGGTTTGTAATCGTCTTCTTCCTCTTCTTCCTCCTCCTCTTCTTCCTCATCCTCCGGGGGGTGCAGGGAGCTAGAGCCACCTCGGTGGAGGGATCGAGAGTCACTGGCCTCGTCAGAAGGCATGAGGCTATCTTGCTCCCCCTGCTCTTCTTCCTCGACCCCCCCTCCACCCCCGGCGTGTGACAGCTGCTGGTTCTGAGACAGAAAGAGAGATGACAGCTCTAAACAATATTGAGGTGACCCGGTTTCTCTTTTTGTTTCACTCCAAAAAAAAAACTACTTATTTAAGACAGAGAGACCCATATACTGTACACACAGTAAACAAACAATTATACATAACACATAATGTGCAGTGAAGTTGACATGGGTTTTAGAAAACATATATCTCACCAGTAATAACAGGAAATTTAACAATTTTCTAAGGCTTTGTTCACACTTTACCCGATTCTGAGTCATATCTACTAAAATCTAAGGACTCACACATCCTCTAAACATTTTTCATGAAGTTTATCTAGGATTTCTAAATATGTTTTTTATAAAGGAGCATATAAAGGAGAACTATTTTTCAGCACAGATAGGCACCAGTGTGCACTTTATACATACATGCCATATCTCGAATGATCAAAATGTATTTAAAACTATCTGAAATGTTTTCATACAGTAAAACAGTAAAAAATACAGTTGTTCTAACTACAGAATGTCACACTAAAATAAACTGCTGCCTGTCTGAACAAAGCCTATAAGTGCTTGGTGTCTGATATCAAATTGTTATGCATTTTCCTCTGGAGCAAAAATTCAGGTTAGTTTTAGAAACAAGTTGCAATCAGAGGGATGTTAGAAGGGTTGCAACATTCACAAAGCATCAGTGTTTGTGCAGTCAGATACAGCCTCTTTTCCACAGCCAAAGTTATTAATTCTACAGGTTTCTTTATAATGCAGGAAAACAGGCAGCTGTATCTACTTTGTGAATTCATCTCATGAAGGAAGATTCTACAGTGTTAAGATCTATCAGCAAGGTGCATAAATAGAGCGGTCTGAGATGACAGTGTGTACAGCTCGTTTAGAAAACTAAAGGAACAGCAAATTAAAGGAAAAGTGTAAAGGGGTCAGTGCGTCACATGATAGAAATGACATAAAAATAGGCCTTTTCAAATGGAAAGTTTGCACTGCCATGGGAGTTCACGTCATTTGATTGAAAGTGTTTGAAAAAGGAGTGAAATTGAGAAAAGTGCCAAAAATGTGGCTGGCTTGGATTTAGTCCTTTTTATTTCTACCTTTTTATTTCCACCCAAACATATTGTTTGTAAGTCTAAGACTTACAAACAATGTTTGTAAGTCTACTCACAAACATATTGTAAACACTACACCAGCAAAAAAACTGCCTACATCACAGCTTTAGAATTTCACAGCTCATCACAGCTTTAGCATATGTATTACTGCTTTTGTTCACCATTGGACAAATTGAGTCAATGCATGAAAAGTATGAGTGTGAGTGGTATGGAAGTATGCATAGACTACTCTCACCTACAACAGCATTTTAAAATCATATATCTGCATACATGTTTTCTTTTTCTTTTATCCAAGTACCACATGGCCTTTTCCATTTGGAGGGGTTAAAGGGATTGGAGGATGTAAAGAAGAATCAGGGTGGGTTTTTTATTTACAGTCTGTGGGGGAGGCAGACTGACTGCCCCACCTACTCACCGCAGGTTTGTTCATTCAATTAATTCCTGTGTTTCAGAGAACTGCAAAGATGTCAGGCATGAATGAGACACAGAACAGACAGGTTCAGACTTACAATATGTCAGTTTTGAAAGTTTCTGTGGACCCAAGACAGTTAAAGGACTCATAGAAAAGGACAAAACAGACAAACATTTATTTTATGACCATTTTTCTGCCATCACAATTATTATCACTTTACAAATTACAGATCTGCTCTGTTAAACTCAAAGACATGACTATTTACAGCCGGTGTACATGAATTGATTAAAGCAAAATAGAATTGAATTAAATCATTAAAAAAAACCTGAATCATTAAAACAGCTGTAACATTAGAACAAAATCATTTGATTTCATATTGAATGAGGTGAAAACATTCATTGATTTAAATATCTTAGAAATATCACCTGTAGGCTAGAGACTGCTGAGGGCGGGGTCATCAGATTTTGCTCCAGTAAGGGATTAAGAGGGGCAGTGCCAGGCAGATGAGTGGCACGCCAGTAGACCTCCAGGTATTCAGCGAGGTGTTCACAGGCATCCTCCAACTGGTTCTCATCCAAAATGACATCAAACATCTCCTGATGGGGAAACAGGGTGGAGCAGAAGATGACATGCAGGGGATGGAATTAGAAGATATTATATCAAATATCTTGTGATGGTAGTCAGGTGATGGGTGATGATGTTGAGCGACAGGTAGGAAAATGGCTCTATGGAACAACATGCAACATGACTTTTGTCAGAATGTGGGTTGAAAAAGCAAGCGCCTACATCACTAAAACTGTAGCAAGGCTGGTGTAAACAGGTTCAAACTAGAATTAACCTATGAGGTTTTCTTAAATAGTTTAGGAATATTCATTCCAAGTGGAAATGAAGAACATTTAAAGTGTTTTGACACCAGTTTCACTAATCAAATTTCCCAATAACACAAAACATAGTCAGACCATGCCTTAAATGAAGTGCCCTCAACACCTACAGTGTTCACTGAATTAGCCATTGACAGTTTTATTATAGCTGCAGGAAACACATCTACACTGTTTAGGTCTGTCACAGAATTGACTTTTTTTAGGTGTATTTATTTATACTCTCAGAAAAAGAGGTACATGATGGTAAAAGCTATGTACAAATGTGAACAATGTGTCACTTTACATTAATTGTGCCTTTCACTGGGTAATTATTAGGGCGGGGGTTTTCAATCTGGGGTCGGGGGTCCCCCAAAAGGTTCTCAGGGAATATTTCAGAGAAAAAGACAACTGAACATACTGTCTCTCCTTTTGTGCTGCATACATACTTTCCAGAATTGTTTATGTTTGCTTTGTAATTATGTTTCCCTTCATGTTTATACATCCAACACTGTGCAGACATTTTTGTAAGTTTGGAAACAGTTTAAATGTCTTTGTTTATATGTTTATATAGACATTTGTTTAAATGTCTATATATATATATTCATCATATTTGGAGGTCCTTGGCATCAACAGTTTGAAAACCCTTGATTTAGTGTATATATTCTAAAGAATAGTAGTATCAAGACGCATCCCATGATGCAATACTTCTGTCTTACAAATGATCAAATGTTTAGAGTATACCTTTGTTGCTTAAACACCATACAAATGTTTAACTTTTTTAGACAGTCTAATACTGTAAAAAGCTTAAAAGCACAATTGATACTAAAACAGCTGATATCTAATTATTTTGATTATCATGAAGTGCATTAACAACATTACGTACATACAGTAAATGTGAAGGATTAAAAACATCTTGTTCAAACTATTTAAGAGTGTTTTTGTTTGTGTGCTTAAATGCCATGAACTCACAGGTGGACACTGGGTAAGTTTATCTGCTGCCATCATCTGAACATTCAAGTGTTTGCTCTGTGATTTTCCCCTCGACTTTATCAAGCGCTGTAAGACCTATCAAGAGAGGAAAGAGGTTAAACTGGGTTATCCTGCTAACATAATCTCAGATTGTTTAACCCTAACCCTACACAGAAACTAGAAGCAAAGCATTCTTCTTTTCAATCTCCACTGATAAGGATTTAACAGTGTTAAATGGTGCTCACACTTGCTCGTGAGACTCACCTTTGGCGAAGAGACTTTGACATACACAATAATGGGAGCTAGTGAGGTTTTAGCTAGCTGTGCTGGATGGTTGACAGTGTCTGCATCCAGAACCACTAGCTGAAGGGTTTTAGCCAGCTCGAAAATCCTCTCAATCTCACTCTGTACCTCCGCTAAATGAGAAATAGATGAGCAGAATATGAGACCAGAAAAAAGAGAGGAAGAAAATCAAGTGATGAGCCAGGTGTGATCTTTAAAGAGTAAGGGTTTACAGTGTATCTTTAATACATGACGTTTATACCCAAACTGGTTCGTGTGTTAGATCTTTCCATGATAGGTCTCTTGTTGAGAACTGATCTCTTGGCCAGAGAAAGGTCAGCTGTCACCCGAGTTATAGAGATCCTGTCAGTAAAACAAAAATTAGGGCCACACAATATTGAAGAAAAATATGATATGCGATATCTTGCTAATTAAATTATTTGTACATTCAATTTAAATGTTATAAATATATTTTAAGAACTGTAAATTATATAACCACCATACATGTTTTACATTATTTTGGGAAAAGAAAGCATCAGTTTGCTATGAGTGTCACAATTTGTTGATCATCTTGTCAGAGCAAGTGCATGCACTCATGCATGCGCCACACACACACACACACACACACACACACACACACACACACACACACACACCTACCTCAGAGTTAACATTCACATGCTAGACTCTCTGCTATCTGCATCAAGTTAAAACTTTGACTATACAGAACTTTTTGAAGCAATAACTGAATCATGTTATTACAAACCATTGCGATGTGCATTACTGCAATGTGCATAACTTAAATGCCTTAAACTGATCAGGAAAGATAGAAGGAAAGATTATACTGAAAGTCTGTCGTAATAACCAATGGTGACAAAATGTCTTCTTAAACCCACCGTCCATCAAAACGATGTTTGAGAAAATCAAACAGAGCCTTCTGCATCATATCTGTCACCTGCCAACAGACATACATATCATTTACATTTATGCGTTTGGCAGACACTTTTATCCAAAGCAATTTACAGTGCATTCAAGTTATACATTTGATGAGTATTTGTGTTCCCTGCGAATCAAACCCACAACCTTTCACACTGCTATGCTCTACCATTTGAGCTACAGGAACATGAGACAGCAAATATAAGAGAAACGCTTCTAGTAGTGTGACACAGAAGGATGTGTGAGTTCTAGCTCTTACCTCATAGCCCTTCAGTGAAGGCCCCACAAGAACCACAGGCCTCATGGATGGTACCACATCGTAAGGAGGAATGTGTTCAGTCTAATTGAGAAAAGGAAAAGCAACATTTTTGCAGATGAATCAATCATATGACTACAGTATCAAGTACACGCTTGCATTTTAAGCAGTATCATTAATGTAATAGCACAGTGTGGTAAATTACAATCAAGTCATGCACTGATATCATTTAAAGCTGTTGTAAGCCAGTTCTATACCACTTACAAATGGACAACTGCAAAAATAAACAGGTTCCCAAACAGGTCTTCAGAAAACTCCACTTTGCCACTTTTGGGTAGCGCCACCTCAAATCTCACATCATTGGTTGAGGGTGGGAAGAGCTGCTGTCATGCAAGAGGCCCCCAGTAAAATTCAGTCCTCTATGTACCCCAGGGGTTTGTCCTTAATGTGGATACAGTTTTTCTGAAATAATTAATACTAATAAGCCCGTAACTGAACATCATTACGTGAGTTTTTTCATAATTATTTGAAGAAAATATGCCATTTTGATATCTGACAACACATATGTGGATCTATGTGATTGCATGTAGAGTAGGGTTTATGCTAAGCTATCAAGCTAATTGGTTAACTGTATGGTAAACTAGTCTGTTAGCTTACAAACTGTAAGGTAACCACACAAAACAAAGAACTTTTTTACACAGCCTATAGCTTTGGTATATAGATTTTATAAAAAGTATATTATGTTAATATTATGATATTAATATAATATTACATTAATTGATGTATTTACATAGTTAAGATAACATACTAAAGCGATTTTGTAGGATTTTTAATTAGGCACTGAACAAAGTACCCATTAAAAGTTCTTTTTCTTACACGACACCACCTCCAAATCTCCAACAGTTTATATTCTTCCATGTAGTTTACAGGCTAGAGTCTGTCACAGAAGCAAGTGTGACTAGACGAGTGTGACTTTTACAGGTTTTTTTTAGGTTTACAGCAGCTTTAAGACTTAATTTGTTAAGCACTGTACACATTGTCCGTACTGTACACACACATGCACACATTCAACAGGCAGTTAAATGCAGACTTTAATCCCATTTGGCATTGGTGTACTTTTGGGCATTTTGTCTATGTTTTAGGAAGAAAACCCATAAGAGGCCCCTCTGGCCTTGTTACGAATACCACAATAAATTCGGTTATTAAAATACCGTATAATAACAATGGCTACACTAACACACCTACCTGTTTTAGCTTCTGTTTGGCTTTTGAAAATGAGAGAACACAAATCAAAACACAAATCAGCTTTCAGATGATCTGGGTTGAGAAGAATTGCTTATATATTCAAGTTCAAACTGTAGGTGGGTGTTATTTTATGGCATTTGACAACTGAAGCTTAAAGGGACAGTTCACCGAAAAATGAACAGTTCACCTTTAACCAAACAGTTTTGGGGCACCTTTGACTTCCATAGTACTATGAAAGTCAATGGTGCCCCAAAACTGTTTTTGATATAAACATTCTTCAAAATATCTTCCTTTGTGTTTGACAGAAAAAATGTATACTTTATAAATTTATACTTTATAATTTATAAGGTTTGAAACACCTTAAGGGTGAGCAAATGATGTCAGAATTTTCATTTTTTTGTGGCAGACTATGTATTACATTAAGAAGATGTGAAAAGTATGAGAACAAATACAAGGCAAGACCAAACTCACTAATCAGCTTCAGCCCTACTGATATTTTGCTCATTTGGGGCAGCATTCCCCTCATCCCCTGTAGAGCAGCATGCCACTCAGACGCTGTCATACTCTCACCTGCAGATGGCGGTGTGGATCTCCAACCTCCAGATACCATGTCGCCCAGGCTTGAGGAGGAGTTACCACTTTTTCTGCAGAGAGAAAACACATTTTCTTTTTGCTGCTTATACCACATACCTTTACAGTGCTAGTAAGTTATCTGAATACTCCCAAAAATGGCTGGTTTTCCTAAACCAAGTACAATCTTTGACTCATCTATTGATGGTCTTCACATGGTCAGTTTTTTTAGGTGAACATATAGAACAACCAACCAAACTTCAGTTAGTTATACAATTACTTGCTACATACTTCCAAAAAAAAACTTGCATCTTGTTTTAGAGCACTCATTGTATTAGCCTGGTACTTTGTATTGTATACTGTAGTTTGTTTCTTATTTAAAAAACTGTGCACAAAGACCAATGGAAGTTGCACAGCAACTAGCCAGCCAATCAAATTAGAGCTTGTGATTTTCTTAAGTTCTTGCCATTGTGCTGTATGCATACAAGGGTCTGTTAATGGTCTAACAGGCACATGTTGATACTGATCTGGATGGACAGGAATTTGTTTAGTAGTGAAGCTACGAATGTGATGAGACAGAGAGTGACCTCTGTTTTTGCTCCTGTTTGAGTCTCATGGCCTCCAGTCGGAGAGGGCTGGGAATGAAGCTGATATCTGCCCCCTCCTTCACCAGCCTTCCAATCCACCAGTCATTATTGTACTTCTGCAACACACAAAGCAATTATATGCTAGCATTAGTTAGCTGACCTACAAATGTTTGTTTGAATGCAATTTTTGTTTGAAATGACCTCTTTGATGTGCAGAAAGTCTTTGGCTTCGAAGTTTATGGCAGCACCCTGTACGGGACAGTCTTCATCGAGAGCCCCGCAATAATTCACATTCGTCTTCACTGCGAACGCTACAGGTTTGCACTGCCGGAAAAAACAAACAAATGTCACACTTTTGTCTAAATGATTAATTTAGACAATTGTAATATTGATTTATATTTAAAAATACTTACAATAAGCTCAATTTACTTGAAAAGTGAAATTGCATGTGATATTGCGTTTGCATGTATTTCTGTTTTGAGAGAATACATCTTGAATTAAGTTTATTTTTTTGTCCATCAGATTTTTTATGCATAATCTTCACTAAATTAACTACAAATTTAAAACAAAAAACAGAAGTGGTAATTTTATTTTGAGATATATTCCTTGAATGAAGGAATTCCTAACTCAGTCTTAATATCTCACACAACTTCTCAAGTAAATGTTGTTTCAGGAATGTTTAGATTTGTAAGATTTTTACAAGACAAAAAATACTAATTAGCTAATTTATGCTAAGACAATATCATAAAGTTATCTATTTAATGTTCAAAATATTGGTCTGAATACTTTGAATTGTCGTGTATGTAATACAGATTAACCACTGTCTTTTTAAGGCTACATGCACTCTGTGCTTAGACTGACACTTTGGTACTGCCCATTGTGCAAAAAATAGCCTAAAGCTCATTAGAGCAGGGTTTGAGAACCTTGGCTCTCTCAAGCTGCAGCTGGGCCTGGCGTTCGGCTTCACGCCGATACGCCTCGCGGTCCTCCTCCGCTGACAGGTCGGAATCCGAAGGTCTGCTCGTGTATGAATCGGCTGAACCCTGCAGGACAGGGAAAAAAGCTAAGCAGGTTTGGCAGAACGAAGAAATGGAAACCTGAAAGATATGGCCCATGACTTGTAGTGTAAACATAGCTTTACACTTGTAGTGTAAACATAGCAAAGTCATTACATTCATTCATCAGTCACCATTAAAGATATTACAGCTGAGATTAAAAAGGAAAACAAAACAATTTTAGTCTGCAAATCATTGAACAAAAACTTTAGCAAATGTACAAAAGTCTTTACCGATGTAGCGACATAAGAAACAGGAATTTAAAATTAGAAGTAGGGCTGGGCGATTTTTCAGATTAATTCAAATTTACGTTTTAACATGATTTTGTCAATATTTCCCGACCACATGATGGTGCGCCTGAGTAACCACGCACGTGTGGGCGCACTCTGTGTAGAAATGTGGAATGAAGCGTCTAACATCATGGAGATGGATGGCTCTTCTGAGCGTGTTTAGTGCAGGTGGGAATATTATGACTTGTCACAGGGCATGTCTTAAGCCTGAAACAGTAGACAGACTGGTCTTCCTTTCAAGAAATGTAAGGAAAAACTATGTTTATCATGTTTCCACAATGGTCTGCAAAGTACTATTAGTTATTTTTTGTTTTACAGACATTTGCAGCTAATAACACTACTGCTACTTTCAGAAATTTTGAATTTGTTTGACATGTTGAGTTCACTGAGATAACAGATTGTTTACATTGGTTAGGATGTGGTATTTTCTATGTTTGCTTTGATATTTGATATTTCATTCATATCTTTTCATGCATAACTTTGCAATACAAAAATACCACTTTTCTTAACTAGATGGTTTTTCAAAATTGCTAATAAAGAGAATGTTATTTCAATCATGTAGTTTTGTTTTATGTTGGCTAGTAAAACATTTAAAAAAAATCAAAATCGTGAATCGGTCAAGCGTTCTGAAAAAAAAAACGAGAATTTTTTTTTGCTATATCATCCAGCCCTATTTACAAGTAGCAAACACTTAACAAAAGTTTAATGTACATAGTAAGTTGTACTTTATATATGGGTAGTCTATTTCTCAAACACTCTTATCTATGAAGAACACCAAAGAATACCATACAACGACCATATCATTAGCATAGCATAGCATCAATTACTAAACAACTTACAATATTAAAAAAAGAATGACTTTGAACCAGCAGTGACCAGCAGAAACTAAAATATTCTTTGAAAATTGTTTGATAATGTAACAATGCAGAATTACTGCAACATACTTAATTTCTATTTTTCAATAGGGCAGGAACAGGAAATATACTTTAAAACACCATGTTCTATTTCCTGAACAGACCAGCTTAAATGCTGATGGTCAATGAGTCATCAGATGCATTTTTTTCAGATTGTACAATACTGTACATGTTAAGGTTCTGTTCAATCCGGCCACCACAGGCTTCAAACAAACAAAACAAACAAGCAACTTCACAAGTAGCATAGAGAAACATTAGACACTGAATACCACATGTGTGTGTAATTCATCAAAATCATTAAATACACTGTCATCTGCTCTGTCTCTCTCTCTGTGGCTTACATCCCAACACTCAGATTTCATATGTTGTGCCTCCCAGACAGTGACAGATTACTACAGCACTGGAGCAGCGAGTCTGAGGCTGCATGTAACACAGAAACATCAGTTCCATAATGAAAAACCATTCAGAATTGTTTTTGCAATTTAAAGAGATACAGACATCTATATATAACAGTACTAACTACAGTAATAACAAGGTAAAATGAAGCTTTAGAAATCTTGTGTCCAGACCAACACCTTCACAAACCCCTCACAAACGTCAAAAGTGTCACGAACAAAAAACCCATTACTTGCAAATGAATTTACTTCCACAAACTTTACAAAAAAATCACATTACAAAATCACAACCACAGAAATTGTTCCTACCTTCCTCAGGACAACGTTAAGTGGAGTGTGTTTAATACAATCCCATTCTCTCTGAGATGGAGAGAGAGATTTAGAGACTTCAATCCTCTCTTAAAGCATTGTCCTGTGGCTGGTGGACCTTCACTGGTCCACTTTGACCATCCAGAACGATCAGCTGCGGCTCAGTACCAGCAGTGAACAAAACAGAGATCCAATACCCAAAAGAGGGCAGTTATGACTGCTACAAGAACCTCACACAGCAGAGAGGGTGGACAAGAGACAGAGAGAGAGAGAGAGAGAGAGAGAGGAAGAGAGAGAGGGGGAGAGAGAGAGTATGGAACATAGAAGACAAACGAAAAAGCAAGCAGGCGGTACAAGCTGTTTGAAGGAAGAAAAATGGAGGGAATGTTGGGTAAACAGGAAAATAATCTGGAGAGAAAAAGAAAAAACCACTGAGTCTCACTGTGTGGATGAGAAGGAAGCTTCAAATCCTTCACAAAGCTTCATCAACCACAGATACTCTCTCAACTGTGTCCACCCCATCCTGAAGACCTGTGTCAGCACTTCCTCTTTCCACCATGATTCCATCATCACAGACAGCAGCATTATTGCAGTTGTTCCAAAGTCGTCAAAGCAACACTTCTTAATTTTGTAATATTATTTTTTAAACTAAAATAACGGCAACAGTTAACCAATATGCTTTTGAGTGGCTAATGCCACTATCTAGAGACCAGGGTGGCCAGTATGACACCAATATATACATAATACTATTTAATAATAGCAAATAAAATGTACACAAAATTGCTACTTTGAAATGAATACTCGAATGAATACATTGATATGAATAATATTATATGCAATTAAAGGGACCATTCACCAAATAATGTAAACTGTAAATTTACTCACCCTCATGTTGTTCTGAACTTGTATGACTTTCTTCAGCAGAACACAAAAGGAGGTGTGACACAGAATTATAGGGATTGACAGCCTTAGTCACTTTCACTGCATCTTTGCTCCATACAATGAAAGTGAATGGTGACCGAGGCTGCTATATTCAATCTTTGTCACATCTCTTATTTTGTTCCACTGAAGAAATTTATATGGATTGGAAAAAATGGGGCGAGTATGTTGTTAGTTTTTATTACTGTAAACTATTGCTATTAAGTAAATTATTGCTTTATTAATTGTATATTATACACAAAAAAAATCACAAAAAAGATTTACAGATAGAAACTATGTATTTAAATGTTTACAAAGCCATTTGTAGAATTTAGAATTGATGTCTAATAATCTGCCAATCAGCAAAGCTGTCAGGTAATTATCTGCAAATGGTTGTATTTTGGCCAGTTCACCCTCACCAATATATCAGTTTACCTAATATAATCGACTCGATTATCAGTTATCATGAGTGGACATCACATTCAAAGCAGAGCTCAATAAACTGATCAGCCACAATCAGTCCTGTCTACACAGCATACCAATGCATTGTTCGAACAAAAACACACTGAAAAAGCATGAGGTGAAACACACGCACTCTTCTTATCTACTGTATTATTCACAATGGGCGAGAGTAGAAAGAAAAGAGAAAGTGCAGATATTAGCATATTAGTCTCTCTCTGTCTCCGAACAGAAGGCTTGTTGTTGCTGATTCAGCGCTTTCATTGTGAGCCGTGTCATCTCTGCTGTCTGAGTAATTAATCTCCCTCAAAACCAAAACATAACTGAGCATGTTAAGAACTATTGTGCTATCGCCTGTGTGGTGAAATTGCTTTGATTTGGATTTATTTCCATTGGTGGACCGACTACACAGCTAAAAAAAGGTGTATTCAAAGCAGAATTTTAAAAATGTTCTTAAAAATGTTAAGAAAAGTTTGAACAGTATCAGCAGTGATACTTTTCTAAGCAAGCGACACTAATTATGTCAATAAATGCTACAGTGCTCACAAAGCAAATGTGGGTTGCTCACAATCCGTGCATCACTATTACATCTTACTCTATTATTCAAATTTCATATATGGTAATGGTAGCATCGGATGGTATCGCATCCCCTACCAATATGACATCATCATTGTTTTTGAAAAGAAAGGAACTTTCCATATCCACCTGTGTCCGAGCCCCTAACTCAGTTGTGCGCAGATGTTTACCCCCACCCCCTTTCTCAACAACCCTCTAGTGGCAGATGAATCTCGCTTCGCGCCCACACCCGCCTTCACCGCAACACCAAATATAGCACAAACCCCAACCTCCCCCCAGCCTTGTTTCCCCTTACAGCACACAGATCACCTCCTTCTCCTTGTGTAATCTCAATAGATTTACCATATAATTTATCCATAAGACACCTTAATATTTCAACATCAACATACACCCAAGGTTATCGAACTATACTACAACCTCGTTGCAAGGCGGGAGCCATATAAGAGGCAATAATATGTTGGTAAGGCACACGACTGTAAAGACAAGAAACATCCTCTGCCACGTACATACAGTAAAAGCACACTGCTACAGCCAGAATGATGAAGGTGGTTGATGATTAATTAGAATATGACACTATTATATTTTTGTCCTGTTTTCCTCTAAAACGATGGAAGCATCCTTTAATTTACTCAATAAGCAGAACTATTTAAGATAACAAGAACATTTTTATATTACATTTTTATTTAAAATCCAACAAAATGTTTTGAAATCTAACATTCTGAGTTTGCTGGAATCCAACAAATTTTAATGAGCATAATGCTTAAAATAAGACACAAAAATTGCCAATGGTGTAAAACAAATAACTTCAAGATATGTTTCCCTGAAACAAATCTTAATATTTAGTTTAACTAATTATAAGTAGATTGATTTTGTTAAGGATGATTAGATATTTATACTAGAAAATTTACTACAAAAATGTTTTTGGTAATGTGACTGTTTGTTTTCCTGCAAGAGAAAAAGGAACGTGGGCAAAGAAGAGAGTTAGAACAGGGAATGTTGGGTGGAAACCATGTTGTTAAATGAAGAAATGGAGGAGAAAATGGGACGTTCGGGGCTGATAAGAGAGATGTCTTCTGCTTGGTGAGGCCATTGAGATGCTTCCTCCTATATTTGAATCTCAGTCCTGATTCTGTCAGCTCCAAATAACAGCCTCAAACAAAGTGAGTCGTACGTAGGGGAGGGAGTAGAGAGAGAGAGAGACAGGTATGGAGAGAGACCCATGTCCCATGATGCTCAAAAATGCTGCAGGAAAGTATGTCTCTGGTGATATTTGCATATTAAACAAGCAACATTTAAAACTCAAACTAAATACAAATGAACACTGATTAACAATTTCCATCTAAATTTCTCACTTTTCAAATATTCCCTCATTCATATATATATATGTATATGTCATTCATATATATATATATATATATATATATATATATATATATATATATATATATATACAAAAGTGTGTGTATGTGTGTACAGATATATATATATATATATATATATATATATATATATATATCTGTACACACATACACACACAGAGCTGTATGCAGTTGTGAAATGTAAAATAACAAGCAAAGTGTGAGCTAATCATCTCCACTGGCTATGTGTGTTAGATAATATTCTTCTAACCTCACCTCACTGCTCTGTTACTGCAGTAACCATCACACACACACTTTTGATGTTATGGTGTTGACTTTCTATTAAATTCTATTCTCGTGAGAAACAAAAGCCACAGATGAGATCTCTATAATATCTCATTTGGGAGAACAAAAGGAAACTTTTGCTTAGGTCTCTGTCTCAGATATTTCTCTTGAGAAAAAGACTCAGAAATCTTACATTCATCTCCACTAGAGCTCAGGCTTGCCAAGTCTGTAATTAAAACACCACTTCTGAAGCATTAGCTTCTGTCTCGTTTTAGTTCTAGAACTATTTTTTACATATTGGTAGTGAATTTTGAGTGCATATTGTGTTAAGAACCCCCTGTGATGAAAGTCAGGTTTTTAACACTGTTTATATGTGTTTTAATATGCTTTAAAACAAACCATGTGCAAATTCATTAGTCAACATCATTATTTTCCCAACACAGTCAAAACCTAAAACAGTTTCAAAAATGCAGTTTAAAACTGCCTGTTTTCTACATCACAAACATGTTGTAACCAATCACATCAACGAGGGGACTGAGTGGACCAGGTAGTCCAAGCTGGTGTGAGTGGAGGCGGGAACTAATTTGCATATTCATCCATCCATGTATACCAAATGAAGTAAGAATAGAGTTACCTTCAAGCTATTTTAAGGCATGAAGAATTTATTACACAGGGAAAAACATTTAAACATGTCATTTGGACAATCAAGAAGTCCAAAGTTTTTGGGAATAAAATTATGAACTACAAGGGGGTAGTTCTCAATTCTCAATTCAAATACTTAAATTGTAGTACATATATTTATACATCATGACACAGCTTATATCACATACAGTACAGTGAATATATATTGGCCATTGGCCATCCAGATCTGTAGCAATCAGGAACAATACCAATGACACAAGCAAACTGAGTTCTCTAGGACAACACACACACAGAAACACAAATACAAGGGGACAGACTTCTTCTGGTTCCCAAAGGAGAGACAGAACTGAAACTCATGCAGTCTAGCGGCCATATTTGCACACATCACCCCTCCCTGCGTTTCTGGTCTGTGTGCAGCACATGCATGAGAAGTGCTTCTGCTAAGTGATCCCTAATAATGTTACCACCGTTTGTGAACCGTCAGAGTGGCCATTTGCCATCCATTATTAATGTGATGAATTTCAACAGAGAGCATGGCTACACACCCTACACTGATATCTGAAGCTTCCTTTACATCTCAGTATATTTCATACTCTGATTCCTTGTGAATAAAACAATGCTAAAATCATCTGTTTTCTTTATAAAGTGAGAAAGAGAATGAGTCTTTCATAATAATAATAATGTGAGTAATCATGTGAGTGTGTGTTCAGTAAGTGTGCCTGTCAGATACATAATGATTCCTCAGCATTTATTAAAACTTCTAATTGGGGTGAATCTCAAAGAACACGTTTGTGTCATATTTCACTCCAAAATTAAAAGAAAGCAATTATGCTAAAATAGAACATTCCCTTTAATTACTGTAATACAATATTAATAATTAACTTGTTTGGATGCAATGTATGAGTATGTACAAATAAAGGCAGTACAACAAACACTACACCTCATTATACATACATTACAATTTAAATAATATTTCCGGCATAATAGTAATGGAGCTTGTTCCAGTCCAACCAGAAAGACTAGATACATTTACATATTCCACATTAAATATGAAGCCACAGTATATTCAAGTCACAGCACACACACCTACAATCTACAGCCATAGCAAAAGAAAATAAATAGGATATTTACCTTGTCTCTAAATGTTTAATGTGTTTTCTATATGTTCATGTCTTTCCATCAATAGCGTGTGCTATACTACCATACATACAGTTTTTCTGAACTCCATCATTATCTCCCCATCATATACTCCGCCCCCTTATTCATCTCGCATCATCGCATCAATAATACATCGCATCATCAGCCTCTCTTTCTCTCTCTCTCTGTCTCTCTCTCCTTCTCCTAAGTGTTTGTGTATCCAGTCTAATATTAGACTGATCCATTTATTTTGGAACAAGTCATGTTTACACAACGACTAAAAGCCAAATTTAGCACTAGAGAACCTGCAATGCCTCCTACAAATATTAGCTTCTGTAAATTCTAGCTTAAAGGGGTAGTTTTCCAGCATTTACTCACTCATGTTATTCCAAACCTGTGACATTTTTGTCTTGACAATGGAAGTCAATAAGTGCCAATGTTGTCCAATTACCAATGTACTTCAAAACATCTTCTCTTGTGTTCTTCAGAACCACAAAAGTCATACAGATTTGGAATGACATGAGGGTGAATAAATAATAAAAGAATTTTCATTTTTGGGTAAACTATTCCTGTAAAGCATCTTTTGATCAATGATTATATTTATCTGTGCCCCAAAAACACAGTTCTGTGTGCCATAAGAACAAAGAAATGTTTTAGGAGTCAGCGACAAACGCAGCAGTTGATGATACAGATTCATGGCCACTCTGCACAAACCAAAGAGGGGCACGGCTGAAGTACCTGAGAGTTTGTTAGGCAACAGCTATTTATCTCATTCCTGCCTTTTCTACAGCGTCCTGAAGGGCTCTTCAGTGGGAGGATCTGAGGGAAGTACAGTGTGAACAACCCTACTGATGTCCATTATGTAATCTGGGTCAGCAGCTATGTCTATTGTTCACTGTCCTACCTTACAAACAGTTCTGCGGTGATACAGTGATGGTTTTAGATGGTAACATGGCCTAGCTATGGTATACCATGGTAATCACTGTTACTGGTAGTTATACCATGATATATGTAAAAAAAAACCAGCAAAACGCAGAATAAAGCAATGTCAAAGTCCAAAAGTCATGTTATTAATTCAGTACAATTAGTTAGTGTTGAAAGGGCTGAGCAATATAGATAAACAATAGCTTAAATAGCAAAGTTTTAATATTTTTGACTTAAATGTCAGTTTGACTTAATTTGTCTGAGTGGTTCTTAATAAAAAAGGACACCTGGTTACAATATTGTGTATGTGGGTGCTGAGAAAGGTGGAGCATTCATAGCTTTATTTTACAGCAGTTACTTAGAAATTTGAAAGAAACTTGAAAATTTAAAAGAAACTAGAAACTTGTCAGCCGCATTAAGAAAATAACTTCACTTGTAACTTGCATTTTTATATTTTAAACAAAGATTACAGAAGTTACAGATTGCAGCTTTAATAAACACCAGTAATATTTACTTACATATATTTTTATTAACATGTTTAAATACATACTTTTGTGAAAGCTTTCGAGTGATGACACAGATCATTCACTCAGATAAACTTTATTGAAATTGATTTACAGAAACATACTGTAGCAACTCTTACTATATTTTTGCAAGCAAGGTTTACAGGTTTGCCTGGCCATTCAGTCTTAATAGTTAAACAAATGATAAATGAATTTGGCTTGCTGTCCTCGAAGGGGGCTCAAACCAGAAGCCTAGCTCGAGCTGTAGTAAGACAGAAAAGGATCACAAAACTAATATTAAAAAACGTTTAATTTATAGCTACAAAATCATTAATAGCTTATTATACCCAGGTGTTTATTGTGAAAAATATCAAGACATTTGTTAGAAGGATTCCTGATTTTTAGGTCTACTGCACAACAATTCTTATTTTTCTTTAGAGATGATGGACAGAATATAGACAAAAAAGACTACAAAGACAAAGAGAAAATACAAGGCAAAAAGATGTTTTAAAAAAGGCTGCCAAAGTCTGTGTGTATGTGACTTATGTGGGGTAAGTTTTCAGGCAGTTGGGTTTGGACACAGTCTTGAAATAGATATGCTGTACAGCAGCAGGTAAATGCCACAGTTTCTCCTGCAGAGATGAGTCACAATCCAGCCAGGCAACCCCACCCGTGTCAGAGGCAAGATTTCAGTAAGTCAGTGTGAGGGAACAACAGCACAGACACAGCCATGCAAGCAGCGTGAAACCACTTTCTCAGCAGTGTCTGATTCAGCTGCTGTCAAAAACAGAGAAACAAAATCTTCTATTTTAAGACTTTATCCTGCCCAAAAAACCATACTTCATAATATAAGAAGTAACTGCATAAACCAACAGAATCAAATGTTACTACATGCCTGGCTCCACTGAACGTTTCCCCGTGACTTTCAACATAAAACTGACATGTAAAAATTTCTGCACCACTAGCATCACCAAACGCTCCTGTTTCCTACTGTTTACACAAAAGTTAACCCCACCCCCCAAACTCATGCCACTGGTTGAAGCAATGCTCCTACAGTATGTACAGGGGATCAAGGTCTGGCTAAATAAATTTGTCAGGGTAGTTGCTAGTGAGGGAGATTTCTTTGTCATGCCATCAGCAAATCAGCGTTCTCAGAATGTCATTTTGTCATAATCACGTCTCAAATAATTGGTTAAAAAACCACCAAGCCAGACCTATATGGCAGCATGCCCATCACATACTTCTAGGAGAGCCTGCACCAACAACTTCTACAACCTTAAGCTGCAATCTGTAACTTTTTTGGGTTAAAAATACAAAACAAAACACTTATTAAAGAAAGTGCATCACAGATCAGTGTTCAAAACCTTAACTTACCATACCCTGATTCACAACGGTAAGTTTATAATAATGATTTATAATTTGAGCTGCCAAGCTTTGAACTGAGTTTGATTTAAATGTACATAAACGAAAGTTATAGATTGCATCTTTAACCTGGAGTTGAATGCCTAGCTGAAGAATCATAATTTGTAAGGTTCAACCATCTGGTTACCAGTCCATATCTTTATGTACTATGATACTGGAATTAAAAGGAGAATAAATTGAGAATATATAAATAAACATCAATAAGTTAGGGTGACAAGAAATAACTTATGTAACACCCTGTACTGTATCGCTTTAAGCAAACAAAATCTGATGATCTGATTTGAGCTGTCATAAAGAAGAATAACATGCGTTATTCGGTAATGACTATTTTAACCACATAAACACATTAGAGTATCTTAGCTAAAGACAATTACTGACTTGTGTGACATCTTAAGTCAAAGTGTTATGCTTTTTTATTATTTTACCTCAGAAAATAATATCACACACCAGAGGCCTTTATAAATGTAAAGATTCCATTACAGACTTGTTTTCAGGACCTCCCACTGCAAAGCATGAGTCAAAATTTATGAACATACAAAGTATGATGATTTAACATCCAGCAGCAGACTCGCCAAATGAGCTCAATTAATATTTTAATATTTTAGGAACTGTGATATTTTGGGAGAAAATTGAAACAGCCTGACCTCCTGGTCATGAAAATTAACAACCCAGCTCAATATGTCATCTTTTCTTGCTACACACACATACTTGCATATGTGGTTTATGGGGACCATATGGGGCTCCATAAGCTTAATGATTTTTATATTGAGCAAATCAAACTTTCTATCCACTTCCCCTAACTCCTCCCCTAAACAATCCCTTCCCCTAACACGTTTACATTGTTATACACGTCATTATACATATGTTTGTCCTTGTAAACCACATATACCAGTACACACACACGTCTCTCTTTTTATTTTTGTCACAGATTAGCATATTAAACCTCACCTATGCTCAAAGGCAGATAGTGTGCTGGTCTATAAATGTGTGTTTTCTGTCTTATGAATACATGAAAGAGAAATTTATGTGTCACATTCCACAGGCTGAATATCAGGACAAATGAGCTTATATGGCAGAACAAACTGAAGAATTTGGGTCACTCATTACAGAAGAAATGAACTGATGTAAGGAGGCTGACACAGATGCTGAAGGGTGCCACAGAGAAACTCAGCTTCATGTGAGCTTGTCATAACCAATTTTTTCCTTTTAGTATTTTTCTTGTCACCAGTTCAAACGATTCTCTTAAATAACAGCAAACTCCCTCCTACAGCTGGCTTGGCTGACCTGAAAACATTAATTAAAAAACTGAAGGTTTTTCATGTAGCAAGATGCTGCGATAATCTCAGGGAAGTGCTTCCACCTAGTGGCTACATCTTAAATTACAGCACCAAATGAGACTGACATATTAGGTACATCCTAAAAGCGAAAAACAACTGTTACACATAACACAACTCAGACAACACAAGCTTCTGCTAAATGCCAAAACTAATTAATTAAAAAGGAAATTAGACAATGTATACAGCAATTCAGAAACAAGGGACTTGTATTTTAGGGACGGATACAAGGTATCTCTTTTTAAATGTTTAGTCACACTAATAATAGTAATTGAATGCCACCTGTCTATTAGCAGTAGTTTCAGAGAGAGGGCAAATTGTACTGCTTTAAAATGATATAATATCAGAGCAATAAAGGTAATAAAGATAAATATAAACACAAAACATGTCCCCATAAAATAAAATGAAACCCCACTGTGTGTGTGTGTGTGTGTGTGTGTGTGTGTGTGTGTCTATGTATTTCTAGTTTTTTTATAAATTCAGTTATGAATTTCTTTTTATGAGCCATGTATTCTAACTTGGAAATGAGAAAACAAGACATTAAAAGATAACCGGATATTACTATAGAATGTACAATGTATATACAATGTACAATAGGACATATTAACATTATAGTGTAGCACTAAACTTACTTCATGATACTTAACATGATACTTAGATGATATACTGTGTCTATAGAGGATCTGAATTATTGTAATCGCCAAGCTACAATATTTTTTAATGTTTAAAACAAAAAACTTTATTAATCACGAATTGAAATATAAAACTGCCGATATTGAACATGTACGTGACATGTCAGTCACCTTACCCTGATTCACAACAGTAAATTTATAATAACGATGATTTATAATTTTAGCTGTTGGGTCGGATTTCGTGGAAAATGTGAGTTTGACTTCATTTGACTTCAGCATACATAAAGAAAACATATAAAGTAACCTGCAATTTTATGTTTTTAGAGTGCAGCTTCAAAATATTTTAGGTATTAATATATGAAGGTATATATAGTATATTATGCACTACTGTATTCTGAAATATAAAAATTTATGAAAAATATAATTTATGTTAACTTATATTATATTTAAATTAAGTTCTGGAGTCTATTTAAGAAAATTAACTAATCAAAAGTGCAACAACCTTTGGTGTAAGACTCCAAACTATCGCAGGGCACCTGTCAGTGTCAGCTTTCAGTGAGTCAGTGAATACATAGATAGATAAAACAGGCAGACAGCTAGAATATACAAAATTAGGAAATGATTAAGCAGAGCCTTACCTGTCGTTTGATGAAGCTGGATGTGGTGTCAGAAGACGTGCTCCCATCTGAACGCTTGAAACGGCCCTTGCGCTTCGGCAACTTTCGTGGTAACTACATGAAGACATTCACATCAGAGAAGCCCATTACAATAGCTTCACTACAAACACTCGGTTTTGAGAGCACAATGCTCTTTATTGCTGTCTGCTCTCATAAGTTAGGTGTTATTGTCTAATATAGGGAAACTGGCCTACGGCAGCAGATGTAACTGTTTCTGGAACTGCCGACACAGTGAGGGCTGGAGGAATGCTCACAGTACAGGAAATTTGTTTGGAGTAAATGGGAAGCTTGATGACTAAGTGAAACTACTAATAAAGTTATGTAACATATAAATAAGAAAGCAATGCCTCAATTAATAATCTCATCAGTGAGTTTAGGTTAAACATTGAATGACATAATAGTAGCATTAGTCATCAATACATAAATGTAATGATTATGCGCTTATTGTACATAGGAATCCCCTGACCTGATCAACAGAACTCAAAGCAAAACAATCACCATTCTTGTCAGATAAACATTTCTTCTGGTATTGGATGCATAGTAAGTATTAAGGATGAGAATGGGGAAGATGACCATAGGACTTTGGTTGTCTACAGGTGAGGACCAATATCTGCCAGTAAGTGAAGATTTACCACGCACATACAAGTGATTTATGAAGTACATGTGCAGTTGATCGGTTAAAAAACAGTGAAAGCACAGAGAAAGCAATTATTCGTACTGTTAAATGAACATTAAGCCTAAAGCTGGTTCGCCTGAAGGACAAGGCCTTAGCTGCGATTGGAAATATCAGGGCGGAGGGGAATAAAGAGGAACTGGGAGTTTTAGCGGATTGCGGAGCATCATTAAAACGTCTTATCATTTCGACTCGGATCATTTAAAACGCAACTGCGCCTGTCTGGTTAAAAAGCGCGATAAAGGAAATAATAGAAAGCCAGATTGTGTAGCGCTCTGCAGATATATGAAGCGCTCTGCTTTAATGCATGATTGCTCCGACAACAAGTAGCAAGAAATTAACCATTTACGAGATGATATCAAATGCCATAAAAGTCTTACCTGGAAATAGTGCGATTGAGAAGCGCTTTCTACACCAGACAGAGGGTCTGCGGAAGATTTGGACATCTTTACTTGCACCATCTATTTGAGAGCGCAGGGAGGCGGGTGCATGGATGCATTGGTGCTTATTGGAAGAAACCGCGATACGAAATGCATATGAATGCCGAGAAAGAAGGGAGTCTCACGACTGATGAACAGTGAAACCAACCTATTTCATCCATAAACGTAAAGATCCCAAATGTCTACATCCACCAAATGTAGGTGTACAAATGCAACGACTGTTTCTTTTGCATGCACCTTTTCTAGCGGTGTGTCTCGCGCCACCTTGTGTGTGCAGAGAACTCTCTCTCCCCCTAGCGCATGCCATGTTTGCATATCTCTAGTACAGTCTCTACATGTGTTTGTGTGTCTACAGACATTTGTTCCTCAGCGACACTTACTTACCACATTGACAAAGGAAACGGCAAGAATTGTGCACATTTTCATTTTCCCAAATATCTAAATTGTAATGGTATACAACAACTGGCATGTAATATGATCTTTCTTTAAATACCACACAAAATTTCTAGAGTGCAATAAAAGAGTAGTAAAAATGTGACAATGGCCCACATGTGTTTGCAATTACAAGTAGGCAGCTCTTCGATAACCTTGATCAATGTTATGCGTTTAGAGCAGCTGCAGACATGTAGATGAAAGCAGTTTCAGACACAGCATTAGAGTGCATGTGTGTTTGACTTGAAGCGATTTAAAAAGCATACAGAGCTATCTGTCCTCAAAATAATCTCACAGTACTTTGATGTCATACACCAATCGCTGCACAACCCTGCTTCAAGGTGAACACACCTGCACTCTCATACTGTGTCTGAAACCCACCCCGTCTCTCATATAGCGCACTATCTGGTGTCTTTTTTAGTCGTCTCCAAATTCTGAGTGAACATTTTAGTTCCAGAATCCCAGGTGACTTAGTGAATAAGTATACACTATTACAGTTTTTCTCTGTTGCTTTCGTGCATTTTTCAGAACAGAACTGCATCTCAAAACTACTCGTTTAACCACCACATATTTTTGTCACTTGCGCACATCATATCAGCAATTTCTCCTTGTTTTAAACAAACTGCAATTGCTTTTGGACAAGCACGGAAATTACAGTGTACATCTGTTGTGTTTCAAACAATTCCTGTTGCTTTTGTTATGCTGTGCAAAATGACTTGTACTGGTTCTCCGTTGATTTGTCATGGCCCCCAAAACAAAGTCATTATTTTAGGTTGGAAGTCTATACTATCAAGATGGGTGAACATGTTCTCAGAATGTCACACATGTCTATACAGATTTGTACACATTTTGAGTAGATGTTTAGAGAATGTGTCCAGAATTGAGGAATTTCTCTAGGTGAGTCTTCGCTGCCACTAATGAAGGGGAATATGTGAAACACTAGATCAACCAATGAGCAACCAGTTCTGTGAAATAGCTCAGAAGTGCATCTCATGACCCTGATTTGGCAGGTATATATGGACAGAGCACAACACAGTATTCCACTTTCTGACAATGGAAGATAAAGGAAGAAGAGGAAGAATGCATGGTGGAATTGTGAGTTTCCACCATGCAAACAGCAGACGTAATGTCCCATAGGCCTTCTGTGGTATATGTATTGTTTTGCCCACTTTGTTTTCATTTCTAAATAGGCTATGTATGCTTTCCTTTGTTCTTTAGTGCTGTATATGTGATGCAAATACTTTACTGTGTATTCTGTATGTCAGTGCCAGTACCAACAGTAAAAACGTAAATGTGAATCCAGTCTTATATTTTGTTTTGATTCTCCCACATATTGTAATGTGACACTTGGTGACCATAATCTGCAACACAGAAAAGTGCATGCTTAGGCATTCTCAGACGTTGTCATCAAAACCTTAGCCACAGTTTACATGTGAACGTACTTTGTGTACAATGTTCTACTGACAACATGGCTAATAATTTTGATATTGTGTGGCTCGTACATGTTGTTTCGAGAAATGTGCTTACATTTTTGCACACCACAATTCTGATCTGAAAACTGCATGAAAGCAACAGAGAAAAACTGTTAAAGCATTTACACCAGACATACAGTGAGGTAAACAACATGGGACTCAAACACTGGTCTCCCAGGCTAGTGTCAGCACACCAACAACACACGCCACTGAGCCAGCTGCATAGAGGCTTGGCAATAACGGCTCATAAGCCAAAAGCTCTTAAAAGATGTTTTGAGAGAGTCAGCTTGATGCAAACAATAACTACGCCAGCCTGTCACCAAAGAGCGATGACCCTCTGTAGGGAGGGTGCCAGACACACTCAGCCCTGAGGACTGACATTTGAGGGGAGGTACTAGATAGATGAGCTCCACAAGGAGTGGAGGACCCTCTATAGTGAGGGTGCTACTCCACGCTTTCCTCAGGGCCAGAAATCCAAGGGGACAGTTTGCTATAACCACCATGAGCAATTGCTGCCTTCTCGCACCCACAAGACATTATCTGCAACAGCTCCTTATAAGTAGGGCAGGCAGGCTGGCCACATCCTGCTTATCTTGGCTCACTGGCAGCAGCATGATATCCAACAGATCAGGGTACACAGATAAAAGCTTTGTCTGAGTCTTTCCCTGAGTTGAAGACCCCCTTCAGCAGGGGAGCGGGAAACCCTCCTGCAAACCCCACAAACAAGCCCCCATGCAGTCTCAGCAGCTGTGGGATGGGATCCGCGGGGCATCTGCCCAGGCTCACCCTGACAGACAGCCAGACGAAGAGCGGAGCTTCTTCTGTGAGAAACACTTGCAATGTTCACACTCCCATGAAAACTCCCTCAAAAACTAAGCACGCATGTTCTTCCCCCAGGCACACAACACATAATTCACATGTGTCCTTGGGTGTCAGAACCCCCTGACACAGAGGGACTCACTTTCTGAAGTTCTTTCCAATATGATCCATTGGCATCTTAACACAAGAACAACAGACAAATGGCTCCTGAAGACAAAAAGCTCAAGACATGCACTACAGATGCACTAATATACTCGCAGGTGCACCTGATGCACATCAAGCACTGCCGTGGACCAATTAGATTAGGCATGATTACATATGAGATTCAGACACCAGTCACACTGAAGCGTCAAACCAGATGCAAAGTCAAGTTTTCATCACACACACATACTCTATTTTCTTTTCCTGCCTTTTTCTGTAAAATAATGTCATTGATTTTATTGCTATATCAAAAAAAGCATTTTCTGTTTTAGGTGTGTTCAGTATTAAGTTATGTAATTTTTTTTGTTTTCTTAAATGGTGTATAAAACAGGCTGTTCTCATTTGCTGCTGTTTTCTTTATTTTTGGTTATAAATACTTTAATTTTACTTAAAATTAAAATAACTTTTAATTTTTTTACATAATTTTATAAATAATTTCCTTGTTTCAGGTGTTACTCACTGTTTCCAAATGGTTTTCAGTCTTGCTCCCAGAGACCCATTGTAGCTCTAAACCTATCCCTGATCCAGCAAATCAATGTTTGAATTAGCTGTTGGATTAGGGTTGGTGGAAGAAGGATTGAAAATGCCAGATTCAAAGTGTCTTGTGATGGGTGCATGTCCACAGGTTCTTCCTTAATGTTTACACCGTCACATTGAAGCAATTGTGCTGTCAGTCACGTGAAATTAAACTCCTCTGGCAGCCACTAATTGTCAGATGTTAAAATCATATGACCAGTGTTGGAAGGAGATGTGACAACTGATGCACTGACAGCTGGACCATGATGTGATGATTTAACAGCAGGACGCTGTCACTGTGTAATCGCAGGTGATGAAGAGCTTTATTTCTTCTGTTTGTTTTGATTGTCCTAGTTGCAATGTGATTTCCTGCATATGGTTAATGCTGAAGTGACTTATAAACTTCCCTATAAGTGACACAAATCAGTAATATAATGTTATACATTGTATATAATAGTTTGCATCATGATCTTACTACATGTAAATGATAAATAAGATGGGTGTGTGCTTAATAGGTATACTTATACTACCAGTTTGGACACACCTATTAATTATATATTATTACTATTTTTATCATTAGAATGATAGTGAAGTAATTCTGAAATAATACAAATTAAAGTATGGGTGTGACAAAAAGTATATCTAATTTAGTGAAATTTTTACGTTAGAACTATTTTTTCTGAATCCTGCTTAGCACAAGTGCATTCTGGGATGCTTTTTAAATGGTACTCTGGGTATTCTTTTTAATCACTATATGGGTCAGCTCATCCAAATAAAAAAAAAACTTTTGTACAATTTCAAAAAGAAATTGATTTGTAAGAGAACAATTATTTTTAATTAATTTAATTTAGGAATAGGCCCTTTAAATCAGTTTCTTACTTTTAATGTGTCAAAATGACTGGTCATGTATATAAACATGCAGAAGAACTGTTAAATGTATATAAAATGTTAAAGTTTCACCATTACAATTCTAGAATACACAAGTTGCCCTCAAACAAACACCAGTGCTGGATCAAATAAAAGCACAGTTTCCCTGGAGAGCACGGCCCTACCTTAAGGCAATGAGGAACCATATGAAGGGCAAAGATCTGGCAATCTAACCAGACCCATTTGTCAGCTGAGCATTAGACAAATAGTCCTGTATTTACTTTACCCTTTTAATGTGTCCCGTCCCTTCGGAAAGTAAAAACCAGCTTACAGAGGCATGGGGTTGGGGAGGGGGGTGTAACTTAATTACAATTCTGTAAACACAGCATACGGAAAACATAACCCTGTTTTTTGAGTTCTAAAACTAAAACTGGTTTGTTTAAAAAAGCATTTGTCTTGACTTCTTTGATGCTTACTCAAATGCGCCCAGCAGAATATATACCAGACATTTACACAATAACCATCTGCAGTCTCAAATGTTGCACAACTGCTTTTCATACACAATTGTTGGTTTCTGTACACAGATACTTACCTGAATAAAGGGTGTATATTTGTAAAAAGCCCTGAGGTCTCAGTCTCTTTGGAGGGACCCTTGTGCAATTGCAGTGTCCAAAAAACAGTGAATATATAACATCAAAGTATATAACATCAAAGCTGCAACAAGGGTTGGGGCAACTTATTTCCAGATGTCAGCCCATTGCTGGTTTCTTAACTGAGACCCCAGGGCACAATTGGGCACCATTATCTCAGCACATACATCCATACTTAGAAAGAATATTGCATAATATACCATTGCATAATATATTTTTATAGTTATTTATAAAACCAGTTTCTTTTGAAAGTCTTATCCTAGCAGAGCACCTGTTGATTGACTAAACATGTGCATGGTTTAACACAGATGTGTGTTTATGAGTCTGCTTTGTAGTTGCATAATTCCAATGACCTATTTGAGGTTAAACTGACTCAGCAATGTGGTGTGTGTTCCGTGCAAGAGCATTTTCATAACAGTTTAATGTTTTTTAATGTTAAACAGTTTTTTTTACAAGCTTGACATGCAATATATTTTGTTAACAACTATGCATAATAATTTGACATCTCTTCTTTAGAACAAGACAAGCATGTTTTTAACTGCACTGTAAAAAATAAACTTGGCAGCCGTAATTTTTTAAGTTTAATCAACTTGGCTATAAAAGTAATTTCAACTTAAAAAATTAGGTTTTCCAACTTTCCAACTATTTCTTGTAAATTTCCTCAACTCCACACCAGTCAAGATTACAAAGAGTAAGTTGAAATGACTTGTAAAACCAAATTGGTTAAACTTAAAAATTTAAGTGTGCCTTCAGAGAACTTGTTGATGTTCTGTATTGTAAGCTTGCAATTTGTTTTGATAAGAGGTAGTCTGCCAAGAAAATAAACATATTTCATTCAATCATGTGCCAAAAAGACAACATTGGGGTTTATTGGTAGTATGATGGAGCTCAGTTAAAGTTAATTTGGTTTAAATATGGTCTGGGTGTCCCAGTGACAACTAAACATTTTATTACAGCACATACTAATGCCTACTGTGGTAAAAACTAACCACAAAAGGTGGTTAGCCTTTTGTGGTTAATGAAATTTTGTGGTAGTTTAATGAAATCTGGGTGTGACCAAATTAAAAAATAACATTCAGGATTACTGACTTCCATCTTTATTTGTCTGTTTTAAATAACATAATTACAGTAATAGATAGATAGATAGATAGATAGATAGATAGACAGACAGACAGACAGACAGACAGACAGACAGACAGACAGACAGACAGACAGATAGATAGATAGATAGATAGATAGATAGATAGATGCAAGTGTTGGAGAACGACAGGTGAAAAGCAGTTGGCAGTGAGGAGCGCTGGTTGTTCGCAGGCCTTTAGGGGGAGTGTTGAGGCGCGTGGAGACTGGCATCGCGTCTGTATGAAGGGGGAGAGGCTGGGAAACGACGGGAGCACAAGCGAGAGAGAGAGCTTCGCAGTCTTTGGCCCTATCCCCACGTCCTCGATGCCTGCAAACAACACATCGCCCTAAACGATAACAAGGACATTAAACAATCCAACGATCCCTTGTGTTCCAGACGACGGCACCCCTTTAGTTTTGAAATGGAGAGATGTCCATGGTGAGTCAGATCTTTTCCTAGGGTGATCAGTCATGTTTTATGTAGGGCTGCTTTCTAACGCGGTTTCTGACGGCCAAACGTTACAACGATTATAACCGCTTGGCCTCTTACTGCGTTTCTTTTTTATATAAGACATTTTGGAGGAGTCGAATGTCAGAAGTGTATGAGCGCGCGAAGTGCTCGTGTAGCGCTGAGCTCAACCTCATCTCGGCTTTAATGCAGCATTAGCCCTGAGTTTTGACATGGCGAATAACCAATGGCCAAACGAAACACCCTCTGTCCATTCAACACCAGTTCAATCCTGCTCAGCTGTAATGCATTGCCGAAGTTAGTATTGTTTCGAGACGTGCTAATGTAATACCTATATTAGTTTGCACGGCTGATATTGCCCTGTAGATCGAATAGAAAAATGGGAAAATCGAATAGAAAAATCATGTAATTTAAGTACAATAGCAGGCACCGGGTTGTAACTACAATCGATGTTATGCAAAGCGCTTAAGACATAAGGCTTAATGTTCATCTGATCGTTGAGTTGTGCGTGTTAGTCAAGCGCTGCTGCCCATTTGAAAGGAGGCGACGATGACTGATGCGTTGGAATGTTTCGCACACATTATGCTCTTTATAACACGTCCACCGCAGAGATGGAGCGAGTGAATGTGTTTATGGCCTGTAGTGCGCTATCATTTCAGCTCTTCGGGTGAAGGACGGGGCGCAAAGGCTGCATAGCCTGCACTTGGCGGTCGGGTGTGACATGCTGTGTTGCCCAAGTATGCGCGCACTGTTACTGTAACAGCCTCGGCACGGTCACTGCTGCGAATATGGTAGACACACTGACACACACACACACACACATAGTGTTATGTAACGAAACATCTCCAAACGGCCTATGGGAGAAATGCTGCATAGATCTTCTAGCAGCATGAGCCATGGATGAAGCTCTGAAATGATGCAGCATGCATGTGTTATGTCAATGGCGAAAATTCGTTGACATTTGTATGTGTACACACGTATATCGTAAAAAGGCATTTTTCTCGTTTAGGTAAAAAAGCATTGCAGATTTGATTTATAATCGAACTGTGTTCCAAAATGCATACGAGGATTTGATTGATAACGTAGTATTTCAATTTAATTAATGCGACACTGCGATCTTCATTTTTGTATTATGTAACAGCGAGCTGCTGTTTAAACGTCGTGCAGATGTCCCGGAGGAATACACGCATAATACGGCTACGATGCACATTACAAATACAACCGTGGAGCAATCCTCAGTAATACGGCCTCTGATCAAAATGATTCAGACTATAGCCGACAGGTTATACATTCTGCATTCTGTCATTAATGTGTTGGCGTCATTGTCCGTCAAAATGCACAAGACGAGCGGATATACGTGCCAATCGAGAAGTCAGACACAGTAAGGATGTTTTTGTTTATACATCAAGATGACCTGCTTCTCCAGATGTATGAAAGAAAATGATCGTACATGATACGCCATTTGTTCATTAATATACAAGTAGTGTTCATTATAATAATCCATTCGGCCTGACGGGAATAAATGATTGACAACTCGAGTATGCGAGATCATGTCTTACCTCTGATTATCCAGCATTGTGGGATTAAGCAGACTGCTTTCGTATGAAATGAGTAATTGACATTGATGTGAGGTAGCGTGGCGCAGTCTATAAGATTTTGACTTGTCTCTATTGAAGTGCTATAACATGCTATCCCTTACATTTAAGAAAAATAATTTAAGCCTTTGAATAATTAGACAGTGGGGCATATTGCTCATTAGTAAGTCATTAGTAATGTTCATGCAAAATGTAATTTAAAGACGCTTCCGTATACAGATTCA
Source organism: Chromobotia macracanthus (assembly GCA_036877525.1). Classification (NCBI taxonomy): domain Eukaryota; kingdom Metazoa; phylum Chordata; class Actinopteri; order Cypriniformes; family Botiidae; genus Chromobotia; species Chromobotia macracanthus. The sequence goes on from JAZGTH010000006.1 coordinate 11,809,935, forward strand.
AAGTAAATATTACTTCATTACTACCATTATTGTTAACATTGGCAAGTACTTATAGTTAAAAAAAAATAAATTGAGTAAAGACGAGTAAAGAAATGCAGGGAAAAGAAAGGGACATGCATGTTATTATTTAAAAAAGCTGTTATGAAATTGCACTGATTGACTATGGTGATTTAAAATCTCATAGATCTTGTAGCAAAACAACGCTATTTATATAGATTAAGATCTACATTTGAACAACTATAGTATTTTTGCAGACATTCAGTTTTCTTTACTTATTAGATACTCTTTGCCTTGAAGATGTCGTACAGTTGTTCTTTAAGCAGAATGCCCATTCTCTAACAGTGTGACCCACAGGTATGCTGGAATAGCATTAAAAGCTCAGAACCTTTCCAACAGGACAACAGGACAAGATTAGATATGAAACATACATTTAATGTTACTGTTTCTGAATCTTTGTAAACTGTTTGCTCAGAGATGCTATTAATAGTTACTGTTAAGGTAGTAAAATATAAATTGATTTAAGATCTGCATAGCACTTAAAAGGAAATACAGTCAGTTTAGGGAAATTAACCTTGTGACTTCCATATCAGCTTCTGTATTAGTCATTGCTGTTTTATTGGTTATTGTACATGCACTTCTTTCATATCACATGGTTCAGACAATGTGTTCTGCAACAGAGATGTTTTCTTTATTCTGGTCATTGATTTGAGCTCACATTGTTTTTTAATTGACAGGCTTTTTAGTCAACAGATCCAGATGGCATGAAGATACAGCTGAAGTCTCAGTAACAGATCTTCATATTCATCAGGTCGGTCTGCTGTAATCAGACAGGACTGGACTGCCTGATACTCCTCACTGAGTAGTCTGAACTCTGAATTCTTGCTTTTGCATATCCACTGCTCTAAATGAGTGTCTCAGAAAGAAAGACCAGGGCTGGGGTGTATACCAGAACCCATACAGGTAAAGAGATCCACAAAATTCTCCTGTGTTACGTAAGCTTCACAAATACTTACCTAACCCTAAATGAATGATTTAATGTCTTCACACAGATTGTGCGTCATACGTTATGATACGTTATGTGCATGTTCACTGAAAATAGTAGAACAATAAAACAAAATCTTTAAAGCTTTAGTAAACAGTTTATGCAAAAACACACCCAAAATGTTCTGTCATCATTTACTCACCCTCACATTGGTCCAATCCTGTATGTTATTTTTTTTTGAGAAAACAAAAGGAGAATTTTCATGCAGCGTTTTTGATACAACGACAGTTAGTAGTGCGCACGTCAAGTTCCAAAATGGAAAAATAACATGAAAAAGTCCAATAAAGTGACTTTTTTTCTCCGTACAGAATGTCCTGGATCAACGGCTTCCTAGTGGCCAGAGTGGATGATCGTAAGACTGCTTGGGGCGAGCGCAATGGCAAGAAGTCCAAGCGCAAGGTTGGCTCCTCTCTCTGCAACCCACGCTACATGAGCTGTCTGCGGGACGTGGAAGCCATGGAGCCTCCTCCCCAGCTGCCCCACGGCCAGGCCACCCGATCCGGAGGAGTAGGGGGGTTGGGAGGTACAGGTGGGGGCAACTTTGGCGTGCGATGCGGATGGCAGGAAGACCACTACGGGAAAGCAGGGGGTGGGGGTGAAGGTGTGGGGCTTAAATCTGTCAACCTAGGTTTTGAGGACGGTGAGGTGAAAGGGCGGAAAGGGGATGGTTCGGGTTGCGATGGCTCCAGCGAAGACACGGCCAGTGGGGCAGGGTCAGTGACAGCAGCGTACTGCTGGCAGCGGGTGGTGCGCGTGTTCCAGTCCAAGAAGTTTCAGTCACGCAAGCTGGAGCGTCTGTACCAACGATACTTCTTCAGGCTGAACCAGAGCTCCCTCACGATGCTGATGGGTGTGTTGGTGATTGTTTGCGGAGTCATGCTCACCTTTCACTGCATACATGGACCGCCTGATGTGGTCTACGCCTCCGTGCTGTCAGTGGCGATGGCCCTCTTCTTGGCATTGATGGTGGTGTGCAACCGAAATGGGTTCCACCAGGACTACATGTGGATGGTCAGCTATCTTGTGATTGGAGTGCTAATTGTGGTGCAGGTGTTCGGGGTGATGATGGTGGCCCCCCGCAGTGCCTCAGAGGGGATCTGGTGGTCTGTTTTCTTCATCTACATCATCTACACACTGCTGCCTGTGCGGATGAGGGCGGCAGTGCTCAGTGGGGGATTGCTGTCCTCCATACACCTCCTCACCACATGGAGGATCAATAAGGAGGATGAATTCCTCTGGAAACAGGTAGATCTGACCACTATGGTCCTTCATTATGAAGAAATAGTTCACCCAAAAATGACAGTTTTGTCATTATTTACTCATTACTTAAGTTCCAAACCAGTTTGCTGTTTTCTGTATGCAGTATTCGGTGGGAAACAAAAGGAAACAAATGTGAAGAATCTTCTCATCTCAACTGGCAAGACTTTCCATTTCATTTCAAGACAGAATTTTCATTTTTGGGTGAACTATTCTTTTAATCCCAACTCATATGTCCAAACAGCATCTCTCTGGAGAAGGTGTAGTTTTAGTGAACCTGTATATTATGTATTTCTTCATTATGTATACAAATCACCAAAGTAAAATGGTACTTACATGATATGGTTGCTAAAGCAAAAACAGCATGATAATCACAAGGTTAAAGAGCAATTGCATCATTTCAGAAAATAAAATTTCTATTAGTAATGTAGGGACATGTAGGTTTGACTGCTTTCACTTTTTACTTTCCAAAATTCTACTTTGTTCTATCTGTATTTACTGCTCTTATCATGGAAGTGTTTAATTATGAAGATTGTGTCGGTTATGCAAACACTCAAAATTGGATTCCAGTATAGTAATCAGTCACCTGATCATATGTACACTTCCACCCACAGCGTTAAACTGACATCCGTGAGTTTGCCGTTTTGCATTGAATTACATTTAGTATTTTTGTTGCTTTTGCAGGGTTGACAGGCATTACTAACATGGATATTTTATTTCTGTTGGAGTTAGTAGCATTGAAAGTGCAGTTTGGTTTTAAATATTGCACTATTTTCTGTCTGCTAAGAATGTTTCTTTGTAAGTGCCTGGTGTGTTATTTTGTCTGTTAATTGGTAATTTATTGGAGTGGAAGACATTCATTTAGTGGATCAATTGTGTTAAAGCTAAGCATGTTAGGGGTCAATGTGACTGGTCAACATCAGAACACATTTTCCAATGGTTCTGCTTTCATTGTATTGATTCAACTTGGTTGACAATATATGTATGATCAATGGTTACTAAAGTCCAAACCTCCAAACCTTAACAGAATGGAAAAATTGTATGGCTGCAGGATATAGATTCTGGCAAGGTAACAGGCTAAATAGGCCTTGGGCCCTTCGTATTGACTCACCTGACAATTACTACGTTTTGCATGTTAATATTTTCTCAAAATTCACAAACATATTTGTGCATTATGGCATGGATTTTGGAACTGACACAATTTATTATAGCTAAGCTGGGAGAATGTGGCGCTGGCAACACCAAGGTCATGGGTTCGACACACAAACCTGATGTAATTCATATGGTGAATGTTAGCTGCTCAATGTAGTGACTGTCAAATGCTTTATTGTAAGAAATGTACTTAGCTGATGAATAAAATTTGAAAAGATGGATTGTTGCAGTACAATGATTAAGTTATTTTTTTTACAATATCGTTGTGTGTGTTTTTTTTGTTCTTAAACATTTTGAAAGGGTGGGAATTAACTTCCAGTCTTCTAATGAAATTGCACTGGAGTGCGCTTCTGATACATGCTAATATTAGCATGCATCTTGAGTCTGAACTGCAATGGTAGCATGTTCTGAATTTGCTGTGCCAGGCTTTGGCTGAGCTATCTGTGGCCCCAGCGTGTTGTTGTGAGTCAAGCCAAGGACCTCGGGGGTAGGATGAAGGTCAGGCAGTGTTGGTTGAATGAACTGCCCTGACAGAGGAGATTCTTTTCTATCCTCATGCTCCTCCCATGAAAATATCAACATCATGTTAAGCACTGTCACCCAGGCCTCTGTGCCTCCTATATAAGGAATGCATTGTACTTTACTTTAGGGCGTGTGTGTGGGGGTGTTATGGGGGCAGGGTGAGATCTGTGTGTATGAGGAGAGGGAGGGTGGGGTCTTGACCTTCAGGCCACTGTACGACTAGCACAACCATAGAACTGTTCACTTCCACTGTACAAGGTAGTGAGAGAAAATAGGGTCACAGTAAACAATGAGGAGGACAAAGAGGAGCGCATGGCCTCTTTAATGGTAGAAACAGGAAGGAACAGTTGCATAGGATGCACTTCCATCCTTTAATTAAAGGACTACAGTACTAGACAGCATATATGGTGTGTGCTCTGCTGGGACTCTCAGTCATAATGGAACATTGTGTAAATCCAGCCAGTTTATCTGCATTATTCATCAGTGTTTGCAGTCCATTTCTGACGTCTATCAGAAGCCTTTAACATTTCATTAAGTCAACACAAGCTAAAATGACATTTTTCTTCTCACACAGATAAACTATGAATTTGTTGAGTTGGTCTTTGGATGTCGTACAAATATTGTGACATCAAAGAGACTCCAAATTCAGAAGCACCAGAAATATTAGTCAACATGAAACACTGTTCGCAATCCAGTTCACTTCTGTGATGTGGCACATCTTGTGATTTGTGACATCAGTGATAAAAGTGACATCAGTGATAAAAACAAAAAAATACAGGGTGGAACTAGTATTTTGCATTTAGAAGATTCTGAAAAATTTACAGAAACTGTTGTGAGAAATCAAATAAAAGGTCCTCAATAAAAGAGCAAACAAAAGCTGATCTGTTGTTAAGAACACTAAGACACCACAGCATTCTCTTCAGACAAGGTGCTATTGTTTGTGTTTGGAGAAAAAAGAATAAATGAGTAAATTATTTAATATCCACAGCAAAATATGGGGTTACCTACTGTTTAATCGACCTGGTGGTTGTATTCTGTCTTTATGTGTCTAATTCCATGATGTATAATAAATTTCTATGCCAGTAAAGAAAGAAAAACATACATTTACCATGTTTATTTATTTTATAAACCTGTTGTTTGGAAACCTGTGTTGTTGTGGTGTTTGTCTGGAAAGGACAACAAAAAAAGAGTTAAAATGTAATCTTTTAAATTTCATATTTTTTAATGTGACCTTCATTGTCAATCATTTGCTTTAGAGAAAGCTCTGATGACAGATGCACTTATCTCTAATAGTGTGATGAAGATCTGTGTAGAATTCTAAGAAAATGTGGTATTATATAGTCCATTATCTAGTCCATAGTCCATGTGATATTATATATGGTCCTGCAGTGTGGACACTGCATCTAGGCATTTCCCCTTTCTGCTGTGACTCATTAAACCAGCACGCTATGTGTATGTGTAAGACAAACTGGGCATGTGTATGTCTTCAATAGTCTATGTGATCTGAAACCAGCCATTTACTGCTGTACAACATTTTATCCACAGTGAAATTAGATATATGTTTTTTGTCAGTACATTTGTTCCCTGAAAATCAAAACTGAGACCCCAGCATTAGTAGCACTATGCTCTACCATTCGAGCTATGGGAGCGCTCCAGACCAGCTGATAGACTGTGAGAAGTTAAAACTGACCACAAGAATTACGACTGGGTGTTGTTTATACTGCACCATAGATAGATCCTATTTATAGAACAATTCATACAGCCTGACACCTCTTTTAAGTTTGTGCACATGTCTGGGCTCTCGTACAGATTTATTATAGTGTTCTGAATCCAAAGGGGTGTTTACATTGCTGTTCTGATGACTCAGAAATCTGGTTTCAAGTCATATGTTTGTGTGTGTTTCCCATGATCATGCTTAATTTTCATACCTTATTTTCTTCTTTGTTATGTTTATACATATGTGTACATTAAATTGCATGGATGTGTATTATTGTGAGCTGAACAGTTTTTTTTTTTTTTTTTTGGGGGGGGTGTTTTCAAGTGTATTGTCTAAAATGGTTTGCAGTTTAGTTAGTAATGTTTTTTAAGCAATTATTGAGCGAGTCAGGTGTCTGCCATCTGAGTCATGGTGTTGTTAAATATTGTCTGTCCAGTACCGGTTTTAACCTGTTTTATTCTAAGATAATGTAAAAAAAAATGCTGTTTCCATGCTGATACTGACTGTTGCTGAGGATTGCTGGTCTGGTACCGCTTTAGCTGTTGAACCAGCGTAGCTGTACTGTTTACTATCTAACCTTAATTATAAAGCTGGTTGACCAAAGAGTAGGTAGGTGGAGACACCAGCACGCTCACTAGTATAGAACAATGGCAACTACATCCAAAACAGAACAGTAGGTTGATCACATATATAGGGTCACACTGGGGAATATTGTTCTGGTGTTCTGGGCACTGTGACAGTGAGGGCCCTACTATGGTCATCCATCGTACAGCTTACTCGATGAGTCAGGCCCCATAAATTTATGTGACAGCCCTGTGTATGTATTTACAACCACTACTTCCAGTGAGAAGAGCTGGTTTATATTGAGAAAGTTCCCTTTGCTCTCAGTTCAGTATTTCATTGTGGTCATGAAAACACACTGACTGGAGTTTGACTGCCTTGCAGAAGCAGGAGAGAAGATCTAAATCTCATCACTTTTTTCATTTCAATCTATGGGGCACATGATCTAAGAAATGATAAAACAGTTAAAAAACCATATCTAGGGACTAGAATATTTAAATTTGGGGCACTTTGGACTTGTAAGCAATCACTTAGTAACACCCTGGCAACCTCCCAGAACATGCAATAGCACCATGGCAGACATGTCTTCATGAGCAATCACCTAAGGCAGGAACCAGCATATTGTAAAGACTTGGTGAGCTAATTTTACATAGGCTAGTAGACGACCACCCTCGACCCTGGCAAGCCCCATCAAATTTTTTCAGTGTGAAAATCTGTTATTTTATTTCATGTGTAAAGTAGACTTAGTCATGTAGTCATGTTAATTCTAGACTATTTAAACTAAAAGTTTTAAGAGCCAGATGGTGGAATAGTGGTAAGGATGAAATTCCTACAGTACAGTGACCATGGACAGCTTTAGTGGAAAATGTCACTCCATAGGATGTCTCTCTCTCTCTCTCTCTCTCTCTCTCTCTCTCTGTCTCTCTCTCTATTCTTCATGTATCTTCTGAACTTATGAGTGGCTGTCTTTCTGAAACCAATTAACACACAACACACAAAGCCAAAACAAACACTTTCATATGCACAGTAAAAGCTCCTGTTTCAGCCAGTCAAGAGCTCCAACAAACATCAGCTGAGCTGTCAAACTGGAATGATATTTCTCATTTCAGGCCTTTTATTTATTACAAAACATGTTAGCAGTTTAAATGAATGATGGTGGAATGTTTTTCACAGTGCTCTGACTGCAACGATCAGCACTTATTGTATTCTGTGTGGAAGGAATTGTTGGTTTCTGGGCTGTTGCTATTTGTCAGTGTTGCTATTTGTATTTTTCTGTTTTTGTGTGTTTGTGAGTGTGTGTTTATATAGTATATTGTAAAGTGTGTGTTGATGATAAACAAAGTCAAAACACAAATTTGCTCTTCAGAATACCCAGCTTTAGGGCATTTTAGCCTTTGTTTGGTCACATGTCCAGCATTTGGTCACCAGTTTTCAGTTTTTCTTGACTCAATGACCGTGTCTATGTTTGGAATGAAATGCTTTCAAATACTTTTTGTTTACTTACAAAATAATGAACATTGTACACTGAATGCCGCTCACTGTTACAAACAGCAGTATGCTACATTGTTGTCATATGACATTATCAAGGTGTCTATATGTCTAAGAAATCTTTTATAATTAAAAGATGAATATAAGATGAATATATAATGAGGCAAAATGCAGAATGTCTATATTAAAGGCTATATAATATAATTTCTCAATCACAGGTGAGTGAAATCGGACAATTTAGTAGCCATTGGCTAATTAAAATATTTGTAGTCATCTAGCATGAAATTAGGTCGCATATACAAGTTATTTACTCGCATTGTAGAGGTTTGTGTAATTTGCATAATTCTGATAACAGCCATGCAGTACTGCTTAATTGTCTCTTTATTCATACTTTTCTTTTTCATATGTTTATAGCCTGTTTGTTAAAAGTTGAAAATATGGAATACAGAATTAAATTGTTGCTTATTGTTGATTTTCAACTGCAATCTTCTCCCTGATAAAAAAAACTTAAACCAGCCTAAGTTGGCCAAGATGGTGTTCAGCTGGTCGACCAGCTGGTCTCCTAGCCTGACCGTCTGCCCAGAACCCCAGAACAAACTAAAAGACCAGTGAAGCTTTATGCTGTTCTATTTCATCTCCAAGAGGATGCTAAAATCTTATTTTTGTATGTGATATTTTCTAGAGAAGGGGATTTTGGGATAAGTAGTCAGAGGTGTGTTTTTAGCATGAGGCGAATGTGATACTTTCTTCAGAGCTGCTCTGATGAATAATTACTGTCTCAGTCGCAGCTGCATATTAACAGTGCCAATGATGCTTCTGGTCAGAACTGTTAGCGGGTATGAGGAATTTTTCATCTGTTAATATGCTAGATGATTTATGTATGATTTTACACTTTAGTGTTGCACCATTTCATCCAGAAGTTGTGCATATTTGTACTCTATTAATTCACTTAATTTCAAGAGTCAGCTAAACTAACACTGAGCTATAGTGCAGGTTAGAGTGATACTATTATGGTATGGGTAGGCTGTCATGGTAACGTTCAACAAATTCTTTTAAAACCTTATAAAAATGAATGAGAACATATAAACTTAAACTATCAAACATCAGACTAATTATAAATGCTTCTGTTTTTGTTATCGTAATTTAAGCTGTCATGTGTAGTGTAGTGTAACACAAATTACAAATCACAAATTGGTTTAAGTTTTTCCCTCACCCACACAGCCTTGGTTATGTAGGAAGAAGAGTCTTTGTAGAGGTGGAGAAAGTTATTATATTTTAATGAGATAATACAAGAACAAAGTTCTTTTTTAGAATAAAGGACATAGATGAGTTGTGTACAATAAGACCAGAAACATACATTAGGAAAGTTTTTTTTGGTTTTGGAAAATTTTGGTTTTGTGCTGCTGAATAATTTAAATGATTTGGCCTTGCAAAGATTTTTGCTGCTCTTCTCTAGCGTTGAGTTACAAGTGAGCTGTGAATTAAACAAATGTCCCATCCAATGACAGCTTCTCCAATGAGTGTAGTTAGCCATGTAGAACATTACCGTGGTTTCAGGATCTCTGTCTGTAGTATCCAAATATTTGTCAGGCCCTATTTGACTCCCATTTATTTTGGTTGTGATTGATGTACCCAAAAAAGAAGAGGAAATAAATTTAACCTCTAAATAAAAATACTGTGATATTACATATTCATTCTAGTTGTTTTGGTCAACATTTTCACCACACAGTCTTATCTGTTGACCAGCAGGCTGGGGTTTCACTGACAGGGCTCATGATATCATGGAAATGGTTTTGTTTTGTGTTACACACAAGAGATTCCTGGGACATGATGCTGTCTGCTGTTCCTGAAATGTCAACTGTGTGAACAAAAACCTCAAACGCTAATGCTGGCTTTAGTTTGCCTGTTTCATTACGTATTTCTGTAAACAGAGCTTTAATCATGATGGCCAAGCTTGTTAGGCTGAAATATAGATTAGAACTGGGAATGTCTCTCTCCCCTCTCTCTCTCTCTCTCTCTCTCTCTCTCTCTTTTGCTCTCTCTCTCTTTGTCTTTCTCTGTCACACACACATTCTGAGAAGAAAAAAGTCTTTGAATGGTACACATTGTTGCTGTTTGCTCATGTTTTGGAGGGGGTGGAAATGTTGGGGGGGATTTTTGAATGAAGATAAAGCATGTGGTTTACAGAAATGACATTGAAATGACATTCTTGTAAGAGCAATAAACAATGGTATGCTGAATCCATCTAATAATATGCTGATATTTGTGCATGTGTGTGTATTTTTGTCCCAGTTGAAGAAAGTGCACAAAGTAACAGGAAACAGTTGTCACTCCTCTTTTGAGTACCTAATCCCCTTCTGAGTTCAGTTACTCACACAGTGGCATCTGCAGTCTACGACATTCACTCCTGAAACATTCTGGTAGTGTAAACTGAATAGATTTAGATGTGAACAGAACTGGATGAACAAGGAGCAACCCGAAATTAAAGTCAGACACGAGCATGTAGATTTAAAGCAAAACACAGGACATTGTGAATGAAAGACATCCTAAATTTAGAAACTGAGTAAAAGATGACTCAACCTTTATTACTTTTTCCATTGCTCAAGTGTCAAGGTTTTGTATCCTTCTCACCAGGTTACACATCCTTGTGTGTTGTCCCTGGATACATGCTCTTTCTGAACAGAAGCCTTGCAATAAATTCCAGCTTTGCTGAGCTAATGACATACAGGTTTGTTGGTACTGGGGCACAGTGATATTTTGAATGTTCTAGGAATGTTCAAAACTTCTTTAAAGTGATGTATTAACATTATTGCTTGGTTGTAAGAATGTTATTCAAAATGTTTACATTCTGTAATGTTTTTAAAATATTCTACTAACAACTAAAGAAAGATGTTATTGATATATATCATATATATCGTTAAAAAACTTCTACTAACATTATTGCAAACGTTTTTTGATAACTTTGAAAGAGAACATTATTCAACATCTTTTAGAGAACATTATCCAACATTCTGAGAACATTCTCTGTTAGCTGCACACAAGACTGGAAAAGACTTTCTTGATCTACTGTAAGTGGTAATCTGAATGGCTGACCTTACGCAACATTCAGTCTGTTAGTCACACAAACCGCATGACAAAAGTCATTTCCTTGAGCCGGCCAGCCCTGTTTACTGTATGATTTCATGGCATGGAAAAGAGCAGTACACCGCTTCTTTGAAATCTCTTTCTTCATCTTCTTTGTGTTCCACAAAAAAGTCATACAGCTGTGAAATGACATGAGAGAGACAGAATTGTCATGAATTATTACAGCAATGTAATAATAATTTTTTCTGCTGTGTTTTTTGTGGAGTGTAAAATGTATATTTTGCATTTTTAATTAGACTATGCATACTTGCACATTTAAAAACTGTAAAGAGAAAATATTGTCAAATGAATTAATAATATTTCTATATAAAGAAAAGCATATTTACCTCTCCCTAACATTTAGTTAGCATTTATTTGAATTTGAGTTGTAGAGTGTTTAATTTGGAACCTGACAGGCCTGTTCTAGTTAGCATAGTTAGCTCAGGACTATCATACAATCATGAGTATACCTGCTTTTGCTGTATGTGTAGCTTTCAATCAGAAAGCATGCTGGATGTCTGTACTTTAGCCTGTGCAGGTCTGACTTGGACATGAATGTCAGTTATTCCCATTAATCAGACTGAACCTTCTCATGATAAGAGACTGACTGTGGTGGAGACTCATCACTCTGTTCTGTATGACTCCAAAAGATAAGATAAAACTTGTAAAAAAACAAAACTAAATATAGAGAAATGCCCGGTTTTCTTTTTGCAGCTCTGGTGTATGTAGAGACAAAGTTTGTGTTTTTAGTAGACTCACATGAATGTAGATGCTAATACACTTCCAGATGCTTCATACTGAGTCAAACAGAATACAATTTACTCTGTTTCAGCAGCAGTGTCTTGTCGGTCATTGCCTTCTTAGAGGACATGCCATCGAATTTACAATTTTCCCATCATCCTCCTATTTCTGTCTTTTTTAAAGGTCACCAAATAGTCTCCAAAAATTATTCCACAGTGAAAAGCGTGTGCAAGTATAATGCTGCAACATATAAAAATATTTATATTTAATATTTGTCAGTTTATAGGTTCCAGATTAAAGTTAAATTGTGCCATTTTCAGAATGTTCGAATACTTTTTCTTATCACCGCTTAATAAGCAGTGACAATTAAAAATAATCAATTTATAGGTTGATTTCTCTGAAATGTGTTTAAGCACTTTTGCTTCGTGGCCTAGTTGAGACTATTAAAACACATGTTTGAGCATACTGACATGGCAACATTGGTTCAACCAATGGCATAAGTTTGGGGCGGGGCTCTTAGCCTGTTAACTTGACCAATGGCAGAAAGCAGATGAGGAGAGTGTGTCTGGAAAGCAATTATTATTTTTGCATGTTTATTCGGTGGTGCAAGTTATTGCAAACTTAAGGACAAATCCTAACCTTATAAATGACATGTTATTACAGCAATGATTGATCGTGAAAACTGATCATGTGGGTTTAATTTTTTTTCTTTTATTCTGATTGGTTATGGTGGCATTTTGGGCAGTACTTTGAGGACTGATTGGTTAGTATTGCGAGAGCGTGCTGTCTAGGGTGAAGAACGGAGCACTGAGAAAATATGGCTTCAAAAGTTTTGCGTTTTGAGAGGAGCACATCCACAGTGGGAGTTAAGCTTTCTGGTTAGAGCATAACTTCAGGTTCAGGTTCATTTTGTGCAGATAGATGCAAGTTGTAATATTACATTTGTGTGTCTAGGATATCTCATTAATCTTATATAGAATGCATGATATAGAAAGCGTTTCAGTTTACCACTTCAGTTTTCAGTTTCACTCTTCGGTTTCACCTAACGCAGCGATTCTTTTTAGATGTTTCTTTTACAAAATCGTTAAAGATGCTTTATTCCAGCTGTGTTATTTTCCCATTGTAGTTTAACCAACATAATTTTTTTTTCCCGTCGTAAATGTTTTTGTCTTTTTTCTTTTTGTCTTTTTAACAGTATTTTAAAAAAATTTAAAACCTCTTTATTATTACCATGATGCACATGCCCAACCCCCAAATACTAGAAGACTTATTTTTCAGAAATTTGACAAAAATGCCCATCTCTGTTTAGAACAGTGGTAATCTTTTTGTAACAACTGTTCACATCTTGTCTTATGAGGCCACCAATCATTTTTACACCCACCATAGGGTTTTCCCATTTTGCAGGTTCGTCTGGCCATTTGAGCAGATGTTTGTCATGTTTGTTCAATATGCATCAGACAATCAGCAGTTAGACTGTAAGCAGTCCATGGTCATGCGGTCTGAGGCTGAGCTTAATTCATATCCATCCTGATGATGAGCTCCCATATTAGGTCATGTGAAACTTTGGAAGGACGTTGTGGAATTTGTGCTAAAGTCGTGACAGCTCATAGAAGACCACGCCATCCTCACACCTCCTTTACAGGACCATTGCTTGTTTGCTTGATAACACTCAGGCACATGTTGTGCTGATTTAAGGACCAGTTTTGCAGTTTGATTTGGTTTTGTAGGAAAAGGTTTTCTCAGTGTCTCCTGGCCACTTTTGAAAGTTGAATTACAGCAGCAGGTCTCTGAGGCATTAGCTCAGTGTTAAATATTCTCATTGTTCGGCTGTGATGCCACAGAGGTAGCACATAGTCACTAACCTTTCACATGTGCATAAGATCACAGTTCAGCTAGGCAGATACAATGGCTGTGTCCAAATCCTAAGGCACCTAATTTGGTGCCTCAATGCCCAATCAGTTAATTACTAAGCAGGGAGTATTTTGTGTATAAAGGTGCCTCATTTGTACATTTCTCTCTCTGTCTATCTAATGCCACATCAAAGACCCTATGAATTTGTTTTCTTTTTTGTGAATGATTTTATCTTCTATATGCAAATTTTGCCAATGTTTAGGAGCACACTAGTTTATATACCCTTATAGTTAAAATATTCCTACTAAAAGCCAAAAACTTTAATTTTGATTAAGGTTCATACTCGTATTTGATTGAATCAGTGAAGTGCAAGATTAATATGTTTTGCCCTTTTTCCAGAAGAAAAAATGTGTATATGCTAAATGTTTAATTTGCTAGAATATTGATGACCTCAAAGATAAAGCTAACTCACAAAGCTCTAAATTTTATTTCATAAGTCTTCAAGCTCAGACACCATGTGAAGTGTACAGCATATAATGATCAATAGGTACATGTTCACAACACATTCCCAACACATTCCATCAATCTATTTCTGTCCCTCATTTTATCCTCATGTTCCACACAGTCACTTATGGCTATAGTTTTCTGTACACCCATGGGAGCACACGCTTTGTTAAAGCTCAATAGTTTCACCTTACCAGAGGTTTATTTGCAGATGCGAGGCGTATTCCACCACCCCACCCGCTTTAGCCCCTTTAGTAATGTCATAGAGGATGCAAAAGCCAGACATAATCTCCAATGATCATAATGGCTTTATACAATATCTGGAGCAGGCACAGGTAGATAAACCAGTGGAGAGAAAAGCAGACAAGATAATAATTACAAAACAAACAATGATAAAACACATCACATATACTAGGAGGTGGTGATTAGTGGTGTAAATCAGACATCTCCTCACAATACGATATGATCTCGTTCCCATCCAGCGATACAGTATTTGCCAATACAGTGAAAAATTCAGTGATACAATTATGATACGATTCATCTGGAGGTATATTGATTAATTTTTCAATATGTGAATATTATGTGCCTAGTTTAAACAACCAGTTACATTTTTATTCTCACAAAAATCACAAATGTTTACAAATTACACGGGTTTTCTTTTAATGTTATTAACAGCAGACATTTCTCTGATACCACAGCTTTGTTGCATCGCAGTCTGACACACAGGCAGACAGTATAGTGAAGAAATGAAAATACGCGTTTGGCGCAAATGCATAGTGCACGTCATGTTACGTGAAGATGTGAAGAGTGTCAAAATAAATGTATTGATATTTTACATGTAGCATCGATGTATTGTTGGACATTTGATCAACATATTGATCTATATTGATGTATTGTTACGCCCCTAGTGGTAAGTAGATAAATAGACACAAGCACAGGCAAAATCATACTTGATTATTGCTGAGCTATGTATGTTCAGGTACTGATCTAAATTACATTATACATTTTAAAAATTATACATTTTAAAGTTTAAAAATCAAACCTGAATTAAATTAAAAGTTGAAAATGTAATTTATGCACAGCTAGCATTACTTGAAAAAATAAACAAAGAAATGTATTTACTTCATGGGTTGAGTTAATGTTACGGTGTCTTTAAAGGCAAATCAAATTACTGTTGATGTATTGTAGTTATAGGACATCAGAAAAGAGGCAAATATAACTATATGCAAAGTTTTATTTACAAGGAGCAAATTCTACCATTTGATTCAAGAAAAGCATATTTGCCCCTCTTAGGCTTCCATTTTTAAGTGCATTACAGTAAATACATTCTTTGCTTGTTTCTGTATAACTTGAGGGATGTGAATAATTTTCCATGTTCATCGAGTACATGCCACAGGTGTTGTTGATAGAGCTTAAGTTGTAGTTAACCCTGAGCATTCCTTAAAAGGTCCCTGTCCCACCACTTGAAGCAATAAAAAGGCGGTAGCCAACACTGCGAGTGAGCTGCTATTGTAATATCTGTTTTATGAAGGATTCTTCATGCCGCCCATCGACTTTTACAGGCAAAATTTGGCAGGCACCAGAACGAAACATGTAAACATCAGCTTTTAAGGAAAGAGATGTTCTCAGTGTCTGTGAATATGTCACTTTAAAGCCAGTGTGTGAGAAGATGCCACTGAGGGAGTGAGGAAAATAAATTCATTTGATCATTTGCAAGTGAAAGCCAAAGAAAAAGAGGAGGAAAAGATTGACAGAGAGAAAGTAGGGTGAATAGAGACTGTACGTGGACCAGCACTGGTGATGGTTATTGCTAATAAATCTTTAGCTTGAAGGAGAAAGGTGTCAAGTTGCGCAAAGAATGGCCAAGTGTGTGTTTGTGTGTGTGTGTATAAACCCGCTGAACCCTCTGGAGAGAAGCAAGCAATTAGGGCCTGCCCATGATATACACACACACAACACATGACTGCACAGATCACAGTAATGTCATGAATGCGTGCAAACATTCAGATACATTAGTAATGGATAATTTGGTATATTTTGACTTAATAAAGTAGTGTAACTATAAAAAGACGGTATGTTTCTGAATGCAGAATTCATGCTTTGCAGGTGTTATAAGGTGATATATCAAGCTTTATAATTTGTTTTACATATGAATCTACAAATGGGTCAAGGAGTGTGATTAATTGTTTACATTGCTTTAATGTAAGAATTTGTACAGTATATAATACAATATTAAAACATTCAGTTTTAATAACAACCACAACTAGGAAGTAACACCATTGCAGATGTCTGTTGTCTAAGCAACAAAAAGTGTTTGCATGTGCACATTGACTCATACATACAACACACACACACACACACACACACACATACAAACACACAAAAACAAGGCTTGAGCAATAACTCTAATGTAAACAGAGCTCAAAGCCATCTGCCTAATGTCAGTGTGGCCAACAGGATCTGCCTTTCACACACACACATACTCTGCTCTAGAGCATTATTGTCTGTTGCCTGTCTCTTTGGATACTCATTTTGTTCTGTCTGCTGAAACATGCAGTTAAGACTATCTAACGTCCAGTTTTTATTTTGCATACAGCACCATACAGTAAAGCACTCTGTCTTTGGATGGATTATTTTATGTATGTTACTGTATGTTTGTTTATCTGTATCATTTCTGAGGTTTGGACAACAGCATAGACATAAACTATCCTGTCGACTTCAAGAGGCTCTTAGATTAACATGGCTGCTAATAAACTAATGTTTGACATAGTGAAGTGGGACTGAGACATGATTGTTTTATTGGTTTATAGTTTTGTCTTGATATAAAGTGATCGTGATACACTTGTTCTGTGCATCGACTGGTCGTTCTCTTATGGAATGAATGATGATAAACCTTTAATTAGTGCTGCATGACATATTGAATATTCATGTTACATTTAATATTATTTTGTTGGCTAAATACAATTAAAATGTTGTGAATATTGCAATAAATTTAACACATTTATTGACATTAAGTTTTAAGCTAATGTAATAAAGAATTGTGTAAAACTTTTTTTTACTTTATTTTAGTCATTTTAGATATAGCCTTACATATAACCAAATAGCGAAAATGTAAGTATTCTCCATTAGCATGGTGTTAGCATTCACCATATCATGCTGTTTTACTGAGAACTGTACAGTCAATATTTTGGTTACATTTCTATGATGTGTTTTAATGAACCCCTGTGTCCTATCCTTGACGTGACTCGTGCCACATTTGGCTTCCTCTCCAATGCGCAGACCTCATAATGTGTCCTCTGGTGTGACCTGGAAGTATAATGTTTGTTTAAAGATTTAGGGGCTTGAGAAAAATAGGCCAACAAGTGATCCATGTCAGTTCTGCAGTGCTTTTGGCAGAGTGTAGTGGTGTGAACCATATGACCTCGAGTAACCCCCGTCATTCTCCTATTACCCTCACTTCTCATTGACCCACAGGAAGAACAGTCCTGGCTCTGATTCAGACTCCATTTTTAGATCTGTTCTGGCTCCCCTAGTGCAAACTTCTCTACAGGAAGTAGCGTCTCCAGGTTAGAGGTCAGCTTTTCTTCCCACACTGCAGTTGAGTAAGCCACAGAGTATGACAGATGTCCCAGGATTCCAGAGTGTTGAGGTAAAGCTGTTTTGGCTGAAGTTTCTGTTGATAACAAGAGACATGAATCTGTTTTCCTCCCCTCAGCTGAGCGCAAACGTGCTGATCTTCCTGTGCACCAACATTATTGGGATCTGCACCCACTACCCGGCAGAGGTCTCGCAGAGACAGGCCTTTCAGGAGACGCGAGGCTACATCCAAGCCCGACTGCACCTGCAAAGAGAAAACCAGCAGCAGGTTGGTTCTCCCATGGTCTTAGTGCACGGCAGTTACAGCCACCCAAACATGAAGATATGACCCACTGGGTGGCAGATTTTACTAGCTAATCATAGTAAATGTTTAATTCTTTCTGCAATTTCTGCAAATTAGTTTTTATATTTTTAATAATATTTTTTTATTATTCTAATAAAAGTTTTTATATAATTATTATTAGACCTCTTGCAATTATCACATATTTATACAAATGTTTAAATTATCTGAATATTGACATTGATATTAAGTTTAATTAGTAAATTATTAGTTAATAAAAGTTTAAATTAATCAGAATTATTATTTAGTCCAGTTACAGTCTGGGCCACTAAGCCCCATCCATTTATGCCCCACCCCATATACCATTCTACTCATGTAATTTTGATAGGGATATGAAATTGAAAACAGCAATCTAAATCTGTGATCACAATGGTCATCTAGTCATCCTACAACCGACTAGTTGAATAGTGAAATTGACTAGTTCATCAAATTGTTTCTTTCTTTTATATTTTTAAAGCAGTGCTTTAATTAGTGTGCAGGCAGCCTGGCGAGATTTAGCTGTTGAACAGTGTGCACACTGAAACCCTTTGCGAGAAGTTGCATCTTTGGTACCCTTTAAAGTACAGCTGCCTGCCAATAACATTCATACTCATGTCCCTCATGTCTCGCAATTTGTTTTTGAGCATTCCTTCACTAGCTGTGCATTTTTAATTCTGTGAAAAATGTGTCTCAAGACCTAAGCTTTCTGTTCCAGTCTATAGCGCTTTGTCTTGTTGTTTTGGAAAGCAAGAATGCGTGTAATGTAAAAGCCTGTGAAGAAACGTATCTGATCAGGGTCAGGTGAACCTGAAACCAGCCTAATTATATGAGGCCAAGTACACATGATCCATGGCCAACAGTATATATGCACTGAGAAGTTGATTAATGAAACACAAAGCAGTCAAAGCAATTGTGTAAGTAAAGATGTTTGATCTGTAGTGAGAAAGAGAACTGCAGGATAATCTCTCTCTTCTGTTTTCCCTACACTTTTCAGGAACGCCTGTTGCTCTCTGTTTTGCCAAGGCACGTTGCCATGGAAATGAAGGCTGACATCAACGCTAAGAAAGAAGACATGATGTTCCACAAAATTTACATCCAGAAGCATGACAATGTCAGGTCAGCATTACTGTCATCAAACTACACCACAGTACATGTTGATACTGATTGTATTGCTTAAAGCCTTTAGTATGTATTTAAATAACCTTTAGCAGATTTACATTTTAAAGCATTTTTCTTTTGGGAAAATGTAGTATATATATGTATATATATGTATATATATATATATATATATACTCTGATTACTGTACAATGGTATGGAGATACTGTACTGTTACTATTTCTTTTTGTTAGCACTAACTCAAGAGATAGGGAATAGTTTATTATCAGTCACTTGTGTTAACCCCAAAAGATACTGAACTGAAGCTGTGATTCAATTAAAGTGCTCCATAGTGTCCTTTCCCTAGATCAGAGGGAATTTTAATACACACACAGTCACATACATGTATCCTTTTTACCTCATTCAGTTATTAGAGAAGAGGAGATTGTGCACCCTGGAACTTCCAGTCATTTAAACGAAAGCCTTTTACAGAAAGAATAAAGCAATACCTCAGTTAAATTTAAAGTGTTTCATTGACATTACTGTTTCAAATTAAGGTTTTCCAAAGCATTCTGTCAATATTGGAGTATTGCTGGTAGGATCCGTTGCAGAAACTATACCACTCATAAACACAATAAAAAATCATAGAATTGAATTGGAATTCTCTCTGTCTCTCTCTCTCTCTCTCTCAGTATTCTGTTTGCAGACATTGAGGGTTTCACCAGCCTGGCATCTCAGTGCACTGCTCAAGAGCTGGTCATGACCTTGAATGAGCTCTTTGCCCGCTTTGACAAGCTGGCCTCGGTAAGCAGCAAACTAACACAAGCTTAAAAGGACATACGTTTTTAACTAGAAAAGTGGCTCTGTGTTTACTGTGGTAACATGTTGGAATCTATATTTAAAGGGGACATATTTTTGTCACTTTTTTTATTATTTAAATAATACTGCAATTCAGAATTTTTACCATCAGCATGAAATAACTTCATATATAATACATAACTTTGTAAGTTACTTGCAAAGTTTTTTTTAACTTGGGTGACAAGTTTAAATTTAAGTAACTGCCTTACAAGCAAGCTACAAATGCTTCACTATCCCTAGCACACGATATACAGGTAGTAACTGGCTATTCTTCTTTCAATTTATGGACTTGACATCTTTAAGCAAACTAATGACGTCAAACTGACATTTAATGCTAAATTAAACCCGACAGTTCAAATGATAAATCATTATTATAAACCTAATATTCCGAATTAGGTTAAGGTAAGAAAAGGTAAGGTTGCTCAATAACTGATTTTTGTTTGTTTATAAACAAATAAGTTACGGATTGTAGCTTTATTGTTTTCACGTTGGTGAAGTGTTCTATTTTCTCAAACTTTTGTATCTAACGATTGTAAGATGTGACATTTTCTGGACGAATTTGCATTGTTATCAACACGTTTGCACACAAAGTGTCACACACAAAAATCACACATTTTTACTAAAATCTATCTTTTTCTGTATCACACACTGGTCGGAACAGCTGCCATCTTTTCACAGCTCAGCATGAAGCTGCCATTTCTCCGGCTTGAACTTTCTAATTATCTTCTGTTCTCTTACACTGTGTGTGTCTGTGTGTGTGTGTGCAGGAGAACCACTGCTTGCGGATTAAGATCCTGGGGGATTGTTACTACTGTGTGTCAGGGTTACCTGAGCCCAGAGCGGATCATGCTCATTGCTGTGTGGAAATGGGTGTGGACATGATAGAAGCCATCTCGTAAGTCTCAGCTGTCAAGAGAAAAGACCAGACAAAAACACCTGCAAACAAAAGTATGGTTGAGTTTAATACATGTACCAGGTGTCAACATATGGCTAAATGAGAACATTGACATGAGGTGAAGTGAAAACATCCGCATGAGTTCATGCAGATGTTTACAACTGGAGTGAATTGTTGACCATTAAGAGAGATTATGTTCATAATTATGTCCAAAACTGCATATACTGTATACTATATAAATTGGCACACTAAAAAAATAACTTTCTTTATCAGTATATCAGTATATTTTGTCTTGTTCTCCAGTAAAAATATCTAAACAGCTCTACAAATCAAGTTGTGTGTGAGAATCAAATTGCAGAGAATAACATTATCAAAAACATTTTAATATTGCCTTAGACTTAATTTCTACCTAATTTCAACTATAGTTAAAAATGAAAAAGTATAAAATGAAATTATACAATGATAATAATAAATATATAGATTAGTATTTTATTTAGATTAAGTATTTAAAATATATATAAAATATTTATAAATATATTATTGAATACATTATTGAATTTGACCCTAATTTGAACTTAATAGAGATATTCTGCAAACAGAAGGTTAAAGAATATTCATTGAACATTTATATTCTTTTAAATATTCTATTGCATTGGAAATTCATGTTGTGAATACTGTAACAGGATAGGTAGTATAAGACTTCCTGACAGCATATGTCTGCACCCCAGGTTGGTTCGAGAGGTCACAGGGGTCAATGTAAACATGCGGGTGGGTATCCACAGCGGCCGTGTGCATTGTGGGGTTCTTGGACTGAGGAAATGGCAGTTTGACGTGTGGTCCAACGATGTCACGCTGGCCAATCACATGGAAGCTGGCGGCAAAGCTGGGTGAGAGTCCAGAACAAACACAAATAGATATGCAAATCATAACACACAACAAATAGAAATGCAGTTAGTAAATGTAAAAGGAGTAAGGTTGACTGAACCACAATTGATCTTGTACTGTGTTTTTATTTTCCAGGAGGATTCACATCACTAAAGCCACTCTACAGTACCTGAATGGGGACTATGAGGTGGAACCGGGTTTTGGAGGGGAGAGGAATGCCTATTTGAAAGAAAACAGTATTGAGACCTTCCTAGTTCTGGGATGCAGTCAGAAACGGGTTAGACACAGAATTTTGTATGTATATAGTGTATAATGGAAGCCTGTGAAGCAAGCAGGCAGAGACATACACAAACATTTTTAATATTCATTACATCACATTGTATTTAAAAGCTCACCTAAAATACAAGCAAGCACTACTATTCAACAATTCATAGTGTACTGCAGTAATTGTTAATAGAGATTACATTCAATATAACCCAAAACATTCCTAACTCTAAAGAAATGAGTTAAATTTGCATGAATTACTTTTCAAACAAATACAAACAAATTACTTTCACTAGTCCCCTCAATATAATTCTTCTCCCCTTAACTGTTTCAGAAAGAGGAGAAGGCTATGATGGCTAAAATGCAGCGCACACGCACAAACTCTAATGAGGGGTTGATGCCACGATGGGTGCCTGACCGATCCTTCTCCAGAACTAAAGACTCCAAAGTCTTCAGGCAGATGGTGAGACCCTAGCCGACCTGTCACCTGCCCTCTCTGGCACTTACTTTATCTCACGCTGCTGTTCTTTTTAGCTGTTCTTTACATTTTTTTACATATGCATTTGGCAGATGCTTTTATCCAAAGCAACTTACAGTGCATTTAAGCCATACATCTGATCAGTATGTGTGTTCTCTGGGAATTGAACCCACAACCTTTAAGCTGCTAATACAATGCTCTGCCAGTTGCACCATCTTTCTGGCTTCCCATCTAGCTTTGTCCAATAGCTTCCATTGTATAGCTTTATACTCTTATTGTATGTCAACAATCTCATTTGTGTCTATTTTTTTCTGTAAAATAATTTTAGAAGAAACATCAGAGACCAAGGTGATGCATAAGTGAAACAACTGAGAACTTCATTTAGTCTCCTGAGTTATGACAGAGCAACCTGTGTCTTTATTCTGTGCTCCCTGCTGTCTGCTTCTCTGCTCTTTCAAACTGCTCAGATCTTTCTTCCACATGAAGTTTGTTTCTCATGTAGCTAATAGTTGTTTCCTCTCTTTCCTCAGGGTATTGATGAAACATCCAGCAAAGACAAGTGAGTGGGTGTTTTTCCTTTTAAAGAAGAAATTAAGAAGCAAAATACATAAAACAATTCTGTTAATTTCCGATCCTCTTTTCTTCTCAAACACAGCCGTGGTGCTCAGGAGGCTCTGAACCCAGAGGATGAGGTGGATGAGTTTTTGGGACGTGCCATTGACGCCCGCAGTATTGACCAGCTTCGAAAAGACCATGTGAAGAAGTTCCTCCTCACTTTCCAGACCTCTAGCCTGGAGAAAAAGGTCAGACTCAGTGATAGTGCCTGAGTTCTAACTTCCTGCCTAGATCTGTCCACCCCCTTCCAGATGAATTCATTTGTTCAGAGTAACAGGGCAGATCAGAGTGTGTGAAGTCAAATGCCCTCCATTCTTTTTGTTTACTAAGGAGAAAAGTAGATGAATGAATGCAGTATAGATGGCATCTGCTGTTGTGTTGCAAAGGCGTTGCTTTGTGGTGGCTGGGGTATTCTGAGTGTTGTTAGCAGTTGTGCTGTGCAGTTGTTGTGTAGGATTCTTAAAACGACCCTCTATTGTTAAGTCTATGGGGTTCTTTACACTTGTATTGTGGTTTGGCTGGTGAAAATGGTCTAATCGCTTAGAAAAGTGAAAGTATTAGCAAATTTGTCTTCAATAGGTCGCATGATCTGAGGCATCATTCATGTCTGAGTCATGCTGCAATTTTATTACTTAGGATTGTGGGTTTGTTGAAATCTCTATCCATAATTATGAAAATAAGATGTATGAGAAATGAGTATGATGATTTCCTAGCAACCATCACTTATACATATGCAGTACTTTCATTAACATGGATTGGTAAAGTAACATTTTGATGATGAATGTTTCATTTGGTTGTTTAGTACTCTAAGAAGGTGGACGATCGTTTTGGAGGTTACGTGGCCTGCACACTGCTGGTCTTCTGTTTTATCTCCTTTATTCAGATCGTCATATTCCCTAAGTGAGTGATCTACACACACACACACACACACACACAATCACATGCTTGCACAACTCTGAAACCCTCTGTGTGTTGTTCTGTAGTACTCTTGTCATGCTGGGAATTTACATCAGTATCTTCATCATTCTTGCCAACATTCTTTTCATCTGTGCTATCTACTCCTGCGTGAAGGTAAAGAGGTCTTCACATCATCATCTCTATCTGTCTGATTGTGATACTTCAGTATGTACTAATTGTCTCTTTATTTCTCTCTGTCTTACAGCTCTTCCCGGCTGCAATGCAAACTGTGTCTAAGAAAATTGTTCAGTCTCGCACCAATAGCACACTGGTGGGAGTTTTCACCATCATCCTCGTCTTCATCTCTGCCTTTGTCAATATGGTATGCAGATTCAACATTTCAACACATTCAACATTTCAGCTAACAATCTTAATTATTCAGGGCTTGTTTTTTCCTAAATGTTACTTGCATTAAAAATTCTGTCATCATTTACACGCCTCATGTCATTCCAAGCCTATATGATACCATATAGAGATATATTGCCAAATGTCAATGGCTTTGGAACAACATGTTCCAACAACAATTTTACATTTTGGAGTACAATTTGTACTGTCCCTTTAAATATTTACTTAAATGCCTATGTGTATGCCTGAAGCACAGATTACATTTGTTTATGTACAGTATGAAGCCTAATTTTATTTGTGTTTTTTGTGCAGTTTTCCTGTGACACAGAGAAGCTAGTGGATTGTGTAGCAAAGCAGTTTAACTGGTCATCATCAGACATGGTAACACCATGCGTCATTCACAACCTGTCTCGTTCTGCAGTGGACGGCCTGGATATCTGTCCCAGCAACACTCCCTCCTGCCCCTTCCCTGAGGTAAGCGTGTGTATCAGTCTTAAGAATGTGTTTTAGCACACTAATGATTGTATGAATATCCTCTAAATGTCTTTCCTCTCTATCAGTATTTTAGCTACAGCGTGCTGCTGACCCTGTTGGCCTGCTCAGTGTTCCTGCAGATCAGCAGTATAGGGAAGCTGGCTTTAATGCTGCTTATTCAGCTCACCTTCCTGCTGCTTGTGGAGTGGCCAGAGGTGGCGCTGTTTGACAACGCAGACCTCTTTGTAACTGCCAATGCCCTGTGAGTACTGCTGTAAGCCACTAGAGAGCGTTAGTGAGTTTACAGTGATAAAATAACATGTAACACATTTGTTTAGTAATTAAAGTATCAAATGGTGTGACATGTGGTTTGCAAAGAGAACTGCATATGTAATAATGCAACCTTCATGAAGTAAAATCACTGAAAACCTTCTGTCTGCTGCAAAAAAATATCTCATGACCACCTGTGAACAGCAACAGAATGTTTCTAGGTGTAGCGTGTCATATGTGTCATGTCACATGGAGCTCAATAAAAACTGAGCTGTTTTCATACACTCTGTCATTATTTTTTGTAAACACAATGTGATATTCTTTACATAAATACAGCTGCTTATCTCGCGGCATGAGAAAACATAATTTTTGCATCTATTCCATTATCCCTCTGCACCACGTTTATGTTGCTAAGGGTGCTGCACAGTGATACAAAGAATCGTTGGGTGAAGTGGTTATAGCTGTGTTTTATCATGAATAAAGCACAACTATTGACCAATCAGAATCAAGGACTGGATTTAATCATATTATATTCATCAACACCAGAGCTGTAATTAGACCCCCACTTTTTCATCTGAATACATTTTGTCCACTGCAGTCCCTTTTTTGTGTGATTACATTTATGTGGTTACAATCGTAATGTGTTTACATTAGTGATAGGTGCCTTTGTGCTGTGTATTTGTGTTAAAGCAAGTGTGTATATGTGTTAAAGTAAGTGTTCTGCTGTTCTTTTTAGGATATTTAATGAAACTCTGCAGTGGTAAGTATAGTATTTATCAATTTATTAATTCATTTGTTATGAATTCAAACAAAAGTTTAATTAATTATTTTCCCCCCAGGTCCACTCTGAATGCAACTACTGGTCAGTGGTATGTGTCAAAACAATTATTTATTTCCATTACTTATAGTCCTGTAATAGATGCAGGCATAATTAAAATTTAAACTTTACGAAAAGTGAACTTTAATAAAACATTATAGCTGTGTGCTGTCATTCAAATAATTGATCCTGTGAGTGTGTGAATCAAACGCTGACCTGTTCTCTCAGTCCTTTCAGGGTGACAAAAGTGTACCTGAAGGTCATGACCCCTGTGATCCTCACCGTGTTTGTGCTGGCACTGTACCTACATGCCCAGCAGGTGGAGTCTACGGCCCGTCTGGACTTCCTCTGGAAACTGCAGGTAGAGTCTCTCTGTTTCTGTAGCTGAACTGGTAGAGCATGCAGCTTGCAATGCTTAGGTCTAATCCAAGTCTGCCAAATGTGTAAAAACATTGAGAAACATGTTGAAACTGATTGTTTGGCTATTGCCAACTGGTTTAAAATCTGGTCCACTTTAGAGCTTATTTTGACTGAGAACCACATGGCCCTTGTAAAATGACCAACAACAGTTGGTTCTGTAGACAATGTATGTAGATCAGATCATATTGAAACTGAGAGTAGACTCCATACTCATTTCAGTGTATTCAAACTAGTAATGTTTCTCTATGTCATTCTTCTGCAGGCCACAGAAGAGAAAGAGGAGATGGAGGAGCTTCAAGCCTACAACCGACGGCTTCTCCACAACATCCTGCCTAAAGATGTGGCCGCCCACTTCCTGGCCAGAGAGAGAAGGAACGACGAGCTGTACTATCAGTCTTGTGAGTGTGTGGCTGTCATGTTTGCCTCCATCAGCAATTTCTCTGAGTTCTATGTGGAGCTGGAGGCCAACAACGAGGGAGTGGAGTGCCTAAGGCTTCTAAATGAGATCATCGCTGATTTTGATGAGGTACGATGTCTGGAGATGAAGTAAATAAGGGAGACAAACAATAGAGAACAGTGTACTCCATTACAGTATGTGCTCTTGAGATTATTGATGATATGTTCAAATGTACTTGTCTTTTGGTCGTTGTAGATCATCAGTGAGGAGAAATACAGGCAGCTGGAGAAGATAAAGACCATTGGCAGCACCTACATGGCTGCATCAGGCCTTAACGACTCCACCTACGACAAAGAAGGCCGTTCACATATAACCGCCCTGGCTGACTACGCCATGCACCTCCGCGAGCAGATGAAGTACATCAACGAGCATTCCTTCAACAACTTCCAGATGAAGATTGGTGAGTGTCAAAACTGGAACAACAAGTCATCTGTCATCATAGGCATGATGCTGAAATGAGTAAAGGCAACAGTATACAATGCAAAATATCTGGAAAAACATCTGGAAATAAAACTGATGTTTGTGTGTCTGTAGGACTGAACATAGGGCCAGTGGTTGCAGGAGTTATTGGAGCCAGGAAACCCCAGTATGATATCTGGGGAAACACAGTCAATGTGGCCAGTCGGATGGATAGTACTGGGGTCCCAGACCGTATTCAGGTATGACAGCTCACAGTCTTAAAGACCCGGTAGCATAGATTCACATTTATATCAGCTCAACATCTTTTTTTTTGCTTGCAGCATTATATTGTACCTTACAGTACATTACATTAATTTATATTAGGACAAATGTATCAGGCTATGATAGTTTACTGGATTTCCTGCAGGTGACCACAGACCTGCACCAGGTGTTGGACAGCAAAGGTTACCAGCTGGAGTGTCGAGGGATCATAAAAGTTAAAGGCAAAGGCGAGATGACCACTTACTTCCTGAACGACGGACCCCCAAACAGTTAGCAGCGCGCTACCATGTCTTCGGATTCCTACAATTCCTTGGAGAGGATTGTGCAATGCAGTCCGAAGTCAAACAAGTAGCCATCACTATCACTTGAAGATAAAATACAAACAAAAAAGGAAGATCATTGAAAAAACAAACAAGACTCCAGAGCCACGACGCAGTGGTCATGTACGTGTCTTTGCACCTTGAAGGATTGTTTCTGTTAATAAGCCTCAGGCTTCTTGAAAGATGCAAAGTCTGTTTATTTAATAAAGGCCTTTTATTTGCCGAAGAAAAACGCTGTACATAAAGCACGTTTTTCATGTTTCTCACATTTTATTTTCTTGTTACCTTTTTCTCTCTCTTTTTTCTTTTTTTCTTTTTATTTCAGGGGAATATAAATGCAGGTACTCATGTTTTGTTATAAATTTTCTTTATTTATTACAATCTTGATGTTATGTGCAAAAGGTCCTTTATGAGAAACCGTGTGAAAATGCATACACATTTATACTGTACGTAAAAATGTACGCCTGTATATCTGTGTGTGCGCGCAAAGACAGTATCTGTATAAATTAAGAAGAGAACTAAGAACTATTAAGAACTATTGACCAAAGACCAAAGTATTTAAAAGAAAAGACGTTTGTCAAAACGTTTGTGGGAGTTTTGAATATTATGTATCATTCTGATTTGTTTACCCCCATATTTTTCCTGTTTTTACCATTTCATCATTTATAGTAATTTACACTGACCAGCAATCCGGATGACTGGCAGGGCGATGTTTTCTTGATCAAATGCAGGACTCAATGGCTTCAACTTGAAGTCTTGTTTTTCTTCAGAAAGATGTATAAGATGGTGTGTTTCACTGGAAGGTTAGGGTTTTTTTGGAAGGACAACCAGGTCAGGGCCTTCAACACGTCCTCAAGGGAGACTTCCATTTTTTTGTGTATTCTGCCAACCATTTCTTCTTTTTCAAAGAAGTATTTTTGGTACAAAATAAAATAAAAGGAAAAAAATTGTTTTTTTGGAAGCATCTGGGGACAAGCCACGGCATTGGAAACCACGGTACAAGACAGTTTATCGAGTTCCAATTCATTACAGAAGGACTTTTTTAAAAACGAAAGAAATATATCTATAAATAATGACTGAATACTGTGCTTTGTAATCTCGAAGGGGCATAACTCTTTTCACTGTGAGGTTTCTATGATACGACAAGCTGCTTTCTTGCCAAACTAAAACAGCTCAAAAGCATGTCTGATTGTGGTATCTTCTCTACGATTTTTGTTTGTCTGATTCCATGAAGTTCTAATGTTTGGGTATTTTGTATTACCTCTGTATCCTTTTTTATTTTTATTATGGTTGTTATCTGTTTGATTATAATTCCATTCCAGCCGAAGAGATGAAACGGTGACCTTGAGACGTTCAAGCATGTTGGTACTAACTGATCAACTGCAGTCAGTGAGGTATGATCAGAAGAACTGTATTCCCTTCACTGCTTGTTATGCTTTATTTCAGTGAGAATCACTTTAAAGGGACAGTACACCCAAAAGAAGAACTATACCCTCATGTTCTGAATCTGTATGATTTTTTTTTTTGGGTAACAGAAAAGTAGAATTTTCCATGCAATTACAATGAATGGAGAAGCTTTCAAACTGAAAAACTGGCGCTAGCCATTAAGATAGTCTGTGGGCCCTATTCAAACTTGTGGGCTATATTTAAAGTCTTCTGAAGCTATGTGATAACTTTTAATGAGAAACATATCAAAATGTATGTTGTAAATAGAAGAAGAGCAACTAGCACGTTCTTCAGAATTTCTTTTTTGTTATGTGTTCTCTGGAAAAAAATCATACAAGCATAGTCCATGAGGATTTGTCAATGGCAGAATTGTCATTTATGGGTGAGTTGTACTTTTAAGGGGAAGTCACATGAGAAAATGTATTTAACCCACACATTGCTCTTAGAAGATAAAAATTTGTTGACAAGGTGCATAGTACATTAAACTAAACTATTACTCCAGCTTATTGCTACCATAGAACCAATAGAGACTTCCCATACACTGCATGCATGCAGTGTGAATCACAGTGTATTTGCCTTAATTGACCATACATAAATATATATATAATAACAGTGCCTCTTCTGTATCACATGCGCAACTTTGCTGCATAACCAGGACATAGCCCTTATGGCCCATTAAGAGGCCATGTTTGTTAACTCACCTGTTTCAGAATATAGACATGCATGGCAGCCAAAGCATTGCTGTATTTCTCACTTATAGAAAACTTGCTGTGATAATAGCTCAGTCATTGCATGTCAGTTGATCATGTTTGTACCAAAGGCAGGGTGCCCTGGTTTTCTGTCCAGTATGTGCAATAAAGTGTACACGAATGAAGATTCGGGGCAGAGGAAGCAAGCACAGTATCTGATGTGCTGTGGTCAGGTAGAAGTGTATTTTAGTACTACTGTTACACTCACACTGGGGCCTCTGTCTAGATCAGGTCCGAATGACTCCTGATCGGCTCTGTTTTTTTGTTCACTTTTCGTTTGTTCATTTCGTTGATTTGTTAGATTCTTTAGTCAAAGGACTAGAAAAGGGACTAGCTTTTCAACTTTGCAAAGGAAAGCTGAGAAAAGACTCCTGATGACTATAAACAAACTTCTCCCCTCTAAAATAAAAATGTCTGTTTTATTTGTTTTTGTGATTTTACTTTTTATTGTTTGTTTAAATCCCTATTAAGATTTTATTTATATTTTGGCATTACATTTAACTAACCTGTGATGATACATAAATGCGTGTTTGTTTGCTTCTTTTTTCATAAAATATCATTGATACATGATAGATTTGACAGTGTTCATCTTTTGCTGATGTTAACACTTAAAGCTGTAATTTGATTAAAAATAAACAAAAAACTGTTACAGTACAAGTACATAACAGATCAGTGTTCAAAACTGTCTCCTTACCCTGATTTGCAATGGTAATATATAATAATGATTTAGAATTTAAGCTGTCTGACAGCTTAAATTCTAAATCATTTTGTGGGAAATGTCAGTTTGACATACATAAAATAAAGTAACTTGCAGTTTTGTGTTTCAAACAGAGATGGTGACAGAGGCAGAAGTTACGGATTGCAGCTTTAAGAGTAATTTGTTTGCAATTAATAATAAGGAATTAAATAATCAGACCTAGTTATTTTAATTTCAAGAATATGAATTGATCATCTATACACTGAAGTGGATCTACCTTTGAGTTGAGGGTAAGTAAAGACGACGAAGTTCACATGCTGTAAATATTTTAGAGGCTGCAACCAAATGAATTTTGTGTGTTAAGCCATTTTGTAACAAACACCACGGCTGGGGTAACTTAACCTCTGATCCTGGATCAGTTATTTCAGACTGAAAGAATAACCATAACATTACCATAACATATTAAAAAAAATATTAACTCTATTTATTAACCCTCAAGTTTAGAAAGAAATATTTGTTTAAAATGCTGGACTCGATATCTGCAGGCAATCATAATACATTAAAAAATATTAATATTATTAAGAGTAATATTTAACATACATGTGGACAATTAATGCATTACATTCTAACAACATGGCACAATCAATTTTATATGTACTAAAAATTATGCTTTTGTTAAGCTTGTTTTCAGATAAATCTTTGACATAATGGTATCAACGTGGAAATGTGTTATTTTCCCACACTTTATAAGTCTGAGGTCATTAAAGGTCAACATGGCCTTCCACCTATCATGTTCTTTTGGGTGGATGTCATCCATCTTGAGGTATAACACAAAAAGGCAGATGTAATTATATATATGCCTTTAGGGCTTCATAATTTATCCTTTTGAGGTCAAATGCACCCGCGCCCTTATTGTGTTTGCACTTCCTTTTTGTTGTATTTTGCTGTATTATTGTTTTACAAGGCTATGATATACTGCTGTGTTGCAGCATTATGGATTTCAATAAGTGAACTTCAACTCTTCAACAAAATTGTTCAAAAAGTGTGTGTCACTGTGCGTGCACATCTACTGTGTATGTGTTTGACAGTTGTTGACAAGTGTTGACAGTTTAACAGGCTAGGGATCAAAACAATCAGAAGTTTGGATTGGTCGTAGACATCTCATTTATAAACTTAAAAAGCAAAGGTGGGATATGTATTAAAGCACTACTGGAATTAATGCTGTAAAATCTCAAAATGTTCTCAATATGTTAAACCAGCAGAGCATACATTCTTCATACGTTGTCATTTTGCTGTTTTTGTGTGGGACTACTGATTCTTACAGCCTCCAGTTGAAACCCACCAGCCACACTGCTGACTGTCTGTCAAAGGTACCCGATACTGTTCTTTAGGAGATGAGAGGGAAAACATCAGTGATGCACTGCTCACAAAAGCATGCAATCAAACATGAGAACTCAAGGGGACATCAATCCTTACAAATGAAAAATACTGTGGTGGTACCATGGCACATTTAAATAAAAAAAAATACCATTGTATTATCATGATGCACTTAAAACAAGTTTTTAACATGGCACCAAACATGGAATTGTTGTGGTAAACGTCAGATATACCACAAGATAATTCTGATAATGTCTTAGACTTATTAATTTTGTTGACATTTTGAGCAATTACAGAAACTATACAGGCATTTTAAAATGCAATCTGTTAAATCTGAAATTACACCTGGGTATGTGAACACGCCTGATATCGGCTCTGATGCCAGTCTGAGCTCAGACTTGCAGGGATCCACGTATGTTAATTCCAAGATGAAGGGTGGAAGTCCATACAACGTTGAAACATATGAAAGAAATACACACATATTTGACTTCAGAAGGAACGACGTGCAGGATTAGTTTAATAAGAAAGTGCTGAAAACCTGTATGAATTTGTCGCACTAGGCCTATAGCACACATGCATACCTCCAACATCTTATTTGTTTTGAGCAGATAACATCCTGTATCCAACAGGCCTGTGATAGCCCAGATATGTGGTTACATAACCTAAATTATAACTAGAAACCGAACATGAGACAACGACCGCCGAACTTGTACCGTAAAAAAGCCGAACCTTAAACAGCTAATGTTTAAAGCGTTGTCATGGAAACTTGCACTGCCCCTCATTCATGTAAAACAAATTTAGTTCGCCACGCTTTTGCACTGAAGACCAAAGTTCAATACATTTTGGTAAACCTAACATACAAAGATTAAGTGTAACCTCTAGACTGCAGCATGCGGAAATTAAGCCAAGGTTAAATTATTCAACGAGCCTCACCTGGCATGGTGACGTGATCTTTTTAGATTGAATTGCAATACGACATTTAATTCAAAATAACTTATCTGATGTTTGTAAGTGTGAAACGCCGAAAAGTGATTACAAATCATCACTCAGAGTGCGGGTAAGAGTACCACTTTGAGCTTTCAAAGTCCCATTTCTCGTTTTAAAGAGCTGTATCTATCATAGCAATAACAGGTGATTAGTTCTTGATGATTTCAATGCAGATCTCCATGGAGAATTGTGTTAGTGGTGACTGTGTGTGCTTGAGTTGAGAAAGGGCCTGGTTCCTTTGAAGCACAAGTATAAAGATTCTCCTTGTCACTTTGAAGGAGGTAAGATAAACAGGTAGCTGACAAATGACATGGAAAAGAGATTTATTTGAGAATTTAAGTAAAAACATTTTAATCACAACGCTGTTTATTAAAATAGTTTTACAATAGCACATTTATTTTTTTATGAATACATAATGTAGCCTATCAGTTCAATATGGGGGTATAATACTTATACTAGAAGAAAATATAAACTTTTAAAAGAAGAAAATGTTCTTTAAAATAGTTTTAGATGTCACACCATTTCATTTTCATTTCAACATTTATTTTTCTTTTAGGATGCACATAAGAAGTCTTCAATGTGCACTTCCCATAAAACTGGGTTTCTTGGGACTGACCCTCTTCATTTCAATTCTATGGGTGTTACAGCAGGATCTAGGGGTGTGGAGGTCTGGTAACTTGTTTCTAGGTCTCTCCCTAAAGCCAAGATACAGAGGGAGCGTGGGCTGGAATTCCAGCAGCCTCTGGGATTTTCAGAAGGATATTACAGCACCACCTTTGGGAGAAGGAATTTCAGCATCATCTGAAGATATCAGCTGTTCCTCTGAGTTCTACAGCCCAGAGGAACTTAAGCCTTACATGGAAAGACCTCTACAAGATCCTACAGCACCTGGGGCTGACGGAAACCCCTTCACTACTGGCATGATGTCTCCTGCTGAACTGAAGGAGAAGCAGGAAGGTCTGGTGAAGAATGGCTTCAACCAGTTTGCTAGTGACCGCATCTCAGTTCACCGTAGCCTTGGTGTCGACACACGGCCCCAAGAGTGAGTATCACAGTGCCTGGAGAGCACAGCAGTTCTTGGAGTCATGTAGATTATGTAAATAATTTCCAAATAATCGCTATTTGTTCCTACTTCAAGGTGCATTAAGCAAAAGTTCAGCCAGTGTCTGCGGTTACCCACTACGAGTGTAATAATTGTCTTCCACAATGAGGCATGGTCCACTCTCCTTCGCACTGTTTACAGTGTCTTACATACCTCCCCTGCTGTATTGCTTGAAGAAATATTATTGGTGGATGATGCAAGTACTCAAGGTGAGTAAAGTAAAAGTTTTCTACATCCCCAAACCTGTTTTAAACTTCATCCCATAACATGTTCTGCATCTTCTGTGCACTGTAAATGAATGATACATAAAATCGTTAGAAGAATGTATCCTTAGGAAGGACCTTTATGTACTGTAATGTTTTAGAGACTCAGGGTTGTGCTCTGTAGACTTTGACTAGTTAGCAATGCACTAGAACACATTGTTTTCAGTGGTTTTACCTCACTTCCGCAACCATATCATGTGCAGGAGCAAGCATCCTACTTAACATCATGTTAATAAGGCACAAGTCATGCATTTTAGGTCTCTGAATTATTTTTCCCAGATCATTTAAAAGCCCCATTAGAACAGCACATCCAGTCTCTTGGGATTGTGCATGTACTACGCCAGCAGGAGAGGAAAGGTCTGATTGCTGCCAGACTGTTGGGTGCTCAGGAGGCTGCAGGAGAAGTGCTTGCCTTTCTGGACTCTCACTGTAAGTAGATCTAGATTTTTATCCTGCTGTAGAGCTCCTCATCAGGAATCCTTGACTTTTATTCCAAACTTCTGCACTTTCAGAATCTGCTTGGGCTTCCAAGAGAGACCACAAGGTTTTGTGTCTAAGAAACATGCAGGCTGGTGCTTTAATGGAAAATTTACTTTTTTTAACGAAGTGTATTATGAGCATAATGGTGTTTTTTTTTTTTTAGGTGTTTTGTTATAACAAAAGATAGACACTGACACTGCAGGCATTCAGCATAAAGCTGTAACTTTTAAACATTAGTCTGAGCCATCAGTTTCAGATTTACTCAGTCGTTGACATTGGCAGTTGTTGACTCTATGCATACCCTAATTTTGTCTGTGTTTCTCAGGTGAATGTTTCTATGGTTGGTTGGAGCCTTTATTGGCTCGTTTAGTTCAGAAACCAACTACAGTTGTGAGCCCAAACATTGCTGTCATCAACAAGGACA
This sequence comes from Chromobotia macracanthus, assembly GCA_036877525.1. NCBI lineage: Eukaryota > Metazoa > Chordata > Actinopteri > Cypriniformes > Botiidae > Chromobotia > Chromobotia macracanthus. Next base: position 11,845,166 of record JAZGTH010000006.1, read on the forward strand.
ACCTACAGTTTATAAAGCCAGTGCCTTCAGCCCGTACACATTCCCGTGGAAACTTTAACTGGATCCTGAATTTTGGTTGGGAGACCATACCTGAGGGAGAGAGAGTAAAACGCAAAGACGAAACAAATCCTGTCAGGCAAATTATCTACAGATACTCACAACTCTTGTCTCAGGACCGCATAAGCGTCTTTATTTTTAATTGCTGCCCTTCATGAGCCACCAGCCAGTTCTCATAGTTATTTTATTTTTGTTTAGGACACCAGCATTTGCTGGTGGACTTTTTGCCATTTACAAGCAGTTCTTTGAACACATTGGGACTTATGATGAGAAGATGGAATTTTGGGGGGGAGAGAACATAGAAATGGCCTTTCGGGTAAGTCTCATAAGTAACCTCATGCTTCAGTCTGCTTTAATCCTCTGGCAGGGTTTGTACATTTTGACCTGTCAGTTGGTCCATCGTTTAGGGTATTTCAGATGTCTATCAACTGGACGGTTGATAGTCCTGCCCCAAATTCACATTCATTGGCAGAGAGCTGCCTCTATTATTATTTGCTGTTTTCCAAGCCTAGTGTGTGTGGGTTTTTTGGGTTTTTTTTTTTTTTCCCACCTGTTTTAGTGACACGTAGTGTCAGGTAGTTGCATGATATTCCAGCAAAGCAGCAGCTTTAAAACAAGCAAATATTTGTAAATATTTTTGGATGCTGTATGAATGATCTCTCCAAAAACATGAAATGCAAACATTTGCCCTATAAATGCTGCTATGACAAAGGCAGTCCTTAAAATGCACAAATAAATACTAATTCTGGTATATGTATTGTTTGCTCTTGTAGGTATGGATGTGTGGGGGTAGCCTGGAGATCATTCCCTGTTCCGTGGTTGGTCATATATTCCGCACCAAAAGTCCCCATTCCTTCCCAAAAGGTATTGATGTCATCACACGCAACCAGGTTCGCCTTGCAGAGGTCTGGATGGACGACTACAAGAAGATATTCTACAACAGAAATAAGAAAGCTGCCACCATTGCAAAAGAGGTGAAAGAAATATCTTTTATATCTTTCTAATCAATTACAAAATGAATTTTTGTGTAAAATGTACTTGGCTCTGCTTTTTTTTTTTATTGTTGCCTTTGAGGAGCACAGAAATCATATGGGGACATTAGCAAGCGGCTGAAGCTCAAAGAGAAACTACATTGTAAAAACTTCTCTTGGTATCTAGAAAATGTTTACACAGAGGCCTTTGTGCCTGATTTGAACCCTGTGCTGTTTGGATCGGTAATGGAGCCTGTTAATTTGGTATTTATTGTAATACTACCCTTTACTAGCAAATGTATTTATATTTGTGCATGTTGTGTCAGTAGTTAAAGAATGTGGCCACAAACGCTTGTCTTGATATTGGTGAGAAGAATCCTGGAGGAAAGTCTCTGATTTTATTCATTTGCCACAACATGGGAATAAATCAGGTACATTATTACTAATGTACCTTAATAATGTGCATAATATGAAAATACACTTTGTAATAATAACCTTACATCTTTACTCTTGTTTCTTCATAGTATTTTGAGTACACGCCACATCTGGAACTAAGGCACAACATTGATAAGCAGCTGTGTCTGCATGCGACGATCGAGCCTGAACCTGTGCGTGTGGAGCTGTGCAACTTTATGGGTGGTGGAACAGTTCCAGCTCCACAGCAAACATGGAGCTTCATTCTCATCTCACCACAGGTGTAGTAAATCCCAGCGTCCTGCTGATAGTTCATATCCTCTTATGTCACAACATTATCTTGCACTTTTGTAGATATTGTCATTTTTCATCTGAACATGGCATTTAATGTCCATCTTACCTTTTGTGTTTGCTTGTAATTCCAGACATATCTTCTCCACAATACTCTGTTTGATAAGTGTTTAATGGTGCAGAATGGCAACATCATCATGAGAAGATGTGACCCTTCTGACATTTATCATCACTGGGCTTTCAGCTGATCTGAAGTCATTTCTGTCTGATTGCCTCACTCGTGTTTAGAATTATTGCACAAAACAGGATTGCTAAATTACTGACTAATATATAGTTACACAAACATTGCCTCATACTTTTGCACAAAAATACTTTTTGGGTAATAGATATTTCACATAGCAGTTTAGGTCAATTAAACCAGAACTGATTTACTGCAGTAGTACCAATGTTTATTACATAATGCACACTTTCAATAAAACTTGTTTATAAAACGAATTGTTCCCAGCATTTCCCAGAAAGCATAGAACACATTTTTTTGGAAAGCTTTGATCTCTGTACTTTCATAAACGACTGAAAGGTGTTATTAAGGCCTATGTAGTTGTAATAGGTTTAATCGATGTATTTATTGTAATATCTGCTAAACTTATTAAAGTCTTTAAAGTGTTTTGTAAACAGCGTGTCATGACTGTCACTACAGAGCTTTTGATATAAATGAGCAATAAACACAGCTTAACGCAAGGTGGCGATAAGGAATAGAATAGTTTGCACTGTAATTTCTAATACTTTATGGTTCCCCTCATAAACTAATAAATGTACTAACTGTAAATCATCAGTATTTATATTGCATTTATATTAAATCTAAATCACTAGTGTGTTTAATTAATGATGCTTCTCGAAACATACTAAATACATAGCAAATATGGCTAATTCTTGCATCTAGTCATAATCAAATTTTTCTTTGTTTTTTATAACCTGCAACGTCATGCTGACTTTGCTGAATATAACTGAGCTTGTTTTAAACTCTTCACCCGCGCTTATCTTCGTGGTGCTGTTCTCCTTTTGGATGGGAGTGCGTTCGGCTTGTTCGTGGGCTGTGCCCAAGAACTTCTGACTGAGACCAGCAGACCGGACTCTTAAGCACCGCCCACTACACTATATCCCCTCCCACTTCTGTTTTCTCTCAAGCGCAGACGCGTAGTTGACGTCACACACAGCAGTGATGGGCAGTCGAGCGAGCGCAGGTGAGTTTCTTTCTACACCAATAAAATCACAGAATTCCGCAGCGTCAGTTTAACAGGGAAGGAGGAAACTGGTTTAAGAAATGTCTCTAGCTGTCCGATCACACTTAACGAGCGTTTGGCTGTCAAATCCTGCAAATATTTTGTCCTGTGTGGTAGATCAGTAACTGTAAGTAGCAGTACATTTGATATGCGGTGTTTTATTCTGTAGCACATCAGCTTGTGTGCTTTCTAACTTAAGCTTTTCCTAACTAGTTATCTGATGCGACGGCATTTGTCGTTGCATCTGTTTGTGGACATAACTATATCATTTGTTGTGAATATGATTTGCATAAAATAAAATCAAACAGATAGAGGGAAGGAGGCGAGAGAGGCTGGATGTCTGAAATGGTTCAGCAAGTTCTAGTGGCAGGTTGAGTCCTTAAATAGGGGATTGGACTGAGGATTGTGATGATAACGTTATAGTAGGTTAGCGGTGTGGGAGGCTGTGTTTTGTGTTAATGTTTACAGAGCAACATGTGAATCATGACGTTTATATGTATGTATCTTTCCTCTATGTCTCAGAGAGAGCACACACTACAGTCTCTGATCAGAGTGGTAGGACTACGTGTTGATCATCCCAATGCAAACATTGTTGTGATATCTCTAAATTGTATGTGTCGTCATTTGTTGGAAAAGAAGTGTCAGAGCTGCCATAGTCACTGTGTGCCTGTTATAAAATATAGGCATGATTCAACATAACTGTTTAGAAATATAAACAGGCACATGACGGAGACAGTTAACTGAACTGTAATCATCTTTCAGATTTTTCCTTGGCATTGCTGTGGCTACTGCCCTAACACAGAAATTAATTAGCATGTTCTTCATCCTTTAGACATTTAGACAGATGTTTATATTTTGTGTTTGTTCTGTCATGCTGTGTTCTTTGTCATATCATGTCTTTAAATATTTATGCTAATACTTTCTCACCCTACTGTGTGTGAGTGCAGTAACCTTATTGGAAGTCCTTTTTGTGCACCAAATTAGCAAGTATACTGTGTGTGTGCGCCATATTTTTTCAGAGCTTATTTAGATACAGTTTCTGCTGATAAAACTGTTAAACATAAAGTGATATTTACATTTATTTACATAGTGTACATTTAATGTGTCTGTCTGGAGGTTTGATATGAGACAGCTCAGATATCTGCATTGATTGTTCTTCTGACCCCTCTGCAGAGAAAATGAACAGCCTTCCCCTCTCCCGCTCGGAAGTGTTTGGGCAGCTGAGGAAAGAACTCCATGATGATGTGGAATTTCACCAGTCCGACACGCACATCTTTATCATCATGGGTGCTTCGGTGGGTATGTGTGTGCTGCAAGAATGTTTTCATCTCTGCTTTGATTAACCTAAAAAATGTTGGTTCAACAAACTGTTTCAGTTTCTAGAGCTGTGGATAGGCTGTGTCTATAGTTTCAGTTTCTATAGTTTCTTGTGGATAAATGTCTCACTTGCATTATGTAAAGTTAGCACATGCCTTACAACTTCACAGCACTGCCGTTTTCTGCTGGTTCAGTAATGGAAGAAAAGTTTGGATTTTCCATTAAACAGCCTTGATACATTTTGTAGAAGGAAGTATAGCTGAAATTATGCAACCAGGAAAACCTCCAGCATATTGGGTTTTATCATCTATGCAGTTCAGTTCAAAGCCCACAAACACGACGGCCTTGAAATGTGATTGGCCACAGGTAGCATTAGCAGGTCTCTGATTGGCTCTTTCTGATAAAAGACTTGTCTGGTCTGCCTTGATTAGGATTTTGCATGAGAATAATGAAAATTTCAATAGATTTAAAATGAATGTTGATTAACAAGAGCTGTCTGGAAAAAAGGAATGTAATAAAAGATAATTAAGAATATAAATGGTTAAGTTATATCAGGTCGCACTTCTCTATATAGAGCTTCTCTCTAGTGATGAAATAAAATCTTTCTTCCTCCTTTTGGCTAGCTTTTCCCTGTTCTGCCTCTTTCATCATACCTTTTTTATTAGTCCAAGTTTACACAACTGCTTCGTGAATAGAGCTTTGTTACTTGGATGGTTGATTTCCTGTTCTTATTGTTTGGGTTTGTTCACTAGGAATGGTGCTAGTGAGCTGGATTGTGCCATGTCACTCACCATCAGCACTTTCATTCAGCAGGAGTGTGTGTGTTTACATCATTGGGATGAGGGTTGGGAGTTTGGAAGATGGCAAGGCTGATAGAGGTTCATGGCCACGTCTGGGTCACTGATCAACACAGTGTTGATGCACAGGCTTGTGGCCTGATGTTGAACAGTGAGTCCATCCAGTAACCATGTCAAAATACAGCTAATCGCAACATGACCTCATCAGCTCTCACACTGAATAGAAATGATGTAATTCTTGTAAACTTTCTGTATGAGCATGTTAAGGTATGGTTGTGCTCACGTTACAGTTGTCTTGAATTAAAAGGACAGCTTAAAAAATATGACATCCCTCTCTACTGCAAGACATTTCTGTAAGTTAATTTTTAGACTTAGTATCTCAAATTTGGTGTTTGCCTTAAAATTGTATGGATTCAAAAGACATGGAGTATAGCACTGCTTTATGGTGCTTTTATTTAATTATTTGTTGTCCTTGTTGGACTATGGTGGCATACATAGATACATTCAGTTTTATTGTTTGGTAAAATGTGGCCTAAATATTGTGCAAAATATCACCTAAATAAATCCAATAAAATCCTAAAAACATAATGGGCTTTAAAAACGTAATGTAATGTATTTTGTGTGACTTGTGTCAGAGTTGAAAAAGAAACAATGAAGATGCATTCCACAGCATATCATTTTTCTATAGCTTCAGTTTAGTTGCAGTCAGAATGAATACATGCAGTTTATCCGGCTGCTCAGTTTTTTGTTTGTTTTACTGTGATTATCATGGATTGCTTGTGCTGAAGGTTACTTAACTGTGAAGTATGTGGATTAATTTTTGTCAAATCAGATTTACTGAGTGCTTTCCGCTAAAACAACAAAGTAACTAATAGATTTCACTGCATATTGCATATAGGCTAATAGATTAAATACCCCCATATAACATATCTATTGATATGGGACTCTCCCATTTTGATGGTTCTGTTTAGACAGACAGAATGGTGCTGTCTCACTGTGAACAGTGCATTTCTCATGTGTCTGAATGGGCGTGGAGAAGATCTACTAAAGTCAATGACCTTTGCTATGAGATGAGTCACATGGTGTAGGGTTGGGCTGTTTTTTGTTTAAACTAGGATTCTCCTTTTTTGTATTCTTTGTGTCTGTTTTATTTATCAGCTGTCATTTTGCATGCTGGACTGTGGAAATTGTCTTTTAAAACCTAGTGAGCTCCCCAACTTAGTGCCACAGTTATTATCGTAGTTATGTTTGAGCAGGACTAGTATTGGCTAAAAATTCAGTCTAGGTAGGCTATTGCTTAAAATAATTTGTCCCCAAACAAATGGTAATGGGGTGGGCTACCTTTCCCCAGCCCAATAAGTATATAACTATAGGACATTAGTGGGTTCACCTTTTTCACAGGACCTGGATTTTTTTTGTTGTAGGAGTGTTATATTTAACTTGTTTTGCTTGTATTTAATTTGTTTTAAAAGCATTTAAATGCTCTAGTCCTTTTGTAAGTCACTTTGGATAAAAGCATCTGCTAAATGACTAAATGTAAATGCAAATTTACAGTAGCCATGTTGGATACATTCTCAGCAGTGTTCTCATTTTGTGGGTTAAGAGATTTGTGGCTGTTGAGCAACTGTGATTTTTGGCAGGGCGTGTGTAAATAGTTCTGTTTAATCAAGAATTTTCCAACCAACACTGATCCCAGCCTTTCTGTTTGAGTGTACTAGTCAGGAATCCTCATCTGGCAAAACATAGTAAGGTGCTGCCACTTTACATTACATTATATAAGGTGTTGATAGAGGGGAATTATTCCCAAATATCATAGGTTCTTGCATGTTTTGTCACCACAGTAGATTTAAATGCATGTGGGGCATGCCTCACACTTTGGGAACTGCTGTAATAGTCTATAAGTTGTTAATTTGAACAGCAATGTAATAAATGTACTCCTTTCATAGGGGGATCTGGCCAAAAAGAAAATCTACCCAACATTATGGTGAGTACCTTGACTAAATCTTTTCTCATGATTTTTTTTAATGTCTCCACTGGTATTACATAATTCTCTCTCTGTCTCACTTTTGTAGGTGGTTGTTCAGAGATGGTTTGCTCCCTGAACAGACTTATTTTGTGGGCTTTGCTCGTTCTGACCTGACAGTGGACTCCATTCGCACAGCCTGTATGCCCTACATGAAGGTCAGAACTTTGTTCCATGTGTGTTTTCATCTATATACATCACATGTTGTTTTTTTAATGTGTGTTTCTCATGCCTTCAGGTGGTTGACTCTGAGGCAGAGCGTCTCTCTGCGTTCTTCAGTCGGAACTCCTATATCAGTGGAAAGTATGTGGATGGATCTTCCTTCGCCAATCTGCACACACACCTGCTGTACCTGCCGGGAGGATCTGAGGCCAACCGCCTCTTCTACCTGGCCTTGCCACCCAGTGTCTACCATGATGTCACCATGAACATCAAACATCACTGCATGAGTGACAAGTAAGAAGAAACCACATCCATGTGTTTCATTAAATGATTTCTTTCTTGACACAAACTCTTTACAATATTACAGAATAATAGAAAACTCTTTACAGAATGACCAGAACACCATAGCATATAACGATAACTACAGCAACTGCCTAACCATGCCCTAGCACCTGCACGGAACACCTTGGCAACCACCTATCAATGGCCTAGCAACCACCTACAACACCCTTACAACCACTCAGTACATCTTAGCAACTGCTTACAGTAGCAATGCCCTTTAAACCACCCAGAATGTTCTTGCCCCATCCTAGAAACAACTCAGAATTACCTTAGCAATGCTATCATGTTATCAGACACTGGGAAGTCGCCAACATTATAATGAGAAATGGTCAGGTCAACTCCAAAAGTGTTAGCAAGTTTAGCAAGGCAAATACCTTTAAAAAGTATAAAATCTAGTTGAAATTTATAATTTTAACGTATACTACAGATGTTAAATACATGTCGATTTAGGTTTCTTCTAGCAGAGGCTATTTTTACAATGCAACATGTTTCTTATTTATGTGATTGGCAGGGGCTGGAACAGGATAATTGTTGAGAAACCATTTGGACGGGACCTGCAGAGCTCTGAAGAGTTATCTAATCATCTCTCTTCTCTCTTCACTGAGGATCATATTTACCGTATAGATCACTACCTAGGCAAAGAGATGGTGCAGAATCTTATGGTTCTGAGGTATGATTCACTTCATTACTCTGTCTCACTCTTCTGCTTCACTCTGATTGTGTTTTTTACTGGCCGTCAGGCACAATTGTTGTTTCTGAATAATTAAAGTTCAAAACTCCACCAGGAAGTGCTTGTTGAGTGTCTCCGTAAGTCATTTGATTCCCTCTTTACCTTTCAAAGGTTTGGAAACCGGATATTTGGTCCCATATGGAACCGGGACAGTGTGGCCTGTGTGGTTCTGACCTTCAAAGAGCCGTTTGGAACCCAAGGCCGCGGAGGATATTTTGATGATTTTGGGATCATTCGGTTAGTGCAAAATATTTGAGATGTCATGATCTGTAAGAGGAAATGTATTCAGTGATACACCTACATAACCTGATCTTGGATCAGGAAGATGCTGTAATGTCACAAACTAATGCATACAGTGGGCTTTAAGACTACAGTGAATTTTTAATTTTGATAACGTCTTTGGGTTTCGAAAAATGTATGTAAAGAAACATTGAATCAGAATCAGAAAGGGCTTTATTGCCAAGTGTACTTGCACTGATGAGGAATGTTCTTTGGTTGTAGGTGTTCAAGTACATACATTCAAGGTTTTAATTGTGCTTTAATGCAAGTTATTCATTCTGCAATTCTTGTTAATATTTCAATTACATTCATTTTTAGACATTATGCTGATAATATTTATGGGAAAAAATAATTTGAGTGATCTCAGTGATCTCAGAAAAGTGATCTCAGACATTTAGACCCCACTGAATGACGAAATCAAGATCTTTTTGTACTAGTTTAACTAGTGTTGCATGCTTGGTGTGGTTTTTAAATGGATTTTAATATTCCAATCTGGTTTGTAAATGAATGGAAATCCCCCCCTTCCATCTGTCTCCAGCGATGTGATGCAGAACCACCTGCTGCAGATGCTTAGTCTGGTTGCTATGGAGAAACCGGCATCCACAAGCTCTGATGATGTTAGGGATGAGAAGGTAACGAGCTGGTCGGCCAATGAACTGTGTCAGTCATCTCTTGCAGCACGCATCTGGCTCTTATCTAAATGGTGCTAAATTTAGCCTAGAGGCTCATTTATGCAAATATATACATCGTCAGTCATTGGAACTATCTTCTAGTTGACCATTAACAAAAATCTCTAAAAAGGAGAAGGAAGCAAAATAAGGTCTTCACTTCAAGATTATATGTAGATAATGTTTAAATTTTTGTTAACACTAGAATTCAGTTTTAGATTATTATGGGAAATTTTGATCCTTGTACATATGTGTAACATAATCTAGAGTAATAAGTCACATGACTTTTATGGCTCACGTGATTGGCTCAAAAAATGCTTGTGAAGCAAAAATGGCTGCTGCTCTGCAACTTTAAATGAGATGAATGTGGATGATAATGGATGGCTCTCTCCAGGTATTATTGACCTCATTACCCGTCAGTTTTGCAATGCTATTTGTCTCTCCCTACAGGTGAAGGTGCTGAAGTGCATTGAGCCGGTCCCTCTCTCAGATGTGGTACTGGGTCAGTATGTGGGAGATCTTGAAGGAGAGGGAGATGCTAAACTGGGTTACCTAGATGACCCAACGGTCCCTAAAGACTCCACCCAGGCTACGTTTGCCACTGCTGTGCTTTATGTAAAGAATGAACGCTGGGATGGTAAGTGACTTAAGCATCTACATTTATACCAATAAACGATCTGTAGTGTTTCAACTAAATAGAACTAAAATTAAATAGAATTATCAAATATAATAGTAATAATTAACTATTATTTACAGTTTTGGCCAAGGAATCCAAAAACTGTGAGCATGCTGGTACTGTATTGAACCTGTTGTTATTTTTTTTAATAGGCAGAAACCTAAGGCTGTCAGTTCAAAAGATATGAGCCCTTCAATATTTCCTATTGATTGAATGTTTACTGAGCAGGGTTGTGACAGATATGTGACTACATATTTAAGTGATAACAACAACTGTGTTGTAAAATCTAACTGGGCTGAGCACAATGTATATTTTTACTCCTGTCTTTCAGTAGAAGTTGCTGTGTTTTATTCTAAATAAAGACAGTCTCTCTCTTTCTCTCCCTCCCCCCACTCTCAGGTGTTCCATTCATCCTCAGGTGTGGGAAGGCTCTGAATGAGAGGAAGGCGGAGGTGCGGTTGCAGTTCACTGATGTTCCCGGAGACATCTTCAACGCACAGTGCAGGCGGAACGAGCTGGTGGTGCGCGTGCAGCCCAACGAGGCCATCTACGCCAAGATGATGAGCAAAAAACCTGGAGTTTATTTCAGCCCTGAAGAGACAGAGCTGGATCTGACCTACCACAGCAGATATAAGGTAACGCACCACTGCCATACACAACAAACATTTTGCTTTTGTCCTTTTAGTGGATTCCTTACAATTGCTTCTGTCATGTATGTCCTTTCTCAGGACGTTAAGCTGCCTGATGCGTATGAGCGTCTGATCTTGGATGTCTTCTGCGGCAGTCAGATGCATTTCGTTCGGAGGTGATTCCACCGCTTTGATCTCTGATGTGATTGCCACTTGAATGTAGTCTGTTGTTTGAGTAATTATTAAAGTGGCATTCAGGTAATGGACTTTGGATTTTTTCCAGCGATGAGTTGAGGGAGGCTTGGAGAATCTTCACTCCTCTTCTTCATCAGATAGAGAGGGAGAAGACACCACCCATCAAATATAAATACGGAAGGTAAATTTATTTTTAGAAATAAATTTCCATGAAGTGGTGTGCAACACGTCTTAGATAATTTCTCTCTGGGTATCTTTCTTGCACAGCCGTGGCCCTCAAGAGGCAGATGAGCTGGTGCAGAAGGTGGGCTTCCGCTATGAGGGAACGTACAAATGGGTGAACCCACACAAACTGTAAAAGAAGAGGAAAACTAGGGAAGAGAAGAGTGGTTGAGTGCCTGAATTAAGGAGAAAAATAAAATAGATCTGAAGACATGCACTGCATTTAAAATGGACCAAGAAACTAAATTAGCAAACTCAACTGGTTATACTTTTTCAAGTATGCTTTTATACTATTAAATTACAACAAATTTGTGATATACATCATGGTATCTACACATTTCTATTTCTCTGTGTATTTCATTGGAATAAACAACAGGTGTAAGTTTTTTTTGGTTGAACAACATTCTGATATAGATGCAGAGTTGATAGTGCTTTCTAATTCCTGTTTACACTGCAATCTTTATTCTTGAAGCAAAAGAAATTTCTATCATACATTCCACTTTCTTTGAACAAAAGTCTTAAATGCTGCTCTTTATGAATTCCAATTTCAAGGGTCAACAGGTTAACATGTATAAAGTACATTCCATTTATCCATTAAACCTCACCTTGTCTTAGCATGCTCATTGATTGGCTGAAAGAGCCATTGTTATTTAGTCTTATATAAAGTAGGTGTTGCACACCGCATGTACTGTAAATACATGTGAATGAGCTTTGGTGTTCAATTTTAAACCTCTTAAAATTATGAATCATGCCTTAGGCATGGTGGTTTCTGGTTTCAGTCTTAGTTAGACATTGTCAAACACTGCTTTTTGTATGGAGGATATGTTTTTTGTTATTGAGCACAGAAGGAAGGACCTGTCAGGGTCCCCAAGACTGATGTATTTATGAGCAGATTTTGTGAAGAACGTTATCATGCTTGAGCATTTATGAGCTATGCAACTTTTCTAAAAAGTGATGTCCAGTGTTTTGTTTTATTGTAATGGCTATTTTACAATAAAGTAGTTCAATACCTTAAATTTCTATAAATTTTCTATAAATCTTTATCGGTAAAGTCTACATTGAAATATTGTAATTTGCAACAACAGGCCTTTTCTCACAAATGCAGCACACTTTGGTGTCTTATAAAAAATAAAGAGTATTCAGCAAATCTGATTCTTTACTGCCAAGTTTTGATAAGGTTGAAAAATGGCAAATGTTATAGAAAATAAACAGCCCACAAAACGTTTAGTCTATCATCCTCTTGTAAATCAATATTTTTTCTAAAGGTTAAGGTCTGTTACTGTTCTTTTACAGTAACAGACCTTAACCTGTAAATACTTTTAGGTACTTTTATTGTGTATTTTGAACTCCATTAACAAAAGGTACCAGTAAATTCTGATATAATTAATATTCTAGAAAGCCTACATATTTTGTATTCTTTTGGCATTCTTTTCATGTGTATTGGTCTTATTTCATGTAATGATCTTGATAAAATTCCTAAATATCTAAAAACAAGATTTATTTCCAAATTTATTTTCAAATCTGAGAAGCAAAATTGCATAAATGACTGATCAAATAAATCTGATAAAGGAATTAAACAGGAGAATTTGATAATAAAATTAGTAGATAACGCTTTTATGTAACTTGTGTAATTTATTTTTTCAGTAGTTTTAAACTTTCCTCCCTATTTGTAGGGGCTTTTATCATACGTACTACCGGACAGACCTCACCGTCCTAACATCCGTCTTCCGGCCCTGAGCAACATGGTTGTAGAGGTGTAGTTGTTCCCATTTGTCTGGTTATTCGCTTGTACTGAACTGGTCTTGTGGGTAATTTACAGCAATATTTATAGCGTTTATTATATTTATCAATAAATTCGGCAGACATAATGAATATACGCAACGCACGGGTGAGTAAATGAAAGTAATGCGCAAACATGAGACATTAGTTTAGCTATCACATGAAGCTGGTGTGTCAAAACGCAGTGAGCCGCATACTTCCACAGTGTAACGAGCGAATGGTTGTGACGTCATATACATTCCTGTGTGATTTAAGGAAATAAATAAGCAGTATATCTGTTTTTGGAGGGTTATTGAGACTGTTAAACCTTATTACACATTTTCTGCACTGATTATACCTTCTCAGCCAGAAGATCTCATGAACATGCAGCATTGCAACCTGCTGTGTCTTCCAGAGAACTATCAGATGAAGTACTACTTCTACCACGGCCTGTCCTGGCCACAGGTCTGTGACTGACATTGTATAGAAACACTGATCTTAATACAGGGGGTTGTGTTACTGAACACTTGTATTCATTTTCCAGCTGTCATACATTGCAGAGGATGAAAATGGGAAGATAGTGGGATATGTTCTGGCTAAAATGTAAGTTTTTTTTAAATCTTATTTTTCTTATATAACTTATATAACTTATGTTCATCTTAAATTCATATCTTATAATCATCAGGCTGTGTATATAATTACTGTCAAAACAGTTAAATATAGTTCAAGTACAAGTTGAGTTAAAATGATTTATTTTGTAGTAATGTTTGTTTTTTATATTTAATTGTGTGTCTTAAAATTCACAGGGAGGAAGATCCTGATGATGTGCCCCATGGACACATTACATCATTGGTTAGTGTAAAAATATGACCGTTAGCTGTTTTTTTTTTGTCATTTGTACTGATATTGTTTTTTTATAATTTTTGTATTGGGTAAGCCTTTTATAATAATGTACTGATGCCTGTGTCTATGCAGGCAGTTAAACGCTCTCACAGGCGTCTTGGACTGGCTCAGAAACTTATGGATCAGGCCAGCAGAGCCATGATCGAGAACTTCAATGCCAAATATGTCTCTTTACATGTCAGGAAGAGGTAGGATCTATCTGAGCTCTCACTCTTTGGAGTTCATCAGTCAGTCTTCATCAGTCAGTCAGTGAGGTTTAAAAAATTGATTGGATCTTTTTGACCATGTTGCTGTTTGTATTTCAGTAACCGGGCTGCCCTTCACTTGTACTCCAACACACTGAAGTTTCAGTGAGTACTGAAGATACATTAAGCATGTTGCATTATTGCCTATATGTATTGATTCTGAATTGTATCATAGTCATAGCAAATGTTTTCATCCCCCTCTGTCAATACTGTGTTGTAGGATCAGTGAAGTGGAGCCCAAATATTATGCAGATGGAGAAGATGCATATGCAATGAAGAGGAATCTCACACAGATGGCAGATGAGGTCTGTGTGACATTGCAATTAAGCTAATCATTGTGCCACATTATTATTTTTTCAATACGTTTTATTTCTACAGGTTCAAAATAATCACCTTTTATTCCCCAAAAACCTCAAATGAAGCACATTTAAATTTAATCCAGTTTCCCAAATTGTGTCTTCTACACCCACTGAATATCTGTAAAAGAATAACATGGGCAAGATGTTTTAAATCATCTGGGAACAGCCCACACCATCCCCATCTTGTCCTGATTTTACCAGCTGTTTGATTAGGATTAATGTCCTAATCAAACAGCTGGTAAAAATTGGAAAACATGGGGATGTTTTGGGCTGTTCCCAGAAGATTAGTCATAAAAAATGAGTCATTATGTACGATCTACAGTTCTATCAATGCTTAGCTGGAGAACATGAAGATCTTCTCATGATGTACAGTTGCAGAAACCAGGTGTGCGTCTGTGGGGTTCAGAAGCTCCGCCATCTCAGGACACCTCTGTGACCAGCCTGGTGGAGAAGCTGACGGTGCAGGATGGAGAGAAGGAGGGAGATGGAGACAGTGGAGGAGAGAGTAAAGAGATGAGTGAGGTCAGCGAGGCCACAGAGAGCACAGACGTCAAAGACTCGTCCTCAGACTCTTAACTAATTTCACCCATTTTTCAAATCGATTTACAGTGTTTATATGCTCCTTTTATGGTTTTATTTTCAAAAAACAGGAATCAGATTTTGTGGAATTTCTTCCACAAAGAAATGGCAATAAAGTTGGAAACATCATCTCTGTGTCTTTATCCTGGAATAATCATTAATCAAATAATTAACAAAACAAATCTACAATAATGTATAGTACAAAAAAGAAAGGATATGTATAGTAATGATGAGAACAAAAAAGTGATTTGGTCTGTAAAAAGTGAAAGTCTACCTGAATGGAGCCAGGTTGTTGGATGGGAGGACAGGTTGAAAAGAGGGTTTTAAAAATAGACACAAAAACTTAATAAACCACCTATTATTTTGCCCCCTCTTTAACACTATATGTAAAATGAACAGCAGATCTTTGCTCAAATGTGATATAAGCTTCAGTTTTATTATCAGAGATTGTTTGTACCTCGTGCAATAACAGCCTTTAATCAATCCTATCCTAGTTTTGTGACTGGGCCATGAACCAATCATAAACTAAGATCAAAATAAAATAAAATTAAAAGGGACCTTGTTAAAGATGAACCAGCTGCTTCTACTGTTGGAGTCCTTTGAGAAGATTATCAAAGCATCAGGTGCTACTCACCGCCCTGAAAACAGCACAAGTTTTGTTGAACAACTCTTAAACTTAGAACTTATATTTTATCCTTATTACCTATGAATAATAGTACCTCCTAAACCAGTACTAAATATGTCTAACGCCCCAAACCTGTATAAATTTCTTTGTTCTGCTGAACATAGTGGTATTTAACAGTTTTGGGGCATTGTATTTTTTTCCTACTATGGAAATCAATACCCAAAAACTGTGCTGTTTACAAACATTCTTTAAATATCTTGTGTTCAACAGAAAAAAGAAATTTATACAGATTTGTAACAAATTGACGGTGAGTAAATGGACAAAATTTTCATTTTTGGATATATAATAATAATAAATAGTAATTATTATTCATAAAATAATATTAATTTATCATTTGCTTCAAAGAGCAAAAAAAAATATATTTTTTAAAATTTACTTTGCTGTCATTTCTGTCAAACTGACATCTTGCATGAACCTGGACATATTTCAAAGTTTTTAACAGCGCAATGTTTCACTGTTGTCCAGAAGGGGGCAGCACTATTCTGACATACCCGTGTCAAGCGAACTGTACAACAACTGTTATTTGTTTTAACCTATTCAAAATAATTGGAAAGAGTTACTGTGTAACACAGTTCATACAATAACAGTCAAAACAAGAAAGGGGTCATGGAAAAATCAAGTATGAGGTTTATTAGGTTTATTAACATTATAAATACATAAACAGACCAAAAAAAGTTTACTACATGTACACAGCAGCTTTAACATTCACAGCATCTCATGGTTAATATAAATATGATAATATTATTATATAAATAATATATATATATTGTTTATATAATAAATAATATAAATATAATATAAATTCATATAATATGATATGCATGTTAAATTTTACAGTTTGCTCACATTGCCCACCACATGGTGGCTTACTGGAACCAGCCACCTGACCCTCCATTCCCTACCCCTTTAGTGAAATAATATACACGCACTGCTTTCTCCATTAATTTAGGAGCACCATGAAATTGTTTGGCCTCATACTTGCCCACTCTCTCTGTGATCTGTGTCTAATGTTGGAGTTGTCCATCTGTTTCCCACTGGCTCAGAAGAGACTCGTTTCGCTTGACTCCAGGATTTTTGGAAGAGGTACCTGTGAGTGTAAAACGCATATATCAGCTTCTTTGAAATTATGCTATGATGTCACAGTGATCTATGTCATCTGTGTCTAACAACGTGTATTACCTCAATGCATCTGAATATAAACCTGCCAACAAATGTATGATGTGTTTGCACATTTTTACACATTTTAAGAATGTGTTTAATTTAGTCATACAAGAATAGCTTAGTGAAATTCTTTACAGCACAAGAATTGTTGATAATTCTTTGCCAGATAGGCAACAGTGTGAATGTTCATTTATAAATATGCATGAATACTGGCTTAGAAAAATACAGTATAAACATTTTACATGTTATTACATTATACACATACATTATCTGAACTAAACTAGATTTTTCTGTGTCATTTGAGTTGTTTGTGCTTGGGACCAAATGTTCATGGATTCGCTACATTGTCACAGGGCCCTGGAACAGCAAACAGTGACTGGTTTGAACTTTGATGCTGCACACAGCAGCTACAGTAATTGGCTGCAAATTTGATAGACCTCAGTGTTACATACCGCTTTTAGATAAGCCACATTGCTCTGTCGAATCTCATTAAGTAGCTGGTCTCGAGGTGTTAATTCCACTTTAGGTGGCTCTCGCCTTCGAGGGACCGGCTTCAGAGTCTTTATCATATCTTTAAGGTTGGCTCTTTCATCCAGTGTTTTTTCATCTGCTGTGCTTCTCTGTTTAGGAATACTCCTCAGCTGAACATTAGCTCTCCCCTCTTTTCTCTCATCCTTATAGTTCAGTTCTAGAAGTGGATCTCTTCGTTTTGGTGTCTTTTTCAGCTGTACTTCCTTTAGGAGATTTCCCGTGTCTGAGCTGGGGGTCCGCTGTTGTGTCTCAGGATGTTGTGTCTTCCGGAGCTGCAGAGGAGGATTTGCTTGTGGCAAAGGTTCTGAAGAATCTTGAGAAACCTCCTGAGCTTTTTCTTCCTGAAGCAGAGAATCCTGAAGTAGAGCCATTGGTATATAACCTCCCAACATTTCCAGCATGCCAGGAGGCAAGTTCAGGGAGTTTTCATACATCTCTATGACCTTTCTTTGCTCCTTCATTTGTTGGAGCTTCTGCTCCTCCATTCTCTGCTGACGTTGACGGTCCAAGTTCCTGGTAAGGAGATTGGTGACCACCATTCGAGGCCCTGGAAGCTCAAAGTGGTAGCCCATCTTTAAAAGAGTGTTGTTAGCCTTGAGGAGGCGAGACACTTCCATCTCAGCATGGTGACCCAACATGTGCCTTTGGTTGTGGAAGCGAAGCTCAGTAAGTGTCTCATTAAACTGGAGGCAACGTGTTATTGCAACAATGCCTTTTCCTGTTATGAAATTGGATTCAATGTTTAGTGTGATAATGCTTCTGTTCTCTCTGAGCATGTTTGCCAGTGCAAATGCCACATTTTCGTCTGCGCCAGTGTTTGCAATGCTAAAGGTCTTAACATGTCTGTTCTTCTTGAGCGCATTGACATAATCGTGGAGCATTTCTTTGGGAATGTTTTCAATGTTGTTTAGGTTAACATCGGTGATGGAAGGATTGTTTTTGCGGATCTTATCCAAAGTTGACTCTAAATTGGTTTCATTTCCAGAAGGCCTTGCAGTTTTCTTAGTGAGACTGTTTCCACCTAGAGCAAGTTTTGGGATCTTCAGCTTAGATATGACCCTCTCCTCTTTCTCAGGAACCCAGTTCTCATATGATGAAGGAGCCAGGTCAGACTGAACAGGATTTGCTTTCTTCTCATTCACTTTAAATTCAGTCTCGTTACTTCCTGAACAGACAGTCTTTGTTTCAGTTTTTGTATCTGCAAACTCTGAAGGTGGCTCTACAACATCGTCTGAAGTCACTTTGGGGCTGTTTGCCTCAATCTTCTTCTTGACAGGCAGTTCTTCTTTGTCTTCCTCCTCAACCTCCACTATTACTTCTTCAAGCACTTCATGAACAACATCTCCCTGTCCTCCATTAACCTCCTCCACAATCTCCTCATAGACAATCACCTCTTCAACTTTGTTATCATCTTCTTTTGCTGCAAGTTCCTCTTGTTCTTTCTTCTGGTGATGACAAATGAATATAAAGTTGAAATCTAATGTGAAGGTGCTACATAACTTTTTAAGACAGACTACAAATTATGAAACACTAAATCTCTCCAGGAACTTGCTCAGAGCTTAAAAATAGCCTGTCCTGTTTGAAATCACAGCATGACAGCTCAGTTGCTGTTTGAAGGCATTTGTTGTTGCAGTATTATTGGCCTCCTAGTTGCAAGAGTTATAAATAGTTGATTTTGTCTAGATTTGATTGTCAGATAAAATAGCATCGTCTGACTTTGAAGCAATAGAGCAGTTGTCAATTAGATGTCAGTGTCCATGTTTTGAAAGACGTTCCCAGTAAAATGTAAATATTTGTGTCGTAAAGCTAAAAGACAATATGGCAGTGGTTGAATATTTGTCCACTTCTATTTTAAGTGCTATAAAACTGTAAGCATCTTTTTGTTTGTACAAACAAGAAAGCATACCAGAGATGTTGTCAACAGATTTTAACTATGAATATTTCTTGAATTAGTAGCCAACAAATATTCAGCATATTCAGCACAAATATGTTTTATACAATAATTCACAATAACTTTACAGCAAAATGAACATTGTAACAGAGTGTGACCTTTTAGCTGATATGACATACGGATATACAACCCCAAATCAGAAAAAGTTGGGACCGTATTGAAAACACAAATAAAAAAAAAGTAGTGATTTCTAAATTTACTTTGACTTGTATTTCATTGCAGACAATACAACAGCACATTATTTAATGTGTTCCTCATGATTTTTGTTTTTTCTTCAGAAAAAACCAAAATTCCTATTTTGGTTCTTGCAGCACATTTTAAAAAAAGTTGGAACAGGAGCAATTTAGGGCTAGTAATCAGGTTAACTGGTTAAATAATGATGTGATTTGAAACAGGTGATGTCAACAGGTGATTGTAATTATGATTTGGTACAAAAGCAGCATCCAAGAAAGGTCTAGTCCTTTAAGAGCAAAGAGTTTGTCAACAAATACGTGAGAAAATGATTGAAATGTTTAAAAACAATGTTCCTCAAAGAAAGATAGGAAGACATTTGTTTATTTCACCTTTAACAGTGCATAACATAATTAAAAGATTCAAGGAATGTGAAATTTCATGCGAAAGGACAAGGGCACAAGCCTAAGCTGAACAACCGTGCTCTCCGATCCCTCAGGCGGCACTGCATCAAGAATCGTCATTCATCTATAAGCAATATCACCACATGGGCTCAGGACTACTTTGGCAAACCTTTGTCAAGTACCACAATACGTAGTTACATCCACAAATGCCAGTTAAAACTGTACTGTGCCAAAAGGAAGCCCTATGTTAACGCTGTCCAGAAGCGCCGTCGACTTCTCTGGGCTCGGAGGCATCTGGGAAGGACCATCACGCAGTGGAAACGTGTACTGTGGTCAGATGAATCAGTATTTCAGGTATTTTTTGGGAGAAATGGACGCCGTGTGCTCCGGACCAAAGAAGAAAAGGATCATCCAGACCAAGTCCAAAAGCCACGGTCTGTCATGGTATGGGGTTGAGTCAGTGCCCTTGGTAAAGGTAACTAGCACTTCTGTGATGGCACCATTAATGCTGAAAAGTACATAGAGATTATAGAGCACAATATGCTGCCTTCAAGAAGACATCTTTTCCAGGGACGTCCATGCATATTTCAACAAGATAATGCAAAACCACATTTTGCACACATTACAAAGTCCTGGCTGCGGAGGATACAGGTACTTGACTGGCCTGCCTGCAGTCCCGACCTGTCTCCAATAGAGAACGTGTGGAGCATTTTGAAGCGCAAAATGCGACAACGAAGACCCTGTACTTTTGCCCACCTTAAGACTTGTTTGCAGCAAGAATGGGACATAATTACACCTGAAACACTTCTTCACTTGGTGTCTTCAGTCCCTAAACATCTATTAAGTGTTGTGAAAAGGAATGACATCATTACAAAGTGGTAAATGCTTTACTGTTCCAACTTTTTTTTTAAATATGTTGCAAGAACCAAAATAGCAATTTTGTTTTTTTTGAAGAAAAAACAAAAATCATGAGGAACACATTAAATAATGTGCTGTTGTATTGTCTGCAATTCAAAGTAAATTTAGAAATCACTACTTTCTTTTTTTATTTGTGTTTTCCATACTGTCCCAACTTTTTCTGATTTGGGGTTGTACAATGAATCTATGTATACGGGAAATAACTATGCCTTTCTCCTTTGCCTGTCTCACCTTGCTGGGTAATATTGTTGTAGGGACTCTCTCCTCCTCCAGCATACGTTTGGATTCTTTCTCCCAGTACAGATATTCCACCAGTGATCTGTGATCAAATGATCCAGTTGGTGGTTTGTCAGTTTGGTCTTTCTGTCTCATTCCAACCGGGACTCTATCATCAGGAGCGATCTCCTCCATCTCACTCTGGAGCTGTTTGAGCTCCTCAGCTGATAGGCCGGCCAGAATCTCATCCTCATCGATTTCTTCTTCTGACTGTGGCTCACTGGAATCTGCAGTGAAATGTAGAAATTTACTGCAATCTCTAGAATGTTTGATTCTCATTGGATATCTGGGATGTTCTATGATTTTCTGCAATTTACCCTGCTTATTATATATATATTTCCAAATAAATGGACTATTGATTTGATTTTATGGAGGAATAAGCAAAATTATCATAAAAAGTATAAGAATAAACAGAAAGAAATGCAAAACATGTTTCATTTTGAACAACACATGATAAACAGACAGTTCCAAATGTAGCTCTGGTCTTCTGGGAGCTATAAAAGAGAGACTTTTAGTAAGTCTCAAACTCAATAATTCCAACACAGACACTGTTATTATAGCAATGAACAACAAAAGTGAGAGAAGGAAATACCTTGGACTGTTATCTGACAAGACGTGTCTTTCTGTCTCAGTCCTACTGGAACTTTCTCGTCAGGAGCGATCTCATCCATCTCATTCTGAAGCTCTCTGAGCTCCTCAGCCGTTAGGCCTGCGAGAATCTCATCCTCATCTATCTCGTCTGCGTATGACTCCTTTTCAACGTGTGCAGACATATCTGCTCCAGAGCGCTCTGAAGAACAGAATTATAGCCTTTGTTTTCCACAGAAACAGAGGAGAACTTCACACAGCTCCAGACAGGACTCAAGGCCTCACACCACATGTGCCATCTAAAATAACCTCCATTCAACAGACAGGAAAGTATTTATGGAACAAGTGGGGAGATACGGGCATGAACTTTTTTTAGAAGCTTGAGTCAGCTGGACCTCCCCCTGCATTTCAACATGACAGTTCACTTGAGAGTGAGTAAGAGAGAGACTTGTGGAAAAACAGCAGCAGGTGGACATGCCAATCATGTGGCCTCCATGTTTCAGTCCAGAGGCCAGTCACTTCCCCTACGAACATTTTACTTAAGAATTAAAGGATGACCGTAAGAAAAGAGAAGGGTTGTCGTAAGCTCAGGGTGGCTGGATGTAAAGGCTGTAAAATGGATATAGTTAATGTGATGTCATCAGTCATAGAGATATAGTGTGATCTGAAACAGATTTGATCTTCTAATCCTCCACAGTTCTATGAAGACAGAAATAAAATCTCTGATGTTTTACACAACAGGGGAATCTGGGTGGTCAAGAAAAGCAGGGTGATGTAGTACAGAAAGACTCCACAATCACATCAGTGCTGCCTAATCACTTTAAATTTTATAAAAATAACTTATTTTTTATTTAAATTAAAAACCTTACATATTTCAAATTGCTTCTCTAAATCAAAAGGTATCAAACTCAGATATCAGGTTGTTTTCTTATGCAGATACATAACTGGAAAAAATCACCACGTCCAATAATTTATCAGCAGAATAAATTACCTTCTATATTATACTATACCCTTTACATCCATTATAAATGGAATTCGAGATACTTGAAATCTATTTACTAGGTTTACTAGACAAACAGTCTTATAAAGTCCTATTTAGCTACAGTAGCTACTAAAGATATCATTCTGTACTATAGTGGCCAGATATTAACCTTACTGTACTTATTGATAGTTTGAAATCAGGGATTTTTTCTATGAAAATGGTCTTTATTTAGTTATTATTAAAGCAAGAGTTCTTGCTCTGTGTTCTCTCATATCTTGTCTTAAATTTTTAATATAATCCTTTTATGAGTTTAAGTGTTTAATTATTAAGGTCACTCACTAAAGTGGAAGTTATTACATTTTAGAGTTAAATTGAACTATTTTGTACTGATTTAATTAAGGTAAACAATAATAGCAGGAAAAGGAATTAGCTTATTCATAGTGCATTAAAGATAACAGTGTGGAATAAAGTATTAAACGAGTTAAAGGAGAACACTTGTTGATTGCTAAAATATAGCTGAGCCCATACAAAACAGGCAAACTATTTCAAAAACAACAGCTTGAAATCTTAACAGCTTGCAATGGCTCTAGTCAAGGGAAATTTACAATTTATAATCCTCAGGTTTGTTTGCCTAATTTACACAAGCACACACACAATTTAGGCTACAGTATGTGTAAGCATTTTTCTGTGAAACTGACAAAGAGAAAACATATCAGTTATTATTAGTTAGGAATTCTATTTACATTTTTGGAGGTCAGTTGTAGTGATGCAAATAGAAACAGATTAGCTCAAAATATTTATTTCTGCCCACAAAGATCATAAACTGACATTATATCGCATTAGCTCATTCTCACAAACATTAATCACATAATCAATAATAGTACCAGTAAAATGGTGAATTTCTATATCAGGCCAATCAATAAAAGGCAAATTGCATGAATAAATTACACATCTGTGATTTATAATATGCATAAAAGGCATTGAGTAGATCTTAAATATTTGCATTTGATTATTGTATCAGTGTGCCTGTTTCCATTAATAATAATTAACGATCACATAAAAAGATTTTTTTAAGTAAAAAGAAGTTTTAAGTGTCATCATTTCTATGTAGATTTTTTTAGTCAGCCAATAATAATAGAACGGAAAGCAAGAAACAAACCAATTACTGACTGAAATATTGTGCAGCAATATTAGTAGAATCTGTGTCTACAGGACATAAAAACAGCAACCGTAAGCAAAATCTTCACACTTCAAACTGAAAAATAACCACAGATTGGGGCACATACAATACACACATAGATCAGGTACATAGAGGCACATTTCTGTATTAGAATTTATCCAGTAGAAGTTTCCTGATTGTAAATCACTGAGAAGCATCAGAGGTTAAACAAAGATTACCACTAAATCACCACTGCATTTTAAACACTCCCAGCCTAAACAAAGTTTACTTTGAGCATGAGGATTCATGAGGGACTCAAATGATGTCATCCATTTTCTTTTTTAAATTACAACAGATTTTATTTCAATTAAAGGTAAAGAACACAATAAATTAAACAAACAGGAAAGGCTAAATGTCAAATAGTTTGGAAGGATTTTTGGATATCAGTTGTGCCTGCCACTAGGCTCAATAATATTTGAGGTTCTAAAGCTTGTACAAATTCTAATTGTCAAGCATACATTTCCCATAATTCCACTT
This sequence comes from Chromobotia macracanthus, assembly GCA_036877525.1. NCBI lineage: Eukaryota > Metazoa > Chordata > Actinopteri > Cypriniformes > Botiidae > Chromobotia > Chromobotia macracanthus. Next base: position 11,869,426 of record JAZGTH010000006.1, read on the forward strand.
GACAGTGGCTGGCTTTCTAAATTATCTACAGTAATGGCATACAGTAGAGCACATCCATTAAAACTTGATAATGTTTCCAAGGAAAACATAATTAAAGCTTCAGTTCTTCTTAAAAATGTACTTTGAAGTGGCCCTTTCTCAAAATAGTGGGAAAAAATTAAAATCAACCAAGCAAGTCACTGTTTGATCAAAGCTTTGCACCTGTACACCAAATCGAAACAAAAACACTAGATGTATACAATGTATACAAGATTATTATTTTTTTGGTTTAATATTCATTACTTAGTGTATGTTAGTAATATAGAAGCATGTGTTGTATATACCGTTCTGTCAACACTTCAGTAATCAGTAAGTTAGACTCTCATGACTCTCTTCATTCCTCGTAAATGAAAAAGAATAAGGAAACTAAAACACTCAGAAATGCATGAAACTGGCACAATATAATTACTTCTAAAAGCCACATGGCTTGCTGTCCATAGAAAGGCAAGATTGGAAAGTTTTACACTTCGTTTTTCAAGAAAGAAAATATCAAAATTAAACAGATAATAAAGCTTAGCATCCAGCACTTAATAATAATAATAATAACATTAATAATGATAACAATAATAATTACAACATCAACAGTAACCATAATAATTAAAATTTGTATAAGTAAAGCATAATAAAGCATTTTATTTCCATTTTCAAATATTCTGGCACAGATTGTTAAAACAATAAGGTGTAGAAAGACATTCATAATCCCGGTCCTCCACACACACACACATATTTTCTATATTGGTTCATGATTCAAACAGAAGGATGGTAAGGATGCAGACAAGCAATCTCTCTCTCTCTCTCTCTCTCTCTCTCTCTCTCTCTCTCTCTCTCTGTTTTCTCACACACACACACACACACACACACACACACACACACAAACAAACTAAATAAATAATGTTTTAACCCAATAAATGAACAGCAATTTTACTTTACAGCACACATCAGTCCGGGTGGTCTCATTATAGAATGTCTTTGTATGTTTTTGTATCTTAAATGGACTGAACACCAGAAGTAGAAAGAAAGATCAAAGCTGTGGTTCACTGATTAAGAAAACTGATGCATATATTTCAGAATATTCCAGAAGTTAGAGCATTAAATATTTTGACGAAAGGCATGATATCTCCCGGTCAAACCACACAGGTTGTAATATTTCAGAGGCAGACTGAGTGGCAAAGTTGCACAGTACGCAGAGTAAGAGGGACCAGAAGAGAGAGTTTGAGCTTGAATTACACCCGCCCACCTGGCTAGCCCCACCCCATACCAAACTTACAAAATACTCACTTTGCATACAAGATTTTTAAAGAAACACACCACACTGAAAAGCATCTGTATAAAACTGACCCTATCCCTGACAGTGTCCACTATGGAATGCAAATAATGAGGAAATATTACAGTGGGACAAAAGTAATATTTCCATAAATCTATTATTTTTCTCTCTCGTCCAGTCTCTCTCTTGTTTCATCTGTTGAAGACTTAGTTTTCTCTCCCATAATAGGGAGAATAAAGATCGTTGAGAACTAGAAAGGTTGATTTCTGCATAGTGTTCACTCATCTTCCCCTCATCTGTTTCGAAAACACAAGTCATCAAACTTTTCATCTATATTTATCTATATGCATGATTTTTCCCCATTGATAGAAATGTTCAAGATAAAAGAAACTGCAACGAAATAAAACATTACAAGGCATACATTATAATTAGCAAACCTAGCACAAATGTTCATATATAACAGTCATAAGGACATACTGTATATCCTTAAAGGTAGGTGCGGTCACCATATATATGTAAATTGGAATAAAAATGTAAACCACAAAAACAGGGAATTGATAGGAATCTCGTCAACATTTGTTTTTTAAAGTGCAAGTCTGTTGCAGTTTCAACAATGTGCCAAAAATGATGCAAGTCTTCTGACTCACAATAGATAAGCTGGTGCCCCCTGGTGGTGACTAATCATATGGCAAGAGCACACATTTTCGTACACTTTTTTACCCATCAATGCAATGGTACTGATTTTGGACAATCTTCAATACAACTTAAATCTCATTTGTCTGAGGAAATAGCAAACACATACACAGAAACCCGTTTGGTCCTCATGTAGGAAGAAAAGAAATGACAAACCAAAGCCTGGCTTTGAAGCACACAGAGTCCGGGCGAGAAGACTCTCCACTGTCTCTCCTTTGGCAGTCTTATGGGCATCTCAAGGATCTCTTGGTGTGTAGCTCCTTCCACATACTGAGATCCGATTGCCCCAGCTTAAGTGTATCTCCTTGCAGGAACAGGTGATTGATCTTGGTTTAGGTTCCAGGCACCGGACTAGGAGATCCAAGTGAAGTCTTTCTCACTTCCTGCCCTGGCGTCTGCCTCCAGAGCCGAGTCACTCTCCTCTTTCCCATCGTCTATTGCTCTGTCATCTTGCTGAGACATCCCTGAGCCTGCCCGCCATTTCCCATTCTCCTCCTCACCTTCTCCCATTAGCTCTGCCTCCCCCATCATCTCTTCTTCTCCGTCACCATCAGCCGTGTCATCAGGGAAACGGTGGTCACCAGGATACAAGAGCTCTTCTTCTGGGGAACCATCCTCATTATTTTGGTCCAGCAAGGCCGCCATACCCCGGCCTGAGCAGTCTGCGCAGACGCCGTGGCGACGAGAGCCGTGCTTGATGCCCACACTGGCGGCAGACATGAAGACACGACTGCACACTTTACACACGTACTTCTTGTCCTTACTGTGCACCTGAGAAAGAGTGGGAATGTTCTTGTAAGAGACAACACTTAACTTCCCAAAAAATTACAGCATTCTTTTAAGAGCACTACAGGTCAAACATGTCAGGGGCTTTATATGATTACATTACAGTGCATGAGGTCAGTTTCTCTTATGTTCACACAGATGCTCTAGCTGAGTAACCATGAGAGTAGTTCATCCCAATAGCCCTTTTTACACAAAAATCCTTGTAATTTACCTGCAAATTACCAGAATGACTTTATTGGTAAATACACAAACGTGACATTTACACAAGCAGTGGCGTTTCAACTCTTTACTGGTAACATAACTGGTAACAAGTAAGCACCTGACAGTGTTGTTTTAAAACATGACAGTGTTTAATTTTCTTTCTAAACACATTCTGTCTGTATTTTTGTTGCAGATATTTACATTCATGCAGTTGCTTTTGACCCAACAACATGATACTATACAAACATCTCTGCTTTGACTTCTGTAAACAGTGTTGAGTAAATGCATCATCTATGTCAGAATGTTCTGATTGGCTCACATAGCACAATAATCACAAATTACTGGTTAAAACTTCTCTTACTGGTAAATTGCCAGGATCGATTTACCAGTAATTTTCCAAAAGGTCCTGTTTACACATGATCTGTTAACGGTAATTTGCCAGCAATTTACCAATAAAGACAGCATATATGAAAGGAGCTTTTGACTATCAGCAACATATTCCATTAACATTTAGCAACTTTCAACAATATTGGTTTTATTAACTATATCTGTTTTATATATTTAAACCTGCATTTTTGAACATTTTGCTTGAAAAGTGTTCTTGTGCTACCTATGTATACCATGGTACAGAATCATTATGATAATCACATTAAGCATGGTGATATTTGCATGGTACTCATGATACTTTCAGAATATTGTGATAATACCGTGGTACTCGTTTCTGTAAGTGTTATATGCATAAATATACTCAAAATGTCTCAGACCATTTCAGATAGCAGGAAACTGTGTATCTGCGATCAGCACTGGCTTCACAGGGGAAAGAAGCACTGCAGTCTCTTGTGCAGACCTTTGAATTTTTCGCCACATTATAGCGAAGCGTCAGCGACATGCTGCGGTGTGGCATATACTTTGTGATCCATCACGGTGCAGATCATGAATAATGCAATGTTAGGTTTTAAATGTTTCAGCGCTAAGCAGAAGCACTGCTGTCTGTTATCATGTCACACTATTACTGACCCTTTGATATGCTCGAAACCAGAGCTAATTTCTGTGGCACATCTCTTAGCCACACAGCACCAAGAGCCCGTGCCAAAGCATGTTTGTGTGTGTTTCCCATGAGAAGACACAGTAAATCAGGCTTTAAGAAAGGGAAATAGAGAGGAGGTGTTAAAGAGCGCTGGCAATAATAAAGGCAGAGAAAAGCGGCGATAAGAGGGGTTTATGGGATATGGCACAATCCTATATTTAATAGGGGCCCACCAGGGGCCAACTTGTGTGCCTCCCACACAAAAATCTTTACGACTAGCACACACACTGTTTAGCCTTTAAAATGCAAAGAACTATAAAGCCATGGGCTTCAGAATTTTTAAAAGAAATGTACTTTTTAATAAAATATTTTGTTCCTGTTTTTTTTAAACATACACTTGTTTTGCAAACATACCTATTTGAAATTGTTTTCACAAATTCAACATTATATCACTCCTTAGGGTTTCCAACAGAATTCTTACAGTTCAGTAAATGAGTCAGATGTTAATTCAACAACTGCTCTGACTAATGATTTGTTAGAATAAATCATAAAGTTTTGTGATCACAACTACAATGGTTGTATGGTATGTTTTGTGTTTGAGGTCCTTGAAAGTGCAATGGAAAAATGTGTAAATGGCCCATTAAACACATTGAATTCAATTAAATTCCAATTTAATTGTAATTTAAGTTAAAATATTTCTGTAGAATTATTACTTTGCAAATTGTAACTGTACACATTTCTCTGGATAAGATTCTGCTTCACACACTTTTACTTCACTCACTTGGTACCGCCTTTGTACTGCACTCACCAGAGTGTGGCGCTTCATGTGCTCCCTCCGGGTGAACTTCTTTCCGCAGATCTCACAGGGATATGGCCTCTCACCCGTATGCGAGCGCATGTGCCTCTTCAGGATGCACTGGTGCATGGCGGAAAAACTGCAGTATGGGCACTTGAACTTCTTCCTGATCACCGTGAAGTCGTTTACTGCGAACAGACAGCGAGAAATGGCTGATCAGATGCAGAACACACATATGCGAGTGAAACTGCTGGAAGTGGGAGAGTATGTGAGAAGTGTTGAAGCTCCCATAGGAAAGAAAAATCACCGGTGAGATCTCTTTAATTTCTCAATTATTTCTCCTAGACAGCAATGAGATTAAATGGTGGGCAAATGGAAATGTTTGCTTTTGAAAATGTTTGCTTGTCTCCTGTGTCTAAGATATTTCTCCTGAGAAAAAGACCAAGAAATCTCACAAATGTCTCCATTAGAGTTTCAGAAGAGATCTCAACAATGCCACAAAGTGAGCTCAGATTTGACAAGTTATATAATTACAAGTCATGAACCTTTTATCAGATTTACTCAAATCCAGACTATTTGAACTACAGTCTAAAATAATTTTACAGCTCCAAATATTTTAATGTTAACAACTGTCTCTTTTGTTTCTATTTTTATTTCCCCCAAGCAATTTTATGATAAGCATCTGTGACAAAGCTGATAATTAAATGAAACCCCCTTATCAAATCTCCTGAGCTATATAAGAGCAACCTTTAAGAAATAAAATTTTCCACTGGGCCTGCATGTGGCATTAATGCCAAGCCTACTTAACACAGCACTCTCTCTATTGGATAGAATTAGTTTAATTAAGAGCCACTATTGCTACTCTGAGGTAACGGGTTGATTCATGTAACCATAATTATTTTAATGGGTGGAGTCTGAGCTATTTTGTTAGAAACATTTAGCAAGGTCGTAGGAAATGACCCGAAGAAAGAACTTCACCAAACACAGCCACTTGATTCTGTATACAATTGATTCCCACTAAACCTGTCAAGAACACATCTGTGTCATTTTTGAATACAAAATCAAATCAAAGGCATAAAAAAATTAATTCTGCTTAAAGAAAATTAAGCCTGTTTATGGTGTCATCAAGATGTTTTGCATTATAACAATATTTTTATTGCAATTTATCATTTTTAACCCAATCAGATTCAACTCATATTAATAATAAAAAACTATTTTCCTTACTATAAGAAAAAAATGTTTTATTAAAATTATTTTACATATTCTGCTGCATATTAACTGATTTTTACTGCATTTTTATACTATCTACTGACAATCACCATTCATAAAAAAACACAAAATTAAAATGTCTGGATTACATTAATGAGAGTGCATGGGGAATGACCTTAATTTTTATGCAAAGTCTTTATGCAAGTCCTTATGCAAAATATAATTGCATTTTTATTTTTTTATTTTTGTGTTGTGATACAATGTAACCTGGACACATTTTTGTGAGATTCCCGCTAAACGGTCAAGTTTAGCATCACTGCCGCTTTCACATCAATCATATGCTTTCAATTCAATTCTGTCCTTTCACTGTGTCATCTAGTGCCAGACACTGAAGATATAGCCAGCGCTCCTCTAGCACTGACAAACATTCAAGAGGGACACTCTTCCTAGCTCACCTGCCCTTAGATATCAAAACCAGCCCCAAAAGACAGTTTCCCTAGCAACCACAGCATCGAAACAGATTTTACTGCTCAAATTCAACAAAGAAAGATGACAGAAAAAAATAACATAGACTAGCATAGCTTACTATTGTTTGATGAACAATTACGGTACAAAATATCAGCCCAAACTTACAAAACCCAACAACAATTCCACAGCACTTGTTCTCATTCTCATGTTCTGAAAGCAGATGATTCACACAGAGCAGAAACAAAGCAGAGTTCATGTGCTTTGTGTTATTCATACTGTGACTGTAATCTTATTAGGCAGTGGTCTAGTCTGCCTCAGCTAAATAAATGGATGGGCAACATTTGGGTAAGTACAGAGCAGAAATTCAGGTTTCTCTAATCATTACACATGACAAACCTGATAATCATGTGCTGAAACAGCTCTAACTTTAACACCCACTCGTCTCATTTGAATGCAGAATCTGGCCACCTGTTTTGGCACTATTACAATCTACACGTTTAAAATATGTTATGGAGTGAAGCACAGACTTGTTCTGGGAACACAGGCAAAACTACTGCAACACATGATAGAGCTCTTATTTTTGGTAAACTATTCCTTATGTCATAAATAAAGGTTCCCAGAAACTTGTGAAATAAAGTATCCACTCATTATTCATAATGCTTCATAGCAAAATTTATTTGCTACAAATTTACACACAACCAGTTACAGAACAATATTATTTAAAAATGCATAATGTACAGGAATCTATGCTTTGAGTCTTAAAACTATTTTTCACCTTAGTAACAAAAATAGTGCAATACAAAACGCCTGTGACTGAAATTTCTGATGTGTTTTCACACCCACAGATCAAACCTTTTCAAACAATTTTGAAGCACATCTGTCTTTGTTTATCCTGCGGAGAAAGTGCTAAGACCTTGAAAACTTCCAATTCACTGCAAGTTACAAATTTCTCTGCCTCTCGCTTTTTTAAAGAAAGGTGCCAAACTGTGATTTTTGCTCACAATGCATCTCACATTTAACATAGCACTGCGTTGAACAGTTAAAACAATGGTTATAACACAAATCATTCTCTGAATCTTGGAAAGCTGCTCCTCAAGCAGGCTTGGAACAGAACAGTGCTGATTTTTGTGAGACTTGGGTATAAGACTCCTGGGTAATTTTAGGTGGTCTTTCAACAGTAAAACTTACATATATCTGGAATCTCCAAATACAAGGTTGATAATTATCCATGTTTCATTTTTACTGCAGTGATGGTATGACTTTTGAAAACACATTCACAGTTATTGCTCGATTTGATTTACTGTATTGGAGAGCTGCCAATCCATTGGTTTCCAAGAGGAGAGTGCATTTTTAATGTATGTTAGAGCAAGGGTTTCTGAAAGTGACAGTCATGTGATATAAAGATGAGAAAATTTTATCTTTGACATATAGACATCTTCTGATCATTGAGAATTTCAGAGATGTGTTTCAGTTTCCTTTCAGAAAGAACCTACTTTCTTTCCACACTTCCTGAAGCATTTAAAACATTTTTATGCCTGCTGGTATTATTTCAGACTTCCCAGGACGCTTAGATGTGTCCGTGGTCTGAACACTCAGTGACACAACTAACTTTAAAGAAAACAAAATCACTGTAGACACTTCAGTCTTTGACAATCACTCAAAGATGCTTTAAACTAGATAGGTATATTCTACAATATAAAGACAGCTGAAGAAAACCATGAATTCATGTTGTTAACATGGTTCCGCAAGGCTGAGGATCAGCAAGGCTGAAAGCTGAGCAGAACTAATTAGTGACATGCTCACATACTCACACACATACGCACAGAGAGGACACATCAGGTTGAAGGATTTAGGACATACCTAACCACAGGATGCAAGAGAAAGAATCTCCTGCAGGGGACAGCATTGTGCACAGAGTCAACATTGTCAAATTTACTAAACAATTCAGCGAGTTTCTAAGTGACCTCTGTGCCTGAGTCTAACCCTAAATAACATTAGTCAGCTGGTAATGATACTGGAGTGTGCCACCCAAAGTTATAAAAGCATTGATACTCAATACACAGAGATCTCTGCAGATTCAATGAGAAAGGTACAAAAAGCCAACAGCTACACAAAAAGCCAACAGCTACACCTCCAAATGAGAAACTAGATAAATTGTCTTTGTTTTTGCATAGTCATTGTACCAGCCATGTGCTGCCATATAGGAGTCTCTCGACAGTAATCAAATAAAAACCTGCTGATAAACCATATAGATTCTTTATTTCATAACAATACAAATCTGACATACAGTAAAAAAATGTTGAAATGTCAACAGTGATGTGGCCAAAAATTGCCCTGAACTTGGATGACCTAATATTTGTAATAATGTACATATTCACTCATTAGTTAAACTATGAGCTTGTGAAACTGCTGGTTTTGGCAATTGTCTGGCAGACTGGGTAACCGATAATCAATCATCGATACGAATGTGGACACCACCCTCTCCCTTTATGGCCTGCAGATGCCACATCTGCTCAGTAGGGGAAATACCCGTCTGACAGCAGACCTTGGCATGGGTGGCCAGATTTTTCTGCGTGCTGAATGTCCGGGTGCAAGCGGGGCACGTGTACACACGCTCGCTGGAGTGCACAGACGACAGGTGACGATTCAGGTCTGTGCGGTCGCGGAAGTGCTTGAGACAGTAGACGCACTGCATGAGCTTCCGCTTTAGGTGGATAGTCTTCTCATGACGGTCGGCATTGGACTTAAGGGTAAAGCTGGCGGGGCACTGGGAACAGTAGTAGCGTGCCGGGGCAGAGTTGAGTGTAGGTGTGGCCACTAGGGGGCGATGGTGGTCGAGGCAGTCTAGGGACAGGGCCATGAGCGAGAGCTTGTGGCTGTACTCGTGCTGTCTCAGCTGAAGCAGGCTGCTAAACAGTTGCTTACACAGAGAGCAGGCCAGCTCCCGCCGCCAGCCCATCCCTCCGCCCTGTACCTCCGTCACACACACTCCATGATTCTCCTCCACCATCTGATCTTCCTCCACAGGATCCTGGATATGCTCCAGCCCTGAGAGATAGAGGGAGAGAGGGAGAGGTGAGAACTAACGACGGGAGATCGGCTTATGTATGTGAAAAATAACAGCCAGTCATGCGGCGGGGGCCAGGATGAAGGGCCGGGGCCACGGCGTCATGGATGCCACACATACCTGCATTGTGGATTGGACTGTTGTCTTCCTCCTGCACTTCCTCCTGTAAGAATACACACACATACAAATCAACACTTGTGTACTTCTGCTCACAGATCTGTATAGAGGTGTAAAGTACCTCACATGAAGTACATGCAGGTTCATGTAGTAAAAACACACACACTGGAAAAAGAAGAGAAAGGCAAGATCCTTAAAGTGGAACAAAACAAAGAAATGGCTGCAAAACAGTTGAAGCAACAAAAACGTCAGATGCAAGGATAGCATGCAAAGACTGCACTAAATTTTCAGGCTATTAAACACTTTACTTGAGAAGCAAAATGACTTGGTTTCATAAACTATAGCTTAAATGAATGATAATATTTATTCCATTAGCAAATTAGCAAATTTATTTCATTAGGGTTTATTTTTCAGTAAAAAAAATAGGGTTTATTCTTAAGAAAAAATTCTTAACATAATTGAAGCTATTTCAGAGTCTTTACTTCTTAAGTAAATTGACAAAATATTTTAAAGATGTTTATATATCTGTAGTGGAAAACAAGAAAGATTTTTTTTTTATGTTTGGTCAATGACCAACAAAAAAAATCCATCTTTAACTGTTTACTATATTATTCTTTGCACATTTACAATAGCATATCCAACAGGTGGAGACAAAGAGATCCTCTTTGTTTGTCTAGGAAAAAGGTTTGTGTTTGTTTAGGGGGTTCACAGATCTGATTGTATTTTTCACCCCTGTAGTTTGTATGGGTATAGGTGTAGGCCATCCCATCTACAAATTTTCCAATTTTCATTCTCTTTCTACCCTCCCCTTTACATAAGAGTGACACATTATGGTTTAAGCAAACAGATGGCTTGTCCGCAGAGATGGTACAACTTCTTGGGGGGGGAGGTCCTGCGAAACCAAATGCCACTTCAGCGCACACGGGGAGAATGCAATTTCCTGCTCTTACTTAAGAAAACAAAAACCCACCCTGCCCCTCTGCATTGTCCACCACTACTATTGATTTCGACCGCCACCTGGATCCCCCTCTTATCAGGAGATTCCCAGCTGCACGATCTTCTTGATATCCATCAGTATAATAAATGCACTGAGCGCTAAAAGAACAATTAAAGTCCAAAACTTACAGACCCAATTAAAATCTAATTTTTGGACAAATCTGTGGAATTGACTTAAATATTTGTAAAATGTGTAAACATTCTTATTTGTAGCTAAAGGCATAATGAGTTAAAACATGAAATGAACAAACACTCAAGCACTTGGGCAAGTGTAGAACCTAGTCAATAACAGACGTCACAATTCTGCAGAAATCATCTTTGTGCACAGATTTCGTATGGGCCAGGAAGCGAGAACAGAAGTATAAAAAGAAGAGAAAAAGAAACCATGCACAGAAGAACAAAGCAGAGGCAATAAAAAAAAGATTTTTAGACAACATATACTAAGACACACAAACAGAGCTAATATATGGCCTATTGAATGTTTGTTGGACTTACCTCAGTGGGTGAGGCCCTCAGGGCCCGTTCCATATAGAGCTTGTCTGGAGGGCCCCCAGACCGCGGCAGACCAAGGGCCCCCGGAGTTTGCAGCACGGATGGCGGAGGCGGCAGTAGAAGAGGTAGAGGAAGAAGAGTAGACGGAGGGGAAGATGAAGATGCCCCGTGTTTGCTACCAAACAGGGCTTCTGGATAGTTGGAGCTGCTGCCATGGGAGCAACGAGGCCCTGAGGAGCACAGGAAACTAGTCTCACCCACCTACTCTCAGACCAGCGGCCATCTTCCAAACAGCAGCAGAGAGAGAGGAGGAGAAAGAGGAGTAGGGGCAAGGGGCACACACAACCACTTCATTTATAAAGTTAGGAAGAGGAGGTAAAAGATGAAGAGACACAGGGAGTGGGGTTAAGGCTCTCACTCTCTTTTTGAGCTCCTCTCCATCCACCCACGTACACACGGAGAGGGTGGCCATGTGTGTGTGTGTGTGACTGTTAGAGATATAGAAATTGGAAAGTAAAGGCTTTTAGACAATGAAGTTCTCTTAATTTAAAAAAAACATGACAGTCTGCTTACCAGAATTTGTGTGAAGAATCAAACAGGATGTACACAATCTATTTCATTTACATTGCTACTTAGCAGACACTTTTTTCAGAGTGTCAAGTTTTACATTATATTATGTTTCTTTGGGATTCGAACCCATGACCTTTGTGTCATTAACACCATGCTCTACCAGTTAAACCACAAAAGCTGGAATTAATCACACCACACAGCAGATGGTAAAGTAAGGGACAACAGAGGTGAGATCTCAGAAAGGTTTACAAAAAATATTTACACCAATAATAATACAAACCTTAAAGGAACAAATGTGATTTTATTTGATATAACAATGAATGATTGGATCCTGCTTATAATACTGCTTAAAAATAAGCTTATACCAGCCTAATCTGGTTTGTTTGTTTTAGAAGGGTTTTGGGCACAGCTGCTTTATTATGGGGGACCAACTAGGCTAACTGAGCCCCAGCTGGGAGACTAATTTAAACCCGCTAAGACCAGAAAACCAGATTAACCAGTTTCATTAACATTATCAGTGTTAATGTCCTTTAATGTTATATTTTGTTTTTCAGATTTATTCTAGACCTACACTCAAGGTTATATACAATTGATTCGAGACTGAACTACAATCAGGCCATTATATTTTTGAGTTCATCTTTCTCACTTATTTTGGGGGCAGAAGAGGAAGAATGCTTTTGTGGAATGCTGTTGTTGGGAAAATGACTAAGTTGTTGGTTAGGAGCTAAGTGGACAGATGCACATACTACAGTAAAGTAAAACCACGAACAGATTCCTGGAATTCTCCTCTCCAACACCATCCACTCCCATCCAACACAAACACACACACACAGAAAATCCACTTCTGATTTCTCTTTCCTAGTGCACATAGCAGACTCAATAATGGATCACATTCGTGAGACACATTAATGGATCACCTTCTGTTGCAAACTCTACATCATTTACCAGTAATTAAAACTGAACTGGTGGTTTAATTTAAACTACAGTATCACTGACACAATTGACATTCAACCTACATAAGTAATCCTTCCATATGCACATTTCTCAACTGAAGCAAATTTACAACCATACATTACCATCTCAAACCAGGTGCTTTAGTGGTAATTGCAAATCTTTCCAGGAATATCTTCAGGGGATAAGTGAAAACAATGTGGTGCAGATTTGATAGGATCTGAGTTGGGCATCTTCCACCTACTGCCCTAATTACCACCAACCGTTGTCCATTACAATGGAAACTCAAGCACCAACCATAGCTCTTATCTTAATGAAGTAACACATCCTACGGTTGCTTTCTCAATCAAATGCAATCTACTAAGACATATTGCTCTGTTTGCACAAACATTGAATAGCTGAGAAAATACAAGAACTCAGTTCATTTAAGACTCAGCATAAAGAAATTAACGTCCATACCAAATGTTATCAATATTAGATAAAAATACTAGATAAGCTTGAGTTGTTAACTCGCTTAATAGCAAACCACCATTTTCTTAGCTGGGAGATTTATCTAGAATCTGTCTAGCTACAACCTCGTCATAAAGCTTGTCAATTTTGCATTTGCAAGAAACAAACAGCAAGATAGTTGCTCTCTCATTTGTGAAGAACATGATGGAAAATAGACCTGGAAATTACAAGCTGAGGTCCAAGTTTCAGCCTAAAAATAACCACAAAATCGACTCATTTCAACTGACAGATTGCCAACAGATGCACAATTATTAGGGCCATCATTTAAATTCATTCTAAGCAAAGCAATTCACCCCTGCATGTCCCATCCACAGTGATTCGGCCTCAGTAAGTCAAGGAATTTATTGCTCCATAACCAGGGTCATTGGAATTTATTTCCAGGATTTTCAAATGATGTATGACATAACTTTGTATGACATCATTTATAAGATTGATATGCTGCATTTATGTTGCTATAACAAATTATTAATATTTTTTTCTCTCAGTGAATCTGAACATTAACAGATCAAATATAAGACAGCAAATACAGTAATGCTGCAACAAAAAACATATAGATAAATTGGGAAATATCTGCAGTATTCTCTATAATTTCCACTTAATAAATAAATAAATAATAATAAATAGTACATTTTACTAAAACCATTTTAAAATATGCAAAACAGCCCATGATTTTCATATTGTGTAGTTATGTATGCTGTAAAGCATTGCTGTATTATAGTGTCTGATACATGGCAGTGTTTGTAATACTGTATGACATTGAATATTTCCATCGTACTGTATGTTGTTTGGATGGTACATTGTGTTTATTACACATTGAGTGTGTATTATTGTTCTTTTTTGGAACAACTCAGCGATTCTAAGTAAGTGCAAATGTGTGCATCAGTACACACAAAACCTCACACAAGCACACACAGTCCCGTGAGACTCTGACAGTGGCAGGAGAGAGGACAGGTTGACAGCCTGCTGTCAGTGTGTATAGATCAGTTGATAAAACAGACATACACCTAAAGCAAATCACTCTGCCAACCCTGACCCAGGATCAGCCAGTAACATGGAATCTGGGTTAATCACGGCAGCCTGCAGGACGTGCAGGGACCCGTTGTGACCCGCTCTGCTCGATCAATCAATTTCGTTTTCCTGAGACTTCAACAAATCTTCTTTGAAGTTTGGGAGAGAAGGGCGGCTAGTGATCCGTCAGAGCGGGCACTGCATGGTTGAATAGACTCTGTTTATTTTAGATAGGTGCCGTTCCCCACATGGTCATTGGTTGATCGGTTACACATTAACGAGAGCCTGGAGTGTGAGTGCCAGGTTTAATATGTGACTCTTCATGCAAAACATTTTAGCATTTCAGAATTTTGCGAAAGGTTTTGTCAAATTGAGATTTGATTGGCAACATAGTATTAATGTTTTTCCCTATAAAAATGGACATGAAGTCAAAATCATCATCATCATCAGTTTTATGCGTTTACTCACTGTCATATCTTAAACCTCATATGATTTCTTCTTTAATGCAATACAAAAGGAGACATTTATAGCAGAATGTTCATCCTGCTCTATGTAAAGTGATTATGACTTTTAGGGCAAGATGTTTAGTGAATGATGAAAGTTTTATGTCTTTAAAATAAATGGAATATAGTACATGACTCATAAAGAGAATTTTTTTGTTTTATGGTGCTTTTTGGAGACTGACAGCCTATGGTCCCCATCCATTTTCAATTTAAAGAAGAGAGCTGCACATGGCATTCAGCTAAACTTTGGTTAGGATGAGTTCACCAATTCAAAAGTTTCATTTTTGGGGTGCACTACCTCTTTAATGTGAATGGCATAATGTGTCTATGAATCAACACCAAAAATTGTCATCATAATCTTTAAACAAAATGTAATTGATTGCTTTGCCTCTGAAACTACTTTACTTTTCACATGACGTCACCATTCCCTCTTCTCACAATGCAATCAATTACCAATGGATAACCAATTACCAGTCCTGCCCTAACAATCTGGTGTTGAATATCCTGTTTCACTCAGAGATGCTACATTACATAAAACAGTTGTGAATGCTGTTTCAGGCTGACTTTCACAGGAGAATAATTCTGGCAGTGCTAGTGGAGGTAGGATGGGTACATTAGCAGGATGATCAGATTAATGCTCCTCTACATCGTCTTTTAGCTGGAGTTTGTAAGACAAAAGCTCCCGTGGAGTGAGTGACAGCCACTGTGTTTCATTCTCAAGAGTGGCCATTAAGACTTAATGTACTTCAGCAAACACACACTCCTGAATCTGCCCTAAGGGTGTTAAGAGCAGGAGCCGTTTAGAGTTGTCCTCCCTCTCCTATTCACAGGAACACTGAACTTAGACAAAAGAGACAATTACCAACCTAGGAAAGTGAGAGAGAGTGAGCGAGCAAAGGGAAGTAAGGAGGAGAAACAACTTACAAAAAAAGTCTATAAAAACACAACAGAAAGACAGAGAAACACACCCAATACTTTGGCAAAAGTGATTGAGTATGGACAAAAACTGGTTTGGAATAGGGATGTAACAACCATGCCTCTCACCCCCAGTTTTAAAAATAAAAGTCAAGAAGCTGAAGCTGAAGAAGTTTTTAATGGCAGATTTTTGTACATTTGGTCTTTGTAAAGAGTTATCCTTAGTAAAATTAAATGTATAGCTTTTATTATTTGTAGTGCTATGAAAAGTGTTTATGGAGAGGGTTTAAGTTATAACTCACATACATTGACACAAATATATGTTGAGGGCATCCATATATATGGATGCATCTAAGTACAGTATGACAATCTACAACCTAAAGTTTCTCCATTGACTCAACACCCATTCAAAATCATACATTTGTTTAGAGCTATTGCAGGCGCACTGCAATTCACACTATCGGTTAAAACACACACACTTCTACACTAATGCATGAGCACACCCAAACACATGGTCAATCAATAGGGCTTCTTTGAATACAGACATCCTGCAGACAACTCTGAGGTCCATGTGACTCTAAAGTAGGATATCGCTTATAAAAGCATCTACAGGCAATCCACAGGGGCACAGAGGTTTACAAAGACCTGAAGAAACTTACAGCTGAGTCTTGGAGCACTCAAGGATAGTATGTACAACATATGTTGCTATGGCAGAAAAACATGCAAGTCCTAAAAGGATTTTAGTCTTATAGCACTTAAAGAACAGCATATACC
Organism: Chromobotia macracanthus; assembly: GCA_036877525.1. NCBI lineage: Eukaryota > Metazoa > Chordata > Actinopteri > Cypriniformes > Botiidae > Chromobotia > Chromobotia macracanthus. The sequence continues at coordinate 11,885,812 of JAZGTH010000006.1, forward strand.
ACTCTAGCAGAAGCACATATGACTCTTTATAAACATAAGAGACCCTACAGGACTATCTTAAAAATCTATGAATTACAGAGGCTACACAAATCTTAAGCACAATCTTCAAGCACCCAATGAAAGCGCCTGCAGTACAACATATACCATTATAACCGGAGCATATATACATCCCAAAGGGATGCTATAAGAATCTAAGAGACCCTATATGACTCTATGGAGATTCCATGAGCAAAAGCAGAATATCACAGCATAACTTACGGGAGAGAGAGTGTCCTCCTTTGGGCAAGTAGTCAAACAGAAGCGGGTTCTCCTCTCCAAGCATCTCTGCCCCCAGAGATAACAAGCTGTTTTTGCTCATGAGAGCAGCACGCAGATTAGCAACTGAGCCCCCTCTCTCCTGGGCCACGGCCTCGTCCCGCTCCCTGGACAGAAACCCACTGTCCCCTGCTGCGGCCTCCTCCTGCTTCACCAGGAGGTCCATGCGCTCGCCGCGGCCGTCGGAAATGTTGGGCTCCGACACTTCTGCACCTGAGAGGGAAGTGAGAAGTGTTAATGAATTAACCACACACACAAACACACATTACATGGTTGAAACTTGCTGTTTCAGGAACAGGTTCAAACCCTGCATCACAATGTGTGCATGTGTGTTTTGACTACATAAGTTTTGTAAAATTCTAGGTAAAGCTACACTTCTAAAGAGATCACTTCACTCAAAAAAATTGTTATTGTGTTATTACAAATCAATATGACTTTCTATCTTTTGTTGGGCACAAAAGAGATGTGTTTTGTGTTAATGTTAGTGACTGACAACCTCAGTTGACCTTCACTTTTACTGTATGGACAAACAGAACAGCATTAACATTTTTTTGCAAAACTTCTAGTGTTCCACAGAAGACAATAAATCATACAGGATTTCAATGACACAAGGCTGAATTAACAATAACTACATCAGAAATTTCATTTTGATGTGAATGAACTCTTTAAGCAAAACAGCAATCAATCAATAAATCATCCAGAATTTTGATAAATGGTGTTTAAACAATGTTGAATAGAAACAACAAAAAAGCAAAAACAAGTTTTTACTTTACTATTCATTACTCCTGTCACTTTAAGACAGAGGCAATACAAAGTAGGCTGCCAAAACACGCATATAAACATGCAAACTTCTCTTGTCAAAAAACAAGGACAACTGCTTGGATGTAAGGAGTCCAAACTGTAAGAACAATGTTAACTAAAGTGGCAAGATGCAAAACAAAAACAACAAAATCATTTTTTTTGTTCAGGAGAGAGACAGAGCAGCTTGTTTGACTAAAGTGACAGCCTAAAGGAGAAGAACTTTTCAAAACAGCTGTCAGTAAAGCCGAAGGTTTGAGCTCAGATCAGCAGAAGCCTCAAAATGCGTGAATGACAGCCCAGCCAACAAACCACTTTAGTCACAGCACCGCAAGACCCGCCCACAACCTGCTGTACTTTACACCACTTAATTACACCTTACATTAAGACAACACGCTTCCAGAAAATATGCATCTACACTCTCCTGGTCATACACAGCTGAGATCTGAAGCATGTGCTCTGTTTTACACAGTAAATCAGAGATCAGAGAGAGAAATGGAGAAGGTATGTGAAGGTATGAAACATAATGAGTGTTATAAACCTTCTTCCTCAGCACAAAAATGCATACATAGGCTCTTTCATCTCATCTGAGGGCTTCATAATGACAAGCATAACACATTTGTCAACTCTGAGCTTTAAAGCAGAATTCAGCTAATTTCCAGAGTAAGGTAAGCACATATTAACATGAGTCCATGTGTGGGTGAGATGTTTGTGAAGCCATGACCTCATAAAGATTGCTTTAATCTCTTCTGGGGTCCACAAACACAAGATCACTCAAGAGGAACCAAATCTTCAACAGTCAAATCTGCCACATCTGCAACAATTGCATTAGCACAAACAATTACATAGATTAGACATTTACGCTATTTACCTGACTTGTCTTCTGTAGCCTGACTAAAACATTAAAATAAATATGAATAAAATGACTGGTCCACTTTTTGCAACTTATTCTAGCAACCCAAATAGACAGGAAGTAACTGTCTGACCAGCATGTAAAGCAATCAACCACACTTCCTTTAGTTTTTACTTTATATAGGTATTTTGGGACAGGTGTATCTGAAATACATCATTGTACAATATAATAGACCTGAAGTGGTAAAGAATATTCAAATAATTGTAAACTAGTGTTGGTCCACAACGGACAGTACAGAGTATCTGTCTTACTTGCTCTGTGCCACTTCTAAGTGTATAAAACAATTATTCTGTTTATACCACTAATACCACGTTTAATACCTGGCAAAATTTAGCAACTTCACTGTACTCAAAACTCAATACTACAGATTTTTATTTTAATTTAGGCATTTTCCCTGCACTTTCAAATTAGGACAGACCCATTTCATTTTCAATACTGCACATACAGTTTGTCAACACATTGAGTTTGAGATAAAAAAGTCTCTAGGCAACCTAGATATTTCTAAAAGTACATTTCCCATTGATTTGTTATAAGACACAAAAGAGATCTGTACTTGTCATTCCAATTGCATACATCACATATCTGTGAGGATGTGACTATCTTTCTTTAATTCTTCAATCTGATTTTTAATATGTACATTGTCACAGTTCCTTTTAAAGCCACCAGGCACTTTTTACTTGCGCTTGGTGGGGGTTCATTTGTATCCTGTATTTCTGTTTGTATGTTTGACATCCAAGTAACACCAGAGATGGTTATGCTTTTGAGACACAAGAGAAACACAAATATAATGGATAGTTTTCATTTCAAATGTTAAATGATGTTGGATGTTGTAAGGAAACAAATCAAGAATTTTAGGTAAGCATATTAAAATTCAAGCAGCTTCTATCCTTGAAGCATAACGGTTAAAGTCTTGCAGTTTCTAAACTCTGTACAAGCCCTGCTTCTAACTGTTTGACATGCCTAAAGATGTAACTGTGTAACAGAATAAGAGATAAAAGAAATGTGGAGAAAAGAAAGAGGGAGAGACAGTGGGAAGGAGAAATCTTCACCATTGAAAATTGGTTATAATTTGATTAATGTGTAACTTATAAAATGTTTCTCATTCAGAGATCATGTGGAGCAGAGACTCTTATGTATTTTGCAGAATGTGTGTCCATGAAAATATGAAGTGTGTATTTGTGTCAAAGGGTTTAGCTCAGTTGCCACTGGGGTACATTCCACTAAAACCAGTAAATTAGACACAATTCAGAGAGGTGTGTGTGAGTGTCTGCATGCGTGTGTGTGAGGGACAGACAAAGTGTGTTATGGCTGCAGTCGCTAAACCCAGAGCTTTAGAAACAATCATACAATCAGCCAGATTCAAAAATTCAAAACACAATTCTTTGTGTGTGTGTGTGTGTGTGTCAGAGTGTGTCAATGTGATTATGTTTATAAAAATAGTAATTCTGTACTGTATAAACACTATAATACACATTGAGCACTGGTGCTCATATGGAAGATGCAGGTTCAAGTAAGGCATTTTTTAACAGATAGTCCAACTGCGCCATTGGTTTAGTTTGGCGCAGTGCTGCCTGCAGGTTAACTGACTGGCTAGCATGTGCAGGCTGTGGTAAAAGTCTTGTTATTTGCTGTTCACAAACCCTAGGGGCTGTCACAAAGACAGATGTGGTTGCTCAAGATTCATATTAAATGATATCTGTCAGGTTGTAAGGGCATGTCGTGTTTATTTTCAAAAATAAATCTATTACAGCAGCTTTGTCTGATGTCTGATAGCTGGCATTTGATCTAAAAGAACCAATAATGATCATTCAGTTCGAGAAGAGGGCAGCCCAATTCAACATATCTGTGTTTTAAATAACACAGACTGCAGCCAGAAACAGGCAGTATCAAGTATGTTATCTGCAGATGGGATGGTAAAATTGTTGACAAGTGAGCAGAAGGAGGAAAAACAACAAGAGGGAGAAAGAAATGAGCAAAGAGTGGACAGGTCACACACACTTACTGACAAACACAAACACACACAAGCAAAGTTAATTAAGTTGGGGGAGTGGGGAGATGGGATGCAGAAATTCATTAGATAAGTTCACCCTTCATCTGTGGGTTGGGGCCACAGGAGTCAATCAATAAAATGGATCTGCTGCTCCCAAATGCCCCCAGACCTGACACCCACAAATGAAGAAAGGAGCGACTCGCCCCCCTGACCCTGATCTCTCCCCCTACACACCTGCCCCAACCCCTTACCTTACACAAACACATTACAGCCAACAGAGTATCAATGCTTGGCCATATATTAAACAGCATATATTTCATTGTGTCTGTGGTGATGGAGATGCTTTTCAACATCTCACCGCTTATTACGTCCCACTCAACATGCCGTGTGGAAATACTGGAGGGATCATTTACCTGGAAGTGTTATGAGCACACTGTCATACACAACTAACTCCACACTTAACACACATTCTGTAATAATACATGAAGATGCCCATGGGACACAGAGGTTAATGAAGGCCTACAGAAGTAGAGTCTTAAAACATTTCATGATAGCATGTACAATTTAGCATATATTGTTTCAGCAGTGGTGTGTACAAGTTACAGTGGGAATCTATAAGAATTCTATGGGATTGTATAAAATTTTAAGGCCCTCAGTGACCTATGGAAACCTACAGGAGTCTCTACAGCACTCAGTAATGGCACATACAGTATAGCATATTATATGATATTATATGAGAACCTAAGGGTCACTATATAACAATATACCGCCAGAGCACTGTCAATGCATCACAATGTTTACACATTTACACATTCTGTTCAATCCATAGTGATTGAGATGCATTTTATAATGTCTCACCAATGGTTGCATTAGGATACAGGAGGGCTTGTTATGCCATTGTTTCTGATAGCAGCTTAAGTGATTGAGGAATGTTTTTGGAATCTTTGTTCATGTTGGTAATCCCAGAGCTTTAATGGCCATTGATTGAAGTGTTGTGTCACACTGACTGAGATTACAGTGGGAATAATAGCTCATACTGTCCCTGGTCGCCTCATAGGAGAATGACTGAATCAGTTTGATTCTTTCTTGCAAAGATCTCAGTTTAATGGGGTTGCCATGGCAACCAGGCACTCTTGGCTTCAACATTTATGCTAAATAAAACACCCTTTTAAGAGTAGACACAAATAGGCGGACCCGTGGTGTTGGCTTTGTGTCTGTGTGATTGTGTGTGTGTCTGTGCGTGGGTGTTCGTTAGTTTGAGCGTATCTGTGTATCGTGTGCTAGAATGTAAACTCTTGCCGCGAGAGAAAATGTATTCAGGAAAGTAAATAAGTGTGTGTGATAATCAAGCATAGTGGCTAATGTAAAACCTTGTGGTGTGGTACTGAATGTGTGCTTCTCAAAGAGCTTTTTGTTACAGTCGAGAGTCTGTGATGTGCGAGTGTTAATGGTTATTGGAAGGGATGGGGTTGGGCACATGTCTATTAAAGCACAATAAACGAGAAAAATGCACTGAGAAGCAGAGACAAGGGGGTCAGCTGACAGGGTTTGACCCTATGACCCTCTGTTCCAGCTGCAGCAATGATTGTGGCCCTCCCCAGCTGAAACTCAACACTGCCTTTTGTTTCAGGCGGTTCGAGGTGTCCTTGGATGCTCTCCATCTTGCACAGAGATCAGGTTTACACACACAGAGCAGAGTTTGTTTCACTGTGTAACCTGTCATGTTTAACTCTTATTTGCTATATTGAACTAGTAACACACACTCATTAGCTGCGATAAATGCCCCCCAGGACACATATGCAAACATACACACTCCACTCATGTGTCCAGAGGGCTTATGGGTAGGGAGGGGGCAAGGTCAGGCTTGCCTCTCTAGCGTGGCCGGAGTTTGAAAGGGTAAAAAGTAATTTCCAAGGAATGGAGGGAGTGAGACACTAAAAAAGCCAAAGAATTTGGAGGCAATTTAAAAGCAGTGTGGGAGAGAGGGATGAGAAGAAAAAAGAAAAAGATGAGGCATGATGGAAAGTAAAAGAGAGGTTGTTATTTCTCTCCCTCTCTCTCTCTGTTGTTTTTTAGGGACTTGTAGGGCCACAACCTTCATGGAGTAAGAGAGGAAGAGATAGCAGAAGAATAAATCAAACAAACCCTGAAGGCTAGAAAGGAAGGAGAAAGAGGAGAGAAGTGTGGGTAATAATGAAGGGGGGAGTTGAGTGGGCGAAGGAGAGGACAAGAGGGTGAGTGCAGGCAGGGGTGGAGGTGGTGGGGGGTTGTGGAGGATTGCAAGGCTCAAGGTAATCTGGGGAGTTAATGCAGCTTAGCAAAGCAGGCCTGTGAGGAAAGAGAGAAAGAGAGAGCATAAAGTGGTAGACAGTGCAGACAGCAGAAAGAGAGAGGGCGTAAGAGACAGAGGAAGACAGACGGAGCGAGAAAGGGAGGGCCAGAGCGAGTGGGAGAGAGGAGATCTTGGGGAAAATGGAATGATGGGTGGAGAGGGGAAGCAAACATGCAGGGCTTTGTGCTAAAAGTGCGACTCTGGGGAGGGCGCGACCGGCGTTAAATCCAGAGCATTGGCCAGAAATCAGGGTTTAAAGAGCAGGCAACTGGATCGGCCCTTTTATAGCTGCCCTCTCAGACTGCCAAACACACACACACAAACACAAACATACAAATGAAGATTTGCACACAGCTGACAGATATTGGAGTGTTTTAAGCTCTTTGAATGAGTCTGAAATATAGACTGGCTGCAATGTCACATTTGAATGTCACATGTGGCTGTATAAAAGAACCATGGGACCCTGGGGTACAAATATCCCACTCTGTGATGCAAAGCACTCTCCTGTAACTTTCATACAGCATTTGTAACATACATGATCATGAAATAACAATGGAAGTCCAGGGGGCTTTTGTTTCAGAGGTGTGGTTGGGACCTAGGAAATGGGGCCCCATTACATAGATTCAGTGCATGTAGATATATGAAACACACAGGGGTGTACTGTGAACTGTATGTGTGTTTCTGATGATTGTAACTGAAGAAGGGGGCCAGTGTGTGCTTCCCAATCCCCTTCTCTCATCTTCTCCCTGTAGTTCCCTGTCACTTCTAATCTGTTCTATCAATAAAAGTGGCACAGAGCCCATAAATAAAACAGCGATGATAATGAGGTCATGAAAGTAATGAGGTCAAGTGAGGTTAAAGGTGTGACCGTGTGTACGCATCCTGCCCCACGTTTACTGCTTTCTGACTCATTATGAAATGTATCAGCTCGCCTGTATGAGTGTATCCTTTATTTGGCGATGTTAAATACGGCAGCAAAAAAGGAGAGAAAAAGAGACAGTAAGATATTAAGACACAAAGTGGCTGGTACAGATTTTAAAGTCCGCCTTCAAAAGTGTAGACAGACAACAGGTATGAAGCCAAATGGAAGGCCTGAGGAGAAATGCAGAGGCAGACGCCAGGTCTTCAGGCGGATAAGACAACCAGACAAAGTGCTTAATGTCAGATTATCTGACACATGATACAATTCTGAACAAACCCTCGTCATCAGCTATGTTGGCTGGATCAAAATTCACTCAACGTTTTAATAAGATCATGAGTAACGATTTTGTTGCGTGATGTAGTCAAGATGACCAAAATCGTTTAATGCACACGCCAGAGGTTTCGCAGATAATTCCACCTCTGTCAAAACACGTCACAGAACTTCACGCCGAGCGTGTCCGCCGTGGGGTTTGCATCTCCATGCAGTCAATGAAGCTCCATGGCAACAAGATCTTATGAAGAGGGTTCTACATTTCAACACGGTTCTGAAGTGGACGAAAGAGCCGGAGTTCATTAGAACAATGAGAAACGTCAGGAACAAGTGTGATCTGCAGAAATCTTAATATAACTCTGTACAAGGTTACTGTGACTGACACGTTGATATAAAATGGAACAATGAGGAGGTTTTCTGGAGGGGGAAGAGTGGAAAAAGAGAATGTGAAAGAAAGAGATTGAAAAGAAGCTTTTTATTCCCTCTCATCAAAGGAGAGCTGGGTCATTGAAATTAACTGCAGATGATCAAGCCATCAGACTCATGATAGATTAAGGAGGAGCCCTATACTGCAGTACAAAATGGATAGATAGTTAGATCTTTAGGCTTTGTTCACATTGCACATTGGTCTTCAAATCTGAAAAAATCTAAATTTTTTTGACCTGCTGCACTGTCATTACCTGTGATGAAATCTGATCTGTTTGTTCAGACAGTGTAGTCAAAATTCAGAGTATTCAAATTGGTTGCTATAGCGATGATGTAAGCATTAGCACAATGCCAAGAGACTATCTTTTTTACAAGTAGCTGTCAGTGTGGGAAGAGATGACAAAAAACTAGCTTCTGGTGTCCATCATGACATCCTGCCGCAATGCTAAACTCACAAGATGCGACAGACGTATTTCATGCATTCATGCATATACTGTGTCCAAAACTGCTGACTCATTCCCCACATAGTACATGTCATATAACATAAGTGTATTCAGACACAGTTTTAGATGATACATATGTGCTATATGACAAAAATACACTTGATCCAATAAACCTGATGCGATTTTAATCCAGATTTAAAACCACATATGAATCGAGTGTGTAAACATCAGTTTTGTTGTTGTTTTTTGCTGATTAGACTACAAAGAAACTAAATGTTTTTGAGACGAATACGAGTGAATTTTTTGCTGCCTGTCTGAACTAAGACTATCGGTCTTATTTAATTAAGCTGACATGTCACTTCCTCTTTCCCTCGTGGTGGGGTCCACAGATTTTGCCCTGTTTACCCGTGGTTAATACATCACACAGTTACACTACACAATAATTCAGTGAAAACTCATCAAAACGTATTAGAGATAATGACAGAGCAGGGAAGACAGAACGATACTGGGTCAGGAACGAAGAGAACTATGCTAAGGGAGGAATGAGAAAAAAATATCTCTATTCCAAACTCTACTGAGCTGCCTTGCTTACTGTAGGCTGCTTTCGGACTGAAATGGAACCCTAAAATGGATTGGTTTGGAATGCTCTCCCTAGGTAGAAACTCAGAGAAATAGAGAGCAAAACAACACTACTCATATGGAGCACAGAAGAGAAAGGACTCACAACTGACTGTAATAGAGTTTGGTTTGATATTAACATGATGCTAATCTAGTGACATACTACCCTACAACGCATAGAAAAATCACCCCCCACAGAATTTTTACTTAGTAAAATAGTCCTTTTATAATAATATATTTTTTTATTAATGTTCAGTTTTGAATAAAATTAAGCATATTATTATTAACATATTATTATTATTTACTTAAGCATACAAATTTTGCCAAACTAAAAAGTAATTAAAAAGCCTTGGAATGCTGTCTATGTAGGCAGCTCACTAGATTTTGACAGGAGAAAAGAAAGACAACAAGAGGGAGCAAGAGGAACTGACACAGAGGGAGCACAAGCAACCAGAGGTGAGCGAGAGAAAGAGAAAAGATGAAGACTGCAAAGATGAGGAAAACAGTAAATGAAGGAAGGAGGCATAATTGACCTGAATAGTTGTAATTCTTCAAAAGGGAAGGAATGAATTGTAAAAACAGGGAAAAGAATGGGAAATGGTGGAAAAAGAGAGGGATATGTAAGGAAAAAGACAAAGAAATGAGGGACATGTTGGGAGGATAGTAATTGCGCTTCCTCATGTGGTCTCAGGAATGCATGACGGGTGGATCTGAGTGTGTTCTGGAGGTGGTTTGTGGGTGTGTGTGTTTGCCAGTCAGACCAGACGGGAATACCTAACCCCCACAGACTCTGGAGCCAGTTATCAGAGACAGAGGGGCCCGGTGTCCCAAGTTTTATCTTTCTCTATCTTTCTTCCCCTCCCTTTCTGCCATCTTCTCCATTTCTCTCTATTCACCTCCTCCTCCTGTCCCTCTTTCTCCATAATTGTGCCAGTAAAAAAAGAAAACAAGGAGGATGTTGGGTAAAGGGACAAGAGAATGTGAGCTAGAGGAGATAGGAGGACAAACCTTGAAGCGAGACAACTTCAAGGTTGAAGTAAATTCTTTTAAAAAGCCAAACACAGAGGAGACATCAGTCTCTCATCAGAGACATCAGTCTTATATATCTCAAATGTTATCCTGTTTCTGTGTTCTGTATTATTTACACAGCGCATTGGAATACTTGAGGTTCATTGGTCAATCTGAGGTCAAATATTTTTGTTTATACCAGGGTGCTGCTGAATGCTTGATTCTGATTGGCTGCAAAAAAGTTCTAAAGGCAGTGGAGAAGTTCTAAAACTGCATGACTATGAAGTTTTATGCTGGTTGTGTTACAGTCACTTTGTGACAGGATTTCCAAAAAAAAGTTTTAAAATAAACCAGAGCAGAAGAAAAAGACAAAGGTCAAGCAAACTTGATGACAAACAATTTAGATTGCTTTTAGTTTAAAATTAACTATGCAAATTAGCAACTAGGCAAATTATAAATTGGCTAACTGTCCAGCTAAAAATATTGTCATAATATACAATAATGATCTGACTAAGTTTTTAGAGCCAAGCCCAAAAACACAAATTCACAGCTCTCTATCTCACATCTCTGTCTCTCTCTGTCTCTTACTGCTTCGAACCTTGTTGACGACTTCTTAGAAACATCCCAAACAGATATTACTACCTCAAAAGAGTCACTTTCAAACTAGATACAGAGCATTGAATGATTCTTTTGAACTAGTAACAGTGGCTTGAACTGTTTCTGAGCAGGATGTGTAATTGGTGGGTGCAAGGAAGAGGTTCTACAAACAACAGTGTTTTGGAAATGAGAAATATCTCATAAACCATCCATATGTGGTAACCATAATAGTTGAAAATTGGCTCCAGACTGTTAAATTACTGAAAATAAATGTATAACCTAAGGTAGTACTATGGGCACAATACAAAGCAGTGTGCATTAATTTACAATAACAGTCCAGAGTCAATTATTTGTCCCAGGCAACCGATTACCTACATAGCTGTGCTCTCTTGTATCACTCCACACTCTTTTTCTTCTCGCATAATAAAATAATTTCAGCTCAAATCAATATTTAATGTCCATTTATTGATTTATTTATCTGGTAAGCAGCCATGTAATAAGTGAGATAATGTACAGTCTGTCTGTTTTGTTGCTCTCTTCTTCTATTCAATGGACAATTTCACAGGTGAGACAGGAATATGTGTGCCAGTTCTTCCTCACGCCATAATTATCAGTTCTGTTTGTGTGTTTTTGTGTGTGTGTGTGGCTCTTGCTGTGAGGTCCTGATTGTTTGGAGCCAAGCTGGTGACAAGCCTGGACCATCTATACTGACCGCCTCGGGGAAAGGATAGTGGCACCTTTCTCTCTTACTCTCTATCTCTTTCACCTCACACCTCTCAGAGAGAGAACGAGGGGGACAATCTGCCAGCTTCCTGCCATTTTCTCAGAAAAAGGAGTATTTAACTTCACATCCCTGTCAGAGTGAGCAGGTCCAAAAAACGACTTCAGTGCAAGTGTATTCACAAAGAAAACCACAATGCAGTCTTACTGTGTGTCTGAGCCTGTGTGTGCTTATGTGTGTGTGTGTGTGGGCCTGAAACAGAAGCCAGGGAATGTTTCTGATGGTGTGAAGCTCACACCCAAAGATACTGCATCTCTTCAAGGGCATACCATCACACACAAAAACATACACACACTCACTGCAGTGCATTACTTGAGAGAAAACAGAAGTGACACTGAATTGGTGGGCCAGAGTTGGGAACATATAACCCTAAAGGACAGATCTGTACCCTCAACACATTATTAGCACCCTACAGACACACTTGAATAGATATATTTATCTAAATGAGGACATACTGTACTGTTTATTTAAAAACTTTTAACCCTAAATCAAAAACTCTTTATGCATTTTTATAATTTAATAGAAACATGATTTACTTTATTTATGGATTGCATAATTTATGGATTATGGAAATTTTCAGAACTTCAACTAATTATGTCAACAATGTAGAACCTAATAAACCCCCTTTTATCCAGACATTCAAATTAGGACATTTAATAGACTTCCAGTGTTTTAAAATAAAGCTAATTACTGTTACTACAGATTTTCTTTTTATTATTCACATTATCTTTGGGTGATTTATACCTTAAAAGATGTCTCAAAGGTTTTGGCAGATTCAGCAAACATCTTGGGAAGAAATTTGTTCCCAAAGTATAGCCAAGCACCCCTCCATACCACCACCCACACACACACGGAAACACACACGTCTCTATGCAATGCTTATATCGGGTCACACCTGATTCTACACAGACTGCAACACGACACGTTACACACACTGCAACACACACACACATACACCCAGCTGTGGAATAGCTACAGTTAATGCATCAGCCACTGCCCATGTTCACATGCAGAGGAATTTCTCCTTACACCTCTAATGGCCTCCCCCCAAACCTCTCTGTGTTTAGGAGAGCAGGGTGCAGTCACCAGGAGGAGGCGACGGGAGGTAAGCACACAGGGTGGAGAATAGAGAGGAGCTGGAGAAAAGGAGAAGGGTGTGGGGTTGAAGAATGAGAGCGTGTGTGTCTGAGTGAAGGGATATTTTGCCCTTTCCACACCGGTTGCATGAGTGTGTGTATGTGTGTGTGTAACGGGGCCAATCCGACACACCCAGAGGGCAGCGAACCTCCACATCCTGCCCTGGGCGTCCGTTTGTCCAAACAACTCACTTCTTCCTCCTCTCTCCACATACAAACCGGTCTAACTAGAGGGTAGAGAGAGAGAGAAAGAGAGAGGGAGGGGGTTTGTCTACAAAGAACAGAAACCCCCCATAAAACCAGAAGAGGAAGAAAAAGCCACGGAGTAAAATACAGCAGAAGAAAACAAACTATAGGGCGTTGTCTTACCCTGAATGGGGAAGTTTGATGGTTTGGTGGTGCTTTAACCCCATGACATACTTGCAAACATGCACACACACCCTCCCTGTCCGTGTCAATGAGCCCTTTGAAAGAGGTAAGAGGTCAATAAAGAGGGAAGCTTCAATCTGTACATAATCAAATAAAGTATTTTAAGCACTATACAAGAATTGATTTTAATGGGGATAGTTTCTAACATTGATGTTTTTTCACATCACTACTTTTGCTGCACTGTAGTTTGACATGCTTTAGGCCTCTGCTGACCAATGGAAATTTCAGAGAGGTGGACCTTGTTGTACTTTCAAAGTTCCAATTTGTTGTATTCCTTCTCAAGTTTCCACTGTCCAGGCTCTGACATGATTTTGAGTGTGAATAAGCACTAGATGTGCAAGTCAGCTCTGGTTAAAAAGAAATATATCTTGTCTGGCCTATAATCATGTCCCAGAATGCTCTCTCTCTCTCCATGTCTTTTTGTTATCCAGTGATCAGTTTTGAGGGCGGCTGCCCACTAGAGTCTGTGTTACGTCAGAGAACAGTGTGAATCTATTAATTTCTATTGGGATGCTGTGGTGCAGAAACGGAAGCAGCATCCTGTCACACAACCAAGTTGCAACTTTTGCAACTTTATCTGTGACCAATGAGAATTGTAGGGAGTTCTCTGGTTGTGTTTTTGGAAATCCAATTTGCTTAATTACTGTTTGATTACAAACTGATGCAGTTCTTTCCACACTCAAAATGGACCTTCCTATCGACCAAGAACCAGTGTCAGAGCTTTCTCTGTGTAAGTACCTTTAACCGATCACTGTATGTTCTATACACATGTCTCACAAGTGCAGACAAGCTTTCTCTATTGAAGGGGAAAGAAACACAAATTGAACTTTTCAGAGAAAGCAGGACAAATGCCCACAACCCCCCACTGCATCTGAAGATCAGCTCTGAGTCTGATGGTGACTGACGAGACCAAAGTATATTTCCCCCTCCCTCCATTTGTCATGATTAATGGGATTATCCTCCATTAAACAGCCCACCACAATACTAAATGGCTTGTCTCATTCTGTTCCCCTTAAGACGCCCATTACTTCCCTATAAGCCAGTTAAGCTCTGCCTCTTCCCTCAAACAGGTTAATTTCCAACAATGAAAAAGCTCTCTTTGTGTGGAGGAAATTGTTATTTGTGTAGGTCTGAACTGGTTTGGACAGATTCTGGAAAAGTGCTGGTGCTTTTCACCAAAAAAGGAAGTGATGGAACTGTGACCTGTTTAACATAGATACTCAAGCAATTCTGAGCCTTGATGCCTAAATGGAACGTATGGTTCAGAGTTCAGCCTGTAGTGTTCTAATCCCTTTCTTGACTCTTCCACCCATCATCTCCTAAATACTGTGTTGATACAGTGATAGACTTTTCTACAACCTAAGTGATTTTACACTTCAGTCCAAATATTGCTTTCAACAGGACATCCCTGTTCTTGTTCCATAGAATGGGCTAGAGCCCAATGGACTGGCTCAGCTGTCATAGATGAGCACTAGCCATTTTGAGTGCTGACCACAGGTTCTGGTTGGGGGCATCTGCAAGACCAAATGGAACTCTTCATCCCTCCATTCTCCAACATTGTGCTTCAAGGGCAGGGGTGCTTACGTTTTGGAAAATGACAAGGTTATCATCGTCATCTTCATTGGCCAAAGCCGAGCCACTGCGGTGCCTCCTGGTTTGAAGCACCTCACGGCTTTAGAGGCCAAAGTGTCTATATATAGAGCATGTGTAAAGGATTCTGGGAGGGTTTGGAGCTCAGTGTCAGAGAGTGAAACACTGATGCAGGGAGACTCCACTGTGGAACTCCACTTTATCATGAGCAGAAAAATCCAGTCTCCTTTATTCAGTTTGTTCAGTTTCAAAGAGGCTGACAGAAAGACACAACATGCTTTTCTGAGCACAGAAAAAGAAAAAACGACAAGGAAAGTTAAAATGCACCTACAAATAGTAATAATCTAGATACCAAAAAAGTAAATACCAGTTACAAATATGTAATGTAACACAAAATAAATTAAGAGAATTTAAATAGCTTCCTGATATACAATTATGCCTCCTTGAAGTGATTATTGTCAGAAAATAATGAGAGATTATTGTCTGTGGTAACAAACAGTATGCCACTCATTTGGTAAGTACCCAGAATATTCTCACAGTTCTTTGAAGCATGTTTGTTAACTTGGCCATCTTGGTTGCCTGTCATTGCATACACTGTACAGCTCATTTATATACCTGAATGGGGAAAGACCAGAAGCTCCAAGTGTCCCAAGCCTAAACTGTTGAAAAACTGTAAAAAACTATTTGACCATCATAATTTATCTATAATCTGGATTCCTTTAGGTATTACTGCTAATTACTCAAAATTGAGATGCTATGACCTGACCAATTAGTACCTAATTGTGTGGCCTGTTTACAGCTAATTGTGATGAAGAGTCTTGTTTTGGTGTAGAGAGACAGACAAAGACAGAGAGAGAGAGGGGCAAGAGAATGGCATAGGGCGAGGTGGAACACAAGAACTCTGTCTGACAGTGCGACATGACGTCTTACCCCGGAACAAACAAGCATTCAGCTACTCTAAGGGGCAACCAGAATGCCATGGGGGTGAAGAGGGAGAAAAGAAGAGAAAAAAACAGAGAGACAAAAGAGAGAAAGAGCAAGAACAAAGCTGTGTAGGTCATCTGGTGGGATGGAGAGTCCAAAATCACTCACTCAAAAGAAAATAATAAAGCACATCGAATGGGGAAAAATGAGAGAGAGATAAACAGAAGCAGACAAAAACGAATTCACAGTAACACAAGAAGTGAGTGAGTGAATGAATGAGTGAGAAAAGAAAGAAAAAAGAAAGTGTGAAGAGAAGGGGTTAAACTTTTTTGGTGTAAAAGTTCAACTTGTGAAGTATGAAATCTATTTTAGTTTTAATGGAGAGGGAGGAAATGTGAAAGTAGATTATTAAACTGGGAGAAAGCAGCAAGGGAGGGGGGAAATCCAGAGGTGTTTAGGTTGGGAGGACTGAGATCTGTTCACAGTGTTTTAAATATTAAAGCTATTTCAGGTTTAATGAGGTGTAAATACTACGGGGAGCATGGTAAGAGGATGGGGTTAAAGGGGCCTCTCTCTCATTATTTCAAGCACACACCTTTAGACTATAGAGACCCAGAGAGAGAGAAGTGAGGAAGAGTTAAAAGAGAGACAGAGCTGATGAATTGAGATAGATACAGTTCAAGGAAGAGATGGGGATGACGACACTGATATAACATGTTTAGCAGTTGAGAGAGACTCTGATTATGGGTGTGTTCATTTACAGTGAGGACAGACACACATGCATACATTTACACACAATCAACATTCATATACTCATTTTAAGAAACTCCAAATGGAATTAATCTGTTTTGACATCATGTGTGACCAACGCACAAGCAACTGACAATAGTGATTATTTCATCACTCAGTAGGTGAAAGGGTAAGTGTGGGAGTGCATGGGTTAGTGAGTGCATGAGTGAGTGAGTGAACAAGTAAACAAGTGAACAAATGTCTGCATGAGTGAATGAGTGAGTGAGTGCATGAGTAAGTGAATGAGCTAGTGTTTGTAGAGCAGTGGGTAAGAGGGCAGAGACTGAGTTCTCAGGGTCAAGTAAATAGATCTGATGTCTTAAGGCTGAGCTGAAGTTCATGTGTATGTGTTTTTGCTCTGATGAACTCAAGCACTGGATTAGATGAGCACCACACTGTGAACATGTCGGTCTTGACAGAGAAAAGTGCAACAGGTTACGCCACAGCAGACTGCTTTGTTAAACACACAACAATTGCTAAATATTTCCACAGTTTAAACAAATACTTCTCAATCACATATGAGTAACTGTGTGTGTTGTGTCTTCTCACACAGTTTTTGAACTCACATGCAGGCACTCAATGGCAACATACAAATCTGCATATGTAGATTATGTGAAGATAAACATTAGGATAAAAACCATGAAACACCAGGAAATAAACAACATTTGAAACCCCCCCCAGTGGCTGTATATATTTACGATGTAAATAAGGGGTTTTTCTCTTTTTGTGCTGTGGATGAGAAAGGGGAAGTCTTTTCGACACTGCTGGTGTCTTTTCGATGAAGTGATTGTCTGATCATGAACAGATAATCTAAAACAGAGTATCAGTGGCCATTTCCTGACCAGCGGTAAAATCCCCTAATGACAGTGTAAAGTTTACAGCGTGGGTCCCCTCCCAACCACAGAAACCCCCACATTAGCGGGGAGTCATCCAGATGCAGAACAACACTCAATCTAACAAACCACTTTCACACAGATACCGTGAACTAGCATCACAGGAGGCCTGGGTAAGTTTCCTTCCAAAATGTCACTCTGTGGCTGTAGTTTTGTGACCTGAAAAGTAAGCACTAATGCTAACACTAATGCCTACATTAGTAGGCCATATCAGACACAGGCTATGGAAAGTGGACTAGTACAATGAAGCGTGATGTTTTAAGGGTCAGAGGCTGGGAGCTGTGACTTAGGTCTGTGTAACAGACATTGTGGGTCTGTATTGTAAGGGAAGTGTGTGGTTGGTTGCTCAAAGGAGTGGTGTGGCTTTCAGAAGAGCCTTGAGATAAGCTTCCGCCACTCACTGTAGAAAGTCTTCATGCACACACATGGGAGAGTGAGTTTGTGTGTCACAATGAGACAGATGTAATCATAGCACAAGTAAACGGGTGGAGAACTGATAGATCTGCTATTAATACAACAAATAACTGTAGGAGGATATGAAAAAATGAACACTATAGGACAACAAAGAATAAAAATGTCACTGATAGCCACACTTTAAATTTTCCCTTTCTGCCTAACATTTGATTTCATGATGCCTAAGTGCACAGAAATGCAAATATTTCTTAGGAAATTTATCTCCAGGAAAGAGGAACCTACAATAAAATAATATAATATAATATAATATAATATAATATAATATAATATAATATAATATAATATAATATAATATAATATAATATAATTTAATTTAATTTAATTTAATTTAATTTAATTTAATTTAATTTAATTTAATTTAATTTAATTTAATTTAATACATTTCTGTATCCAGTTTAAACACCTGCAAACATCTGTATGCAGTATATAATACATGCAGTATGTCATCACATCAGCTTTCTAGAGCTGGCTTGACGTTTGGCTTTGCTTGGCATTGCGTAAAACTCTCCAGAAAGCAATGTCCAATCATGCTCAATCCATTCATGCAGGGCCCAGGGAAACTTAACAACCTGAAGTCATATGCAGATAGGCCTGATTCCATTATCTCACTCTTATCTTACAAGATTCATTGAGTGTCTAATTTCTTTTGTCACAAGGTCATTCAAACATATCAATACAGAATGAGACAATTAGGATAAGCTTTTAGTGCACAAGGGAAACAGCTAGTCTTTAGACAGTAGTCTGACTGTACTGTCTTTTTCTCTGCTCTCTAATCATGGTAAAAACCATATCCTCAAACTAATCTCACACAACACATACACACACTTCAAAGTGCAGGATGAAAAATGTCCCTGTGCAAGCTAAAACTTCACAGTGAAAGCACAGTAATTTAGAAATCCAGTTCTATAAACATGCCAACCTCCAGTTACAAGCTCCTTAAAACCATTAGTCTGTGCACAATGGAGCTCAGACATCAACATCCTGAGATCCCATTTAGTGCCATCAGCAAACGACACCCTTAACCATGCACACCATTACCCCTGCAACTAGACACTTGCTGTGCCCTTTACCCAAATCTGGGTAACTATTCAAAGAGCTCCACTGCTTCCTAACACTGCCTGATGACCAGACCTCCTTACTGACATAACTGCATTAAAGGTGAAGTTACTTTAAAATATTTGTATACAACAGCAGGAACTGAGACTGTTGCTTTATACTGAATCAATCAAGCCTCCATTTATGTTGTCTTATAACATGTAAACATGCTTGTATATTATGACAGTGAAGTGATTATCTGTCCAAACATCCAAATATGCACCAATAAAAAAATTCTGATAATATATTTTAAATGGACAAGAATTGTATTTAAGAATTTTATGTTTACGTATTTTCTCATATTCAATCTCAAAATACAGAGATACAAAAGAATTGTATATAAGAATTTCATTTAATTCATATTCAATGTCACAATACAGAGACATCTATATATATATTATATACAAATACAAATGTTTTGTAGGTTGACTTTCTTAAAAAGCGTGAAAAATGTGGCTCTGTGATGCTAACAAAACATAATTAGTCTGACACAGGTTTCCACTGAAAGGCAATTGGGTCTGACAAACTAAACATGAACCTGCTGTGCGATGTGACAATTATAGCCAATCATAAGATATTTTGTTTAATATACAGTTATGAGAAGATGGAGTTTGGACCAATGATGTTTCACTGTGGGCGGAGCTACTCAGTGCAACACTGCAAAAATAGAAACCAGGCGCATAACAAAATGTCCTGCCACTTGTAATGGTTGATATCTCCTGCCCAGCTTTGGGTTTTTCAGGACAGACTTGTCTATAGCAACACCTTAAAAATCCACTAACATAGTAAGAAATTTATAGGTGAGAAAATTGAGCAGCGCATGAGGGTAGTCATAACACACCCTCTTTCTTCCACCCTAATCCAGCTTGTCCAAACCTTAGCCTGATTTGTGTACCAAACAATTTTCTCATCTTCTTCAAGACAAATTGGCTCATATTATCAAATGACATCCAAAGCAATTGAGTATTTTACAAGTTCTGTTCCAAGTGGACTGACAATTAAAAGCAGTTAGGATGATTTTAGATTTAATGTTTTCATTCCATTTTTAATATAATTACATGCAACTCATATACTTGAGCTTGATCAGCATATTAGTTTGTCTTATAGGGACAATGCATAAAGAATATAAATGTGTAATATTTGTGTACCACACAAAAATATGCCTTTTCCCCCTAGGAAAGTAAAACCACAAATAAGATCTCTTTGGCATCCCAGTTGTATCTCCTAGACATCAAAGAAAATAACTGAGACGTCTAAATTGAAATCTTATTATATATATATATTATATTTTTAAGCAGATTGAGAAGAGATCTCAACAATGTCTCACCCTTTGCTCAGACAAGAAAGTCTGCTATCAACATTTCATTGTCTCATTTATGTATATTTTTATCTCTCCTAATGTGTTACATGAGAAACATCTGAGGCAGAGTTGATACCTAATCTAAACAGGTAAAGCTGAGGACTTCAGTAAGTCTCCTGAGCTATGAAAGACCAACCTCTGGGCAATAAGAGATTCCTTCGGGCATGCACTTGGGTGTACGTAGTTCAGTGAGCTAGTGTGTACTTAGATTTGTGGAGTCTTACTCTTGATATTTGATCTGTGGGGCTGGGTCAGAGAGTGCAGTTATATCTGTTGGAGCCTCAGGTAGCAGAGCTTGCAAACAGTGGGAGTGAGAGATTGCCTTCAGAGTTAAGTAGGTAAACTCGCGCTAAGCTGATGCAAATCTCTCAGTCTTTCCCTCCCTCTCTGCTTTACTTCATTTTTTTTTTCTCCACACTTCAGAAGACCTTGGGGCACCCCCCCATCCCATCACACGCGCACACACGCATGCAATTTAATCCTCGCTCTGCCACCAAGGTCAATTCAATTATCCTGTTTTCTTAAAGTGTGTGTGTGTGCCCATTTCACAGTCTGCCTGCACCAATACGCCAGAGATTAGAGCTGCCACACTTTTAATGATCTACATACCTATAAGCAACAGTGTCTAAGACAGGTAGGGCCTCATCCCCGCTTACCAGTGCAATCTCTTCCTCGGCACAGACTTTGTTTTTAGGTTGATTAGGCTGCCTCATGTCCCATGTGTCTTGCAGATATTAATGAGGAAATTAGTTTTTTCAACCCCAAATTCCCCACCTCAATCTGTAGTTTGTCGCACTGCTGCAGCATTCGTGCTACAACAATAATTGTTCAGCTTCATCAGAGTTCTATTTCTGACAACTTATCTGGGTTTGAAAACACTTTGCTAAAGTGTTTGGTAAAGGTATACCACTCACAGGATTGATGGACAGTGATAAGATACACTGCAAATCCCTTCTGTAAAACCAAGCATTCACTAAAGAAAAATTAACAGCTGAATGATGTTGTAAAATGTTTTCCAGTTACTCACTTCTCAAGCCAGCAGTAATATCCAGTAACAGCATGACACTTATCCAACATCATCACACAATTTAGGAAGCAATAAAAGTAACACTCTCTATGTCCACAATACAACACAACAGTTGGGTTCCAACTTCAAATCCCATTCATTTTCTCCATAGAGATATTGATTTTTTAATAATAACATATAAACCTTTCAAGACAGACCTATCATGAGATCAAAGGTTGTTAAGTGATGATATGTGCCTGTGTAGAAACCACAAATCAATGTGATTTCAACTTCATTTTTCAAAAATGTCTTTAATAGCTAAACTGCATTAACTGGGACTATAAGTCAATTTACTCTTTATAATTGTCAATATTTTTATACTGTATTATTATTTTGATTTGTTTGCAATATTTTAAATGCTTCATGGGATGTTTAGCATTTTTGCTTTAAAGTTTAGTACCTGGTCTTGTTAGGTTAATTTTGTAATTATGTAGGTGCTAAATGGCACAGAACCTTTTATTGAATATGGGAAAACACTTTTTTGATAAAGTTGGCCCCTGTTGTACTCTGTTCCCCCAAAGCAGGCATACCTGCAATGTCCTGGTTGCTGTAGCTCCAGCCAGGGGTGGACAGCATGGACTGTAGTGGTGATGCTGCCCGACTGTCTCCTTCATTTTGCTGGGTTATGTGTCTAACTGTGTCCTTGTTCTTACGGTTCTTTCTTCGACCTGAGCCAGGGGGTTGCCAACCCCCTTCCCCTCTGCCACCTTGCTCTCCAAGTGTTCCCTGTGAACCTCGGCCAGCCCCATCTTGCAGATTAGAAGGGGAGACCTGCTCCTCTTTGACCTGGACAGAACGGTAATCAGCAGGCCACAAGGGCTGCAAACAAACGTCCTCCTGGCTTTCATGGCTTTTGGGTTCCTGATCCTCTTTGCCATAATTGCTACTGCCTTCATGGCAACTAGCAATAGCTGAGTCCCCAGATGAGTTTGCCGGGCTCGTGCGCCTGGCCAACCATGGCGAGGAGCTGCGGGCTGAGATCATGGACACCAGGGCCTCTGAGGCTCCACCCACACCAGGCCCAGTCCCACCTCCAATAGAACTCACCACGTTGCCCATCTCAATATCCACCAGTTCGTCCGTGAGCTCAGACCGAATACTGATGTCCAATGCCGCCTTAATGAAGCCGTGACATGCCTGCACGATATCGGTCATCTGCAAGTAGCTGGCAGCCGACATCACCTCAATAACGTTCTTGCTTGTGAGCGCCAGGTGAGCGGAATACATGAAGTCGAGGATGGTTTTGAAGCCCTGGGCTGTGACGATATCCAGATGTGTGATCGTGGCCTGCTGCTCCGAGCCCTTCTTCACCTGGCAGTAAAGTGTTTTGAAGTAGCGGCTGCTGCCTAGCAACACGTTCTTGTGCGCTTTGAAAATCTTACCCTCCACAATCACACACACATCGCACAGGATGCCATGCTGCCGCTGCTCGTTCAGCTCCCGCAGGAGCTGCCGGTAGTGCGACGTGATCTCCATATCTTCCTTCCGGTTATTCATTGGACTAATGGATGGCTGCTTCTCCTGAACAAAGTCTGGAAGAATAAAAGAGCATAGAACATGTACTCTGCTTAGTCTTGAGAACGTGTGAAATAGAACACTTGTTTAATACAAAGTACATTGCATAGCCACATACATCAATGTGGCTAGATATTTTATGAAAATCTATATGCTATACAGTATACACCTCATACACTGCTGAAATAGTAAAATTAGCATTAGTCAGAATGCCTGCCAAACAGAAACTTTAATTGGAATGATTGGTGGTTAATTTTATTGCTTATATTTTATTGCAAGATATTTTAAGATATTTTTTAAGAAACTTTAAGATATTTAAGTTGTGTGACAATTGGCAATCCCAGATACTGCTGGTAGCTGCTTGTAGAAACCATAAGATTGATGCCAAATCAAGTGAAGAACTGCATTTTAATGGAGCACAGCATCAATATGTAGATCAATTTTCACTCAACGCCAAAAAACCTGCCTACATAAAACACCTACCAATGCACAACCCAACCAAAAAACTGAATAAAGCTTTGAGTTTTTATTACAGAGGTCCACAATCTCCGTAACAAGCCATTTAAGCACTAAAATGTCACTAAAATGCCATTCTGAACCAGGTGACGTGATCTGTTTGGCAGCTCCATTTTCCACTTTATTATTCAACTAACTCACAAAATGGTAATTAAATAAAACCATTTACCAATGAAAAAGAGAAAAGTTAGAGCAGACGAGTGATGATTGTGTTAAAGTGCTTTACACACTTGCTGGGTGATTTTATTTGGCAGCTAATAAAGCGAACAGAGAAAAACATCATGATTAAAGGGTTGAACACCTGAGTATCTCTGCTATAATCATTAAGATGGAGAGATGGGGAGGAGGGCTACAGGAGACAATGCATTGTTCTTCAATGTGCACAGAAAGCACATTGACACACAAACACAACACACACACAACTGTGGTACAGCAAAAGTGGCAAAAAAAGGTTCAGGTCAAACTCTAGCCCAAAATATAAAGAGAAAGGAGATATTTCTAAAGATAACTTCAAAAGACTTTCACTTTTCTTTCACAAGACTTCAAAAGACTTTCACAATTTGAATGACAACTACATAATTATTATTGCAATTTTGTAAATTGTTTAAAATTAATTCACATGCATGTATGTAAAGGAGTACTTAACTGACATTTAAATGATGTCGCAATGCAATCTTAACAGTCCTAAAAATAATTGATTGAATTTTTCTTTATGCAAAACATAATTTTCCTGTTTTTATCCTCTTTTGATTTTGGAATGTTTTTGAAATATGATGATTTACCAACAGATTAATTCACAAGTATGGATTTGTGTTAGTGTTTCCCACTAAGGGCTACACCATGATTTCATTAGTCCCCACTGAGATGCGACTTCCTAGCTTAACATGCGGCTATATGGAGACATACATACACTACCAGATACCTCCAAAATGCACTACACAACCGTCCTCTATGAGCAGCACAAAGCGGCCCTGGCTGGGGCTAAAATCACAGGGTTGTGGAGTGTTAGCGAATGGGGCTATGAGTTGTTTTGTAAGTGTTCAGGCTGTCAGCTCGCATTGGCCCAACCGCAGCATGACAGCTCGCATTCGCAACAGTGACAACAGCGTTTGCTGCGGGGCTGGCACACTTCAGGTCATGTTTAGGAAAGTTTCTCTCAACCTGATGGCTTGTAAGATCAAATCAATTCTCTGCCTCTCCCATGTCCACTTGTACAAATACACCTGGCTTGGAAGACGGAAAGATGTAAAGACTGACGGTGACAGGTGACATTTTTCTTTTTATTAGTTTTATGTTAGCCTCCAGTTGTGGAACTTGGGCCTTTTTTGATTCAACTGTCTATAAAGTCTATGAGAAAAGACAACTTTTAGAGAAGAACACAGTTTAAAGGTTCGGTTCACCCCAAAATGCCATCATTTACTCACCCTCACATTCACATTCAAACCTATATGATTTTCTTTATTCTGTAAAACACTTTTCCTCATGCAAAGCTATCACACAGCTTCTTAATTCTTGGAATATAGCTCAAGAGTTGGTCTAGATTTGTAGTGCTTTTTTGTCCTTTGATGATAATTTGAACTTGATGACAGTACAGGTGTATGTTTTTGTTTCACAGCAGCTGAAATCTTTACAAAACTTTTAATAAAAACATACACCTACAAAAACTGGGAAAAATATTTATGATTCACCCAAATGACCACTACAAATGTTTGAGAATGCCCCTCCCCTAGCAACTTCAGGTAGCAAATCATAGTTTGTGGCTGCAACTACTCAAAAGTAATTCAACTGAGCAACCAACAATGAATATTAATGTCTTCTCATTGGCTGACTGAGTTACATGGCAATCTGGGCAATCAACTGTGAAGCAACAATAAATATAAACAACACAACCGAAGACATAAGACACAACTCAGTCGCTTTAATCAGATTTTCTGCTTCACTGAAATCTGAGGGATCTCAAGCTTAGAGAAGAGAAGAAGGACAAGTGTGAAAAGACAGCGGTAATACAGCCGATAGCAGGATCACACAACCTTAGTGAACCCTGCAGAGCTCTGAGGTTGAGCTAGAGTACAAGTGCAGGTGCCAGACCATATTTTACATTTCATATTCCAAAGGCACAGGTTGTAATGAAACAGGAATAAGGTCCAAGATGTGAGCACTTTGAGATCTGAAAGGCCATCAAATTATGTTCATAATCACTAAATTACCTGTGAATGAAAAAGGAGCAACTTCATTTTATCAGTTGGGAATTCAATGGATTGTGAAATGTGATCTCTATATTACAAGATGGTCAGTTGAAAACAGCAGTTTTTTAATAGCAAGCTGAGAAACTATAACACTTGAAACAGCTGAAAGAGTACAAAGGCATTATTCTGGAAAACAGGCACATATGAATTGTTTATAAGACTTGGAACATGTACAAAGGAAGTAAATGTTAAATGTATATTTATGGCTTTCAGATGAAGTCAAATGCACAAAATCCAACTTGTTGTATAATACATGATTCTACATGATTAGAAGCAATTCATTTAATAAGGGTGGAAATCGCTCAGCACTGCAAGCATAACATATGATGACATTATGTCCTGTTCTTTTTGTACAATATCACAGTTATTAAGTTAACGATAAACAGTTAGCCTAACTAGGGCACGGCTTTTGTTAACGCAAAAATAGAAGGTGTAAGAAGTGGTAGTAGCGGGGTTAAGGTCAGGGTTAGGCTTGTAATGAGATTGAGAGAAGAAATGTGCAAAAAATGGAGACCAAAGCTGGCCGGAGAGGATAGAGCATTAAAGACTGCCACCATCCCTTACAGAACCTGTCACACACAGACACTCAGATCTGTAGTGACTTGCTTCCTCTGGCCAAGAAACACACACACACATCTATACATGCTCTCCGTTCCCTTTGTTGAGGTGGTTACGATTTTCTCAGAGAAGACCAAGGCCATCTCTTTCTTTCTGTAGTCGTGACACAGAAAGAGGCAGACAAGAAGACGGTGGAAGAAAGAGGAAGAGTGAGGGAAGAAAGAAGATGAGTCCTCTGGAGGTGCAAGTCATGTATGCATCACCCCTTTTTCTCAGACAGCCAGTCATTTTAAACCAGTCAACTGGACATAAGGGCCATTATCCAAAGAGTTAATCCCAAAATCACAGAACTGGCAAAAAGCAAAGTGGAACAAAAAGGCTATAGCAGAATCTGTTGAAAAAATTGCAGAAAACCAGAGCTGTTGCTAAAATTATCGGGGTCCAAAACAAAAATATTTTGGGGTGGGACCCTGCCTTTCCTGGTGCAGTAATTGAGCAATTACATAAAAAACTTCAAGGAGTCCCCAGTCAAGGCCCGAGACAACTTTCCTGACTGTCTTTCCTAGAAACAGCCTAATAGAAAAGTTTATGGTACTGTACAATCAGGGACAACACAATAAAATTTAAGTAGAAAGGCAGAAACTGAAACTTTTTTGAGCATTTTATGATGGCTTCACAAAGTCCAGCTGCTACATTTTAAGCTATAAAAATAGCTTGATTTTAATTAAGGCTACCAGCTTACCCTTTAAACAGTTTTCCAGCTGGTGGCAAGATTATTAATTGACTGCACCATAACAGTTTTTAATGTGGTCTCACTGGATAAAGAAATAAAAAAAATTACATAATGACACGTTAAACAGAGAGTTTTGGTATTAAAAGATTATCCAAATGAATCATATAATGAGCAGAATATGAAAATTACACATAACTTTAAATAAACACGGTTAAGAGTGATGTTCTGGGTTAGTAAACAAATATTTGGGAAAATATTGTTTTGTTACAATAAATACAGTAATAAATGGTCTGAGGATAAAGGTGGATGCTCTTTGTTTCTCTGTTTATAATTATTAGGATAGCAATATAAATAAAAATTTGCAAATGAGCAGGGAAATAATGTTTTAGCTTTGATATAAGAGATAGATTAACAACAGCTAAATAACTTTAACTAATAAGTAACTTTCATTAATTAGATATTATATCATATCCTCAAAAGGTTAGTATATTTTTATATTCGCTAAAAATATAATCTATAACTTTTGCCTCTCTATCACCATCTCTGTTTAAAACATAAAATTGCAAGTTACTTGAGTTATTTTCTATTTGTAGGTTGTGCTTCAATACTGCTCATGCCACAGATGAATCTGATGGTTATCCACCTATTGAGGCACTGAAATGTCTTAAACACAGAGTTGTCACCACCTCTCAGAAAGCGCTTAAGTTCAACACACAGGCTCTGTCACAATCCCTTTTTTACTACAGGCTCTCTGCAGTGCGAAATTTCTTGGTTTTGACCACAGTTGATTTCCCATATGTCAACAACGATTGTCGTTTAGATCTTTCTACATTAAAACAGCCATCTAAATGACAATTTTGCATTCTAAGAACCGCTGTAAGAACAAGCTACAAATGCTTAACCATCCTCACGACCTGGACATGCGATATAGTACCCAGGTCTTCTTTTTGTTTACAGATGTGATGTAACAATGCAGAAGTATAACGTCAGACTGACATTTACCATAAAATCACACTTGACAGCTAAAATGATAAATCTTTATTATAAACTTTAAACTTTGTAAATAAAAATAAGGATACAGTTTTAAACATTGATCTGTTATGTACTTGCTCTATATTTCTGTTATAATGTTGTGAAAGCAACTTTAATAACCTCATATCATTTCAGAAACTACATGAAATATTTATATTTTAAAAATGTATTTTTTCTGAATGACCACTCAAGGTTTAAAAGGGATTTTTAAAAATGTGAAACTTTTCCATGTTATGTGTTAACTGCCCACATTAAGTTATCATCTGTTAAGTATTATGTAATGCAAGAATCTTTGTTAGTATTATTAATGAAATCTCTTACTGATGCCACAGTGTTAAAACTACAGAATGGACATTTGGCTCAATAAAACAAGACATATTTCATTGTGGAAGCATACTAGATTTGAATACTACTGCACACTCTCAAAGCTATGGGATAAAAACAAGCAAGTTACCTTAATCTCTTTGTGCTCAATCTGTTCTATATAAGATTATTAGATAAATAACATGGGAAACATTAAATAATTTGGCTGCAGTAAAGGAGCATTCTATTTTGTTTGTTGCCAGTTGGATACTATTCTATTTATTGTTACTCTTGTTAACAATGCCTCACATTTAAATAATTTCGGAAGCCTTCAGGAAACTTTACCTTTTGTGACACCCTTTGGATGCTTTTTTGGGTCATTTTGGAGCTCAGTGTGCCCAGTCCCTATCCACATTCATTAAACAACACATTATTCAACATTTTTCCTTTTGAGCTTCACAACTAAAGAAAGTCATGAAGTTTTATGGGTTTGGAATGACATAGAATTTGATGACAGAATTTTAATTTTTGGGAGTACTGTTCCTATAAAGCTACATCACACAGTTCTGTCAGTGAGGTGACTGTGTGCCCCTGTATAGACTAAGCAGCACCGTCTCACTGTCTGTCTCCAGGCCAGACTCCAGCTGGCCCAGGTGACAAGAGCCTGTCACACCACCGAGAAAGTGACGAGAGCGGATCTAAAAGGCTTTGAGAGTCTTAACCCCTCTGTTCAGCCTTACCCGGCACACCACCTTCTTTTCTCCCCTCCCCATGTCCTCTTTTACTTTCTCGGAAGCATTAAGGCGGAGCACTGAAGGTGAGTCCAAGCTGAACTGTTGATAGGTCACAGTGTTGGGAGAGTGGTGTGAATCAGGGACAGGGAGACTGTAGTGTTTACCAGTTCACATCGAGGCCTCGTCCCCTGTGATCTCCGCTAAACTGAGGTCTTGCCAGGCTCTATCTGACACTCTCACGTTCTCAATGAGTCTTTGCCCTGGGCTTCCTCAGTGAAACTTCTGGTCTTTCTGCACTAATGGCAAGTCTTGTCCTTGAGTCCTCTCTTCATTCACATGGGCCTTTTTAGCTGTTTTATTGGGTTTTATTTACTGATTTCAATACTATAGCAAATACTATAGCAATTTAAGTACTGTTAAATACGTTGTTGAAATAAAAACATATTTTATATGTTTTTAGATATTATGCAGTGTCAAGATAACAAAAAACAATATTTATTAGCTATAGCTTTGGCATTATAGAATTTGTATTTTTGCAATTAAGTTTATTTGCAAATACAAAATTGTATTTTTACTTTTTCAATTTTGTTATTAAACTCACTCATTTATTAAACAGTTTTAATGTGGCTAAACATTCCATGAATTAAACGTAAAACTCATGAGCCAAGCTTTTGTCATAACAAAATTTGTAATTTCTCCATCAGTGCACTGAATTCAGTTAGTGCCATTACTACTGCAGAAGTGTTTCAATTTGTTTGGTGAATTAATTTTGGTGAAATTTATTTTCTTAAAATTTATGAACTCACCAGAAAGCAAAGTCTGCTGGCACCAGAACTTTGTGCAGTAACTGAGCCATTAGGAAACCTCTTCTTGTCTCATTGCGCTCCTCTGTATGATCACAGAACAGCAGTTCATAACACATCAGTTCATCACCTTTATTTATGCCTTTCCCCTTCTTTTATTGAAAATACAGCCTCTGTTTCCTCTACCAGATGGAAACAGTGGAGAAAAGTGTAAAATGTTAATGCCAGGCGGAAAGTGGTTAACTCGTTAACCCTTACAACCGCACCTAACAGAGGCACTTCTTGCAGTGACGCTTCCTGGCCTTTGTCTTCCCTCCCCTCCCCCTTTTATCCCTCCTTCATTCACTCACTCCTTCCCTCTTTCCCTCTGTCCTAGTGTATTTCTGGGGTATTTTTCACCTCAGAGGTCCCCGAAGCCAATTGTGTCTCCAGTGGAGTCTCCCTCTCTGACAACCCGGGGCTTAGCCTAAATTCTCTCGCTATTAAAAGCTGTGAAATGCAAATAATGAATCTCATTACCACTGTGGGAAAATGAAAAGAGATGGTGGAGAGAGAAAGACAGAGTTTAGCAATAGATAACCTGAGTGTCTATTGTTTCAGGAGAGTCTACTTTAGGGAGGGAGCCAAGATTGGATTTGCCAGTAAAATAAACAGGGGTGGATCCCAGAGAAATGTTCTAGAGTGACTTACAGTTGATGGCATGAGGAAAGTTGACACCTGAGATCTGCGAACTACTCCAACTGTTCATGAACAGTCATGAGGGTTAATACTTAAAATACTGTATATACTCAGTGTTTGAATAGTTGGGTGGGAGAGTGCTTAGGGGGTCTTTAATCCTCTGTGTGCGGTCTGGACGTCAGACTCCCTTTACAAACAATAAGGCCATGCGTGGGTTAATCTCATGAAACCTGTCAAGAACATATGCGGGTCACATTTCCCCCTATATTAAAGAACAAAAGAAATTTGGCATAAAGAAACTGAAGCATATTTTTAAGTCCATTAAAATTTTTGCAGTGTGAAATTATCAAGAAAATTTCTACACCAAAATCTCATTACTGTAATAAGTCAAGAAGAATTTTGGCTTTTTTAACAGTTGTAATTGTCTCAATGGTGCATCTCATTAGACTCTCATTATCTAATTATAAAAATGACTGTAATACAATGTTTCTTTCCCCAATTAGATAAAATCATTTTATTGCAATACAGAAAAGAGAATCAGATTTTTTTTGCATTTGGCAAATGGGAAGAGCTTAATTGTCATAAAAATGATTTTATAATGCAAAAACATAAACAATCCTTAGATAAGGTTCATTTTTTTACAGCTGAAATATGTATTTTTTCATTGTTAAAATACTTTTTACAATCTCTGCTTAATAGGAGACGAGAACATATGAGATCATAAAAATGTTGAAGGATAATGAGTGTTCAAGAAACCTGTCTGAAATCAATTATTGTGTTTGAAACTCCATATTTCATTCTTTTGATTCTGACATGAAATAAGACCCAGAGTTGCTCCTAACAGCTTTTGTGAGATCTACATCAATAGTGAATGTATCTGAAGATGGATCCCCAACAGACAGTTTGAGGAGGTCCTTTATTTGATAGCATCGCTATTGAAGCAGCTGTTCATGTCTGTGCGACTATCGTGTGTCATTGCACGCGAAATGAGACGCTTGTGACAATAGCTTGAAGTGAATTGAGTGAATGAGATGTGTATCTTCATTTGGCCATCTTGGCGTGGAATTCTCTTAAGCGCTGGGTTGAGAGGTTGATGACAAGCTTTGCTACTGTGTGGGAGTCAAATTCCAGCACGATCTCCACCTCTTCCTTCTCCTCTTTGCTGCCTTGCTTTCTCCCACTTCTTTCTTTTTTCTGAGTGTACACACACACACACACACAGTCATCATTTCAAACGCACCAAATGGCACGGAGATGACTCCCAAAAGCTCGGCTGCCGCTACTCACGAATTGACGACTCATCTTTAACACGTTCCTGGAGCTTGCACCGTAAGAGGTGTCACAACAAACCGCCGTTGTCACGCCGCGCTGAGGCATGGTGTTCCTGTAAGCACACACTCCTGTGTGCGCACACAAACATGCAACCTCGCGCACTGTGCTGTGACAAGCCATTATCACAATAGGAAGACTTATCAGCACCAAATAAGGTCCACAAATGCAAACTTCTTAGAATGATTAGCTGAACTTTGCTTTTCCTTTTTAAACTTATTAAAATGAAGCATTTTATTTTTCCCTAAAATTCGTAAGATGTTAGTCAAGGTTT
This sequence comes from Chromobotia macracanthus, assembly GCA_036877525.1. Lineage (NCBI taxonomy): Eukaryota > Metazoa > Chordata > Actinopteri > Cypriniformes > Botiidae > Chromobotia > Chromobotia macracanthus. The sequence continues at coordinate 11,917,702 of JAZGTH010000006.1, forward strand.
TCTGCAATAAAAAAACATTGTAATTTAGTTTTTATGTTCATTTTCCGCTCTCACAATGACCCTTAGAATTAAACAGGCTGTTTTTCTTGCAGTGCCTTTAAAGGCTCCTACACACAACACAAAGCTCCAATGAAGTGCTTGACAAATATAAATGTATAAGCTCGGTTTTAAGGGCATGGAAAATTGAGGTGAGAATACAGCAAACTGGATTTCAGACAGCACAAATGACCCCTTCTCTCTATAACTCTCATTGGTCAATGGAAAAATATGCCGTCTGTCATTTTCTTTCAAGCACAAAATTGATTCACAGCATTCTCTGACACAGTGCAAACTCTAGACATGCTTATATATGTAAGTGTTATATATGTAAATGATCTCTGTTATGATTGGCTAGCCTTCTTATATGTTCTCATTTAGGTACAATTCATACTGTCATTTATCAGAGCTGGAGAGTAGCTGCTTAGTATTGACTAGGTGATAATGTGATAATAAGGATGATTATATAATGTAAGCACGACTGTGACCTCATAACCACATGAATTTGAAATCTGTTTTTACAGATTAGTTTAATGGGTGGACTGGGGAGGAAGCTTTGTGAACTTCTGAGTTTCCTAAAGTAAGAATGTATGGCTCAGAGGTTCTTCAGAGCATTGCTGAGATAATTTGGTTGTGAAAAAATTAGATGAGAAATGTTTGAGTTCGTATTAAAATCTCAGCCTTTTGGCTGGTTTTATCAAATCTGCCACTCAATAGTGACACTGTTGAGATCTCTTCTAAAACTCTAGAGGGTACAGGTGCTCTCTGTTTAACTTTAAACTCATTTGTGATTTGTGAGTATGCCCATACAGTAGATCAGAAAATCATGTTTTCCATCATCTGTTCTCTATAATAATTTTCCTACTAAGCAGTTTGGCTGTTCTAATTATTATTGGTAATACTGTCATATTTAACTCAATCAAGAGTGTTTCAAAGTAGATGGTATTCAAACAGTGACATGTAATATGTGATAGTGTGGTACAGTATTCTGAAAGCATCTGTTTTAAAAGGATCTGTTTAAAAGATTTAACAAGTAACGCACACACACACAAACACGTCCTGGCATGAGGTGTCTGTCAGGAAGCTAATTGTCATAATCAGGAACACTGGCTCCTGTCAATGAGTCAGACAGCAAGAGAGAAAGAGAGAGAGAGTGCAGGTGGACAGAAAGGAGGGGGAGGCTGTAGTTTGACTACTGGGCTGTCAACAAAAAAATTGGTATTCTTCAGAAAACCCTCCGTGCTGGATAACCCCTAACTAACAGCTTGCCAAATACTAAACATGATGGGGAGATAACAGGAGGGGGTGGTAGAGAGAGTGACAGATACAGGGTGAAAGAAAGCAAGACTATGAGAGTGACTGATGATAACATGGACTCACAGTTTACTAATGAAATGTGTTGCTCTTCTTCAAATGAATGACCATCATATTGAAACATATTTTTCTTACTTTTGTTTATATTCTCTGTATTAATTCCTAGTGATTTACCTTACAACATACAAAAGTGTTGTTTGAGTGAAGCATGTGGGAGGCCCAGCTTACAATTGATTCCAATAGCTGAAGTTTGATGTTAGCATGTTGCTAGGCTAATAAAATGGTACTCTATAAGTATGCGCATACAGAATCTGCAGGCTTTTTTTCACATTATCTTCACATTATCTTCACATTATCGCATATAAATTTTGGGGATCCTCAAAATTCAGCAGATTTAGTACAATCTGTTAATCACAAAATTTGTTGGTCAAATTAAGAGCTTGATATTTTTTACATTTTTGCTGTAGCAGAAAGTACATTTTCAAATTGTTTAACTATTTACATTTTGCTGATAAGATTATATGCTGTTAATGACAGATTTTACTGAGACAACTCACTCCAACATACTCAGCTAAAATGTGTTAATAATATCTTTACTGGCGAGCAATAATGCTCTAATTATTTATATTTACTAGAGTACAGGTTTGACAACTAACACCCGACCAAACAGGAACGTAACCCTAATGTGGTCACACAAATTTTTGCCACATGTAGGGGCATTTTCACACCTTTGTCTTCTCTCTGTAAAGAGCACACAGAGATGAAGAGAACAAAACCATGGCTATACTTAGCTGGTTTGACAATTTATAGTAAAACACTTGACAAGAAAGAGAAGTGAGCGACAGAGTGAGACAGAAAGAGACAATGAATATGTGTGAGATTAGTGATTGTATAGGTCTCACAAGTAAAGAAGATTGTAATGTGATTTACACGAACTCATAAAACGTTATGTATCAACTTCCTCAATGCTGCTATTACCACACTAAATAATTCATTACATCTAAGAGCTTCTTTTGTTTCATATTTGATAATTAAGTATAGCTTAACAATAGCCAGTGTTTTTTACCCAGGCTTGTGTTGCCATGGCAACCATGCGTATGGTCAAGAGTCAACCCTGTTGCCAGACGCTTTGCTCCTGTCCCATGCTGTCTGTTTTTGCTTTTGCTTTTGTACATTTCGTTGTGATCAGATGGCACAGGTGTCACCTGCTGAACCACCAGACGCTAATGTCACTTCATTAAAAAAAAACCCAAAATGGCCAAGTAGAGTATTTAGCGTGCTGCATACTGCATTTAGGAATAACAGGGCTAGCTTGTTGCTCTGGTGATCACGATCATTCTGCGACACCGCCCACCTCGCAAACCTAATTTTAAAGAAAGTCACACATTCCCACGTACTGAGGTGGCTGTATCAAGTGTCCAACCAACACCTTCTCTCATCAACCCCTTGGGTGGTTTGGGAGGGGAAAAGGACCTGTTTTTTTCCCCTCACTCTTGTTTCTTTTACCAAAAATACATTTTAAAAAATACTGTGATGACATCATATTTTTTAGCATTGTAGCTTTAAGAGGAACCACGGCCAAATGCAAAACAATTGTTTTATTTGACAAGTTACAATGTGATTGTATAACTAGCAGATATTCATCAAATAAATATGGTACATAAAGTATTAATGTTGTTGTACAAAATATATTCTTTAAAAAAACGGAGACCTTTGAAGCACGCATAAAAACAGGAACACTGTGAACAGCAGGCAGTTTTAAGTCAGACATAAATTCTCCAGAAACATATTGTGAATTAGTTCCAAAAGCAGAGATTTGATGGCAGGAGTTTTGTTGTGTGCTGATAGTCTATAGCTGCTTTGGCTGTTACACTGTCAGCACACTGAAACCCACGCTAAAAGTTGTGTCTTCAAAACCATCCCCCAAAAGCTCAACCACTAAGAGTAAACTAAGAAAAAATTTAGATACTTAATCTCTAACTGGCTAGTCAGTTGTTAGACGACTAGTTAGGCGTTCCTACATCAAAACAATTACAGAGGTTTCAGTTTAGCATTGTTGAACACTCACCGGGTAGCAGGGGTGTTCTGTAACACAGCGCAGGGCGTAGAAGCTGGAACAAGAAAGGGATCTGGGCTCTTATTTAATTCTGGTAAAACAGAAAAATAATAGGGCCACAAAGGGCACTCCTGTCTGCTTGCCTTCAACAACCCTTTTCCATGACTGACAATCAAGCATACATTGCACTGGCAGGGGTGGAAAGCTGGATCTGGCGGTCAAAAAGTCAAGGACACTGGCTGAGATCGTCCAACAAACTGACAACATGGATTTTACTATACATTATTCAGACCAACTGCAATTTTTGCATATTGTCACAGTGTGCTAATCCAAGCACTCTAACAGCTGACAGGACAGGGGAAAATTACAGCGAGGCCAACAGTACCACAAAATGTCAGAATGTGAAGCCGGGATCCAGCCCGCGCAAAATGCTTCAAACGGGTTTGAGAGTTTCCCATACAAGACACTTATCCATCCGCCACAAATGTACCTCTTTACTGTGATGAATATTTCATGTTCTGATAACGCTTTTAAGACAGAACTAATTAACAAATCTAGTTGATCTGGCATACGTTAAATCAGTTCAATTAAAAGCACGCAGGCAAACTCTACATGCTAATAGCAGGAGCAGCACAATAATTGTATGTTGAGGGGGAAGTGCTGAATGTTAAACAGGTCTTGTTAACAGCACTTTAGCACTCGGCAATGAACTCCTCTCAGGATTACAGACCCTTGATAATGGACTAATGCAGATCAGGACATCATACAACATATCTGGAAAAGGAAATGTCAAACATATGACACGATGTGACATATCTAATGTCCTATTCAGATGGCATTTCTTTAATATGGCCATCATATTTACATTTACACATTTGGCAGACGCTTTTAGCCACTTACAGTGAGTTCAAGCTATATATTTGATCAGTATGTGTGTTCCCTGGGAAACAAACTCCCTGGGAAACAAACCCATATGACTGGATTATGTTCCAATCATATGGGCATCAATGTAATTTTAATTCCATCCAAAACATTACAGACATCCACAGTAACAATTATTTTACAGGCATATGTCCTGGAAACTAATTCCAACGCCACCTCCTAAATACTGAAGAAGTAGAGATCCGGTAGACGTTGCACACTGATTAAAAACTAGTTGCGCAGTTGCTGGAATAGTTTATGTGGGGATCTGGGAACATGAGCCATGTCCAAACTGACCTCAAACCATCTTTGACTTTTTCAGAAATTCGCTAAGCTAGCATTTTGACAAGGAGCTAAAAGGTCTTGTAAAAAGAAGTCCTTCTGCCTAACAATGCTGAAGGCTGCATTGGCGCTCTAAAATTCCCAGTGAAGGAAAGTGTTCTGTGGTATTGTGGGGTAAATGTGTTAGCGCTGGGAGTGTCTCCACCCTCCCTTAATGGTTAGCTCTTGGCAGTCAGGAAGGGATGAAAAGTATAGAGACAGACTAAACCATCTTCTGAAAAATAAACAGGGCTTTTAGGGAGAGACAGAACTGCTGCGGACAACCGATTCACCTGAGAATGTTTGATATGGTAATGGCCTCCCTGTCCAACACTGAATGCTAACATAAATTGCTCCCATCATTTATTGTGAGAAGGAAAGGAAGAGATAGAGAACAATCTAAGCACAAATGACAGGGTGGACATTTTTTGTTGTGGAAAGGAGTTGTGGTGAAAATTGATAAATCTAAACCCTTTAGTATCTCAATTATTTCTCCAAAGCCAGCCATAAAATTGTTTCTTAGATATTTCTACTGTGACAAAGAGCCCAGTGATCTCACACGCGTCTCCTCAATAATTTCAGAAGAGATATCAACAATGTCACAAGTCTGCTGTCCAAAGGGACTTTAATGTAACTCAGAATTTCACACCAAATTCTAAATTAAAGGTAACTAAATTAATTGAGCTATGTTATCATTTTAGTTCTGTACTCTTACTGATGTCAAGAATCACTTCATTGTACCAGTAGCACAAACAGTGTCTCTAACTATAAAAATGAGCAATACTACAAGTGTTACCTGCATTAGTAAAAACTACTAAATATTATACTCATAAGCATACAGTTTTGGCACTAATACATGACAACTACAGGATCTGTAAAGCACAACACTACACACCAATTTAAAACTACGCAACTAACAGGTTTGTATCATCTTATCAATGTAACTTTGATACTTTTAATATTGTATGTGAAACTTTATTTACATTCAAAGCTAAGCAGGTATGTACACTAGATGAAGTCTGTTTTACTCTAAACCCTAATCACCATGTTTAAGGGGTGAAAACAGCTATGATTTTAACTAATGAAGGTTAGCATAGCTCCTCATGTGTAAACATCCTGTATTTAAGACCACTTGTGGTCAGAAGGTAAGCCAGCAACGACAAAGCGAAACTGGGACGGGGTACAAACGTGTTCATGTATGTGTGTTTGTGTGTTTACTTTTCAAAACCGAGAAGCAGGAATGGAAGTGGCTCAATGGAAGTGTACGGTATGCGACCATTTGAGACCCATCAAGACTGTCCTAATCTCACTCCAGTTTACACAGCCAATGAGAAAAAAAGAATCAAGACATTATAAAGTGAGATGGACAGTGAGAAAGAGAGAACGCAAGACAAAAATACAAGAGAGAAAAATGGGGGAAAACCTCATGACCACATCCTCTTTTTCAGCCTGGGAGTGTGAGCCCACTACTAGGCACTGTACGCTATCTCATTTCCAGGGGCTTTTCTTTGACTAGAGTTCCTCCCCCAGGGTTTTCCACACAGCCTGAGAGCCCCCACTGAAATATTCAGAAGGCACCTGAGGACACAGGTCTTTGTGGGGTGGTTCCAGGGAGGTCGGCTCTAGTTTAACCCACACACAGAGTGCCTAATCTGGGGGGATGAACATGTCTAAGTGGTTGATGAGCACAGCTGTCACTTCACACATACATATTCAGAGTCACTGGCCCCCAAACACCTCCAGGGAGAAAAGTGCACACCTGTATGCAGCCCTGCTTTACACAAAGGAACTTTTACAAATCTGCTTTAATGATTTTTCGTTGGGGGGGGTTGATTACATAACACATGTAATCTGCTATGAGGGTGTAAAAATGAAATAAAAATGGCGTGAAAGAATAATCATGTTTCCTTTTAAGTTTAAATATTACAAAAAAAACATGAGGCGCCCTGTGATGTCACGCCATACAGATGTTTCATACACAGTGGAGAATGTAAATGTTCACAAGAGTGTTTCTAAGCTGATAAATCGAACAACTGCAGATGGATCAACACATGAGGACACACACACAGGATTTATGTGCTCTCCAAAGTGAGGGGGAGAAGCTGGTCCCTAGTGTTGTAGCAGGGTTATGCTTTCTAACCTGTTACCCACACAACACAGCCCACAGCCCGGGGAGAGCAACCATCTTCCACACACATTCCCACACACACACACACACACACACACACACATGCACACACACACACTTAGCTGTGTGTCGTGTCGGCTTGCACCCCCATACCCTGCTCCCCTCCCCACATCAGCACCCCCCACTCTTTTATCACCATACGCACATGTACACACAAGGCCAGTTGAACTACCCCCTCTCTTTCTATCTCTCTGTCAGTATCTCTCTATCCCTTTACACCATCACCCACCTCCTCCCCCATATCTTCCCGTTTTTTGCAAATGTTCAGATTAACAACCGCAACCACCCTGAATAAACTCGTACTGCACTTTCTTGTTCAGCTAACCATCTAAGCCTCCCTACATACACTCACACATCTTAAAACAGGCTAATTATGAAATAGGACAAACTCAGATGTGGTGAACAGCCTAATATACATTGAATGAATAAATAAAGAAGAAATAAACGAATATATACTAAATGTAATGAAATAATTGTTAGAGAGCCCGTGCATTTGTTATTTAACAGAAGTTAAACTCTGTAGACAAAATCGACAGTATGCTGTTGATTACCAAAGAAATTGTGGTACTTCAGATTGTGAAAACAAAATGCATTGACATAATGCACGGAAGTCTATAGGCAACTATTGTTTTTTGTACATAACGATTTTTGTTTAAAATTGATTTTCTGTGGTACTACACAGCATATGCTGGCAAAAGAGCAACTCAAAATATTCTTTTAGGAGCTTATAAAGGGCCAGACGAGAGTAGGTTTGATATTTGGCTCTATTAAAACAGTCCTGAGAACACAATGCTGCTCTTTACTCTTATTTCAGGCCCTCTCTTCTCTTACCCCACACAGTAAGAACCAGTTCCCCTCCCCTGCTTTCTGTTGACACAATACAGCCACACCTGTGAGGAACTCAATAGGCATAGAGTACCAAATCCCCCTCCTACCTAAAATGTTCTTCCATTTATACACAAACAGACACAGATTCTCCATTAAACAAAAACACCTGGAGACACCCCCGTTACACCACATGAACACTACCCTCTAGAATCAAAGATCTTTGTACGACTAATACTCAGGGTGCTTGTCAGGGAAGCCTTTTAAGTAATAAAAGGGGAACCAAAGAAGAAAAAAGCACCACATTTTATCAGAATGAAACTGATATATCATTGTATATAACAACAAACAAAAAAATCGTGGTCTCTTGTGATAAATTGTGGTACCATTCACACCACATGGTGTCTAAACAGAATTCTGTTATTCTAAAATGTGTGTTTTCAATCACAAAGACAGAAAAAGGGAGAGAAGAGTGGACAGGCACCCTGCTACAACAGACACCTGCCAGCACCCTCAGGCATACACACCATCACAAAACATGTCTACCGTCAACATCAAGACACATTTCAAAAGTCCACAACTGTTGAGCTTGTGAAAGGAAGGTAACATTGTACTAATTAACTGAAACTGAAGTTATCCTGTTAGCTTGTCATCTACGCTTCATTCCCTGTAGATGGGCATGAAGACAGTTCCTTATGTAATCAGTTCTTCCGCTCAGCTGACTCATTTCTACACTAAAGATGGTCACTTGTTCATATATTGTGCAGTGAAAAATAATATTTGTGTGATGAACGTAACTAAAACAGCACTGCTCTAACAAACACTGCGGCTCTTAAAATTATTTACATGTTATCATTTAAGTTTATTTGCAACGGTAAATTTATCAAAAACTAATCTGCCCAATGCTTATAAATGCTTGGATGAGTAACTTCATGATCTGAATAAACAGCCCCATTATTGTCTTTAACAGTACATTTTAGGCTATATAATTACAAGTATTTTTTTAACTATTATTAACAAACTATTATTAACTAACTGTTAAATGCACTCTCTCTCTCTTTGTAATTCGCTTTGGATAAAAGTGTCTGCTAAATGTGTAAATGTAACTAGCCAATCATTGCTAAGAATCCTCAGATGCACCTGTAGCAACCCAACCCGACACACTGAAAAAGCGTCATGATCAATACAGAGGCACATTCTTGTGACAGAAGCATTGAGTGATACGTTGTAGCACGAACTATGAAACAGATTCAGATCGTTTCAGAGACGCGTGATCGAAGTCTTTGTTTATCTGTATAACCGCTGATATATTCTGCCGTCAGCGAATCAAATAAGTGGGGTCTCTCCCCTTAAAACCAACCCGTCAGCGAGGAGAAAATGGAGGAAGACGGAACTGACCAGCTTTAAGGGGCAGACGGGGAAGAAGACAATAACCCAGCGCAGAGCGTTGAAGCATAACGACACCCGACGATTTCCCTCACAGTCGAGATCAATGTACTCTAATACACTTCACTCTCTTCAAGTTGAGAGAAGTATTATGCTGCGCGACTGAGGATTTAAATATGCGCGAAATAAAATTATAGAAAAGTGAAAAAAATCCCCTTCCCTTTTCTGGTAGTATTCTAGGTTAGGGTGTTGACGCAGCAGAAATTTCCAGCGGGAGAAATTCCCCTTTTGGAGGTTAAATGAAGGGAAGAGAGGGGGGGTTAAGCCCTTGCCTGCCAAAGCCGTGTGAGCTTTCAATTTAAATACCACGACCACAAGCACTGACCCTCAAAGGACACGGTTCTGGGATTAAACTTATTGTGCATGTTATAATATAAAATAATAATACTTAACAAAGAACCATGGTGTAAAAAAACAGTACGATCAGCAACGTAACATTTTTATAAATTCTAACCCTCTAAGTCCCTCATCGCTTCATTAAAACGCGAACATGAATGAATGGCTGCACATCTGACAGCTGTTCGCACAAGCCTAGCGTGTGTATCATCTGTCAGGAACATGTTCTCACCTGGAGACGTCAAACAGGTTGCTGTCAAGCAGTTTACTTCAATGTAGTGAAAATAAAACAAACGCGCCGGTGAGCTGTCACAACTTACAATACGATTTTCGGCCTCCCATAAACTCACAACTTTAACTTACCTTGTCAACTGAATACCTGTCAGCAAACGCGAGCTCGTATCTCTTCCATAAATTCAAACTACAAGGCAATTATGAATGCAAATGCACTAAGAGCGAGTGTTGAATCATGTAAGATGGTCAGAAAGAAGGAAGTGCTCCTATAGACTGTGAAAAGGTGAGAGAGGCATACCTGTTAACCCATGAGTTCAAGGCTAGCGCGTTGTCGATTGTTTGGAGCGCCAATATTTCGGTGTGGACAGGTTCCGGAGAGTGAGCGCGTTAAAAATGTCAGTAGTCAGTTTGACTCCCGCGAAGCGTTTGTGTCCGTCTGTAATTCCCCTGGTCGCTCTCTCCCTCTCTCCTCGTCTCTTTCTATATTTCTCCCTCCCCTGCTTTTCCGTGTCTCGGTATCAGGAACCAACCTCCCCCTCTGTCTCTCTCTCTCTCTTTCTCTTGACTGAGAGTCAAATACAGGAAATGAGGCAACATAAACGCTCACATTCACCATCAAACCCTGGACAGCTCCAGCTGAACTCATAAAGCCATAAAGCCTCCGGGTTCCGGGTCATATAGGAATATACAGTGGGTAGCATTCTTACCCTGTTATTTCAGTATAAAGATGATGAGTCTACTGATATGACAGGTGGAATATGAGTGAATGTAGTTTCTCTTTGGCAACTCCTGAGAATCCCATTATAAATGAAAAATTGATAACAATAAGTAAGTTTAATAATAATGATACTATGTTTAATATAATAGCTGTCTATTGACTATATAATAAAAATAGCTAATTTAAGTATTATAAATGGCGAAAAAATATCTAATTAATGAAATAGTTATACATATTAAATCATCATACAAATGATACAAATATACAAATGAACATAATAAAAATATTGATCTTGCGTAATACTATTATTGCCGTTATTATTTACAGTTTTTAATATTATTAGGTTATAAAATTCGCTTTCTTTCTATTTAATATAAGTTACAACTAGGTGTCCAATTCATATGGTATGTGATGAGTGGTTTTTGGTTCAGGTTTTCTTCTGGGTACTGCAGATTTTGGAGGAGGGAGAGCGTGTGTGTACAGGGGCTTGTAGGCGTGAGTGAGCGCCTGCTACACGCGTTTGTCCATCCTGTGTGTTCTCTAATGCATAGACAGGGAGACACGCCCCCTGGTGGCGAGAATAAAGCGTTTTTGACTTATTTAGCAAATTCGAGATGGAGCCGTCTGAATAATGTGGTCATACAACACTGAAATCTACATGCTTTAGGTTCACATCAGAATTTTGATATCTGAATCATGCTGTGCCCCACCTTTTAATCTAAAATACAACAGTCAGGCTTGTATTGCACATGTGTGTGATTGAGGACTTCGGCTCAGACTGGATCAGACCATGTTTTGGACAGTGTGTATGTGGATTGCGTGGATTAAACCCTTTGACCTGTGGCAAGGCTCCTGTGTATGCATGTAATGCTGCTGTTCTTTAGCCACTCTCTGTGTCCGCAATCCTTGTCAAAATCAAGCTGCTTTTCTCTCTTCCTGTATCCACCGGTCTTTTCCGTGTATGCCAACGTCAGACTGCCGATCTGCCTGACACAAAACAGACTGCCAGATCCTACCACCTCTTTAACAGCACCCCCTCCATCCTGCATGAGTCTCAAACTTCATTAGCCATCTTACGTATTCATTTATATCATGAACAACTATTAAAGCTTTACCAGAGAGACAATAGCTAAGGAAAACCTCTCTCTTCTCTCTCTCTCTCTCTCTCTCTCTCTCTCTCTCACCTCTCACATACACACACACACAAATTATTTGGGATCATAGTTTGAGGGAACCCTCCTCCACAGCCACCCTTCAGCAACCATTGTTTGAACATGTAAATACAATTTTTGGGGGATTTTGCTTAAGTCTAACATTGTCAGGGTTTAGCCTTCTCACATTGCATCCTAACACATAATATCAAAACTACATTGAATTTTACAGTTGTCATTTACATTCTGTCTGTTGTGAATGAAACTGAACAATCAACATTTAAGTGTGTGATAAACTAATTCCAGTGTAGGAACATTAAAGTTACCTCGGTGCACCAATTTGTGACATACATGTATCCCCCAACACAAAAGTATAATTACAAAGCGATCAAACTATTTTTCAAACCTTTCTACAAAATGGATACATCCAGACATGACTGTGATGAACCATAGCTCCAGTGAACCTATTGTAGACCCAAATCTGTATCCTGTATATAAAACTATTGTATACACCAGCAATGCTACTTTTAACATAATCATAATCAGGCTGAAAAACATGCCTGTATGTTTGTGAATGTTTATACGTGTGTCACTAGCTTGTAGGCTGTTTAATAGGTCTGATGGTTTATACCCAGCAGGAGGGTGACTCTAGTTGGACCTGGTGGAGAGAATTTTTAAGCTGTGCGGACCCACTGTGGGAAAAAGAAGAAGGAAGAAAAGAATGTTTCATTTGAAAAATTAGGTCTTGCATGTTGTTGCTGCCTTGTTTATTTAGGCCAGTACAAACACACATTAACATACTAACACACACGTAGACACAAATCGTAGGTGTGTAATTAAAAGAAAACACTCCTGTAAACGTCAACACAGAGAACAAGTGCTGACATGTGTTTGAACCATGACAGCAGGAGGAGAAACATAAATAGCGTCCTTAAAAACTTTCAGAAGATGCCCCCCCTGCTGTGAAGCGCCACAGAATAATCGCTCGCGTCAAACAAGCGGCCGCAAAATATATATAAACACAAACTGTCATAAAAATAGCACGGATGCATTTCAAAGCACCGTCCCCCTACCTTTCACTATCAATTTTCTGGCGAGCTGAATAGTGTTCCGTTTCTGCCAGTCTGTCAGTGGATGTGAAGGGAGACCAGGTGTGTGTCTGTTTGATTCAGAGACGGTGCGGGTTCCTATGGGGAGCTCAGGGACGAGGTGTCCATCTAAAGGTGCAATGTGATGATAATGGCAGCTGACAAAAACTGACACAGACTTCTATGCTAGCCTGTGTGCTAAAAACACCCCTCAAAATGAAATAAACGAGACAGCAGCAATGACTAACAAACAATGTCACCTTCACAGTAATTATTGGGTAAACACAAAAGAGGGTGGATGTGGAGAAGCGAGAGTGATGTGTTGTACTGTAGAATAGAGATGTGACAGACTATCAGACAACAGAACAGATATTAGGTGTCTTAGTGGCTATGGTCAAGTCTAATCTTGTCAACATGAAGCAGTATTTCAGCACTTAGAGTGCTTTCAAATTCAAGCATTTGCTGCACACTTGAGTCTGCTTGATGTCAGAGATCGGTTTGTTTGGTTGGTGTGATAGTTGTTTTCCGAACCTGGGTGTGCAGACCATAATTCACCAAACCATGGTACAACCAATCCATACAACCGTATTGTTTGCAGTGAAATGGTGTTGGTTACATACAGTTTACATACTAGGCTGAAAATATACTCTACTCAGTTGAATGCAACAGTGTCTAGCTACAGCATGTAAGCTTAATTTAATGCATTGTTTTGTCACACTGTAGTTTATAATGTTACACAGATACATGTCACATTGTAACTGCTGCTACAAAAGACACTATACAGCAGGCATTAGTGTAAACTGCCAGTGATTTACAGTCAATTATTTCTTGCAGGTCAACTACTGTCATCGCAAAGCATCTTTCTAAACAGGTCGACATGTTTATATCTAGCTACCTAAATAATTATCTGGTTCAATAGCAGATACACGTAATGGTAACTCTGTAGCCCCCTTGAGTACTGAGGTTTGCTACTACCACAATAGCACAAGAATGCACAATATTAAATACATATTGCATGTCTGAAATGTGATGGCTAAACATTTGTGTACTTGCATATTCTGGCATTTCTCATGACTTGTTCAGCTCATTATTTTCTGCAGAAGGTGCTTTAGCGAGCAGCTCGCATTTCTTGCAATACATCTGCATTGACAGCGTTGTTGTAAAACAAAAACATACAGCCATGAAACTGGCACTTTATAATCCTCTACCTAGAGTAGTAGCTTTAGCTAGTTGTTACCTAGCAGCAGTTCTTTGTCACTAGTGCTCAAAGTGGCACCCACATTAATGCAAACATACTGCGTTTTGGAACCAAATGCTACAATGTGTGTGTGTGGGGGGGGGAGTGGGCGGAGTCAAACCAGAAAATCAAATCCAGTGTGAAAACAACTACAGATGTCTTGATATAAAACAAGTATTTACTGTAGTTAGAGTCTTTAATGTTAAATAGTAGCTAAATTCGGGCGTCTCTCCTATCTCTTTCTACTCCGCCCACTCCGTTTCCTCTACTTCTCTTATATCTTTTGTAGCACTGTATGGCCTTGGCTGACCATCACTAACCCCCCCACTGCTGCCCACTGTATCAGCCCCCTCAGAAATCACTCAAGGCCTCTCTCTTTCTCTACATCTTGCTCACTCGCTCCCTTGCTTCTTTTCTTTTATTTGCAGTCAGAGGTGACCTTCCCCAGCATACAAGCAAACAGAGTGAAGGCTCGCCTCCTGTTTAGCTTTAACAAGCTCCTATCTTTTTCTGTCTCTCCTTCAGTGTCTGTGTTTTTTTTAAAAGAAAAAATCTACCCAGATATCATGGTTTTTTCACCAAACTCCTGTTTCTCTCCCCACCTTATGTTTCATTTACTCTGGGGGCGGGGGTATTAAAGTACAAAATGACCTTCTCTTCCCCTGAAGCAAAAGCTCATCTTCTTGAGAGGGTCATGCTTCTGGTACAGCCTTCTGGGTTGGAACACTATACCACTTGTTTTCATGATGTCACAAAACACAAAGATTCTAGGATATCTCATCTGTTGTTTCTCCTTTCTACTGAAATATGAAAACCCTTCTATATTTGTCATAGAGAGAAAGACAGTTTTCCCAAATTGTCAGGCTTGGTAAGTATTAAAAGACAGAACTTAATTGGAAAGTGTAACAATCATGTGCAATGGAAAATACTAATGTTTTTATATGTGTAGTGTCTGTGTTGGGAGGTTATTTGTTTACTTTTGAAATTTGTTTAAAATTTGTAAGATTAAGAATTGTAAGATATATAAATATGTTTTTGCATAATATATTTTCATATATTCATATATATATATATATATATATATATATATCATATATTCAAATATATATTCATATATATATTTCATATATTCATATAAAATAGTTTTATAAAGAGTAATTAAAATAAAAAATATAACCGTTGTTGAATTCCATGTCCTCTTTATCTCCATTTCAACCTTTCTGCCCTCACAAGCTGTTTGAAGGTCCAGTGAGAACTGTAAGTGTAGAATGAGGGGGAGGAAAGGGTTAATCCTCAACGTTGCTTCATGCTTTAATGACCTCCTGCTGAGCAGCAAACAGTTTATTTTGACCTTACCTGACCTTTAGGGGCCATGACACACTCCCACACCAGAACAAATTATGCCTGACCTCACAGAAAAGGGGCAGTGCTCGACCATGAGGGTCATCAGCTCTGAACAGCATGGAAACTACACTACATTATACATGTACAAACGTTTGTATGTGTGAGCTTACTGTATTCAGGAAATCAATGCGTTCATGTGTTCTTCCATTAGACAAAACAAATCCATTCCAGGATGTACATAATGCAGTTTCATGTATTTCTCTTCTTCGCCCCTGGGTGATTTCTGCTAAATATTTTCCAGGAGTTTTTAAGAGAAAACCATTGGAGGTGAAACGCAAGAGGAACTGATGTCAATAAAAGCCCAGAAAAATTTTTAGACATGAGAATTTTGTTGCTTCTGACAGTGTGTGATTTACAGGGAAACACCCTTGGACATGATGGAATTTTTAGAGGTTCCTCTGTACAAATGTCAACTGCCATTTCTTCCCCCTGTCATATCCAATTTTCATCATACATATAATATATATACAATATATATAATTAGATTAGATTCAACTGTAACAGTTAAAATTAGTGTATAATAATAAAAAATGTACATAAAGTCAATAGTGCGTTATAGTAATAATAACTTGGAGGTGTTAACTGTCACAAAAATGTCACAATGCAAAAACCATATGAGCTTTTCTTTCTTTCTTTCTTTCTTTCTTTCTTTCTTTCTTTCTTTCTTTCTTTCTTTCTTTCTTTCTTTCTTTCTTTCTTTTCCTTCCTCCACTTCCTTTACTCCCTCACAGTCTCTCCTCTTTTCCTCAAGCTGTTCTCTTGGGGAGCATTCATTTTTGTATTTCTGTCATAATCGTCTCAGAGGCTGACGACCCGTTTCCACACTAGCGAGGAGGTGGAGGCCTGCTTGTGTCTGATCAGCGGTTAATGTAAGAGGACAGACCCTCAGCCTCTGCCTTTGGACAAGAAGAGAACACATTGCAGAAAGAACTGATAACCACTCTCTTTTTCTCCCTCTCTCTTTCAATCTCAGTGCCTTTCTTCCTCCCCTTCCTCACTGAGGGATATGTATTGGAAAGTATCTGGCACTAGAGCCCATGATGTCACTACTGGTAGGTGTTTAAGCAGCTTACTTACATGAGAGAAAGAAAGAGAGAAGAAAAGACAGAAAGAGAGAGCACACAGCGTGGGTTGAAAGGGTAGGGGCATGTGAAGATGCTGTATGTGGGTATGTGCTGGGGTGGTGAATGGCCGGGTGTCAGGAGGGCAGCTTCATCTAGCTGGGAGTGACCATTCTTGGGTCATGAATGTGTGTGAGAGTCGCTGATGTGCAGAGTTAGAAAACATAATCATTGGTGTTTGCTAAGGCGAACATTAGTATTGCTCATACTTAGGGTTAGGGATTTAAACAAACCCCAACACTTAGTAAACCCATCCCACGCTGTCTGTGAACATAGAGTAAACAATGTCTCAAATTGTGTGGTTTGTTCAGCAGAGGCATGCTATTACTTTTCTAAGTGATTAAGCAATTTTTAACTACTAACTACTAACAGAAGAAAAATCCTATAGACTTACATTAAAGGAAGGAGCTGAGCCATGTATAGGGACCTAAATATCACATAAACATATTTTTGGACAATAAACAACCACCTGGTAACCACCCAGAACCCCCTAACCTCGTAGCATAATACATACCGCCCAAGCCAAAAAAACAAACTAAAAACATCTTAGCAACTGCATAGCAATGTCTCAGCAACGTTTCCACAACATCCTCTATTGCAGTGGCAGATTTTTCAAGAGCAAACATTTTTGTTCTGAAAATTTTGTTTGTAAGAGGGAATTACAGAGAAACAATGCAGACAGAAGGAAGATTCACAACAAATGCGTAGGGATGATAAATTGCTTGTACACTTAAGGGAGGTCAAACTAAGAATCAAGCTCAGTCGTGTTTGCATGTTTGCACATGATGAGAGATTAAAACCCCATGTCTTGTGCAAGAAGACCCACCCTAATAATTTCCACACTCCCACAGGATGGAATGAACTAAAGGATGGATTGGGAGAGGCATCATGGGAAGGCGTGGGATGCTCTATCCGTCTGGCCTGCTTTTGTGGGTAAAAAGAAAATGTGAGGTCAGAAAAGGAGGAGTGCAAGGGGAAGAGTGATAGAGAGAAACAGGAAAAACATAATTGAAGAGTAGAGCCACTGATCAGTACAGACAGACCTTTTATCATCATCTACATAACTGAAGAACAGACATACTCAAACACATAATTCTAGGAAAAAAAATTCAAGCTGTGTTCTTGCTCTTGGAAACCATAGGATTATTTCTCCTGTTTTATCATCTGGCAGGCAAAAGTTTGATGGTTATACAACACTTCCTCTCAACAAACTACACCAACTGTGGCATCACCCATCTCCACAGCAAACACAGAACGTTCCCTTAAGTTAGTGTTTGTTTCCCATTTGGTTATTTTTTCAGAACAAAATAACTCTCTAGAAATGTTCTTTTTCGCAACCATAAAATAACGTTTTATGGAGACAAAAATTGTTAGCTGGGTCTCTAGAGCATTTTCCTGCATTCTTACCAAACAATCAGATTTTAGTGTTGGGATAAGATTCTTTGACAGGGATATGAGAGAAATACGATCAAGGCCCACAAAACATCCATGTACACACACACACACACCCATACACACACACACACACACACACACACAAAGAGAACATGTCTTGTCCTCTCAGCGGTCATGCTGATAAACACACACACTCTCCCTCATTAGGTCACTCCCCCCTCATCCTTTTTTCAGTCTTCTATCCATTCCTCCCTTTCTTGCCTGACCAGCTTCTCTAATTTACTTTTTCATCTCCTCCCCCCCTCTCTCCCACTCTCAAGAAGAACTCACAAAAACACTTCCCCAAGTCCCCAAGAGTTTAAAGATATAATTTATAACAAGAAGAAAACCCACATATATATAATATATATGAAGTAGCCATAGTGTACATGAATCTCACACATAACACACAGATCAACAAACAAAGTCTAAATCACGTACAAGCTATTTTACACACATACACTCTGGCCCAGCAACTGTGAAAAGAGAGTGAGCAATGAGAAAAAAATGTAATGACAAGAGAGAGACATCATCCTGACATATTTCACCCTATATCTGTAAAAATGTTCTTTTACTTTATTGCTATTTCATTGTTTTTAAACCACATGATATTAGATATTCTTTCCAACACTGTTTTCAGGGGTCACTCTTTTTCTTGTTGAAATTGTGCTAACAAATACATGTTGCCATATGGCAACTCTGTAGGTCAGTGAAATTGCAGCAATGCATTTCCTCATTAGGATTTTTTATTGAAAGTGGCATTAGTAATAATATTACAGGTATTTATTGTTTATAAGAATAGATAATTTATTTATTAACTGATTTTGCATGTGTTAACACTGGGATTTTCTATAGAAAGGCTGAAACAAAAAAGGACAGTAAACTCTACAGCAAAGATGAGCACCACTTTAAAGAGCAAAATTCAGAAGAAAATTTAGATTTTTGCCCATTCGTAATTGTACAGTTTTCTTTTTCAAAAGTCTGTTTTTATTTTTAGAATTGGAGCTCTTTTATGTTACAAAAAGTCTAATGGGAAAAAAACTTCCATCGTTAGAACATAATCTGTACCATAGAGGAATATAAAAACCTTGAAATGGGCATTGCGTCTCACAAGGGAAAAAAGGAAAAAAAACAAAAAGTAAAATGCTGAGAGGAGAAACCCCAATCAATACAGCTCTATGAACAGTCTGCTCAGACTCAGAGAAAGTGGGTCAAACAATAACAGAAGAACAGGAGAGAATGAGGCTGTGATAAAGGGGGAGGTGGAGAGAGAGAGTGGAGGTTGTGACCCTTTTGACTACCTATCCAAGACCCACAACACCCGATGGCTTTTCTGAGATTTCAGGCAATGCAGTCTGGGATGCATCCTGCCTCTTGTCAGCTCTAGCCTCTTAGATGCAGTGTATTTAGGCTTAGCAGAGCACAACTGTTCTCCTAAAACGCTGCAAAACTGAATAAAAATGAACTGATGACATATTTAGCATAATTTAGGAATGTAAACACATATCACTTTCCACTCTTATGTGAGATTTATAATGTTGTGTTTTGTGTGAGATTGTGGCACTTTGTGTTTATTCTACATTTGGGCCATTTTGAATCAAATGAATCAGTTCAATGTCCAGGTGTAAATATAGAAAGTTACACCTAAACTACACTCACAATTACTTTTCACCAATCATTAAAGCACAATCAGCTAGCTATGCCAACACATTCTATGTCCAGGTATGGTAGGGGCCCAACACAGGCCCACAGTACACTAACCACAGGAGCACGTCTCAGTGACATTCAGCAGGTTTTTGCAGTCATCCTTCAGGTAAAAAACCATAAGACTGATTACTTAGGAAAATAACAGCGCAATTGTCATATCGTTTATGTCTGTAGAACAAACAGTGTAGATTTGCCCCAGACTTCAATACTTAGAGCATTTTTTTTAAATCCCTCACTAGGATTTTGTTTATTTAGCATTATGGTTATGGTTCATTGACAACAAATAATAATCTGTTTATTGACCACTATTGCTAAGTGTAAGCTGTTTATTGTTTATTAATTGACTGTACACTTTAAATGTATAAAGTAAACTGTCTTGTGTGTATTTTGTGCAATTTGTGAGCATCTCTCAGCAATAAATGCTGCCCTCTTAAATGCTGCCCTCAGCAACTGCTGCCGTCTTAACACAGACACTGTTTTCTCTCATGAGATTCTCTCATTAGGACGGATGTAAAATCAAACGTGGCGTGTCACAAAAGGGCACTGATGACCTAACAGTGTTTTTGAGATGCTGAGGACTTTCTGACTTTATATGTGAAAGCAAGCAGAAAGGTGAGATGAAAAAATTTCAGAAAAAACCTCAGAACAAAAGATTCATTAGGCTCCTTCCCTGTTTCTTCCCCTCAGCCGGGGTGTGTGGAGACAGTTTTGTCATCAGGGGTGTGGAGCTCAGAGAAGTGAAGATAGAGAAGTAGACATACTGGTCAAAACTGTCACCACACACAGCCTATGAACACACACGCATGAGCTCTCAAATCCATATCCAGATGGCATTTAACCTACCACCCACACACATACACACATACACATGGTCTTCAATTTCTCTCTTAAGCCAAAGTATACACTTTAGGAACAGACCTATTAGCCAAATATCCCTCAACCCTGAACAAACTCCAGCCACCTATGAGCTGACCTTTCATCCACACACACACACACACACACACAGAAAGAGAAACATATACACACACATCTATGTGTGGTTTCTTCCCCCTAAGGATATAGTCTATTGTTATTCACCAGCATCTTGGGCTGGACTCGAAGAGGATGTACGTATTCTTGTTCATTTCCTTTATAGGCTGCAGTCTGTAATGCTATTATCTTATATTGTCTTTATTTACAACCTTAAATGAAAACATTATGATGTGTTACCAGACACAATCCTTAGTTACTAAGTTATTAACATTTAACTGGTTAAATATTTGGTAAATAATGTACACTTGCCTTTGAAAATGTTAATTTTCAAAATTTTCATATTAGACAAAACATATTGTTTTCTCTTTTCCATAAATAGAAAATTGGTATCTTTGTTGATAATTCTTTTTTTCATTGATAAATCTTTGTGCTGCTAAGTAACACCTGAGCTACACTGTTCACTGGTTACCAACAGTTTATATGCTCAAACTCATGTGGGCAATGGTCCCCCTAGTGGTGCATTGTGGGTAGATGTCTGTGGCCAGCAGTAGTGTGCCATGAGCAGCCATAGATGCAGCATATGCGATCAAGAGATACATGTTCTGTTTAACGTTATCTTGTTATTCAGACCGTTACTTGATCTACCAGCCTTTCCAGATCTTAGCATAATACTAAAATCAGACATTACAATCATTTAAAAGATCTACCCTTGCAAGGATTCCCTTTCCCTACGTCTTAATTGTAACAACCTGTGAACTTGCTCACATGTACAGTTTTCTGCATTTCCCATTCAGCTAATTATTAACTGCATTTAATACTATTTTTTATTATTGTAAATATCCAAAAAAAGGAAGAACTGACCAGACCAGGGTAGGTTTACGTTACCAGTGTCTTTGTTAACAGACCCCTCTGTCTTGACAAATGTGTCTCTAAACTGTCCCATAATCAGCCTTGCTCACTGTGCCCCTCTCAACACGTGTGGACCACAGCTTGAATCTTTGATTCCAAGAATGGCACCTTAAAGGTTTTGGGCTTAAAGTTAATGCTTAGGGAACTGTGTATAAAACTACACCAGTAAGTGTTTCAAACCGCTTGCAAAGCTTCTTTAATTAAGCTTATTTAAAGGGACATGCGTCAGTCGGATTGCTGTTTCACCGCTCTGTTTCTTTGTTAAAGATTTAATCCGGTTACCCTGTAAACGTCTCTTTTCATTAACTGATTGCTACACCTGTCCATTCTAAAACTGTCTGGACGTACTTCCCCGGTGAAGATGTGACCAGAAATATTGCTGATATAGGATAGTTGAGAGGATTATACCACTTAGAATACTGGACATATATCAGATTACACTCTTAAAAAAGGTTCTTAAAAGGTTTTTCACAGCGATACCACAGAGGAACTATTTTTGGTTCCCCAGAGAACTATTCAGTCACAGGTTTTAAAAAAAACCATTTCTTTCTTATCGTTTTATAGTCTAAAGAACCTTTATCACTACAAAAAAACTTTTGTTGAACAGAAAGGTTCTATGAATGTTATTTATGGAACCATACAGCCCAAAGTGGTTCTTCTATGGCATTGTGAATCATCTTTTTAAGAGTGTATGTGTCCAAAGCACAGACCCATAACTTGCAATTGCCATGTATGCGTCATTTAAAAATTTCAGATAAAGTGTAAATAATACTTTTGATTGGGAAATTGTGTGTTTGGTTTAAATTATGTAAAAAACCAAGCAATCATAAAATATAAAGAAAGCAACGCAATTTATTTATTGGTTGATGTTCTTTCATTTTTTAAAACTGTAAATAACCTGTTATATATAGAAATGTCTTATCTGTTAGATAAATATATAATCTGTTAAATTGTTTTCATATAAACAAGAATTTTGATTAATTTACAGAGCTTTTGATACTTTTGGTACTTTTGAAAACATGATTTTTTTTTATCCAAAAAAACCCCTCACAAAGCAACTCAGAAACAACATCACAATGATGAGAGATATTTATTCACTTACAACTTACAACTTTAAAGCTCCCCTGTATTTTTACCAGTAAATCTTTGCCAGTAATACATGAATGTAGCGTAACTGATTTTGCTAGCCCATAAGGTGAAATGGCATTCAGGTGCTTAGAAGAGCCACAGGTTCGAGTGAGACAGTTTTTCATGGGCTGACGAACCTGAGATTGACCAAAAACTCAAGCATTCTCAGGTTGGACAGTCCTTAAAATCACTGCTCATACATGACAGTGAGACCAGCCTGACCACAGAGTACTTCACAGTCTCTACAAAAATAAAGAGAACACAGTTAATCAGAGAAATCAAGACTGTGTTCGCCTGTTAAAACAACTAATATTCAAATTCTCACTGTGACAAACAATTTCTTACATTCTTACAGATTATTACATTTTTTCTTGAGTACAGAAAGGATAAAAAAAGTTTTGACATCGGGCATTCACATTATATGAAAATATGAAATAAAAAATGTCCCTATATAATTCATTGTGTCCAATATTAACTTGTTGAACAGACAAATACACACTCCAGATATCATAAATAAAAAAATCCATTATCTGACTTATCAGCAAGATATTTTACATTCTTTGAAAGAATTGTGCAGCAACCAGTCATACTCTATTGTATGTATGCTATACTGTATGTTTTGTATCATACTATGGCAACCTTTGGCCCTTTTCAGTTCATAAATAAAGTGTTCTTAAAAACCTTTCATCTCCATATTTTCTGTAACAATCTGTAACATGAATTGTTCATTAATAAAAAAGAACAATGCATATTATTGCATTACAACCACAGAGACAATTAGTACAGGTCTGTATGACATTAACGGCCTCGTGGCTTTCACAGAATAAAGACCCACAGCTTTAACCCTTCACATTTCTCTCTGCCCTGACAATCTGCTCAAATCAACATATCCTGTAAACCACTGCTCTTATCAATGCTCTTAATGAAAACATAATCTTCAGACATGTGATACCTTTTAATGGAATTACCACCCTTTCGCGCATGACTTCCATCAACAGTTAAAATCCTCAATGCACATAATTGCTAAAAATCTAAAATAATCGAAAATGTTGCGTATATAACATTTTGGAAAAATATCAACCAAATTGTTCCAGTATTTGGTCCATGATCACGTTCATCCATTCACATGTAGCAGAAAAAAGCCCTCACCTCTTCCTTACCTTCTGAGATGTGCAAATGCTTCCTGATGACCCACACTGGGAGGACATTTTGACGCCTTCACAACAAATGAAGAAGCACAGAGCTATGATTCAGGAGATGTGAAGAAGCTGGACCCTCACGCTTAGCTTGACACCTCACAGCGCTATAACCTGAAGGGCACTTCTGATCAGTTGAAGATGTTATAGTAGGCTGCCACACACAAGCGAAGCGCCTCCTTCCTGTTTGTCATTATGAACAGGCTTGTGGTAAACTTTCCATGACATCTCAATATTGAGGGCTACTAAAGCACATTTCATTCATCACAACCACTTCTTTTTAAACTTGACATGGTTATTGTTCTTTAGACAGAGAATGCAAGAACATCAATTATTTTCTGAAAGTGCTATCAAAAAAAGTAAGAAAATATTTTTACCTAAAAACAGACTTCTCTATCAAGAATGCACTCAGTAATTTAATTAAAATGCTTTATATATTATATATAACATTTACATTATTTTATGAACAATTAAAGGACAATATCATTCTATTGTGAAAAACAAGAATTAACTTTTACCTTTGCATATTCATCATGACCATACGATAATTAAATCTGAGTCATGTTGACTATTACTTAAACAGGTCGAGATATTCTCGAGCAAATTTGAAAGCTCCAGAAATCATCATTTTCTAAATACTAAAAGCATGTCATGCAGCTGTTTAGATTTACTTTTATAATATGAGACCACAGTTCAGCTGACCTGTTAATGCTCACTGAAAAAAGATATGAGTGCATGTTGTAGTGACTATAGTGTATATTAGAGTGAATTATGGAAACTGATGAAAGATAGCTGGGTTAGTTTCCATATCAAGAGGACAACCACAGCATCCTTCCTGTGTGTTTTAGACATGACTTTTAATTTAACTGTTATAAATATTATGCAAAATGCACATTCAAATAGCACTTCTCTTGGAAAAAATACATGTAGCAACTAGCAACTTTTTGATGTGTGTCATTCACACCAATGGACAGTTGTCGATGAAAATTCCTTGATAGCGCATTTCTGACACATTTAGACTGCCAAAAGAAAATCTATTGGTGTATAAAGTCTGTGTAGGTTAAATGAAAAGGTCAACAGAATATTAGCAAATACAGGAAATTAAATTATGAGATGACAAAAACGAACCTCTTCCGATTTAAAGAAACTACAAGTAAAATGTAGATTTCTGTTGCAGATCTTTAACCCTTTAGTCACTTATTACACAAGTAATTATCAAATAAACAGAGAATTGTTCTTAAAATTATTGTTTGAGATGGAAGAGACCACAGAGTAAAGGCAATAAGTCTTCATAAAAACCTGACTCTGAATGCTAAATGAATATTAGGATGTCACAATTAACCAATCAGAGTGTCCCAGATGAATAAGGGTGTAATGAGACAGCTAATTACAAATCATTGATTTTCAATTCCTGTTGAGTAAAAGAAAGGATACAATCAATAGGCTTTGACATGATCTCTTCAGAATTCCGTCACTTTAATACAATATTTTGCTTGTTCAGTTTTGTGACAACTATTTTGTATCTTGTAACCAAGGAAACATAAAGAGCACAATTTTGGTTAATTACAATCATAAATTGTAAAGTTGTGTAATAAAACAAACAATAAAAATGAGTTACACAATCAGAGCAATCCCATCATAAAATAATTCCATCGGCTTCCTACAACTTTTCAAAGTTCTTAGTAGGGTATAAAATGATAAAAACAGATATCACTGATACCCATAAAAAGCATTTGCTTTAATTGGCGTGCATTTCAGTCTAGACACTCACATTTCCTGTGGGCTAGTTTGTGCCCTGCATGTTCCCAATAAGAACATAACGTAAAGCAGCACTGAGCCATATGTAGTAAAGGCAGCTATAGAGTCACTGGACAGATGCAAAACTTTCCACTTATGTGGGTTAAAACATGTACGTCATTTTTATCTCAACGTGAGGTTTTTCACAGAGCTGTAAAGAAAGAAGAACACTTTAACTGCCTAAAAATTATTTAGCGACAATTAGCTGTGACTTACTGTTGTGATGATTATTGTTTTTGATGTAGCTCTTCAATCATGTTTGTGTTAGACTGACCAAGCCCTGCAATGTAAACTCGAACCCTTAATTTAGCATTATATATTGCAAGAGACAACAAAATATATAACCTAATATACAATATAGAATATATATAGTCTATACACCAAACAATCATATAGCACAATGAAATTTTGTATGAAATTCAAAAAAATAAATACAATTTATTTAATTAATACAATACAACTTTGCAACCAAAATCCTTGTATATCATTTAGGACTCTTTGTTGTGAAAGTGTAATTGTTAACAGTCTGTGGTTTGGTCAGCAGCCGTCTGCATGTTAAGCAAGAGAAAAACAGGCAGATTAAAAGTAAGCAACGCCTACACATTTTTTCCGATGAAGTGGTCCTTCAAAGAATTTCACTGCCTGTGTGCAGCAAAGCGACACTCTGAGACTTATTTTGTTTTCTACAAAGGCTGATTACAATAAGAAACAGCAAAAGAAAGAGTAAAAATCAGAAAGTCACAGAGATGTTCTAATGGGAACTTAATATACCTGAAAAACTGCAAAACTGCGCTTTCCAAAAATGCAGCAAACATGCAGGGCAACTAATCAACTGTATATGCTTCAGAATCAAACATGACATATCAGAAACTTCAAAAGAACATTAAATAACCCTCTTAAAAACAACATAAAATAAAAGCTTCATAAATATTTTACTTTAAAGATTTTCATAAAACATTTTGGGCAGAGCAACAAAGTATAAAAGTTTTTGAAAAGTTTATAATGTACAAGGTAAATATCAGACATGTCTCTTAATGATTAGACCGGGCTTCACCATGTTCTGACTGGTGAGATCAGGTCTGATTTTCAGTTTTTTGCAGGAGTTCTCAGTAGCTGGGCTCATCCATGTCATCATCACTCCAGTCTGGAGGTGCATCCGTGCCAAAATAACGATCACCAAAATTTCCTGCCATAAAGAGCAGTCCAAAAGAATTGTTAGTAAACATTTCCAAACATTTTTCCATCTCTCTGGATAGATTCACCTATTTGTGTATTTATGTTTAGGAAAGTCATTTTCAGCAACTTACCTATGCCAGGGATGATGTGGAAGAGGTCGTTGACCTTCTTGTCTACTGCAGTGGTGATGATTTTGACCTGAGGGAAGGCATAGGCCACAGAATGCACACCCATCTCTGCCATGAGTAAAGACACCAGCAAGATCTTCTCCTCCTGAACGTCATGATCCTACACACAAACACACCTGTCATAAAGTGTATCTACATACAGATGAAATATAATATGTATAGAGGTACAAATATATTTTGGTTTAGCTTAAATGCAAAACTGCTTTAATAAAACTTGTGGTAAACGAAACTTTTTTTCTCTTTAAACAGCATCAGTTGAGTTCATATCATGGATGTTCAGAGTAAGATAAGAACAATGAAATTAGAACCAATTAGATACACTTGAAAATGATTATTATCCCTTCTAAAAGAAAAACAATTATTTTTTGTAATAAGAGCTGATTTTAATTCATTTACATTTAGGCAGTTAGCAGATTTAAATTGTGATTAACTATAACCATCTCAGAGTTGAGGCATCATTTCCACCACAACATTTGGTACAAATAACTAAGTGTACTTGGTTGCCAGGGAGACAACAGTGGCAAGTAAAAAACATATGAGATTAAAATGAGATTTGTGAAAAAGGTAAAAATATGAAAATTTTTGTGCACCATTTCCAACTAAGCTGTATTCTATAAAAGTCTGTCAAAAAAACTGCAAGTTTGAAAAATATTTTGATGCCTAAATTATGAATCTTAGCTAACAAATGATTTTCCATTTGATTCTAAAAATGTTCACAATTTCCACCACAGAATGCAAAAATGTTTGTTTCTTTGAACATATCCGCTTGCGCATTTGTGTTTTAATGTATCTACTTGCAACACACTGTTGGACAACATCAGTACACAAACAAGTGTGCAAATTAAATAAGTGTGTCTGAATGTTTGTGTGCTTTATGACATTTGATTTTCTAAAAGCCAAAAGTTCACATATTAGGAAAAAAACACTCATAAACACAGCTCAACCAAACATCAGCTCTAAAATTAATGTGTAAAATTATGTCACGCTGTATGGCTGCTGTTAGATGTGAGGTTTTCGCTGCTACACCTACACTCACAGACAAACAAACTGGGCCGCACTACATGTAGGGTTTGAGTAGGCGTGTGCCTGTGCCACTGCACATGATGATTCCATCAGATGACTAGAGGTGTTGAGAGAAAACACTTGACACATTCTTACAAGTAAAACTCTTATGGCCATCATGGCTGCAGCTCCGGTGGACACGGTGCAGTCCATCAGAATAACATGATCCTCACCGATGTCTTTGGGTAGACGCAAGTAATGCAGCTAGATGAAACAAAGACACGCGGTGATGCAATGAAAGAATGCAACTTTATCACCATCTTGTGCAGCAATGATACAAATATGGTGATTAATCAAAATGAAACAAACAAAACAAAAGAACAAACAAAAATCAACCAGGCAACAAAACTACAACATCAAACATTCTCCCTAAATGCAATTTTACAGTGGGAAAGTGATGCAGATATTTTACTTACTATACTAGCTAAAAAATGTAGTAATGACACAATTACAATTTAACAAATCTAATTTTAATTTATTTATTTAATTTATTATTTTATTTAATTTATCTGATAATTGGCTTTAAACTGCTGCATACATAATTACTCAGAACTTTAGCTCCTTTTATAGATGCTAAGATTTCAAAGAATGATGTTATGTTAGTTGTGTTCTGATTTGTCAAATTTGAAAGGTAGTAACGGTAGAAAGGGGCGGTACCTCAGGCTCTCCAGTGTCCTGATTGGTCTGGATGAGAATTTTGCCAACGCGAACATCCTTGCACACGGCCCTAAGCGCGGGCTCCATGGTCTCTCCCGCCCTGAGAATCGACACGCCCGTAATCTGTTTAAAACACAGAAGGGGGTGAGAGTGGGCTGGCATGCAAGGCATGATGATTTTAAGCAATGTGATTTCCTTTTCATACCACACTTTTTGCATTTGGTTCATGCATTTCAATGCTCACATGCACAGGGATTTACTGAGAAACAGGTTCCAACAACAGATTTAAAAAAGGATGTTTTAGACTTTATGGCCAAAACTGAACGAATGAACTGAAGGACTATGCGCTCTTACCCTCTTCCCATGGAAGGTTCTGCCCTCATAATCCTCTCCCTGTGGGGTCTGAACAATATGGACCTGGGGCACAAGACAGACTGTTATTTTACCATACTGTAAATCAGATGTAGTAAACTGATCTTCCCCTCTGATTAAAACCCACACTGAAATGTCAGCAGAAGCACCAAGTTCACATTTTCACCCGTATTCTCCTGCAAAGCATTTTTAAGTATAAAGGTCACTGTGCTGCTGCTTACTGCATGAAATCTGACATGAATCTCTGACAAACTCTCTCATGTTGCATTTGCTAGTTTGAATTTTTACTGTGGTGGACAAGTAAGCCAAATGTCCACGTTCCATACCCATGCTCTGCAAATCTGCCCCATGTGCCACCACAGGGCTGGATCTAAAGATTTCCCAGCGATCCCTGCTCTCTCTCTCAATTCTTCCTCTTTCTCACCTGAGATGGAAGGATGGAAAGCGCTCTCTCAATCAGTAGTCGCATTAACCTCTTGGAATAGAAGATGAACTCGTCTCGACTCGTCTCTTTATTTCTGCAACACAGGAGTCAATAGCAAAACTACTCAAAAAACAAACCTATAGAACGCTCTTTATACAGCAAAGGGCAGTTAGGCCAGGTGAACCTGGAAATCAGAATTAGAGTGTGAAGTCTTTACCTTTGGATAATATGCTAATACATATGTGCTAGCATACTTCTAAAAGTATACAAAACGAACTTCAGCATTATATGTATTTAAAACTGAAATCTGTAACTTTTGCCCCATCATGATCTCTGTTTGAAACCTAAAATTGCAAGTAACTTGTGGAGTTATTTTCTTAATGTGGATGACACATTTAAATTTTAAGAACTGCTGTAAGAACAACTGACATTGTAACAAATGCTACAAGCTACAAATGCTCCAACATTCCAGAGTTCCTTCTATTTATGGACAACCAAGCACATGAATGAAATTAAACTGACTTTTTTCTCCAAAATCTGACCCGATAGATTAAAATTTTAATTATGAATTATTATGTTAACATATAATATTATATTAACATATTATATGAACATATATTATTACATTACATTAATATTACATTAATGTGTAATATTAATATATTATATTATAAACTTACCATTCCAAGGTAATGAGATGCAAAAGGAGACAGTTCTGAACACTGATCTGTTATGTACTTACTCAGTAACTGATTTTTGTTCACTTTTAATCAAAACATTAGGAATCAGTCTTTCTCTTCCAGCAAAATGCAAAACAAATATGAATATTGTGACATGTAAACGAAAGACTATTTGCTACTTTAAAAAAAGATCAAGACATTAAAAATTGTCCTACTGCAACTTCCTGTTTTAATAGAAAATACATCCACATAGGAAAAAAAAACTGTGCTTGTCAAAAA
The DNA here is from genome assembly GCA_036877525.1 of Chromobotia macracanthus. Classification (NCBI taxonomy): domain Eukaryota; kingdom Metazoa; phylum Chordata; class Actinopteri; order Cypriniformes; family Botiidae; genus Chromobotia; species Chromobotia macracanthus. The sequence goes on from JAZGTH010000006.1 coordinate 11,948,079, forward strand.
CATTTCACTGGGTCTTTAAATATACAGAGATATTTATAGTCGATTCAGTAAACGAAAGAGATGCCACACTACGTGTCTGATATCAAAGATTGTACTGCTAGAAATAAACAAATCAAACACCAGAACATCACTGGTTTCCTTTGACTGGCCTGGTTTTGTGCGCCTGACCTGATGATGGTGTGCATGCCGCGGACCTGCGGGGTGCTCTCCAAAACGCTGAGTGTCTGTGGGAGGGGCTGAGCCTGATGGGCAGAAGCTAGTGCCGCCCTGTTTCCATCATTACCAGTGAAAGAGACAGACAGTTTGATGAAGTTCTCATCAAACCAGTACATATTTAGAATGACAAGTGAATTCAAAGACATGACATTTAGAAAGTGTCAGAAAAACATGTTAATGGAAGTTTAGAGGACCGCATGAAGGAAAGATTTAGAATCACAAAAGACTGAGAACCAAGGGACAATCTCTAAATGAAAAGCTGACCATCTAAGAGCTTGTTTAGCCATAAGATCTACAGCGGCCCTTTAAAATAATTTAAGATACTGAAGTCGCACTTGAATGTCTGAATGTCATTGCTTAAATCTCAAACCAAGTGTCATCTACAAAGATATGATGCTAGAGAACTACTTTCTACTTTACTGTCTTATAACTAGCTTTACTAGCTACAGTCATTGACTAGAGTTGTTTTTATAATTATTTACTTAGAAATACATGTAAATAAATGACATGCTACCTAAAGCAATGTGTGTTTTAAAGAAATTATTCAACCTTAAAGTAATACTTCAACCAAAAATGAAAATTCTTTCATTCATTATTTATGCCATCCTAGATGTCCTTGATCACTTTCTTTCCTCATCTGAAATCAGAGATTATTAAAATATGCCATCACTATATATCCTGAGCATTGCATTTGCAGCACAAAGGTTGTGGGTTACATTCCCAGGGAAGCTGTGTACTGATAAACTGTATACCTTGAATACGCTGTTAAGACGCTTTGGATAAAAGCGTCTAACAAATGCGTAAATGTAAATCAATTATAGCAGCATGTCACTTTTCATAGTTTCTTGGGTGTCTAACTAAATTTGACTACATTTTATATTACAACTTAAGACACTATCAGAGAACCTATCAGATTTAAAGTTATTAATGTGCCGCCATATTTGATTTGAACAATATGTGCTCTTTTTAGCTTTGATTTACTAAGTTACTAAATATTAATTGTTTGTCACACACACCTATTTTTTCACATCAGAAGACATTAATTAAACCACTGGAGTAATTTAGATCAGCTAAGTCTAGTCAGATAAATACAGACCAGCTATATATATAGTGTTTAGCTAAAGAAAGGCAGTCATATACAACTGGGATGGCATAAGAGTGAGTAAATGATAAAAGAATTTTCATTTTTGGGTGAACTCTTTCTTTAAGTGTCCAAATAATTTTGGAGCCACATTATGTGATAAATTAAAAAAACTGCAGAAATAACTAAAATGTTTAATTTTAATTTATAAATAATATATAAATTTATAATTTTTACTAGCTCTGGGCAGGTCAGCCTTCATGGGTTTCCCATGATTCAATTTTATAACCAGCCAATTCAAGACCCTGTCAAAACACACGTAACACTGAGGGCCCTCAGTGTAAACCTTGACAAACTCATGCAGAAGATTGATCTGATTATAATTTACATTCAAATGAACTGCTAATTAAATTGCTTTCAACATAAATGAAAATATGCACATTTTAGAAACCACACCAAAACAAAAGTTTTGTTCTACTTTAGGTTTGAAATGCAACTCCAAACAACAGCAAACACAAAATAATAAAACATAAGCAAATCTCCTCACATATCCCAGCGGAGTTTCCTCTGTGGGGGACGTGACAAACAAACAGAAAAACAGACAGTGACAACAGGAAGAGAGGAAAAAGAAAAGAGACGTCACACCATCAGGTGGAGGGGGATGAGGTGGTCACATGATTCTGGGAATGGAACAAGAGCATGACAGCTAAAAAACATTCTGCAGTTGAGTCATTCAGCACATATCCTATATAACCTAGTGTTTGTTATTTGGTCTGATTTATAACTTAAAAAGGATAATACAACCAAAAATGTATTTGCCCCGATTTTCACACTATTAAGTCATTCTAAAACTGTATCGTATGTTGTGGTTACACTTAAAAGGAATATTTTAGAGAATTTTTTTAAAAAATTTGCAAATAACTAATAATAATAAAAATTCTCTTCTGTGGATGTAAGAAAATTACCTGGGTTCAAAACAGTACAAGGATTAAAATGACTTGGAAAAATTACTACAGTGTACTATCCCTTTAAGCTTCATGTGCAAGCGTTGCAAATCCATGCCTTTTTTCAGATTTTTTATTTTTTGATAAACATATAAGTTTGGTGTAAGTCCTGCAGTAACTGTCATCCTCTCATTCACTTACACAAAGGTCAACTACATCCTGTGTCAGAGGCTTGTACTTCCTCATCTATGTGTGTCTCTCTCTCTCTCTCTCTCTCTCTCTCTCTCTCAACACTCATCCGCTGTCGTCTGTAGCCCAACGGAAAAATTAAACTCTTTGTAGTAGTGCAACATGCAGTGTTTAACAATAGCTACAGAGACAACCATGAGTAAGAGAGAGCTTGACTGAGTGAGAGAGACTGAGAGAGGAAAAGTAAAAAGAACGGAAAAAGCAAAGAAAGCTCGAGAAAGAGTGGTCAGGATGAGGAAGGCAGTGGAGTATTTTTAGACACAGAATGTAGGGGGAGTGTCTGATGGATGGAAAGCTTCTTCCTTCTTCCTGCAGCAAACTGCATTCATCTTCCTCTATTAACTCTCATCATATTATGACACATCAATCCCATGATGCTTCAGTGAAAGCCATTATTGGATTGTGCACTCATGGTTTCTTTTAAAAACTATGGCAGTAAATAATGTTTGTTATTGGCCTCGGCAGGTGAGACAGGTTTACTTGAAAAATGTCTTTAAAAAGTTATTTGGGTGAATCTTACAAAGCCTAAAAAATGTGTCTGGGGCATATTTCATCACCGAAAAAAAATATATATAGTCTTTTATTTGTAATCTCATTACAATGTTGAAATCTTAGTGATGCAGTTATTGCATCAGTATTTATTGTATTCATTTACCAACTACACTATTAACATAGTATTGCTGATTATAAAAATTACAATTATAAAAAAAGCCCAACAATATAACTAATGAGAAATATCACATTGCAAAAAATTCTAATAAACAAAATAATGCTGTTTTTGAAGTGAAATCCACAGTGAAATCTCATGAATGTCTTCAATGTTTCTTCATTATTTGTGAAATAAACAACTACTGCCCGTTGACTGGCAAATGAGAGGAGACATCTGTAGTGGTCAAAACAGAGGCGTCGCCCTCTTTTGGTCACTACAGGTGCAGCAGGCTTCAGGAGGAGGAAGACGCCAATGTGGTCTAAAAGGGAACAGTTTTAAGACGGAATAGTTGCCCCATGAACTGATCTAAGGCCAGTTTTCTGATGTTCATGAATTTATGATGCTGAATTTCAAGACCAGTTCTGATTCAGAAGATTGAACCTGACTCCAGATCAGCAATGAGGGGAAACTTCTGGCCAGGATGGCTGTGGCAGTAGCGACAGGAAGTGAGAGAGTGATGAACAGTGCTACTCTACCTGACGCTGAGTTCACGCTGTGTCGCCAATGAGAGAAACAGGAAGGAGAAATAAATAGGGGAGGGAGAGAATAATTCAAGTGCAGTGAGCAGGTAAAGCCAAACCAAACGTGTCACACCAGCATCACAAAACATCAGAAGGCCCACATGAAATCTGCTGACCTTTTCTGCATTTCTGGAAAATTGGAAATTTAACTTGTTAATTTAGTTATTAAAGCAAGATAACATCTTGCATGTAAAAACAGCTACAATAAAACGAAACAGAATGTTATCATGCAATTAATTTGATTACTGTACGCATATTAATTAATAAAGAGTCCTATGCAAAATCTGTTAGTTGAGTGTACTACACTTTAATACTGGAAAGCATTATTAAATTAACCAAAAAGTTTAATAAACAAACATGCAAGGAAGTAAACGAGTTGAACTTTGTGAAAGGTGAGTGTTTGACTGCGAAAATATCTATTTCTGCTGGTGCAAATTTCCTGTGGGCCTGAAAACAAATAACATAATTTGCTGTTCAATACTGCAGTTAGTGCTACAAAAACACATGATGGTCAAAAATATTAGTCCACTACAAAGCATTCCCAATTGCAAAATGCAATTAAGTGTCCACGCACTCATAATAGTAATAATCACAGAAAAGGCTTTTAGGGGGAAATTATTATGATAAAAATCTATTTGATTCAATATTGCACAAGATGTATATTCTAACATTTTACAGGAAATTTGCGAACACCTCTGTAATGTTTTTCATTTCTATAATGATAACTGAAATCTGGTGATACTGGAAAAACATTCATGATACTGACCAGCAGGCTATTCAAAGCAAATTTATGGGTCAATTATTTGAACCAAAAGGGGGCGATATTGGGCACTTTAAATACATCGCAAACAGAACCTGATTGGATTGGACCTGTCCTCTGTCCAACATAGGTCTGATTATATATCATATTCAATATATATATTATATTCAATATATATATATATATATGTGTGTGTGTGTGTGTGTGTATATACAGTTGAGGACAAAGTTATTAGCCCCCCTACAAAATAGGCATTGTTTTAAAAGTATTTCAAAAGTGCTTTTAACCAGAGCAAAAATAAATTAACACAGCTTTTTTAGACATCCTAAATTTATTTTGGAAGCTTACATTATTTTATATTCCACACAGAAATGAAAATATTACACAAAACACAAAAACTACCAGGGTCAAAATTATTAGCCCCCCACATTCTAATAGTCACATGTGTATCCTTTTTGCTGGATAACTGCCTGCAGTCGTTTGTTGTAATCGTCAACAAGTGTCTGACACTTCATTTGAGGAATCCTGGCCCATTCTTCTTTGGCAAATCTCTCAAGTTCCTCCAGATTCGATGGTTTTCTGGCATGGACATTTTTCTTTATTGGATTTAAGTCAGGGCTTTGTGCAGGCCATTTGATGACATTCACCTTGTTCGTCTGGAGATAGTTCTTCACCAAGAGAGACGTACGTTTAGGATCGTTGTCATGTTGGAAGATGAAGTGACGACTCAGACCTAGTTTCACTGCTGACTGCTTAAGGTTTTCTTTCAAAATATCCACATATTTTTCTTTATTCATGATCCCTTCCACCTTGACAAGATTTCCAGTTCCAGATGCCCTGAAGCATCCCCACAGCATAATACTCCCACCACCGTGTTTCACTGTGGGGACGGTGTTCTTTGGGTTGAATGCCTCTCCCTTTTTTCTCCAAATGTAAGCAGTGTCTCTGTGGACAAAGAGCTCTAGTTTAGTCTCATCAGACCATAAGACACACTTCCAGTATGAATAATCTTTCTCCAGGTTGTCCTGAGCATACTTAAGTCTGGCTTGAAGGTGTCTTTTCTTCAAAAGTGGAGTTTTTCTTGGTCTGCAACCTCGCAGTTCATTCCTGTGCAGAGCTCTAGTGATGGTCTTCTTAGAGACTATGATTCCTGATGTGGCCAAGTCATTCGCCAGTGTCTTGGCAGTTGTTCTGGGGTCTTTAGACACATCTCTCACTAGTTTCCTTTCCAGTGTCTCTGAAATCTTTCGCTTCCTACCTCTGCCAGGCTTGTTCTGCACTGTGTGGCTTTCTTTGAATTTCCTGATTATACCTCTCACTCCGGTTCTTGAGACTTGGAAACGCTTGGATAGCTTTGTATATCCTTCTCCTGTTTTATGTGCATCAATAATTCTTTGTCTCAAGTCCAAACTGATTTCCTTTGTTTTTGGCATGTTGCTTTCTCAAATGACAGCTCAATGACCCATACTGAGGCTTTTATACCTTAATTTAACTTAATTATTGAGTGAGATCACCTGTTTCACCTGATCACCTTTACACACATCACCTGTGAAGGTAAAGCACATCACTTCACAAAGGTGGCTTGTGCGATGACTTAATAAATGGTCATTTTATATAGGGGGCTAATAATAATGTCCCTGGTCATTTTAGCTTTTTCTTCCATAACAATGTTTTGGTGTGCAAATATAAATATTTTGGTCCTTCTAGCTGTGTTAAAAATTCCTTGCTCTGGTAAATAGGTAAAAACCTAAAATTTCATAGGGGGGCTAATAATTTTGTCCTCAACTGTATATGTGTATATATATACTTGTGTGTGTGTATATATATATATATATATATATATATATATATATATATATATATATATATATATATATATATATATATATATATATATATATATATATACACACACATATATATATATATATACACACACATATATATATATACATACACACATATATATATATATAAACACACATATATATATCACATATATATATATACACACATATATATATATATACACACACACATATATATATATATACATACACATATATATATATACATATACATATACATATACATATATATATATACATATATATATATACATATATACACATATATACATATTGTATCGTCCACTGCTAAATATTAAAATTAAAAAATCATTAATACTCTTTTCATGTTATTGTCTTTACCTCTTCCAGCTGACTGTGCACATGCTGCACTATAAGATCAATGGCCACCATGTTGCCGCCACCTACCAGAAATATAAAAACAGAAAAACAAATGAAAGTGAGTGTGTACGTACATTATGTAGTATGTATATGCATTATGCATAGTATGTGAATTGTTTAAGGTACTATCAGACAATATGTTTCCTGACAAAATGTAATTAAGCACAAAATTACTAAACTAATTGCTTATATAATAACTAGCCACCAATCACTGATGCAGACATGCAGTGTACAGTATTTGCATACTTGTGTTTGTAACATTATAACAGACAGTTTTTTAACAATAGTATGCAGTAAATTAGTCATCTATTTTGAACACACCCAATGTGTATTATGAAAGCCTTACTCACCACGAGGCACCACAATGTCTGCCAGTCTCATGGTGGGCTCGATGTATTGTTCAAAGGCTGGCTTCACGAATTTGTTGTACTGCTTGATCACCCCTTCAATGTCCCGCCCTCGTTCTGTGATGTCCCTCCTCAGTCTCCGTACCAGCCGGATGTCAGAATCTGTGTCCACAAAGATCTTCATGTCCAGCAGCTGAAAAACACACACAGCTGATGGTTCAAATCTGACAGGTTGGTATCGGTAAGAAGATGAGCAGATGTCTGATGCATACATGCATCTAAACATACACACACAGAAAATATTTTACATTAAGATGGATTATGACTTTTACCTTCAGCAGCTCTTTATCAGCAAAAGACATAATTCCCTCAAATATAATGACACTGGCCCCATAGACCGTTTTCTAGAGAAAGATGAATGCAATCAGTATTAAAACATGCAACAAAATAAATTATTTTCTGTGTATTCATACAGTGTGTTTTAACAGATCAAAACTCTATGCATACAATCAAAAGTGTTATCAAGTAACTTACTGTTGAGAATGTAGATCATTATCTATATAGAATGTTATCTTCATTAAAACAAGATAAGAAAGTTTCAAATACTATATATTGCCTATATATTGACTTTTTAAGTCACTATTAAACACTTTAAATGAACACTGTAACACTATTAAAACACTGTAACACTATTAAAATGAAATGCAACTCTGTGTACTAGACATAGGTTATAGTATTTGGCTAGCCATCTTAAATAGCCAGAATTTTTAAGCAATGTGACTGATTAAGTCAGCCAATCAGAATTAACCTTAACTCTGGTCGGCTGACATGCTGGCATATTGTAACATTGTGATCCAGTAGAACAAACAGGCTGTCAAAGCAATGAGTATACCCGAAGTGGGTAGAAAGAGTGTGAGATCCTGTACTTACAAGATACAATGCAGTTGCATAAATAGCAGAATTCTGTGCAAATGTAAACATCAGCACACATTCAGATGAACAGGGCACAAAACTGATTTCAATTGCTCCAAATGATTTTTTCCTTGCAAAATTATGCAATGCATCACAAAACTGAGAAGATAAGTGCACAAAACACCATTTTGCACGTTCAAAACATCATCTTTGCAACTCCATATAACAATAACGAACTTTACAGCTTTCAAATTTATGTGCCTGTTTTAACACTGAAAATACACACAAACGTGACACTTTTACATATTTAAAGCAAATCTATGTAAAAACTGAGAACATCAAACCCATAAGATGTAAATGAGTTTATGCATTTCATGGTCTGTGTGTGTGCTGATTGTGTGTGTGTGTGCACATGTGTGCTCACCCATTCTTTCTGCCTGCCGTGAGTGGTGAAGTCATACACAGGGATCTTCACACTCTTGCCCTGCTTGAGTTTACGGAGTGTGTGCACCAGCAGGCTGAAATCAAAGGCGTCGGGGTGGTCAAAATTGTAATCATTATTAGCGGCCATCACCTGCTGTTCAGCTGTCAGAACCTGCAGGAAAGACGTCACAACAGACACCACCACGTCAGTACAGAATTTAATTCTTGGTTTAGTTGTCATAGCAATTCACGCATTTTGTCAATTTTAATTGATAAGCCATAAGTGGCCTAATTTGCAGTGTTAGTAATCATGTAAAGCATGGTAAACCCCTGTAATACAGCTTTGATTGGCTAAAAAACAACACTAATGTTCAATATTTTAATGCCACAATAACAACACACACAAATAATCCACCTTTTAATAATATTGTATTGTATTTATGGTGAGGTCTGAAAGTCTCAGACCAGTAAAGAAAATGTTTTGTTTTGCATGCTTTATTTTTATTGTAAATTACATTATCTGCATAAGAATTGACATGAAAAACAAAAGTGAAACTTCTGTTAACCTTGAATTTCTGTATTTGGAATACAGAAGTTCAGAGGGTTCAGAGGGAATTAACAGGACCAATGTCCCAAATTTGCTGACATTTAAGTTATTTTTAAATTTAAATAATTTTGAAATGTTCTTATTTCGCATCATAAAATTCCTACAATTTTGTTTACTTCCAGATTTAAACTAGATTTTAAAATCCCAGATTCAATTTTTTTTCAGTAATAATATAATATGAACTGAATTCTGTTTGACAGGTTTTTCTTTATGGGCTATTTTACAAGTAGCCTCAAACTTGTCCATGCAAATTGAGTTCTTGTCAGAGAAGAAATTTATATAAAATTTATAAAATGAATATAAAATTCATTTTATAAACACAGTAAAATATGGTAATCCCAAAGTAAACTGTCTATATATGCAGGTTGCACTTGTAAGAAATATTGTCCACACATGTACAACTTCATAAAACACCACTGTGCCACTGTTCACTTACTACTGAAATTTACTGTACAGCGTACATTAAACATTTAATGTTTGCCACCCTGCATGCGGGAACAGTGTTAAACTAATAAAGCAAATGAAGTGAGTGATATTACTCCTGAAGGGGACATGGCTAAGGTCAGCTGAACTAATTTTAGGAGGAACATCAACACACAGGTAGATTTACACAAACGCACACTGATTATGTTCTGGTTACGTCCTCTCACCCCTTGAGTTTCTGTTCTCTTGCACAGTTGTTCTCCCATACACGTTTAATATTTCTCTTCAGATATACAAGAACAGCAGGTACTCTGTTTAAACAAATGTTTAGTCTAGAATAACTACCTTGTTTAGACAGCACCATCAGGTGTCATTCACATTCCTGTTGTGACATGGACAAATCTTATTTAACCCAGTTCAAAGTTGAAACACCATTAAGACACAATGGCAGTTGTTAACGCTATTGGATTTGATTGTAAAGACAGTTCAGTTTCTCAGCATACCTGAGCTGATGGTTTGTTTACTGTCTGCTGTTAAGTCACTAACTGCCTTTAAAACAATACCTAAATATACTTCAATGGTTACACACTTTCTGTTTTTCTTCATGTGAATGAATGAATGTTTGGGTGAAGTAACATTACTAAGCTTAATTGCATACATTCATGTTCTCTTTCCTGTTTTTTGAGTTGAATATGTTCACTCTGTTGGTTCCCTAGGACGCTTATTCCAAAACTGCAGCATACATGGTAGTATCAGTCAAACGTTTTGAAAACACTTCACTGAATTAATGAAAAGCATTTTAATGAGGAGCCTAAATATGAATTTCTTTACAAAACAATTTTTTGTAAGTTAGTAGTAGTTCACCCAAACATAAAAATGACTCCATAATTTACCCATCCTCATGCTTATCTGAACACAATCAGAGTTATATTAAATAATATTGTGGCTCTTCCTAGCTTTGTAATGGCATTAAACTGTGCCATTGTGTAAACGTGTTTTTGAATCTCCAAAAACTGCATCCATCCATCATACAGATAAACAATATAGGGTTAATAAGTGAGTTAATAATGTTAATAAATGTCTTCTAAAGCAAAACTTATTTAGAGATTGATATGGCACCCAACACGGCAACAAAACAGGACCACGTCGTTAACTTATTTTTTTTATTGGTTCTCATGTGTCTCATGACTGCATGTTTTATCACAACACAAGACAATTAATCACAAGACAAGCGAGAACCAATGAGTTATAAACATGGATTAAAATTAAAATTGCAGGTAGGTTTCTGATATGCTAGTTTTATGTCTGGATAATAAAAGCCAGCACCACCAAACCATTCAGCCCCCTTTCAGGACCTCAGACTGTCACAGAGCTTATATGCTTAAAGCACCACATGTTGTTTAGTTTATGTACACACACTCAACCTTTTATATAAACTTAGCAACAAAACCCACTGCAGCATCTTAATGCAAAACATCAAGAATATGTATAAGTATGGTTTACAATGCAAGATGACATCTTGCTTTCCAGAAACTCACCTTGTAAAAGGAATCCATTGACAGAAGAACAACCCAAGGAACGTCCAAAGCCTCGATAATCTTGCGAGCAACTGTCGTCTTACCTGAGGCACTGCCTCCGCAAAGCCCTATGGGTGAAAAGATCAATGGCACTCAATGTAAATTGACCCCTGGTTATTAACGCACATAGGAGAAACACAAAGATTGTCTCTACTGTGAGTGTGTGATGGCACTGTGAGGGCTACCATTGATTTTTATCACTTTAATACACTCACCAATAACAAAAGCTTCTTTGGACTGGGTCCCATGTTCATTGTACCATGGTGGGCGCCCGGCTGTGTAGATGGTTCTCTTACTGGTCCGCAGCAGCGGAGGTTCTGATTTACACTGGCTGGTCGTTCGTTTCCGTGGTGACAGGCCGGTGTTGACAGAGGGGAACAACCTGTCCAGAGAGCCTTCGCCACTCCCACTATTAGAATGAAGAAATAAAATCGTCACTTCCTGTTACTTCCTGTGTCAGTTAAAACCTACTGATCTCAAATTAAATGTAGCCAATATAGTATCATTAGTATAGTATAATTTTGGTATCACTTTACAATAAGGTTTTATTCATTAAGATTGATTAATGTATTGAATCACGAACTGTTACAATGTGATGTTATACATTTTTGGTAGCCTTAAAATCGAAGCATTATCAGAATAAAATATTAAATGTGTATGTGTGTGTGTGTGTGTTTTGTACTATTTAGAGCTTTTGTAATCACCCTGGAAAATAATGACTAATGTAAGGCGTGACCAATTACTACCATTATCTTTTGTCCAAACACACTAATAGCGCATCTAGTTTTGTTGAAAACATGGTTTCTGAGGGCAAGAATGCATTGCTTTCTAAGTGCATTTCTGGAATGACCAGTGCACCAAGAACTAATGAAAGAAATCCCATGTTTGGTGGTTGTCTACAAGAAAGAATGGTAAAGGCACACACTACACCACACAGAGTTTTGAAAACCAGTCAGGTATACTTGTGACATAACTCCATAATCCAGTTCACACATTCTTACATATGTTACTGTTAAAACATAAAGCCTAGGTTATGCACCTGTGCCAACTGGTAAAACTAGAACAACACAAGTAAACTAGGCAGTAAAGACATTTTGCATTTTAAGCATGCAGCTACAATAGTATGTGCGAACAGAAATCACCTTGGCTCTCCAGGTTATCTACTCTTCTACAAAATAAGAGTGTTTAAAGATAAGATGACAAACGGTGAACCCTGCCCTTGCGTTTTCAGAAACCACAAAAACAAAAAAGTGAAACAGTTTGTTGAAGTCTTTCTTTTAAAAGTCCAGTATACTTTTCTAACCCCACATGGCTTTTCAAGACAAGATTTTCAGTGAACAACAAATTTCAGACTGCCCCTCGCAAGAAGCTTGTGCTTTCTAAAAAGGAGGAGTCATAAGGACAACTTTTGCTTCCCAGGAGAAAGTAACTTTGAAATCACATGAGTAAAAAAAAAAAAACTATCCCTTTAAAAAATGCACAAACTTTAGTCTCAAAAACAGTGCATCAGCAACTTCTGTGTAGCATCATAAGTTCATCCCGGGCCACGAAAGACTGCATACACAAGAATATGCTATTGTGTTGTTTGTTAAATATTTTCACCATAAAACTTTACAAGCTCTTTGGCTCAAAGTGCAGGTGGCCTGTCAACATCAGTAAACAAAACAAACTTGACAGGATATGCCAATAGTAAAGTAAGGCTTCAATAAACATAAATACACTAAAACTGATGCAAATTAGCTTGTAAAATCATAGCAAAGGCCGAGGCAGGGGGCCATGTCAGTTAGTTGCAATTAATGTGAAAACATACACAAGCTTGACTGCCAGCGTAATTACACTACTTAAGTATTCAAAACTCCTGAGGGTAAACACTACAAAAAAATGAGCATAAACCAGCATAACAGGCTTACCTGCCATCAGCCCTAAGAGCCCAACAGCCCGATATCCTGGCCCCTGAATATGCTGGAAGTGTATTCATGATGGGTGAACAGTGAAGAACTCAATGCTAATATATAGCCACTGGAACACAAACATATACAGGCACTTAGAGCGCCTGCCCTCTGACAAGCCACGGAGAGCAAGAGAAAGAGAGACAGAGAAAGAAAAAGAGAGAGAGAGAGAGAGAGAGAGAGAGAGAGAGAGAGAGAGAGAGAGAGAGAGAGAGAGAGAGAGAGAGAGAGAGAGAGAGAGAGAGAGAGAGAGAGAGAGAGAGAGAGGCAAAAGTGAAGCACAGTGGAGGAAAACAAAACTATGCTTTCTACATCAGTTTTGTTTTCCCAGGCAATAGCATTAGTAGGCTGGGACCATTCATGACAAACGCTTTAGCAATGTAACTCTCTTTCTTCTTGCTACTATGAGCCCTGCCAACAAACGTAAGCGGGTAACCTATCTCGCAGATTATGTTTGGCAGGCGGTATTAATAGCAGCAGGTTGGAAACACACGCAGTGCACACGCCCCCTCCGCTGGCCTCTTATGGGGCAGCTCATCTGTCTGTGACAGTCAGTGTTGCAACAGAGTGCTTGTGGAGATAGTCTGTTAACAACTACTGCCTGTGCATGAACTGAACAACAGGAGAATGAGAGGAAAGAGGGAACAAGAGGAGAGAGATTTTGAATAGTGTTTTTTGGCTCAGAACATAAACAAATTAGGTTGCTCTGTCAAGCAGGGTGTGGTGAAAGTGTCAGCAGGTGTGGGAGGAGAGGGAAGGAGAGAGAGAGCAAGAGAGAGGTAAGATCTGTATGTTCCCTGTATTACCCCCATGGGCTCTATGATCACCTTATCAACCATCTCTTCCTTTGGGGCTCCTCCATTGACTCTGGGAACTCCCCTCACAAACCCCATTTTAAAACTTTTTTTCAAACAAAACATTTTTAAAATTAAACTTTTTTTTTTTTTTTAATTAAAAACCCCCCCCCTTTTTTTTTTTTTTTTTTTTAAAAAAAAAAAAAAAAAAAAAAAAACTCTCACTGGGCAACAAACTGTAACCGATGATGATTAAACTCTCTCTATGTTCTCACACACAACAGTTCTGAATAGTAGTTCTGTGTTTATGTAGCACCTTGATCCTGAAGAAACGTTGTTTCATTTCATTATGTACTTGTATATGGTTGAAATGACAATAAACTCCATTTGACTTGATGTACTTAAAGCCTCAACCCCCCAGGTCATGCTTGGACATCATCCCTGTAACTTGTAGGGTATGCTGCTTTTCGTGTGGTACTTAACCTGGTAAAACAGGGTGTAGATCAAGACACGGTCCCTTTAAACAATAATCGTACCCCGGTTATAGTTCACTGAATACAGTTATATGAGAGCGCCCCCAGGCGGCAGTCAATGGCGCTGCAGAGCGGAAGTGTGGCTCGCAGGAAACATGGTGAGCTTGAGAAATACCATAAACGGTGGTATGAATTATTCCAAATGCACCTGTCGTTTTAAATAATTCATGTGTTAGTTCACAACACCATTCTGTAAATGACCAAACGTGTGTAATGAAGGCAACATGACGACAGTATGTTGTGTAGTAAGTAAAGAAGATTAACTGCATAAAACATAGGCTAAATAAATAACGTTTTAAGTGCAGATATGAGTCACAGCAGACGCGGAGATCCTCGCACTGTGCTTTCATTCTAATGCAGTAACACGGAGCTGAAATACGTGACATTCGGCCATAAAGCAATAGGCTGTTGTTAAAAAGAGGGTGACAGTGTGAACTTGTGAACGCACAATAACCCACAGAAATTTACAAAACAACCATCAGTTAAAACAAGAACGGGGTCATTCAATTTCATAATCCTGTTCAAAGTGTACTGATATAGACAAGTATTCACTCTCTACAGATCGGCATGTTGGTGTTATTTTAAGAGGCGCTGTTAAAGGTTAACAGATATATGATCAACATGTGTTAGAGAATAAAGGAAACACACGTGACAGGTCACTGCGTGAGTCAAATGCTCATCATACAGCTGAAAGTATATATGCTTACATACTGGAGAACAGCAGGCTTAAAACACCTTTCTGGGCGGTCATGCCCTTATACGTACCTTGTGGACCGCAAAGATGATTTTTCTACGCACTCCATCGCTGAGAGTCTTCCGTCTCCGCACACGGCAGACATGTTAGTTTCCTACTTGACAATCAGCTGTTGCGTTTGCCTGCGTCATCGCTATGTACAGGGATATGTAGTTTTATCATTGTCGGGGTCGTTTAATGTTACAGCAGTGATTAACTACAAATCCCAGAATGCATTTATCGTTTATTTTTCAACCCAAAAATAACAGTTATGGGCCTGAGTGACCAGGCATAAGTGCAATGAAAGGATAGATAAACAATACATATATAAATACGAACATACATACATGCATACTTATACACACACACACACACACACACATATATTATAGTCTATATGGCTCTGAAGGCATAATGATGGTGTGTTATTTAAACTGTAAAGTACATTAATAAAGTATTAACATCGTCATAGTATTTGATGTAATATAGGATAACATGGTCATTATTAAAATGGTCACAAATGTATTTAAATTTTGCATATATATATTTAGACATAAGAAAATAATTCAGTCAGTCAAATCTTTGTCAACATTTTATTAATTATTTGAAGGGTATTAATGCACAGTTAATACACCAGGGGAGAAAGAGAGAGAATAATAGTTTACCTCTTGTCAACCTAGGTAAAAACTTTAAAAGAGAAGGTCATTTTGTCCATTACTGTCATTAGATATGTATAACTATTTTTAACCATTTTTAGAGCATATGAATAAAATGTCCCTTTGTGTAGACTACCTTTTGTACCCAGGACCTGGGATGATGCCTAAATTTACAGGGCCCGGGACAAAATTAATAGGTCGGCCTGGTAAGTAGTTGATACCATAGAAGACATTAGTGGGGCCCCTTTGTCACAGGGCCTGGTACACTATGGCCCTGCTTGGACTCATTGTAAATCAAACACAATTACTTTTGTTTGTAAACTTCACTGAGGATGTTCACGATCAGAATACTGATGGGTCACATTCTAACCTCTGAAATCCTCATCTCACACAAAAGTTTAAGTAATGAAAAGAATGATTTTTTTAAAAACTGGAAGGAGGTATCACTTTCTACAGACCCCCTTAGTACAAAAATCCACAGCACACAATCAAATTCACCAAAATCTCTACCGACACTCCATATTCAAGCCTATTTCATGGGATTACAAGTGCACTAATACAGATACACACCTACACACATTCACACCAACACATGCACACGCCCACCCACACATACACACAAACTGTGTATATTGTTTGACAAAAGGACATTCTGAACATGTACTTTGACCTGTATAGAAAAGCGCAGGATCATATTTAAATTGTTTAAAGCAACTATATCACAAATAAAGAAGCAAACAAGCAAAAGAAAGTGATTATTTCACACCAAGCTTTGAAAATCATATTTAATGTTGCAGTAGTGCTTTCAACTGCAAGCTATTGCTGTATTTTCAAAATAAATGTTGCAGTGTCATGATCATAAAACGTCTGCATATGTGTACACCACATAATCTAGGAAGACGGGTAATTGAAGCCACGCACAAGATTCCTAGCAGAAACTACACACCACCTTTAGTGTCAGATAACAAATGGATCAATGTGGAGCAACTTCCACTGTGAAAAATACTTTCTACTAGGCAAAACGTAATACCCACAATGCATTGCTTGTCTTTATTATAGAATTCAGTTTTATGGACCTAAGACAGCGACATTACTCTCACTGTCGCTTTATTCCCCAAAACATAATCTATGCAAATATATGCAAGCTTGTTTTCACCTGTCTTTGTGTTCTGAAACATGTCAGACTGCAGTTTGCAGCACAACACTAGAGGTGCTGTTGTCAATTTTAGAGGAAAAGAGGAAACAGAGTCAGTTTCCTCTTTTAGGTCTATATTTGTCATGGAGGGGGTACAATTTAATGAAATTCTTGCTGAGAAAGTTGGTTAAAGTCAGTATGTTTGTTGCTAGCTAACTGAATCTAATTTAACAAATCTAATTTAATGGCTCAGACATTTTCAGTTAACTCTGGATATTGCAACAGCAAAGACGCAACAAATGTTCAATGGGATCCAGTACACAGTGCATTGGTGGAGTATTAACTTCTGCATTGCATACTTGCATACAGTATGTTTCTGGCCAGGACTGTCATTTGTAAGTAAAAACCAAACTCAAGAAAGGTTATGCAACAGGACTGAGCACCTAACTCAGGTTTAACCACTCCGTTTTAATCAGTTTTAAAAAGTTTGAACAACATACATGATAACTGTTGCCTTTTCATCTACTGTAAAGTTCCCATAAGACCTGAATGCTTTAACTTAGTAAACGTAAGTCGACCCTTTTAGGGGAACATCCACAGAAAACCTTTAATGCCATTGAAAACCATTTAATGCATGACACCTCAGTTTTGATGCAGGATAGTTAAAATGAAATTTGCTACAGTATTTCATGTCAGAAATGTGGGTCTCAGCAATGTAGAATAGATGTAAAATGGTAACTGGTTCACAATTTCATCCGCAACATTCTTTAAGGTAGATTGGCTACTAGCACCTTTTGCCTAAAACCACAACATTCCAACCTTAAATTTCTTAAGCAACTATGAGATTAAGATCACATTTACAAATATTAGTATAAAATAAATGTAGGTATGCAACCTTGAGCTTATTTTTGTTTTCCCATTAGATAAATATATATTTAATAATTTATGCTTTTTGTGACTTGTAATCTAATAATTTTATGGCAAATTATTCATGATTTCAAGTACCTCAGAATTATCAGCTTTTTGGAATAGATAATTTCTGTTGCAAATTATATATTTTTCTTCATTCTATAATATTTCAAACAAACTGAGACAAAATAAAAGATATACTGCTTCCATTAATCACCTTTGAGGGAACTGCTATGGCTTAAAAAAATTTTATTTCGCATTTGACATAGATTTACTTTCTTAATTGTGCAACGGAGGACGAACTTCCCTTGCACATATCACTGTTTGTCAGCCCTGGGTTTGGATCACATGGCAGGCGATTAGGTGGCCCTGTGAACTGAGCTGTGATCAGTTCAAAAGAATCTCACGTGGTGGATGTTGTTGGAAACTGATCCGAGATCTGTGCGAAAGGGTACTGATAACACAGAGCCACTCATTTAAGGTTGGGAGATTAGAAGCCTAACAGCGCCTGCAAAGTGCAAGATAAGGAGGGAGGGGGGAGGAGGGGTTAAAGTGCAAGGTACACATTTTTTCTTAAACAGGCCTTGATCAGAAGGTTGGGAATCAGTATGTACGGGTTCATTCATTTGTTCTTGAACAGACACTCTCTGATTCTCAACCACAAATCTGATGGAAACGTTTGGTTAAAGCCTGCAGTGACCAATCTGATTGTGCTCTTCAATACTTTGTTACACATGTATGTAGAGTATGTTTCTTACATGACCCCCATTCTGGCAAAACTCTCTCACTATTGCATACAGTCACTGAGGTCTTTAAGTGCATTCAACACACATTGCTTGTACTCCACGAAGCAGCCTTGACCCATTAAAAATTAAAGAACCAGCCAAAAACGAAAATTCTGCCTTCTGCGTTATGTTTCAAACCCATAAGACTTTCTTCTGTGCAACACAAAAGGAGATCTTTATAAGAATATAGTTTATGCTGCTTTTAAATACAATGAAAGTGAGTGGGGACAAAGGCTGTGCAATTTTTTATGCTTCTTTTATGTTTTTTCAGCTGTAAGCTATTTATAGGCTGATTTCTCCAAAAGGTGGAAACACTATGGTGCTGTCAAAAAGGTGTTTAAGCCCCCAATCACAGCTCAACATAGCAACACTGGATCAACCAATGGCGTGAGCTTGGGGCTGGTCTATCTGCTGTTTTTTGTCATTGTTTTGAGTTTGAGAGCATCTTCACCATTCACTTACTGTATATAGTGACAGAATTTTCATTTTGAGGTAAATTATTCCTTTAACCAAACATATTTTTGGAGGACTCTATTCTTAATGTTTTGGAGCTAGTTGGAGTTTTCCTATTAAATGTATCTTAAGTGATGCATCACAGATGTCAAAGGGCATTTCTGTGCTTTGGAGAAGTTCAATTTCCTGCCAACACATTTCAACACATTTATAAGGCAGCATGTGCTGCAACAAACTTTCTATTTATGCTATGAATTTGAACATCAGCACTGTATTTCATCTTACGTAAGCACACCCATTTGAAAGACCAGCATTTGTTGTGTTTTAAATACCGGTGTCCCTACCACAATTTTTAACTAGTAACTATTTAACTAGCAATCTTTCCTTAGTCAAACAGCTTCAGCAGAAATACAATGCTAGTTGCTAGTTTGCGGGTGGTGAGCAACATGGCTATGTTGGTCTACCCGCTAGCACCAAACCATCTGTTACCAGCATATACAAGTATGAACCAACATAGAAATTCTTGCTGGTCTAGCCTGGTCTTTTCAGTGGGACTACAACCCCTTTCTCCATCGTACATTATACCAAAAAATTTAACAAAATAAAGTACTACCAAATTTTCCAAGCAGTTAAGGTTTTAACAATGATCTCTGACCAACTGTGGCAACTACAACTACTGCAAACAGCCCAAAGGGATGCAAGAAAGGAGTTACACAAGGCTATAGGCTTAGACCTCTCACGATTCCGAGCAAAAGACAGGACAAAAATCACAAAAGCAACACTATTGCACAGTAGCACACTGTTACAACAGATGTCAAACCAATTCCAATCCTTATTTCAGCTGCCACTGACAAAAGAAACCCAAATACATTAGAAGAAAAGCAAATGAAACGACAACTTCTACTAAACTAAAGACAACTTCTTTGTGACCCACCTCATCTGAAAACAATGGATGAAAATGAATTGCTTTGAATATATTCATATATAGATATAGGTATTATATATATACACAGCAGAGTATATCTGTGGTAAAACAATAGCAGTAATTTAGCTCACCATGCTAATTGAATAGGTTTAATATTCTTTAAAAAATTGGTTCAAACACATGATGAAACCACTGGACATGTTGACGGAGCTACCCAAAAATTTGTAAAAATGTTTGTAACCTTGATTCTAAAATGCTTCCATAAAGGCCTATGATATATATATATATATATATATATATATATATATATATATATATATATATATATATATATATTTCTCAACTGGGAACTCTAGACCCTGTTGAGTGAACAGCTTATTAAAATGAATTCTAAAAATGGAATGAAAAAACAACAGGAGTAATATATATCAGTACACATAAGCACACACGTAATGTATATACTCAGTTTAGAAAACACAAGGATCAGTGTGAAATCAAGATCAAAATATTTCCTGCTGTTTTTCATCCTCTCCTTCTCCTGTTTCTCATTCCCTCATTCTTTCCGAGCTCTTTCCCCTGTGTTATCCTTCATTTCCGTGACCAAATTCAATTATGTTTCATTTATCTACTGATGTAGTTCAGAAAGCATCCCATCTGGTGCTGACGTAGTAAATGCTGTGTTACTCAGTGGTCAGTGCTTTCTTAGGTTTGCCCCGTTTCTTTATAGGGGGCTGTGTGTCTCTGGGTTGGACAGGACTCCCGCTGTCCACTGGGGTAGAGGGTGTGGTCGCAGTGTTAGGATTGGGTGCAGGATTTTGGGTTTCAGAGGTCGTCGTTATGATCTGGACTGGAATTGGAACTGGAGCAGGAGTAAAGCTCTGAGTCTCTGCTAGGATGGAGGTTGTCTCCAGGGGGCGCTCTTTGGGCTTCCTTCCTCTCTTCTTCCCAGGCACTCCATTTTTCACATCTTTCTGTAAGCCATTGCTCTCTGGCTCTTTTCTTTTGTTGTTAGTCACCTCATGGCTAGATGCCCGAAACCAGTTCTGTACAGAAATTAAACAGCAAATCAAATCATATTTATACATTTGGCAGGCCCTTATCGAAAGCAGATTACAGTGCATTCAAGTTATATTGTATCAGTTTGTGTGTTCCATATGATTCAAACCCAGGACCGTGCCATGCTCTACCATGTCAGCTATAGGAACAAGAGGATATGTGAATAATACTCACAAAACTTAAAAAAACTGTGCATCTTCAAACCTATTTGCATTGTGTGCAAAAATTCATTCTGCTATGATCAGAGTTTTTTTTTAGGGTCTTTGTATTTTGTGCGAATGACACAAGAAAGAAACGCAAAGCATCTACAGTCCCCACCTGACATCATACTGTTGAGATAGTAGGTAAAGTATTGTCAAATGGGAGGTATTGTGTATTAAAGTAAGATTGCATTTGATTTTATTTAGGTATGGAAACTATGAATATACTATACTATGAATATTTTTGGCCATTCGCAAATCGCAGGTCAAAGCGTACTTTTGCTATAAAGGGTTTGTGGCAAAATTTGGTTTACCTGAGAATGTGTCTTGCTGATATGGTATTTTACACCGCTCTCAGAGCTAAACTCCTTCTGACAGAGCAAACATGTGTACTTCCCTATGTCGCCCCCTCCCTGTGAGGAGAAAAATTACAGCAGTGAGGCTGATAAAGAATTATCAACAATGCCTAAGACAAATATTATAACTCTATCAAAAAACTTATAACTGTCTTGCTGTCTATTGCCCACAATACATAAACAGCTATCTTCAGCATCTGATTACAGAAACTCTTAATGGACTGATCTGGGATAGCAATTTTACATGCCACACTACGGTTTACAAGAAAGCATATAACCAACATAGCTGTTGTAGTGGATACCGGGTAAATTCTGTACCTTGTTGCAGTTGGCCAAGTGCGCTTTAAGACCAGATACACTTGAATAGATAGCCTCACAGTTCTATTATGAAATGAAATAAACAGTATATAAAAGATGACCTGAAGAAAATTATAGCAAACAATCTGATTTACAAGTTAAAATAATTTGTAAATGTAATGACTTACATAATCAATAAAGATGTTTTTAAACTAGGATTGGAATGTGTCATTCAAGCACATTTATGTAGAAAGTTAAAGAACATTTAGGAGAAAAAACAAGAAAATCTTACATCGTTGGGGCAGCAGATGAATCCTTTCTCCTTTACTTCATTCTTCCAGCCCTCCACAGTTTTAGGATTGAAGCTGGGGAGACCTGGTCGTGTGTAGTTCAGCTAAAAGACCAAATATGATATATAAACAGAAATTAGAACTTTAACATGTCATGGAGATCATGTAATTGGTCTATGCCTGAAAAATCTGCCACCATAATGCTAGGGTGTTGTGGGGTGATTACCCCATGAAATTCGGCCAGAAATCTTGGAGTAATCTTTGATGACCAACTGACCTTCAAAGAACACATTGCTAAAATGGCTCGGTCATGCAGATTTGCATTACATAACATCAGGAAAATCAGGCCTTTTCTAACAGAATATGCAACACAACTTCTCGTCCAGGCTCTGGTCATTTCTATGCTTAGTGCAGGATTACTGCAATGCTCTTCTGGCAGGACTGCCATCATGCACAATCAAGCCTCTACAAATGATTCAGAACGCTGCAGCGTGTCTCATCTTCAACGAGCCCAAAAGAGCCCATGTCACCCCTCTCCTCATCTCTCTGCATTGGCTACCGCTCACTGCTCGCATCAAGTTCAAGGCCTTGACGCTTGCTTACAGATCTATCACTAGGTCAGCACCCTCCTACTTTCACTCATTCTTACGAGTCTATGCTCCCACCAGAAGCCTGCGATCACAGAAGGAACGAAGGCTTGTGGCACCATCACAGAGAGGCACAAAATCTCTCCAGATCATTTTTGTTCACTACTCCATGCTGGTGGAATGATCTTCCTGCCTTCAACCGTAATGCAGAATCCCTGGCAATATTCAAAAGACAGCTGAAAACACATCTCTTTCGTAAGCACTTAACCTCATCATAAAAAAAAAAAATCCTTTCCCTTCATTTCCTATCCCTCTTCCCTTTAAATCTCTCCCTTGTTGTAGCATATGATACTCTGAGCAATGTCTGAAACTTGTATTGTGAGCACTTATTGTGTCTAGTTGCCTCTTCAGGTTGACTCGCTTGTTGTATTCCGCACTTGTAAGTCGCTTTGGATAAAAGCGTCTGCTAAATGAATAAATGTAAATGTGATGCTAGGATGGTGTGGGGTGTTACTAGGGTGTTAATGTCTAAGGAGCCCACATGCTAGTCTCTACAATCTGATCTTTACATACAGGTTGTATGTGCGTACCCTTTTGATGTCTGGTACGAGGTCATCTTTTATGCGGCGCTTGGTGCCCCAGTCTTTGGCTAGCTCATCCTCTGCGATCTCCTGCAGGTGGAACACAGCCACCTGTGCAGAGCGCCGTCGCACCCTGCCGCTGGGCGTCCTATCCAAATCCAGCAGCTTCTCCATGTCAGTCTTCTCCTCTTTCCCCTCCTCCCTCTTCTCCCCCTGCTCCTCCGCTCGCTCCTTCCCCTTGCTCTTCTTTAGCACAGGTTCTTCCTCCTCCTGCATCCCCTCCTCCTCATCTTTGTCCTGTTTCCACTCGTTAGTAGTGGGCTGCCAGAATGGGGAAAAGAAAATCAGCTAGTGAAATCAACAAATCAGCTTCTAACATATTTTATGCACTATTAAAAATAGTTCACTAAAAATGAAAATTATCTCATAATTTACTTACCCTCAAGCCATCATAGATGTATATGACCTTCTTACATTTACACATTTGGCAGACACTTTTATCTAAAGGGACTTACAGTGCATGTAAGTGCATTTTATCAGTATGTGTCCCTGCAAATCAAACCCATGACCTTTGTACTGTTAATGCACATCTCTACCAGTTGAGCTATAGGAACAGCTCTGATCTGTTTGTTTACATGGATACATGACATATTGATCGCTTAACACACTCAAATTATTAAACATTTTCTTTCACAAATGTACCTTTTCACTTCAGATGATATTTATTAATCCATTGGAGTTGTATGGATTACTTTTTATGATAGATAAATGCACTTTTGGTGAACTATTCCTTTAGATTAAATACCACAAAAACTTTTTTTTGGTCAGTAAATAAAACAATAAATTACAACTAATTTTCATAACCTATGAGAAATTTGTGGAAAGACATATGTTCAATGTTTTTTATTGACTGAACAATTCACCCCATGCTGCAACAATATGACATATTAAACAGATTGTACTTCCGTTCCTCACATTAAAATACCACCGTATTTCTATTCACATCAAATTAAAAATGGCATCCAATCTGACTTAGGTCCATAGTCAGTCAATTAAAATCTATTATGTGCCGCTCTGGATTAATGAATGATCAATAAAACCAGACATTAGAACTAGGGCGGTGTAATCCGGGTGTGTGATCTCACCGTCTGTGTGGGCAGAGCAGTGGCAGGGTGCTCATTACGCAGGTGGTAATCACGACCAGCTTTGGAGCGGTATGTTTTCCCGCAGTGCTGGCACAGGAAAACAGGCCGCTCTGATTCAGGCAGGTCTCTGCCACAGCGTTTCTGATGATACTGATAACCCATCAGACTGGAGAAATGAGCCGAACAGCCCTGTTGGAGAGAATCGAATACACTTTATTCATTCAGTCATTGATCTGTGTGAGTTTCTCACAGCTTACAGTCTGTACACATGTGCTCTGTTACCGTACACCAGGCAATGTCTTTTAGTGTAATGTGACACTTTAGGAGCTTAAGCTAAAGTTTAAACCTTGGAACAGTAAATGAATGAATAAACCAACAGGCTAAAGCTGCATTACATTAACATAATAAGTCACAAGTAACTACACGGCATTGCTCAAGTGTTTCCTCATCTTTTCCCCTCCCCTCTCTGCCTCCCTTTCTTCTTCACTGTCTCCACAGAGGATTTAGAGCCCTGCTAGAAAGATCATCTTAAAATGCACTTCCATGATGGTTCAGGCTGGTTTATGCTGGTCTACACGGTGGTCCAACATATCCATATATTTATGTTTATAAACACATGCATGGTTGGACAGACAGCCAGATAAATAGGTAAATAGACAGATAGACTGATAGATAAATTCTATTGTCTGTTCTGGAATCGACTTGCAGCAGGTCAGTTGTGAGTCAGTCGCGAAAAGAATCCTGTATGGTGCTGCTCAACATTTGTAGGTGAACTGTGAATATTTTCTAGCCAAAAATCTTTCTTACTGGCCATAAAACTGTATTTTGGCATTTTGTAAGGAAAAACATTAGTAATGTAAAAACATTTTCATCCTTATGACCATGGGATTATTCAGCTGTTTCATATTAGCGTCATTGTAACAGCATACTGTATATGAGTTGAATCTTCGTCTGTTGGTAAAATTGCACTTGGTACAAAAATGAAAGTCCTATCGTTATTATGCTCCTAATATTTTCGATTAGCCAGATTAATGAGAGAAATATTTCACATGTCAGCACATGGAGCTCTGAAAACGTTTCCACTGACGCAAAAGTTGTTTTTTTAAATAGACAGTTTGTATGTATTTGATTTGAGTCATTCATGTCACTTAACATCTGTAAGGATTATATTGTTCTTACAGTTTAAAATAATCTATGTATTATGTTGCGGTTTCCAATAAAGTTACAGGCCAACTGGCATGTTTTATTGGGCATGGTGACTGTTAATTAGCAGCTTGGATGCTGCCCTAGAAGGTGGCTGTCTATACAGACAGTGGCCAAGGCAGATCACTAGATTTTAGAACCGAGCCAAAGTTGCACAGGAAAACACATAGAAAGTAAATTAAACAGAAAATGAAGAAATTAGGATGTATTACAGACAGACAGGACCATCAGGGACAAATTGCTACCTCATTGGAGCACTTGATTCGACCCATCTGTTTGAGGACACGTCGTAATCTCTCTCTCTCCTCCTGCTCCTCCCCAGCCACATTTTCACTCGCTGAAGGCTTACAAATAGGAAACACACACAATATGACACATTAATGTCTCTTCAGAAACCCAAGTTTTTACAATTGTGTTCTAATCACAGATGATTAAGAATGATTAAATCATTTTTAATCATTATTTGCAATTATTATGTATTGTATCTAGTTAAACTAAACATCCTTCAAGCATAAACCTTACTTTAACCTTACCTTAATTTAAAATGGGCATAAAAATAACGCATGCTTATTTAAAAAAATGTGTGCCCCATATATACGTTTTTAGTATTCACTGACCAAATCCTGGGCTGAAACCCAAGAATTTGTCAGGTCCCATGAGGTGCTTGTCAGGTAACTGAACTCACAACTGAACAAATCAAGCACATGAACGGCTCCCTTTCTCCTCTCATAAACCAAAGCAGTATAGTACAAGCTTTGAAGGAACCACACAAAAGTAATGCCTGCCCTCGACAGGAAGGAAATCAAAGCAGAAGATCTCAAGCAATATTATGAGGGGAGGGCCACATCAAATTACACTCACTACACTCACATTCACTTTGGTTTTTCTTTGAGCTTTTTAGCACCTGGCAGCATCTACAAATCATCCACACACACACTCAAATAACAAAACAGAGTTATGAATGCACTTCCTCATTAATGTTTCATACTGTTTCTGAGACATTTGGTTGTGCATAATTTAACATATTTCTTTGGAAATGTTGTATTCAGCTAATGCTTGCGTTTGGCAGATGGAGTTAATATCCCCACGCCCCACTTTAACCACTTTCTCTCGCTCATGTTTTTGCAAAAACCTCACGAGTGTCACAGGGGACATCATCACCAGAGACCCCACATTATGGGATATGGTGTTTTATTTCAGCTTCTGGCTAGAATATTTCAGAAGAACACAAACTTTACACACAAGGCAGAATATAATCATTACCACGTTGTGGAGAAAAAATTTCTGGCAGGAAATCTGTTAATATCTCAAGCATGTTGGAGAAATTGTTACAGTAGATATGAAGCTAGAGGACATGTGACAATTATCACAGTTAAACCCAGTTAAAGTTTTAAAAAGTTAAAAGGCACTGCTAGATGGCTAGATCTTGGCTAGAACTAATGGATGCTCTTTGTATTGCAGTAATGTCAGAGGATGGAAATGATGACACAATACTGAGATGTAATTGAGGTTAGAGACTGATGTGGAGCTTGGCAACCTCTGGGTTTTGTGGTGGTCACTGAATTTAATATTGAACAGTGGACACACACACTCACCTTAGTATGGTCAGCCATGCTGTGGTAATTGAGTCCAGCTTTGGATCGAAACTGTTTCTGACACTGCTGACATTTGAGAGCGTCACGCAGCTGCGGAGAAAGAGCAATATTTGTGATGTCATCCTCCATATCCTCAAACCATTAGTTCAGATATATTTTGAACTATATTTATGTTATATATATTATATTTGATATACCATTACAGTACAATAATTCACACTTCATTTATTTCTGTAAATCAAATGGTGTAAATAATAGTGTATTTAGTATTGTTACATTTTTAGGTTACAATAGTATTTTGTCATATTCTGTTACATTACATTTTTTGAAAATAAAAAATCTAACAAAATATTGTTGTAAATCATTTTTGGTTATTTACCTAATCTAATAAGATTAGATAGTAGAATATCTAATCTTATCTATTACACCACAGAATTGCTAAGAAAGCAAATGAGAATCGGAAAATTATGTGCATGGGCTAAATGGCCGCGAATCGTTTTGGCAAATACACTACTGGTGCAAACAGACCTTTAGATGTAAAACCATATATTGTACTTACACCAAAAACTCAAACAAACAGGTCAGTGATTATTGTTTAAACATGTTTCTGTTGCCATAACAAACATAGTCCCTTAACGCCCATCACAGCTGCCATTGATTTTATCCAGGGCCGAGGAAGAGGCCAGAGAAACTACAATTACTCTTGACCCCCGCAATAACTCAGTCGATCAATTTTCCCTTAACAGACATGTCGTCATTTTAATAGAGTTATGCCGTAGATTGGGCTGGCACTATAAGACCCAGATGCACACTGGGTAGGGCCGCTCTCTGAATCTCTCTCACAGATGCCCAATCAATAAAGTGCTCCTAATGGTTCCCTCTGGCCCCCATGCATAGGGTCCTGAGAGAGGGGTGTCTAATTGCATGCCTGAAACAATTTCCTCTTTCTTTTCTCTGCGGTTTGGTTGTATAAACAACAGAGGAAAGTCATACATTAAACATTTGATACTCTCTCTTTTGTTCTTTGTCTTTGAGATGTGTTGTATTTTATGTACATGTTGTGTGGTTAATGCTATTTAGCAAGGAGGAAGTTGTGTTGATGTTATATTATGTTCACAGTGTTTAGAAAAAATGAGTGGAGTTGGAGTAGGTAACAACTGATTGCTAGGTTACAGATGACTGAGAAACAGTAACTAAATAAAACTAGCAATGCTAGTAACTTCAACAACATTGTGAAGTCAAACGTTCAACCCCTATAAAACAGATTTTTAATAATGTGGAATAAGTTATATATTAAATACTATAAATTATGTAAATTATTGTGAAGTTTTGACGTTTATCAAATAGAATCCTGTAGTTCTGGGTTGGGTTGACAAGACTGGTGTGGCAGGTGATGTGACCTCCGCTGGATTGACAGGTGGTGTGACCTCTGACCTTCTGACAGATCTCCATGTGCTTCTTAAGGCCCGAGACGGTCTTGCGGGTGACAACAGAGCAGGTTGGGCAAACCACCTCCCCCCTTTCAGAGATGGTGTTCTGCCATTGGACTTCAGCAGGGGGCACTAACAGTGAGAGAGGCAGAGAGAGAGAAAGATAAAAAAACATTTAAATTACTCAATTATTAATTGTAACTTGCACAGTATATAAAGCACAGTGTATAAAACACTAAACTGCAAATTCTAGTTGATTTTCCATGTGAGGTCTGAAGGCCAGTTTCTTGCAGCATCCAGCTTTACTGAATGAGACTGTGGTGTAATGTAAGGATAATTTTATCATGAAAACATACAGAGGGAGAGACAGACCTGAACTGATAGCAGCAGATTCTTTTCTGGTAGCTGTTGGAACCAACTGCTTCCTTTGGGACTCCTCTGTGAACAAAGCTCCCTCCGCCCTCTTCATCCGGCCGGCTTTTAACTTCTCCTCCACCTTATTCATCCCTGCACAACATAAAACACACCACTTTCACAGAAAGCAAAGACCTCACAACAGAGAGAGAAAGAAAGATGAAAATTATGACCCCTCTTAAAAGCTCAAACACTAATTTTCAAGTTGTGTTGTGGTTTGTCTTCTAGCGCTTTCTATCTTGAACATGAAGTATTATAACTTCAACAGGAAATGAAACACTTTTAAAACACACTATCAGCACCAAAGGCAGTAATTATTAGCAAAGGACATAAGGCTCTTAATTACAAACACATGGGAATGAAAATACCACAGAAATTTTTATAGGTACTTATCGAACGTAGGCCAGGTTTAAATTCTAAAAGTTCAAATCTGACAGACTACCTTCTGATATTGTTGTAATGGTAACAAATGACACTGTGGGTCTTGAAAAAGAGGTCATGGCAACCCAGTAGGAGAGACTATCTGTGTTGTAGCGTGTTAAGGTAATAGTTTCTTTTAGGAATTCTTGAAACATGGTAAGGAAGGAAGGCTAAGGGGGACAAATTCCCCTGAAAGTGACAAATGTCTGAGAATTATAAACGTTGGTAACAACAGCAAAGCATCAGAAATATTGAAATTACAATTAAATAGGATTAATACATGCTATAAAATATTGTTAATTCATGTTAACCTAGGTAATTAACTAATGTTAATAAATGGAAACTTATCGTAAAGCTTGTCCATATAACAAATGTCCATGTAACGAATACTCTATTCTTGGCTTAAAAGACGAAAGGTTTTTTTTCAAGGTTTGTCACAGGGGTCTGATGTAAATGTCCACCATGATTACAGACCTACTGGGCCTTGTGGTGCAGCTCCACTTCTGGGCTCAGTGAGACCCTCA
Organism: Chromobotia macracanthus; assembly: GCA_036877525.1. Classification (NCBI taxonomy): domain Eukaryota; kingdom Metazoa; phylum Chordata; class Actinopteri; order Cypriniformes; family Botiidae; genus Chromobotia; species Chromobotia macracanthus. Next base: position 11,978,067 of record JAZGTH010000006.1, read on the forward strand.
TCCAATTATTTTAAATGTTTCCCAGCAGTATGTTTACTGTTATGAAATATTTACTGATAGTTTGCATTTGATGTTGAGTTATGTTTTATTTTATTTTTGTAACAGTTATACCTGTTCACATTTCCTTTTAACTGATTGATTACAATTGTGTGTTTAATTGGTCACAGGTGTTTAAGACATAAAATGACAATACACTGTGCAATTTTTATATGCCAAATAATCTCATTAATCTCGTATATATCATCCTCATATCTATCATCCATCAGGGGGAAAATAAAAGTTAATTTCTGATCCTGCATGGAAGAACAGGTGAAAATATGAGGATAAGAAGAGTATATATTATATGTGTGTGTGTTTGTGTGTAGCAGGTTCTGCGAACTGCTATTGCATTTCAGCGAAATGCTATTGCATTTTGCTATCCAGCCAAGCAATGTGAAAATACCTTCATTAAGGGATTAAATTATGTAAAACTGCCAAAATGGTTAGGTTTAAAGTTCAAATCAATGGGAGGTTCCCACTATGATATAAAAACATCTACGAGTGTGTTTCTGTTATACACCTTTCAAGCCGAATGTTCCTGAAATTGATGGCTGCTCCCCGGTGAACTTCTTTGGAGTTTTCTGCTTCCTCCCTGGCTCAAATGGAGAAGAACAACAACAAGAGGTCAAACATCTCAATAACAGGGCAAAGAATTACGTCCAGGATTTTGCCAAGGCCACGGTTACACTATTCAATAAAGAACAACACCCAGAATCTACAGTACAAGCCACAGCACAGATCTGCACAGAGATCATGGAACATGTTTACATACATCAGTGTTGCTGACTAACTCAGAAGTAGCAATACCAAATTTTTAGTACTACGTTTTACTAAAAAGTACTGCTAACTATATTTTCAATAGCACAGCAGAGTTGTTTTTTGCAGCTTTACATAATTATATTATGTTACAAAATAGGATAAGAATTTTAAAACAATTACAAACAACAAAATAATATAAATAACAAAATAATATAGTTGCATTATTGGGTTTTATCCTATTTTTGGAGGTTTATAGTGTAAATTGATTTGTTTAAATGCTGTTAAAATTTTCAGTCTGACAGAACTTCTGTACTCTAGTTTATAAGAAGTGTGGAGCTTTTAGTGTAGCCAGCTACAGTAGTCTGAAGCCTGTAGCTTGGAAAGCTTCAGTCTGAAAGCAGCTTGACAAACACAGCTCATTAATAAGGCTCAAACTTCAGTGCACCCAATTCAACTAAGCACCTGCTGTTTTACATGTTTCCCAATCTTCAGTGTTTGTCACCGCTGTGTAGAAACTGACACCGCTTTCATGGGAGGTGAGAGCAGAGATGCTATGCGTCTCTGTTTGTGAGTGTGTATGTGTTAGAACAGCAGACTTTGATTGTCAACTTATGTCTCACAAAAACAGCTGCTCCAGCACTTTTTTCTAACATTTCAAATGCAGAAAACGCCTCCCCACACGTGTGCAGCTCCTGCCCCTGGCTTCACTGTGGAACAACAAACAACGGGGCCATGTACCCAAACAAAGGCCATAAATAGCAGCCTCACAGCACAAGCCACGCGACATCTCAACACGCTGCATCTCTGCCAGGCAGAAACAGAGACATCAGCCACCACCAGCTACCAGAGGGAAACTTAATGACCGGCCCTAAAACGTATCTGAGACAGAGCTCTCACACACTGTTGTGTGACACACTTCGCTTCGCGCTCAAGCGAAGTGAAGTCTTTTCATTGTCAATGTCAGATTTTAATTAAATGGTACAGAACGACATATCGGTTTATGTAATTTTGTACTGCAAAAAAGGTGTACTGATTGGTACATTTAAAATGTTGGTGAACTAAAGTATGTGCCGAGTATCAGTTTAAAAGTTTTGATGTATTTGGACTGTCAATAACCCATAATGAATGTTAAAACTATAAAAACATACATATCAGATTGGCTTAAAAACATTTTAGCATAATAATATTAAGATATGTAAATGTGATATTTGAACGTTTATATTTTTAGCACAAGTCTCCATTTGCTCTTTCCAAGGAAAACTTTCTAAGGAATCCACTAACTTTATGAGACTATGTACTTAAAATGCACACTGTTTGTTTACACGTACTCAGGTATGCATCAACATTATTGTCTGTGGTAATCGATAACACACCCCACATGCAGTAAGACATTAAGCTGAAAATGGCTTAGAGAATTCCTTTAGGAATCAAGAGTGACACATTTATGTTGGGTGTGTACTAAGACTCAGTAGTCATCTCAGTGTGTAGCAATCTTACTGTGCTTCATTCTTTCAGGATCCTCCTCGGGGAAGGGTGGGGGTAGACTGCCCCCCTCGCTCTCACTGCCCCCAGTGTCTACAGACGTCCCCTGCTGCTGGGAACACTGCTGCTGTCTCCTTTCTGACCTTTGGGGGGCGCAATCCCCATTTTGTGAGGGCTGAGATACCTCCTGGGTCTTCTTCACCTTGAAAAATATGGGCGATGGAGGGCTGTTCTCTGTGGGCCTTAGGGGAGAACAGGGAACACAGGCTATTAAACTGAATCCCCAGAAGACAGATACCATAGTAATACAAAAGGACCTCATCTGGAACCTAATACAGACAATGTGGAAAACAAAGCATGTCCTAAAGTCATTCCTTGTTGTTTTGGGTCTCGAGTTAAAAGTGTTATGCCAAATAATCTGAACTGGATGCAAAAATGTATCATGAATAGACACCCGTCGTGCTTTCAGGAATAGAGCAGTGAACTTTCAAACCTTTTTTTGGCATTCCCCTTCACAGGGCTTTTCTGCTGTTTGGATTCAGGCTTAAGGTCAGGTTTGTTATCCAAGGTGACCCCGGACTTGGTCTCCACGGTGACCCTTTCTGGGTGGTTCCACAGTTTGTGCTTTTGAAGACGCACCTTAGTGGCAAACACGGCCTCACAGTATGGGCATCTGTGACTCAGTTTCTCTGCTATGGTCGCCTGAACAACACACACGCACACAAACAGAAATGCCATGTGCTGTATTAGCTCACAGATTCAAAAGAACATGACAGATGGAACATATTGTATGAGCACACATACTGTATAAAACAATATGTGCATAGAACGCGCAATGGAAACCATATAAATGTATTACATACTTTCTTTATGATAATTAATGCAATTAAAATAACCTTTGATGTTCACATACTTTGTATACTTGTACTCTTATTAGATTTATTGCGGGAAGCAAAATGAAACATTAATTGAACTTTAGCTTCTGAATTTTTGGGGTTTTGTATTACTTTAAGCATATTTCAGTTTTTTTCACAAAATAGTTTCAAACAAGCAAAGACATCAAACAAACAGGCACCTTGAGAAAGACACAGGCATTACATGCAATAAAGGGTTCTCGCAAAGTCTCAGAGCAGATTTTAGCAAGCTGTCAATGCGCTGTGCTTTAGCACGCTAACAGTCTAATGATAATTGCTAGCAGCACGTTTAAACCTTCTTGGAAAATGTGTCTCTAATTTCACCCCCTTTAAAGCACTGGGGTATAGCCATCAAAAAATCACTTAAGAAATAATGCAATAAATAATTAAATATTTCAATAAATTTTACTGTGATCCTGTGATCAGTGTTCCTGTAATTATGTGTTATCTGTAGGTCTGTTTTTATGATTACTGTTTGTTTGGTGCAATAAAAGTTTATAATTACTTAGTTTATAATTAGTCTATATATTTGTTACTCTATAGGGCATGTTGATTTTGAACAAAAAGAGTTTTGTACATTACTGTTGGTTGTTTGTGTTGGTTGTACATGTGGTTTTAGAGCGTAATATATTGTTTGGATTCTTAATTTTACCCCTTGGCATCTCTGATAATGATATTTAAGTCCATAAATACTGGGAAATTCCAACCAACAGCCTGATCTTGGACATTTCACCCTGGAACGACTTTTAAACTCCTCTTTCCACTGAACCATCATATGAGCCTGCAGCCAGAGAAGCACACAGACAGTCATTAGAAACTATTAGCAATCAATTCACACACAGCAGCTCTTTATGAGATGTTTTTCCTTCAAGCACAACAATTGGAAATCGTTTGGAAAGTCCCCTTACTCCTTTCACAAGTGGCATTTAAAAATTCCCACAAATCCTACACTGACATACTTTCATATATTTAGCACTGGTCAGAATGGATGTTTTATTGTTTTACTCACTGGAATATTGCGCAGTTCCTGCACCTCCATACGGGGGCGCCCTTTCTTCTTGCCCTCTGATTTTTCATTACAGGAGGTACCTGAGAAATAGTATTTAATGTCATGAAACAAAATTCATAACACATTTTACTTCTAAAATAAATATTATAAGTGTGTTTATAAGTTACAGTAGAAAAACGTAGGACAGGATTTTATTGGGAATTAATGGGACTATAAGTGGATGCTTTATACCAGATTTAGAGAGTGATTGTGGGGAGGATTAAAAGTTTGTCTAAGGAGACATGCCATATTTATTTGAGAAAGATGGTGTTTGGGATGAGGATGCTGAAGGTCACTTTCAACCTCAAGAGCATCTTTTCAAATCCCAATTACAAAGTTTCTCATTTCTATTTTTATTTGCTGCTATTGTCAGAAAATAAATTATATATTCATTAATCAATATAAAGAGATAGTTCACCCAAACCTTCTGTCATCTTTGAATCAGCCTCATTTCTTACCCATATAAGGTTTTTCATTGGTGGGAAACCAAAGGGTGAGGCTGACTTTAAACATAACATGCTTCTGTGGAATTCTGATCTTATCCTCTCCTCCCAAAAATGACTCTGTTTTATCAAAGACGACCCATTAACCTTATTCAAATTAATGATTGGCTAAGAAACTCCCCCAACACCTCACAATGCTGTAGCACTCCATATGTTCCAGACATGCCCTCCGGGACTTCAGCGAAGCTGAACGAACATTTAGAGACAGTCAATTGCAGATGCATTCTGCGTACAAATTAGTAGCATTGCTTATTTTATGAAAGTCTCAAGGGAATAAGATAAGATAGCACGTTAGTTTTCTGGTTAGTAGAGGTCACGGAAGGTTGGCGCACATCCATACAAACAGTGGCAAGGTCAAACTTTTAGCAAACTGAAGCTAATTACACACTAATACTCCATAGAGGCCTGCTGGCTTACGACTGCTAAGCAACTAAATAATAAGGACACTTACAAAGTGGCTTCAGACAAATTGTCTGATGCAAGTGTTTGTGAGTGTAAATGAGAGTGACTGTGGACAAAGACCTTTCACGGACTAGAGTAAATCAACCATTAATCAGACATGTCTTTGACGCAGCACTAGGAGGACACACTCCCTTTAAAGGGATAGGTCATCTGGAAAGAAATCCTAAAAATTCTGAAACAGAGATATTTTGAAAAATCTTGAAAGGAGCTTGACAAATATGGTCACTATGAACTGTTGTATGTAAAACAGCTATAACAATTCTTCAAACATCTCCATTTACCTTCCAGAAAAAATCAAAGTAATATGCATTTTATATGAAATGAGGGTGATTAAATGAAAGAATTTTCATTTTCAGGTGAACTATCCCTTTAAGTATCACATACACGTATCTTTAGCCTTCTCCTTTCTCTCTCTCTCTCTCTCTCTCTCTGGGTATCGAGGGCAGGCTCTTTACTGGCACACTCCTCTCTCACAATTTGCTGTGTCCTCCATCACACCAGCACTGCCAGCCCTACAACTCTCCTCAGAAGCACGTGGGAGGGGTGGAGAGCACTGTGAGAGTGAAGAGGAGGGGGAGGAAGGGCAGGTCTGCAACCAGACAACGTGCTAATTACATGTCACTGAATCCCCGCCATCAGCCCTTTTTCACGTGTGAGCTGCAACAGTGGCTTGGCTTGCTCTTTTTCTCCTCTCCTCCCACTGATGACCCTGTTCGCCGGGGTTGGCAGAGTGGGCTGTGGTTGCCGACCAAAGCAAGGAGCTGAACTGAGAGCATATGTGTTTTTCAAGACATAAAACCAAAATTAACCCAACTTATGGTCTTAATAAATGTCCTTTAATAAATATTGTTCATGATTCAACAGCATGTGTTGTTCACATGGTCACATCATAAGTAACCAAAAAGTAACCAATAATATGTTGGCCTACTTTTCACATCCAATCAAATACCAAAGGACAAAGTCCCACTATATTACTTCCTATTGAATGTACTGTCACATTAAAGTTAAAGGTGATGTGTGTAATTTTTCAATGTTAAAATACTGTCTCCAGTATTTTATTTCACTTTAATACACAGTTCAATACACAGCTATAAGTCATCTGTAGGTTGAATATTGTGGTGCAATCAAAATTGCTATGTTTGTCTAACCATGCCTATCACCCGACTAGCAACACTGGCTCAACCATTGGTGTGAGTTTGGGGGTGGGACTATCTGTTTGTCTGATCAATGGCAGAAATACAGGGCCCCAGGAAACCTCAGAAAAAAACACCATAAGCACAGAAATGACACATTTCCTTTAAATGTGTTATAAACGCTGTTTCATGTTGTGTTTAAATACATTGTGGTTTAGTCCTGCAACAACAGCCCGACCACGCAAGTTTCGGGTTGGTACATAACAAGTTTGAATATTGAAAGTGGCAAGAAGTTGAAATGTGTGAACACACTGACAGTATCAGGTCCTATTTTAGACCAATATGTCAAGTAGCTATTGAGGGGAATTGAACAGAACATAACATCTTCCAGCCTTGTATACACTGGGTTCTCAAAAGCTTTAAAAGGTTTTAAAACAGGCATGGCAAATTGAATTCTTTAAATGACTTAATTATTTTTTGACCTATTAAGATCCTGTTTGTGGAGGGATTCTCATTGTCATCATTACAAACATTCCTGCAGCTTTTCTGTGGAGGTATTTCTGTTAGTCCTGAGGTTTGAGTCCTGTTGGATAATGGATTAAACCTAATCTTTGATCTTACCTGGAGGAGGGCTGGGGAGGTCGATAGTGAAAAGATATGCTGTTTAAAAGAATGTTTGGAAAGCTTAGAGCAGGAATCATGCTTGTTGCTGGAAGCATTGTGGTGCATTTAAATTCAGACTGTTAATGATAAAGAGAATTAGAACGATCCTTTCTGGCTGAATTAGGCATATATGCAAGACTGTTGGGGGAGCACCCAGGAATGTTGCACAGTAAAGTCTGTACTGTGTGTGTGTATACATAACAGTACTTAGCGATAAGAAGCATAAACACAGATGTGTCAGAATGACATGGGGGTTTTTACGAGGGAAGATATGCCTGTCATTATGACACTTCTGAAATGAGGTATGAATTTTAATTACTGCCTGCAAACATAAAGGTCCTTTAGATAAAGAGGCATAATTAAAAAATGTTGCTCTCGGGGAACACATGTTTCTGTGGCTACGGGAATGAAAGCCACTTGTCTGGGTATCTGCCAGCCTATGTGTGATGTGGATGCACAAGCAAACTTCTTTATTAGTGGTGCTTGCTGAGGCAATTACTATTGTTCATACTCAGAGTTAGGCAACAAACTCCTAACCCACTTTACAACCAATCAGACTTTTCAACTGGTAGAAAATAAAAATCCCATAGACTTGAGTAACCAACTAGGAACCATCCAGAATATCCTAGCAACCATTTAGTGATGCTAATGCCCTAAACACCACTCAGAACATTCTAGCAACTGCTTAATTATGTGCTAAAAACATTTTGAACACCTTGGCAACTGCTTAACAACCACGTATAACCACCAGGAACCACCATAAGCAATGTATCCTTGAGTTTTGCACAGACATGCACTGTTCACACTTTTTTTAGAAAATGTACGAAATCTAGTTAGTATGACTATGATCTATAAAACCTTTGTGTGTTCTTACACAGTACAATATACCAACTGTACAAGCTCTTTAAACACACACACAACCAGTCATTGTTTTGCTCAAATAAACCAGTCTCTGTTCCTTACCAACACCCCCAAGACACAAGAACGACCCTCTCCCCAAGACCCACACATTCCCAGAGACACAAAAACAACTATTGTAGAAAGACATTGTACATAATTATAAAACAGTAAAATGTGCTCATGACCACAGACACACACGGTGCTGCTGTAATTTCAAAGAGAGCGAGACCCTCCCAGCTGTCTTTGGCTGCAGCTGCACGCTGTTCCGTTTTCATCCTCACTGGAGCAAGAGAGAGAGAGATAGAGAAAGAGAGATGGTGGAGCGAGAGGGGAGTTCTGCCAACTGCATAATGCTCTCAAATATCCCAACCACTCTCTTTTCTCCCTACAGCCCCCCCGCCCCCCCCCCACACACACACACACACACACACACACACACTCTATGGCTCTTTTATTTTCCCTCTTCTGTCTACCTCCATTCTTAAGACTTCTCTCGCGGGTCTTACTTTTTCTTAATGAACCTTTCATTACGCATTAATTCTGCTGTGTTTGTATGGTGATCATATGATATTCTGTGGGGGTTCATAAGGTATTCATTAAATGTTAAAAAGGTGCTTTTTAGGTTTTACATTCCACATTGCATATTTCATTATTCATCTGCATGTATTTTAGTTTTCAGCATATCCAGAGTATATGTCAGTATGGATTAGTATTTTGTGATATTTTCTAGGAGTGGTTGTTTCAGTTTATTTCAGTTTTTGGCACGTCAGTATATTTTTATTGGCAAGTTTTAATGTGTTTCCGCTTTCAGCACACCATTTTACTGCATGTGGCACTAATTAGTAATTATCTCAAAGACGCCGCCCCTTTTGTCCACCCTGTGAATTTCTGATACCCTTAGCAGAAACAGAACAAAACTGTGTTGCAGAAAGGAGATGTAGAAAACCAATTCCCTTGAAGACCATAAGACATTACACACCCTTCTCTGTGAATATTCCCCTGACATCTAATCAGCCAAGACATTGCATTTCCATTCCAGAATCAACTCCAACTCACAGAAACTGTTGTCCACCCTCTTACTCTTTCTCCAGCTTCCTCCACTGTCTGCATTCACTGCTGGAGCCCTCAAGTGGCACTGTCCCATCACATGATTCTTGGAACATGGTTGGGATTCTGTGGCTCCATCCGTGCCAGCCTGCCAGCATTTGTTGCACATTTCTTTGAGCGTGTACAAAATGCAGCCACTCCTTTTGTTTTCAAGTTCAGGAGCATTTGTCATGTTATGCACTTGCATTAACTGCTAAAAATATGGTTGTGCGGCAGGCATGTTGAGTCTTGCTGCTCATGAGGAAGATGCAGGTTTGAATCTGGTTTGCGTCATGTCTCAAACCCGTTCCTTTTCTCCATCTTCATATCATTTTGTCTTGCCTCTATTTCTGCTTCCAGAAATGCTAGGAATAGGTAAGCCTAAAAAAACCCCAATCCCCCAACCTCTTCACATGACTGGAACAAACCTCCCAATATCAGAACAGCTGGCTCTCCAAACACCATAAAGGCAAACCTGTACTAATCACCTGCACTAAAAATGGCCTTTAATCACAAACAGAACTTTTAATACTCAGCTATGGCATTTAAGTCTACTATGGGCTTGTATAGTAGCATCTTTGATATGCATGACCATGACTTATATTTATAATGTACTGGCAGTTGTTTATGGATTATGCATTTGTACCATTTTCTCAAGTTACTTTATGTGTCCTGCTAACTCCCTAAAGATTCCTAAAAGATTCTTTGTGGGGCTGTATGGTTCCATAAAAAACACTCAAAGAATTCACTGAACCTTTCTGTTGCACAAAAGGTTCTTTGTACTGGAAAAAGGTGTTATAGACTATTAAAAGGTAGGAAAAATAGTTAGTTATAAGAACCTTTTAGTGAAAGTCTCAAAAATGGTTCTTCTATGGCATTATTTTGAGGAACCCATTTCACTCACAAACCCCATTTCACTCACAAACACCTTAGACCTGTGAAGCACACGTTCTTAAAGTCCTGCTTGAAAGAAATTGCTTATTCAATAATTACCACAGATTCTCTGTGATTAAGCAAATTAATCTGACTTTTTCTCAGTGTTGCCACGGTAGTATACATTACAGCATCTTCTAGCTTCAACAAAATGAGCTGCAGGTACGAGTAATCCCTTGCAGACTAACATGCAGCAAAAAGCCTGTAAATTTGCCCTGAACAGCCTATATACAGACCGCAGGCCCTTTAACTATCACTGCACATCAAGAGGATGTTGACCAGTGTTGACCGAAAATGAAAAGACATCTTTACAGCTACACAGGGGAACAATGTTGCATAAATGTTTATGAACTTTAACTCCATGTTTGCATATTGCTTTCAAACATGGCAGGGCAAGGCAGCTCTGAGGTTTTTTTTTTTTGTACATAAAATACAAATAGTTTGCGAATACTCCTAGATATACTGCATGCTCATGTTTAGTATGTTAGGCATAATTTATTAGTATAGCTAAATACATGTGACTGTTAGGTTCTACTACAATGTGTAAATACAGCAGATAATAATATGATATTACATGATATGTTGGTCACAGTATGATTATATTGATTTTTATGTCATCTTAATTGTTTATGTTTAGTGTATAGTTATTGGAAACTGATGAATTGCAATCTTTTTACTTGTTTCTTTTATCTGTACCAGACTTCCATGCACAATTATTCTGTATTGCTGTACACAATTATAGATTGTGTAGCAATTATTTGTGTTTGCTAGTGTTCCTGAAGCTCAAACAGTAGAGTATTAACACCATTACATTAACACCACAAACATTATGGGTTCGACTCCCAGGGAACTGATCCACTGATTAAAAAAGTGGACCTTAAATGCACGGTTGTTTGGAAAAAAGCATCGGCCAGATGTGTAAATGTATTAGTTTGTAATTTAGCCAAACAGAAATAAGTGTAATTTTGAACTGTGTGCTACAGTAAATATATTAAGACATTGCTTATACTGTACAAACTGACTATAAACATTACACATATTCACAATAACAAATGTCCTATGCGCTGAAATCTAATCTCATGCAGGCCTTAATATAACCAAAGTCACAAAACTTAAACCTCCTCTGTCACTGCGCTCTCTCTCTCTTTCTCCTCACTTTTTCTACCCCAGAATGCATGGCTCTTGACATTTTTAAGACAGATGGTGTATGGAAGTGAGATATGAAAGAGGCTAATAAATGAAGCTCTCAGTGACACAATGACCTGTGTTGGAAGCAGGTGAATATATCCTCTGTCATAAAAACAACAAAAATATATTTATGAAATAAATAATTTAAATACACTTTCACAGACAATTACAAAAAACAAATCTAATTTTAATAAGTCTGCCTTAGTTGTAGCTGAACATGATTCTAAATAAATGTTCTGAAAATGTTGTAAACTAAGTTTACACTTAATTCACATTGACATTCTGAGTTTTATTTAATTTTTGCAGGAGGGAATTAGTTGCACATTAGAGTAAATGTCTAATTAAGATCACAATAATCCTTTAGCAATAAAGCACTTGCTGTAGCTTTTCCTGATAAGGAACAGCCCTGCTGAAAAAACTGCTTAAACCAGCTGGTCCCCCAGCTTAAGCAACTGACAAGGTTGTCTCCTTGAGCACCCTAAAATGATAAAATTAAGAAAATATAAGCAGAGGACAGTGTTTGTGTTGCATGTCCAGTTTGTGATTGAGTCATTTTTTGAATCGGTTCTTTTTAGTAAACTGGTTGGACCCTTTCACCAAATCAGACTGAATCATTTAAAACAGTTTCAATCTTGAGTCAGCAATGATCCACAAGTTACTGACTTTCGGACATGCCTGAGAGTCATTTTAAAGTATATGATCTGTCTAATGATGTCAGATGTCACTTACAATTTTTGGAGCAAGGATTTTACTGCACAATCAACAGCCGTGGAAGAAATTCCAATATGGCTCGCAATGCCAGAGTGCTAGCTTTGGGATGTGTGAGTATTTCTCTGCACCTCTGTTAATCCCACAATCCACCTCGGGAGCGTGGCTCACCTTCACTCAAAACGTGCCAGTGGAAACGTGATTATTACCATTTCTAACTGACTTGCATGCAGAGTATCCAGACTTGGCAAAACTGTTACAAATGCGACTATGTAACCTGTATGGTTTATTTTGCATATGATGAACGCAAAAGATGTTTTGAAGTACGTTGGTAACCAAACAGTGGCACTAATTGATTTCCAATGTATGGACACAAAACCATTGAGACAATTTTCAAAATATTTTCTTTTGTGTTCCACAGTGGAAAATTAGTCATATAGGTTTGGAATGATATGAAGGTGAGTAAATGATGGAAGAATTTTTTTGGGTGAACAATCCCTTTACTAGACCATAGGCAGAAAACAACTAAAACGCTCTTCAATACAACCATATGAACATCACAAAGTTATGCTTCACACTCTTATTATTAGCTAATAAGGCTTTTATTAAAAATTCTATAAGTTTGATATAAGGGTTAATGTGTTGCATGGTTTTAATATTGACATACAACACACAATATTACAGTGCAATATTGCATTGTTTCCACATTTACTCCTATTATCTAGCTCTGTGGGAACTCAAAATCCTCCTGCCAAGTTTCAGCAATCAATGCAACACCACAAAAATCATTCAGGTAGTCCAATAGCTTAAATCAGTTAAGTAAGTTAATTAACCATGTTAATTGCCACAAAATGTTTTAAGAATTATACACAATTCTACATAATTCTTTGTTTTTGATTTGTTTTAATTGTTAATTAACATGTGTTAAGCAATTTTTGCAAAGGGGCAAATTTTTATGAGTGTCTTTAGGCTGGTATTGGAAAAAACTGGTAACTCACTATGACTCACTATGAGCTAGTATGAACTCAAAATAAGCTCATGTAAAAAGGATAGCATGCTTTATTTCTGAATGGATTTCTGCAGCAAAAGGGAGATTGAAGGAGCAGTGTGAAGTATTTTGTGTGTGTGTTTTAACAAAAGTGAAGAGAAAAGCGGTAGCATCCATTTCCCTTGACTCAAGGTCCCTTCACTGATTCTTAAGGGCTGAATTGATTTTTAAACTACTCTCCATAAAGCTATGGACACATCATTGGCCTTGCAGAGCTTGTTCTGGGCTTAATCTCCAGCTATCATCTGCTGACACCAGGCCAAAAGTCTGCGGCAGTCCCAGCATCCCATAATTCACTGCTGCTGATAGTGCTCCAGGAGAATGTTGCCCTTGTTCACTAATCTAGGACCAGCCTGAATAATAATAAGTGTAATCAGACGCTGCTAAAGCTATTTTAAAATGGGTTATTTTGGGCTGACAGGATAAAATTTGAGGCTCCTCTTTAAATAAAATGACACCCCATCAAAATTGCATGGTGGTGATTTCTGCCAAACATGTCTATCTTATCAGTACCTTGTTCTTCAAAGATAATGGGTTATTGAATAAAGAAAATGATAATGTGTATTTTGATTGGCAATCACATCTGGCATTAAGATAAAACCTCAACAATCTCAATCTGTCTTGATCATAAACGATTAAAGGGCTAGTCATTTTATGGCACAAAAGAAATGTGCAACAAAAAAAATAAAAAAAGGTACCCAAAAATTCTATTATTATTTATTTAAGTAATAAGGTATATATTAGGTATCTATATAAATTTGGGGTATATTGTAAATATAGTCATGGTGGAAGGGTGTTTGTAAGCCCTATCAGTGAAGAGGTCATTCTTTATTATGAATAAACCACAGCTCAGTCAAACAATATATAATCACCCTCATTCCATGCTGTTAGTTTTTTCAGTTAAACATAAAGGATTAAAAAGACTAATAAAATATTTTTTAAAGATTTGTTATACAGCATATTGGTTTGCATCGACAAAAGTATGAGTAAGTAATGACAGATTCTTTTAAGGCTGTGAAATGTGAAACATTCCTTTAATGTGCATGTGACCATAAATATATACACAGACAGCCACCCTAAATTTGTATTATTTCAGGTCACACAGCAGGCTGAAAAAGACACACACCGACACACACACAAACTGTCTGTGTTCACACTCAGCAGCTCTCATCATTAGTGGTGTAGAATGGGCGGGGCTTCAGCAGGGAACAGATGGATGCTAAGCAGTGGGTCAAAATTGAGTCGCCTTGTCCCTGGTGACCTGGCACTTGACAGCATCATTGCCACAGCAACACTGCTGACCAATAAAAAAGACTGCTTACTGAAATTCTGAATTAGGTGACTAACGCAAAGGTTAGTGATCCAAACTCTTTTAAAACACAAAAAATTTAGTTTTTGCATACTTTAATGTCTGTAAGAAGATGCTGCCTAATAAACAGACAAGAGTACCAAATAAAATGAAACAGTTTTAAGTTTCATTTTATTTTAAGTTTCAAGGGTGTAAAAAACAATAGTGTTACTTTATAAAAACTTTACAAAATCCTTTATAAAAACCCAGCTAACAATTTATACCCCAATGAACAATTTTAGGTGGTAAGAACGTTGCCCTATGTTTCTATTAACAAAACAGTAACTTCCCAATAACAAAAACGTTAAAAGATTAATTTAGAATGTTCTAGGAAGATTCAAAACGTCCAGTTTTTTAGACACTGTATCATGTTATTGCTTGGTTATAAAAACATTATTCAATTTTTTTTTGTCCTGTCCACTAACAATTTAAGAATAATGTTTTTGACATGTGGTATATAATATGTAACCCATAATGATGTAATGATATATATAAAAAAAACATTGTATTAACATTACTGCGAGAATCGATATGGATCAATTTATTGATCTAATGTCTAACGACACATGACACATAAAATATTGATATTCTATATAGTACCTATACTTTTATTTAGGTACTTCTATAGGTGTGACACTCTCCACATCTTCACGAAACATGACGTCTGCTACGCATAACTATGCTCCTAACTATACTGCCTATGCGTCAGAATGTGATGCAACAAAGCGACGGTAGCAATGACACAACAGACACAGATTTTGTGTCAGCTGCTGGAAACAAATCATGGGTATGGAAATATTTTGTATTTGGGAAAATAGAGGTCAGACAAAGAAAACCCATGTAATTTATAAACCTTGCCAGTGCCAGCTAAAATGCTCTGGAAATACGACAAACCTGTCAATTTATAAAGAAAACATGGAATAGAAGAAAGCACATTGGCTGATGAAATACAGTCACTGTCACCTTAAATCATGTGCCCATTATTTATTTTTCTTTATTAAAAAAATAAGTGTAAAATGTGAAATTTTCAAAGAGTTTAATTAAACATTCATGTTATGTATTTTTGTTGCATCTGTGAGTTTGTGAGAATGTAACTGCCTGTGTAAGCATATAATAGCTACATCCTTAAACATCTTGACTGAACTTGACTGTAAAAATAATTGTTGATGCATATGTGCTGTATGGATGCATGTGAACTTTTGTAAAGGTTTGGCAAAATTGCAATGCTTGGGTTTCGAAGATCCACAATTTCAACATTTGTTACTATAAGCATTTCTACAGTATATGGAAAAATTGTATCACATTTACACAGCCTCACATTTTTAAATGCTGCCTTTTCTGTCAGAAAATATGTTGAGAATATATATAAAATATATACCAAAACTTATTTTGATTTAAAGAGTCAGTAGGCAGTGATCCTAAACTGTGACTCTGGCATGATGGGAGTTTCAAATTGTAAATATTTTCCTGCCAAACTTGTTGCTATGATACATTACAGAGTGTGTGCTGCTTTTGTAAGTAGTTTTAACCCATATTTAGTGGAAAAATAAGCATTTTTGCATAATTGCTTTAAACAGTGTTGCAGTTTTGCTATAGTGGGTCTCTGGGGGTTAAAGAAAGTTATTATGTTACCAAAGCCATTTTTATAACCTTTACATTGATATGCTTTCAGTTTTGCAATCTGATAATAATGGAAATTTTTTTTTCATTAAATAAATGCACTGATACCTAACTAAGAGAGGTAATCAGAAGCCTAGGAAATGAAACTGTTCTGTACGGTACGTGTAATCGTTTTTCCAGCCCCTCTGACAGGAAAGAGGCCAATTATACACCGGCATATGTTACAGTCACACAAAAAAGGTCTTAGACACACAGTCAAAAAGTGTGTCTGCTCTGCACTTCTCTACAATTACAGCAGTCAGAAAGAATGACCTTATTTGTTCCTACTGCCTATTGCAGCTGCACTGGCCAACTGCATACAGCTGTTGCCAAAGGCTTTCCAATGCCTCAGCAAGCACTGCCATCACTCAGCTTTCCACAGGAGGCTCCCCTAATGCCAGCCGAGACAGACAGAGATAAATAGACTGAGAGTTAGACAAGAACATGAGGGAAACTATGATAGGGCTTTTATTAGTGGCCAGTACTCACCATAAAAAATTAAAATATGTGAAGCTGATCCTTTAAGGAGCTGTTTCCACTAAACCTGACTGTTAAAATGACATTGTTGATGTAATACAATGTAGTCAGGTCGACTCAGTCATGTCGAATCATTTTTTTAAAAATGCAAAAAAAAAGTCTGACAATAATTTTACTGTATTATTTTATACAGTATATCTATGGTAATGCATTTTGGGGTTAACACTGCAAAAACATAGCCCAGGGTTAAAAATGGTGATAACGCTTTTTCAAAATGACAAGTGTGAAATGTTGTTTTACCCAGGGTTAACATAAAGATAACCTAGGGTTAAACAGTGTCACAGAGAGATAAATGCTCATGATAAAAGTAGACTTTAGGGGAGATAAAATCTCTGAATATATATAATATAATATATTGTAGATGTTCCCGAAATACTGTAGGAAGCAAAACAGCTGCAAACTTATGAGCTGTATAATTCAGCTGCCGACATCTAACTAAGACCAGACAACTGTCTTGCACTCTTGGCAGAAGGAGCCATACGCTGTCTCACAACCACATACACACTTTCACACAGACACACACATTTCACACACATTTCGTTTTCACCCACATCTCATGGAGTGTTGCCAAAATGCTTTAGGTTCTACTGACTAATAATCAGTGCCACTGTGACATTATAACCACAACTAGGAAACACTATTGTTCATGTCTGAATTCCTCACAGACACGTTGTTTACAAGTTAAAAGTTGTAGCCACAAGCACAGGCCACAAATAGAAAGTCAAAAAGTTTATGTAAATAAATAAATTCAGATTAACATTAAATGCTCCCAATAATAAGAAAACACTGGGAGAAGACATGCTAGTAACATGGTTCCTAAACTTGTTGACTACGTCCATATTACCAAGTCTATTAATAACAGCCCTGATAACAGTACAGTAATTATCATTGAATCAATTAAACCCAGCTAAATCAATAAACATTGTTAGTGGAAATCAATTCACTGTGTCTCTGTCATTTTAACATAATGTAGACTGTAATTAGTTTTGCCTCAATGCTCAGTAAAATTACTAACGACAGATTGTTGTTCCAGTGAACCTGACATCATTTCCAGTGAGCGTTAAATAAATGCATTAATAACCTGCGTTTGAACATGCAGTCTGTGTAGAGGAGAGATGCAACACATACAGGCTGCAAACTCAGCGATAAACATTCTCCAGAGGAGACAGTCTGGCCTAACGCTGTGAAAGCAATAAAACACTCTTCACGATTCACAGTTAAATTCAAACAGCATTGCCCCGGTACAAATATCATTCTCCTAGCTCATTTGTGACCCGGCGCCAAGATTGTTTTTTCCATCAAGCGTCTGCCAGTAACAATGGCTACTTTCACTTCTCTGTCAGCAAAGAATCATGGGAGTTTTTTTAGTTCGCTATACTAAATCTAGTAGCTACAAAAGTTCCAGACAAAATGTAGCATGTTAACTAAAACTTTTGTGCTACAATTGCCACATTTCACTTTTAACAGAACGCTAATTAAATGAAACTGATAAATTACAGAATTTTTGCCTCACATTTAGCAAAAAAAGAAAGCCATTGTTATTATAACCAAAATTATCAAATTATGGTCATGAGAAGGCCTTAATGCATGAATAATAGTGCTCACGTCGGCCTAATACTAAAAACAGAAAAACTATGAATATGTAACTTCCTCTCGTGTCCTCTGCAAGCACTTAACTGCCGTAAAGCAGAAACAAATGGTGCTAGTGAAGAGACTAAACCAGACTGCTTAAACTTTGCATGTTTTCTCACAAGTGCTCTTTAGACAGCAACTCAGAAGATATATACATACTGAATTATGACATTTACCTGATTATACCTTAGATTGATGGTCTGCATGTGATATCTGCTATAGGAAGTTATACAGTAAGTGACATCTAGTTTTACTCCACACAGAACAACCGTACAGGCCTGATGTTGTTTTAAATGAAACCATGCAGGGAGACGGCATGTGTTTCACTGACATTAAAAACAACCTTATTTTCAAGTGAGGGACTTAATCTGTCAAAACACTTTTCACCATAACAAGACAGCCATCATTTCCTCTCTTACGCGCACAAGCGTGAAATCGCTTGTCAAACCTCAGGGATTCCTAACAGGTTGAAGCAAGACATACAAATAGCATGAATCCCATGTGTAGCTAAAAAAATGCAGCCATTCAAACATATAAACTTCCTTCATGTTTTTTGAATTTGTGTAAACAAATAAAAAGTTGTTTATTTTCAAAATGAAAAAGCAAGGATTTGTGCAGGCCACCTGGATCGACCATTGATTTGTTAATAATTTGCATGCCTTAAGCATGTTAGCTTTAGCTCTTTATGGAATTTTGTAGAAACAGGTGGCATTCTGTCCCACCGTGATTGTCGTTTTCTGTGCTTCCCATTCGGGCAGTCTCAGGGGGGTGGACTTGTTTGGCAGTGCGCCCCTTGGTCATGCCCAAGGACGGTTTCACCATCCGAGCACCGCTGGAAGCGTCCATGCCTGTTTAGAGCACAAGCAAAACAGATCAGCCTGATTGAAGTATTAACAGAGTGCAAGCAAAACAAACACAAAGATGCTTGCCTTGTGTTTTAAAGTACTGGAATCGGGTCTGAATTGCATCTATCTATCTGTCTGTCTGTCTGTCTGTGTTTATAAGCATATAAAAATGCTGAAAGCATTTGATGGCACAATTTTATTTATGATAAATTATGATTGTAACACTTTACAATAAGGTTGTAACAGTTGTTAAAACAATAATTAAAATAAACCAACAATGACACCAATTGGTAACAGCATTTATTAATCTTGGATAATGTTAATATCTCTACATGTACATATAGGTTATAATAGTATATTGTAAATAACACTGAATAATAACCTAACCTGTGCAATCGTAAATTGGTAAATTCAATGTTTGTTAAAAAACATTACCATTAACATTAACCATAAATAAATGCTATTAATAAATGTTGTTAATTATTGTTTATTCTTATATCATGAATAAACTAACAATGACACTAACTGGTAACAGCTTTTATTAATCTTGGATAATGTTAATATCTCTACATGTACATATAGGTTATAATAGTATATTGTAAATAACATTGAATAATAACCTAACCTGTGCAATCGTAAATTGGTAAATTCAATGTTTGTTAAAAAACATTACCATAAACATTAACAATAACCTGTAATAAATGGCAATAATAAATGCTGTTAATTATTGTTCATTCTTATATCTTGAAAAAACCCTAATACATTAACTAATAATAAAAATAAAAAACCTTATTGTAAAATGATTATTTTGTTTTCAAATACTACTGTTAATTCATTTTAATAGCATGTTGAGCTTGAAGGGAAATACAGACCAAATTATAACCATACTCAAAAACAGAAAGAGTAATAGAGGGTAATAGTATGTAACAGAAAACAGACTGCTTTACAAACAAGTTTTTTTTACAGCCACGTAAATTTAGAAGGGAAATGGGCAGTTAATGGTAATGAATGAAGCTTGACAATGACTAATGAAAATAAACTGCACTGATTAGAGTGTGATCATACTTTCTTATTAACTTTAATAAATGTCATTTTAGTTCTTCATTAAGCTTGGCCTAATGGGTCACTAATTTGTGTCTGTTTAATTCGCCATTAATTTGTGTTCTATTATTTGCTAAACACTGACTGGACATATGGCTGTATGATTTATTAGGTGTCCAAAGAGGCTTTATGAATAAGATAGATAAATGTATGTCGGATTCATGGTGTGGACATGCATCCATGTTACTGGTGTTAACACATTTCCAGTAAGCATTCATAGGTAAGGTTTGCTTCAGGCAGTAAAGCATCAGCAAAACTTTCATAAAACAAATGCTGCTGTATACTGTATGTACACACACAAACGCATGTGAATTTCTAGGGAGGTGAAAAACTAGGTGGTTGTTGCTTTGCAAAAAAAAATCAATAATATCATATTTTATGATATTTAATGATACATTATTTAATGATAAATAATATCATTAGCTTGGTATGTAAACAATGAAAATCTAACCTGTGTGTGTGTATGTGTGTGTGTGTGTGTGGATTGCTCAAGGACACAAATGTCTATAATGATGTATATAACAATGTAATGCCAAAATGCCATGTTTTATGTGAGGGTTATGTTTAGGGGGTAGAATATACAGTATAAAAATCATTATGTGTATGGAGAGTCATCATAAACAACATATGCCATCGCGGGTGTGTGTGTGTGTATGTGTCGGTGTGTGCACGTGTGAGAGAGTGAAAGAGAGAGAGAGAGAAAATTTCATATGGCAGGCAGTATGTAGCCTGGGGTAACAGCCCTTAAATGCTGTCTAACCAAAATGACTGGTACTGCTCACGGGTTTACTTTATTATCAGAGCATTATTAAACCACAAAACCATATCACTGAATAGAGTTGCTTATCCCTGTGGCCCAGTCAGCCAAAGCCAGCACACCCACTGGTCCTGCCATCACCTAACCCACATGGAAGAAAGATAGAACTTCAAGTACTAAATATCATTAGACCAAATTATTCATGGCCCAAAGACTGAGGCTCATTTATGAGCCCGAAGTCTGTTTCAAAAAGGAAAAGAGCAATAAGGTAATAGAAAAGGCAGCTGGTGGGACTAAGTGCTGTGGTATTTGGGGAATTTATCAAGAGCACATCAAAACACTTTAGAAATTCTGGGAATGGATTGTGCACATTCATTCAGAGAAACACACATGGGTCACTACCTTTCACTATGGCCTCTTACACCGCATTATTATAACTGTTTTTTTTTTATAAAGGTTAGAATGCTTACACCAAAACCTACCATGATGGAAAGTTAGCCATTGCTCAATGAGAGCTCAAGAGTTTGTTTATATGGGGTGTGTGTGTGTGTGTGTGGGGGGGGGTTGTGGATGGGGGTTACCTGAAGCTAATTTGAATATTTTTAACCATTGTTTGAAATGTTATTATTGTTATTCATTTTTGTAATTTTATCAAACAGTATGGAGTGTTTCATAATGACAGACTAACTAACACATCACACAGTACATCAAATCTATTGCTAGTTCTTTGTTTATTCTACAGTTTGTTTATCCTTCTGAAAAATTATGCCACTTCCTGGACGATGATGTCACTGAACAACTAGCTTTAGGTTTATGTGATATTACAACAACTAACATACTGGTACATGTTTTAGTCAGCTGTGAATTGGAGCATAGCATCTGGGTAAAACATTCACCCAAACCAAAACAGTGAAGTGAATCAAAATGAATTCATAATCACCTAACTGTGATTCTGTGATAAAACCAAACAAGCTAAAAAGCTAGTTTAATTATTTATCCACTATTTGCCATATAATACATATGATAAGGAGACATGAAGATGCGTACTGCATAGAAAGAATGACCCAAAAAATGATTTCCAAGTGCTCAAATAATGTGTGTTTATGTCTGACAGTTCGTACACACACATCATACCACACTGGTCTTTTATAATGCATTTCGAAATAAGCTTTTATACATATTTTATGCATCAGACCTCAACGTTTGTGAAATAAAATTCAAGTCGTAGTCTTCATTGACACTATTGACAGATAATCGAAAGCCACTGACTTGTGGAAGGCCACACCTACCTGGAAAGCCCAATCCACCCAACACTGGTGGGTGAGCGGGGTCACCCACGTGGGGTCAGGCTATAGCCTTTTCTCTCGCGTCGCACTATTTGACTTTACATGGCAAACGCACCTGACGCGCAGGGGGTCGGTCGTGTCCGCCGCGGACAGACGGGCGTCACGGTCGGTAGCCACACTCGCGGCCCCCGCTGCCCGTGTCCGTGGAGGAAGATGATGAAGGAGGAAGAAGAGGAGGCGAGGAAGAAAAAGCTGAAGAGGAGAAAGCTGATGCGATCGCACACTTTCACCTTGTTTGCAGACTCCACTCGGTGCCCCTCTTCATTAATATGTAATCCACGAGCTCTCTCTTGAACCTCTCATTAAAATCCAACTTAAAAGCGCTCGCACAAATACACAGAAACGCCGCAATAAAAAGATGAAAATAGAAAAAAAAACGTTCATAGGCAGTGAAGCAAAATGGCGACTTTAATACGAAGGAGGAGTAAAACAATCCTCGCGCTGTTGCTAAAGGAGGCACGGGAATATGTTTAGTGCAGTAATCTTCGACATCCACGAGAGTGAAAGAAGTGATCGCGATGGAAAGCGGAGGGGAAGGCACAGCGTCGCGCAGTTTCGGCGCAGCCCCTCGATCCCTTTCCTTACCTTGGGATTATGCCGTGTTTTTTTTTTGATACGAATATTATCTACGCGGCCGTGTACAGTAACAGTATAGGTGCTGGGTCATGCGCGTATCCACTGCTGCCTTTGACAGTTGTGACTACAGTCGGCAGGCAACTTGCAAACTCTCGCGTTATTATTTATGATCATTCATTTTGATATCAGGCCAATCATTTTAGTATTTCTGCGTCATAAAGCTCCATCCTAAATGGAAGCGTTTGGTGCGGCTCGACGTCATGCCGCTGGATCATGACGAAAAGGGTTCGGCTACAATGTTGCATTATTCTCACTGCCTACACGACCATCTGAGAATGTTCCTGACATTATGACGTTGTCTGATTCTCTGGGTTTGGATAAAAAATATTGTGATTTTAAAAAACAATATTAATATTTTTGTTTCATATGGTTTTCTCACAGTGATAAAGCATTGTGAATATTGTTGCTGTCTATAAATAGTAACTTTTGCTTACCAAACAAGTTTGTCAACCCATTTTGAGATAAAATGCGGATGATAAATTTGAAATATTATTATTCAATCATTATTAAAAACATTAGCAATTACACAAGAGTTAACTGTATCCATTTTCTGGCGAACAACTGTATCATTAGCATTTGTGATGCAAATATTTATATTCTAAATATGGTTCATAATAATATTCCTTATAAAGTCAAAATGGCCCGTTTCAAACTTCAGCATTGTGTAATACAGTTTAGAGCAAAGTTTAATTAAACACTGACGTATCAATTTCCACGTGTACGTCATGGGGCTGTTTCAAAAGACTTCATAGAATCATTGACATTCTTTTCTCTTCAAACTATGACGTAATGAAACTAGCCATGTTTACTGTGTCGACCAGAAGGGGGAGGCAAATGCCTGCTTTTCAGGGGCTGTTAAAACTCCAAATGTGTCTGATACCCCGAAGAGTTCTCATTTTGTGGCTATAAATGGCAAATTTAGACAAATGTAGTCCCAGCTCACCAAACAGCAGAGCTCAAAACCTGAGATGTTTAGTATCATAGCCAGACTTTTGCATAATTATAAGTGTTATTAAAAGCATAATAACACTTTAGTTACTTAACCTATTTTTGTTTGAAATAATAAATTTCACAACTAAATTCACATATTACTTCATTTATTAAAAGGTCTTTGTTTTTGTCCTTACTCTTTGCTGTTCTACCAGTCTCATGTAAGTTTGATTCTCATAAAAACATTTACTAGAGACCAGTAAAATCCAGTATTATGGGACAGTAGCATGGCTTTATGACAGATGATAACAGGTGATGACCACTTAAAATGTCTGTGTGCTGCGCAGGTCTGTCTCTCAAGCCATCATTCACATAACATTAATAATGCAGCTGTAATATAAAATTTACATTTATGCATCTGGCAGATCCAAAGCGACTTACAGTGCATTCAAGCTATACAGTTTATCCTGTAGGCTTTCTCTGGAGGAATTTGTTTGGTATATGTCAAACACTCTTGGCACAATTCACTATAGCCATCCAGACACAGTTTAGAAGCTAATTGTAAATAAAGGGATTTTAAAAACAGTGCTTAAACCTTTAGTCATTGACTGGTGAGGACCAGCCTACAAAGCCCCCTGACACAATGGGCAGTTCATCTCATCTGGACACATTCTCTGACCTGTGGTAATATATTGGCAGTTCAGCTGCTCCATTTTTGCTCCATTTGAAAAAATGCGCAGCAAGTGAAGCTGTGTGAAAATATAACTGCCTCAGCTCAGATTAACTGTTGAAATCCAAGAAAAACTGAGGCCATGGAGAGAACTTACTTTTTGCCACTGAGCTTGGAGGAGCATTTGTTTAGTTTTGTTTGATCAGCTGTCAAAAGTAGAGCAGTTTCCTTTATGTTTCCTTTACGTTTCTCCCAAACTTTGCATAAAGACTGTGATTCATCTATTAATGTACTTTTCTTGAACCATAGTGTGCCATAATATTTGATTAAAATCATTTGGTTACATAGTAAGTGAGAGTATTATTTCTATTTAGAAATAATACATTTTAAAAACAATTATTATGAATAATAGTACTATTTAAAATAAGTAAAAATTTAATATTTTCCTCTCTTTCTTTCTCTCTCTCTCTCTCTCTCTCTCTCTCTGTCACCATTTCTTATCATATAGTGCAGCTGAAATTAATGGTTATGGTTGAACACAAATCAACGAACCATAAATCTTCTTCCAGTGGTGCTGATTTATGGAATAGGTGTGTGTTGCTGATAAAGCAAAACTGTAATAGATGTTGAACACCATTATATTCCTTAACACTTACAGTTTACCATTAGATGTGCACTTCTCAGTCATCATGGTCCGGTGGCTCCAGAAGAGAAGTACAGGCTAAGAAGAGAGATAAATGGTAACCAAGAAAGACATGGGTGATTCATGATTGACTAGAGTTTGTTGGTGTGTGTGTGTACCTGATAAGGAGACGATCAATCACACAGATCCATAACATGTTTTTGTAGAGCACAACACAAGCAGTTGTACAGTCATATATCACAATAACAGAGCAGTTCAGGGATTCCACATAAAATCTTCTGTCACTGTCCACTGACACAGATACAGTACATATGCATCCATGCTGTGCTTGACTAGTTCTGTATTTGCACTGTCACAGACACTGTTGTAAACAATGAAAAGGTTTAAAGATACCAGAAAGGTGTCTGGTTGCTAAAATAGCTAGGAACATAGATCACACGTGTTCTTTAGAATGCTAAATGAACAGTGTCTTCTGATAAACTTTATCAATATTCCTTATAAACAATACAAAAAATGTAATGTTTAGTAAACACAATAACACTATCATAATCAAAATAGGTTTGCCCTGTTTCTTTACTTGACATGCCCCTAACTCAAAAAATCTGGGACAAAAAAATCCAGTTTCCTCCTATTATTAGACCTCAACAGCCACAATTACATGCACACTTTTTGTCATTCCCATTGAAATCATTCTGATTAAAATATTCCGAATAACCCTTAATTTATTCTTTTCATTGGTATAGTGACAATAATCTTAACACATGCCAGTAACTACAATTGTGGCCTAATGGTTAGAGAGTTGAGCTTATAAACTAAAGTTTGCTGGTTCAATTCCCAATGCCAGCAGGAAATAACTGAAGTGCCCTTGAGCAAGTTCTGGGATATTTACATGAAACATTTTTATTCGGATCACAACTGATTATGGTCAGAATACAATGGTCCGTGTAAACATACTTTGCCATTTTTCATTAGACCGTAATGAAAATAAGGCTGTTATAGAAAGACAACCTGTTCAATGGGTCATTCAGTCATAATGTCTTAAATCAATGCTTTTTTAACATCCTGTCCACTAAAATGATTTATCCCACAATCCCATTTTCTTATCCTTATACGATTTGATCAAAAATAATTCAAATGATAAGAAATAAGCATTGAAGAGAGAGAAATTTCCCTGAAGTCATTAAAAATTTTTTGTTCTTATATCTGAAGGTGTATTTGCTTTGCAATCGGTTTCCTTAAAGGGTACCTTCATATAAAGGTCATTGACTAGGCAGTAAAGCAGCTGCGTTTAATTTCAAACACAGCGATTGTGATGGTATTGATGCCTGCTGATCTTGTAAATACGGTCATTGGAACATGACTTAAGGGCAGAATTACACAGACTTAGCTGTATTACTGCAGTTTCAAAGCAGGCAAGGTAGAACAGAATGTTTTCAGGTGCCAGACTAGCTGGCAGTTCAAGGAGAAAGACAAAGTACTCTCTGGGTAGCGTCCTAGAACCCTAACTGCCCTCTGTACTGTCATCATATGATTGGTTAAGCCATGTGGCAGCCAATGAGACGAGACCTCTCAGCTTCAGCACTGTCACATAATGTCACAGGCTGCTTATAATGTGCGTCTGTGTTCTAAACACTCTGATAATTATGCAGCTGCAACACTCCACGTTGCACAGTAATTGCCTCTCAAGGTGGCGGCAGGGATCGACCGCTCTTTAATTATCTGTTTGTGTGACAGCTGCTTCCATGAGTGACACTGAGAGACTCTGAGGTACGCAGGCCTGCCATGCACTAGACACAATAATATTTGGCATGTAACCGTGTAGAACTTTGGGCTGACACCAGTCCCTGAACTTTCCTTACAGGGGTTCGAGGGAACAAATAAGCAAGTGGCAGATGATAATGAGTTAAATAGACTGTTTGCGTTAATAGTGTTCATGTTGATTTGTGCCAATAAGGTTGAGGTGTGTTTATATTAGAGATTTAAAGAATGGGAAAGCTGTCAACTATAAGAAATTAATGAATGTTCCAGGTTCAAAACCACTTATGCCTGTACAAAGTTTCTGTTTGTTCTAACAAACTGATGGACGAGTCAAAACTATTTTTGTGGTAATAAACAGCATGCCACAAATGCTGTAAAGTTAGTTGTATCAGCTGTGTTATATCGAGAATATGCTGTTAAACCCTTACTACAAATTGTCATTAGTTGTAGATTTAGTCAGTAGAATGAGATGAGCATGACATGAAGCTAACAAGGAATGTGCCTGAAAACCTATGAGCCTTTTTCCATGTTTTAGTCTGCACTGTCAGTGTGGAGAGATTCTGCTCAGCAGGGACTAAACACAACACCTGTGTATGAGGGTGCATTTGAGAGACCTGTGTATGAGAGAGAGAGTTCTGCATGGATACAATTTCTGTGGGTGGAAGCAAACAATAACTTTATTTGGTGTATCACATGTACAGTATAATGTCTATAGGCAAATAGATTTAAGGACAAGTAATTTATAACAATTGTAGATAAAAAGTGCACTATTTTGAAGAATTCTCATTTTTTTACTGGAAATAAATTTGAAATAAATTAAGTTATTTTTTGTAACTTGTAAATTTTTGGTACTTCCATTGTTTCCAATCACAACAGAGAACAAGAATAAAGATGAAAGATCTTTATTCTTAAAAGTTTATTCCAAAATACACACATACAGCTGTCTCAGCCACACATATTTATGTTGCTACTGTAAGAAGTAATTACACAATAAATAACCCAACACCCCCCACATACACACACCTTCTCTTTGCATAACAAGAACCAAATTAAACCCTTTGCCTGTCTAGAAAGAAAAAATATGATGTGTTATGATGTACCTTTTTCAGCAATTTTTCATATTGTCACATGAATTTCAGAAATTGCCACTGGTCCCATAACTGTCAGTCCCATATAAAACACCTTCAACCCTGTGCTGGATGTACCGAACTGGTTTTTGTTATGGTGCAGTTTTCTGTCCATTGCAAAAGACAATCCATGTCACACACCCCCAGACTCCAACTGCTTTGTGAAAATAACATTTTGTTTTACAGATCCTTGATCTCTAAACACTGACATTATCTATATTTTCTCTGTTATATTAACATGCTAGTGACGTCATCACAGTGTGGTTGTGTGTTGTTCTGGAATTTAGGACTAATAAAGATGACATCACAAGAAAGGGAGGAACTTCATTATTCTATAAGGGTGATCTGAATTTATTTTGTGGATGTCCTTTGTCATACAAGAGGAAAAAGACTTTGTTTCATCATGTGAGGCCTGTACTCTAAGGGCAAAAATATACACTACGCAAAGCTAACGCAATGCAAGTGTGCAGTTCTGCACATAACACACTCTTGCATTACTGTGTTGGTGATATGGGAGATAAAGTACCCCACATTTTTGTGCAATTAAGTTTGATTTGTTATTATTCAAGTGGCTTTCCACTGTTTAAATATTTCAACAGTTTAAGTAACTATAACTATAAACTACACCATTAAAACTTCAACAGTTAACCTAAAAGAGAAAATTGAATTAGACAGTTTACAGTAATGGACACTACAGCACCCTTTGTGGCAATGCAGAGAATGTGTACTTGCATTATGAACTGTGTTCTGGCTACCTGCTGTTCACAGACTGGTGTAAAGTATGTTTCAGGCCTAAAGGTGCTCTGAAGTTTGGGACTGTATGTTAGCTGCTTTGAACATGTCTTTTCTCGAACCGTCTAGCCATGCAGACCTCTGCCAACACTTTACATTATTGCTTCATAAACAGAGACGACTAGGGATTCTGCGAATGGTGACAATCTACACACAAAGCTCCAATGGACCATAATTTGCAGTATTTTGCATATTTATGGTTTTATGGCCATATTCTTTGTATATCCGAAGAAAAATCTTAACAGTTTTCATAATAGGAAAATATTTTCAAAATTACACTGAAATATGAAAAATATGACTTTCATGAAAGGAACCATGAAGCAAAACATACATCTCCTGAGAAGAAAAGAAAATAGTGTGGATGGTTGTTTATTAGGTGTGACAGAATTAACATTAAATGTTCAGGAAGTCCATTTTTAAACAACTTCTTAACTAAAACAACCAGTAAGGGGTGTTCACAATTGACAGTGATTACACTGCTTCTAGCAGGTGTGACTACTTAACTGAATTGCAGTTAATTCTACAATTAAATCTGAAAGAGCCTTATTGGCCAAACTAATGCTTCAGTGTAGAAGTCAATGATGGTTAACTGTTGTTTATTTAAACCTTCAGACAAAATGTACCTGTATTCTCTGTCTAATTCTCTTTATCTATTATCTGCAAATACAATTTTACAATCTATCATGAGAGGTAGCAAAACAACTTGTCTATGTTCTTAGACATACAGAGACAGTGAGTATTTTCAGCGTTTCCATCCGTGCTCAGCTGGGTAAAAGAACAGAGCTGTCAGACTTTTTTTAAACCTCAGATCTTTTTAACTTCAGGTTTAGATTCAAGATCCAAGGTCAGCTAAAAAGAGTCAACATCTACTCCATTAAGAGGCTTTGGCCAACAGGAAGTCCCTGACCCAGTTTAGATTGAGTTCACACATTCTCACTGTTGTCTGACAGATCTCTGGTTGGTGCTGTAGGTTTTGTAGAGATGAGGTGAAACTTGAACCTTATCACTATAATACAGCATCAGAGTCTGGTATTGTCTCCATTTCCCGGAGTCTTTTGAAACTCCTCCAGTTATGCATAAAATGACAGTTTTGTCTGTGAAATTGGTATAGTTAACAGTCTTCTCCACATCTCCAGGCAGTCAAACTCTCTCTCTCTGTATGTTTCAGTTTGGAACAAGGCCTCCTGTACCCATCGGGATGAGGAGAGAGCTGCCAAATGGATAGATGAGCTAAGAAAGGTTGCCGAAGGAAGCTGGAGAGAAAGAAAAGAGACAGGAGAATTAAAGAGAGCATAAATTATTCATGTGAATGCAGGAAATACATGTACAGAGGAAACAGGCATCAAGAAACCGGTCTTGTTAGACTGTCACTCTCTGACCCTAGCATTACCTTGTCATCTGTTCAAGATACCCCTTTTCCACCCTCTAATTCTCATCTTATGTGACAGAATGAAGATGCTTTGAACACTCATTACCAGATTAAAACTAATACTTTTCGAGCTGTGTTTCAAAACTCAGTGCCTACATAGACATAAAAAGGCGTTTTATACAATGGATGTTTTGGTCATAGATGCTGATTTAAATGTCAGGGACAATATCTTCTAATGAAAGGGTAGCATTTAATTATTTGACCTTACTTGCAGTACATTATGCTGCCGTCATATTACATTTATTACATATTACATTTTTCTTTTATGGAGAAAGCAATCCCAAAATGCATTGTAACGAGTTCAGGAATGCTGGAATGCAAGGAATGCTGATGTTCTATTTAATTTAAAACTGTTTCATAATAAACGTATTGTTCATGTATGTGTGTTCTGTGTTTGTATGCTATTTAGAATATCAACGCACAGTCCGTGAGTTATGACACGCACAGAGTTGCTGCCTATGTAGAGCATTTCAAAACAGTCAGTCACACTACGAAGTTCCATTTCAGTTACGATGCTTCTTTAGAAGACACCTGCTCATGTAGACAGCAGACAGCAAGGCAGCTAATTAGGGTTTAGAACTGAGGTAATGTCTGGTTTAGATTGTGACTCATGTATTTCTCAGAACGCTTCAGAAACAAGGAAAACGTAAAATTCAAATGTGCAGCAAGCCACCGTTTGTACTTGAAGTGCTTTGCAGACAGATTGCCCAGATGTTGTTTCAGAATCTGAGTGGAGTTGTCTTGAGATAGCAATTAACATAACTCGTAAACAGATCATGGTGGGCTGAATTTCTTATCTGCTGTCAGGAGAGAGTGTTTAAGCAGGAACGATCTTTTTATGAAGGACACAAACGAAAAAAGAACAAATCTGAATACATTATATATACTATCAGCCAGCCTTCTACTGGAAACATATTTTTTGTTATACAATCAGTTTGTGGGGATCCTAAAAATGCTGATTGCAAGTTAGGGATGTGTTTCTTTCAGACTGAGCAATCAAAGATAGTCTTGTTCAATCAGAGGAGAAAAGGACATTTGAAAATGAAAGCCAAAAAAGATAAGAATATGACAGAATGAACAATGCAAGTAAATGAACAATGGACAATCAGAGACCAACCCTTTGAGACTGAACAGGTGGCACTGTTTGTGCTGCTGTTACATTAAATGACAGTTGTGAAAAAGTCAAAATGGCTGATGAAGGTGTTATCTGCAGTACAGCCGCTGGAGAAGATTGCTAATTGCTAAAGACACCTGATTGCTAATGATGGTAAATAAGTCCATCGTTGAACAGCATTTAGGGTAAAAAGAAAAAGAGGGTAAAAAGAAAGAGAATTTTAACAGCCTATTTTGGCAGCAAATCAATGTGAAGCTTGAGAAATTAGAACATGTACAGTCATGTGAAACAATTAGGACACCCTGTGAAACCATGTGTATTTTGTAACATTTTTTAATATATGGTTATTTAGTCTCAATTTTAACAATACATAGAGATTAAAGTAATATAACTAAACAATTAAAACTGAAGAAAATTCTTTTCAAGATCTTCTGTAAATGTAATTTTACAAAATGCCTATTTTAACTGAAGAGAAAGAAAGGACACCCTAGCCCCTAACAGATGTGTTACCTCCTTTGGCTAAAATAACTGAAGTGAGATGCTTCTTTTAGCCATCTACCAGTCTCTGACATCGGTCTGAGGAAATTTTACCCCACTCCTCAATACAGAATTTTTTCAGCTGTGAGATGTTTGAGGGGTTTCTTGCACGTACAGCCCTTTTAAGCCACCACACAGCATCTCAATGAGATTCAGATCTAGACTTTGACTCGGCCTTTCCAAAACTCTCCATTTCTGCCTTTTTAGCCAGTCTTTGGTTGATTTACTAGTATGTTTTGGGTCATTGTCATGTTGCATGGTCCAGTTCCGCTTCAGCTTTAATTTTCTAACAGATGGTCTCACATGTTCTTCAAGCACCTTCTGATACACAGTAGAATTCGTGGTGGATTCTATGTTGGTGAGCTGACCAGGTCCTGCTGCAGCAAAGCAGCCCCAAACCATGACACGTCCACCTCCATGCTTCACAGTTGGTATGAGGTTCTTTATCTGGAATGCTGTCTTTGGTTTACGCCAAACATGTCCTCTGCTCTGGTGTCCAAATACTCATCCGTCTAAAGAACATTATTCCAGAAGTTCTGGTCTTTGTCAATATTCTCTCTGGCAAATGTCAGTCTGGCCTTGATGTTTCTCTCAGAGAGCAAAGGTTTCCTCCTTGCACACCTCCAATGCAAGTTAAACTTGTGCAGTCTCTTTCTGATTGTAGAGGCATGCACTTTTACATCAACAGTAGCCAGAGCCTGCTGTAGGTCCCGAGATGACATTTTAGGGTTTTTGGAGACCTCTTTTAGCATCTTGCGGTCTGCTCTTGGGGTGAACTTGCTGGGGTGACCAGACCTGGGCATGTTGGCAGTTGTTTTAAAAGCCCTCCACTTGTAGATGATTTTCCGGACAGTGGAATGGCTGATTACAAAATCTTTTGAGATCTTTTTAAATCCCTTACCAGACACATAGGATGCTACAATGTTTTTCTGAGGGCCTCTGACAGCTCTTTTACTCTCACCATGGTGCTCACTCTGACTTCAACAGTCAGGAGCACACCAAATGTCTGAGGTTTAGATAGGGCAAGTCTAATTCAAAATGCTGAGTAACGATCTACTAATTATGTGCACCTAGTGTGATACACCTGTGTGTGATTTGAGCCATTTTAAGATGGAATACATGTGAGGGTGTCCTAACTTTTGCCTCAGTTAGAATTTGCATTTTGTGGAATTACATTTTACAGAAAATCCCCTGTTCAGTTTTAATTGCTTAGATATATTACTTTAATCTCTCTGTATTGTTAAAATTGAGATTAAATATCCATATATCCAAAATGTTGCAAAAATATTACAAAAATACACAGGCTTTCATAGGGTGTCCTAATTTTTTCACATGACTGTATGTGATTGGGTTTTTTTTAATTATATGGGGTTGTATATATATGTGGTTGTATATGTGGATCCAATATGGGGATTTGTGTTACAGTAGATGCATATTATGCAGAGACATATTAATATGTATACAGTTTTATACAGAGTTGTATATACAGCACTTATTATGCACATCAGTACATAACTCTTCAGCTTTATGCAAAGC
Source organism: Chromobotia macracanthus (assembly GCA_036877525.1). NCBI lineage: Eukaryota > Metazoa > Chordata > Actinopteri > Cypriniformes > Botiidae > Chromobotia > Chromobotia macracanthus. The sequence continues at coordinate 12,011,330 of JAZGTH010000006.1, forward strand.
ATGCATTTTGTAATTGTTTTTTTGTATTTTTAGTTATAAGTACTTAATTTTATTTTCTTTATGCAAGAACTCAGCGTTCCTGGAAACCACAACAAATTCCTTATGTGTGTGTGTGTGCTGGTATGTCGTGGGGGGACAGCAAATGTCCTGTATAAAACCACTACATCTATGGAATGTCCCTATAAAACGTGCGTACGAAGACTTCGCAAATAAAGCTCATTCTGATTCTGAACAATGGCAGAATTTTTATTGAGTTAGCCTTTAAAGAAAAATAAAGAAAAAAAAATGTGAATTGAGAGGCTTGTTGTAGCAGATGTTTGGAAAGGCCACAGGATGCTCTACTGAAGAAAAAAGGTATATGGAGATGACAAGCTAGTTATTCCAGTGGCTGACTCAGGGAGTTTGTGGGATCGTCTCCACTGAATAAGGCTTGGGTTTCACAGTGTTAGCTACATCAACAACTTGACTGGTTTGTCAAGGGCTTGATATCACACTGAGAATTGTCATCTGTTTTGTTTAGCTATCAATAATTTCACGTTTTAAGTTCTGCTTGATGTGTCTCCAAAGTATGAATTCTATCACTTCCACCAGGGAAGCAAAAACTGAATCATTCAAGGCTTTTTGAGTTTTACAACATTACTAAATGATACATGAGGAATGTGTATTACAAATCGGCTTAAAAATTAATGAAAAAACACAATCATGTTTTTGTCATTTGTATGATTCCTTTTTAGGAAAAGTGTACACAAGACTAGTGATCTAACATACACAAGCAGCCCAGAACAGTCAGAAGACCCTCAAACAAGATGGGACTTACAGACTAAATTTCAGCATTAAAAAAACAGACACTTTCATTCAAGTGCAACTAACTCATTGTAAACTAGAATACTTAAGTTGTTTGCTAGGATAAAGCAACAGATCAAAGACTTTTCTGCGCTACTTTGTGTTGATGTTTAAGGGCTATTACAGTTGGGCGATTGAGTGGTAATTTGCAGAAGAGGTAATAAGGTTCAGTGCTCAATAGAAATAACAATTATGGTGTTGGGAGAATCTGCTTTGCTCATGTTTAAATTGCTTTTCTGTGTGAATTCAGCAAAGTAAGAGAGGAGTGTTCAGGGAGGGATGAAGAGGGCAGAATTACTTTGCCTTACTGGTGACCGAAAGAACAGAGCAATTTAGAAGAGTACAGAGGCAACATTTCATTAGATGAATATGAGATAACTATCTCTATCTGTATCTATCTGTATCTACCTATCTATACATATATACATATATATATATATATATATATATGTGAGAGGTAAAGGTAAAGCCTGTTTGCTATTTCAAAACAAAAGACTGTTTTGAATAAATAAAAAACTGCATTCATCTTCAAACTAAAACACGAGATCCCTCTTAAATATTCATTCTTTAAACACAAATGTTCAAGTGCATTTTAAAAGTTTGGAGCTAGGCATAAATTATAAGAATATTCTACCATAAGGTGCACACTGGCAGTTCTCTTTAAAACCATCTGGGCTGTTCAGGTTCTGACTCTTTAACAAACTAAATAAAGAAAATATGACATTCAGTGTCAGACTCTCATCACATCAAGAGTGAGCCTTATATAAACAACTTTTACAGATTCAGGTTGTGTGTAGACTCAAAAAGAAAATATATGACACTAAAGTACTTTGAAATCAAACAGAGAGCGCCTATGCGAAACTATAAGGGGAGGGATTCTGGACCAATAGGATATCATTATGGACATTGCTATAAAATAAACATATAGCAATGTTTATATCAGTGTGAAATATGCAGCAATGTTTCAAAAATAGCAAGAGACTGAATGTTGATGCAGGCTGCTGCATTGCATGCTGGGTGTTGGAATGCAGTTAAAATCTTACAATAAATCTTGAAATACAGCCCGAGTCATAATGAGTGCCCTTATGATTCTGCATGAACATTCTTCAGTATTTTTCTATTTGTATTCCATAAGAAAAAGAAAGTCATTCAAGTTGTGAATAACATGTTATTTTTCATTTTTGGGTGAACTACTTCTTTAAGGCAAACAAAAGCACATAACCCTTCATCAACTGGTCCCTCACTTAACACGCCAAGATAATCTAAACCTCAGATCAAAACCATACCGAAGTCAAGAGTGCTCAGTTTTGCCTGATCAATATTTCACTTTTTCATTTCAACTGCTAAAATCAAATATGACAGTCTGCTATAGGCGGCCTCCCTTTGGAAATCCAATGAATACCCTTCTGGCTAAGACACTCAGCCTGGCACATCTAAGAATAAACTCCAACAAGTTGTGTCCAACAACCCTAACTGAAAAAGAATCCCCTTGAGCCAGATTTAACTTATTTTGACAGGTAATGGCAACAATCAGAAACAAACAAACCAGCACTGACGGCACTTTTACTTGACATCTTTTCTCCTTAAACAACCTTCACCTGTCTGTCCTCACCTTCTCTGAACCTCAGGTGCACATTTTTCAACTGGGTGGCTCAATTAGTTTCCCTAACCCGGATGTGATGAACTGTTAAATTGAATTTGCTCCCTAAGCTGTTGGTAGAATTCTCTGACACAGCGTTTAAAAGGTCCCTAATTCCCTTTCCTTGTTAATGTGTGGCTACACTGGGGTTTAACACTGAGGTGGGAGTTCTGAGGGGTGCGTCTCCTCCATAGAGACTGATACTCTGATGTCTTCAGCTCTGGGTGCCTATGAAACTTTGATAACTGGTGTTCAAGCTTCAAATAATAAGAAACTTGCGGTCTCTGTATCCAAAAAGACTTGATCTAAAACAGCTGGACAGCTGAATAAAATATAGATATTTTAGAATACATTTTAGTTATTAGTGGTGTTATACTGAGCTCCTGTAGCTTAATCAAAGTCAGAGGTTCAATTCCCACGGAACACATACAGATAAAATATATACTTAGTTTTTCTAGGTTGTTTCAAATCAACAATGCATTCTATGGCACAGCAACCACCTAAAATACTTCAGCAAGTGCATAACACCCTAGTTAACACAAATTTGGGTGCGCAAATGTGACAAAACAGTGCACAATTTAAATATAATAAATGAAACAAAATAATGATGACATAGAGACTACTTTGTATGTCTGAGTTTGTTTAATAAGGGTTAGAATGAACAGGTGTACAGTTGACCTTTCACCTCTGCTGAGCAGCTGTAGGTTGCGCACTTCCTCTCGGACCTGCAGCTGTAGGACCTGCTGCAGCACTTCCTGTCTCAGTGTCTCCTGCACGATACCCATCCTTTCCAGCTTCTCTCCATTCAATCGCAACAGGGCACGACCTAAGAAAGAGAGAGAGAGAGAATTAGGTTAAATGACTAGAATGCCAGGGTTTTAAAATGGCGAGAGGGAACAGAAGAGTGATCTGGAGGAAATTTGATCAATAGTATGGAATTACTTTAAAGCTTGTTTAAGTCTTCCCAGAGGCAATCAAATTACTGACATTTGCCAACAAACAGTTTGACAGCAGAATAGGCCTAGAAAGAATTTTTTATTAGATTTCTGAACATAGTATCCACACATATTTAATTAGACTGTACCCTGTGCTGTGACATTTTAGCTTTGCTTATAGGCGATTCCAGAAAGTATTGTACAAAACACCTTCTACAAATCGTAATAAAAAAGGTCCAAATCCAATATATATAATTCAATACACGAATCAGTGAAAAATAGTAGAATCAAAATATACGCTGTTTTACGCTGTTGAGTTGCTATCCAAAATTTCTAATTCTAAATTCTATATATATAAATTTATATATTGCACAAAAATGAATTCTGTTATTCTGCCCCTTACATGTTTATTTATAAATAAAATGTTTTGGCTTAGTTATTATTCTTTCAGCTATCATAAGAGTGTAGCCTTGTCACATTTTTACCATGTTACAATCCATCCTAGATTTTCCCCAATATGTGCACAGAGAATGTGAAAATCTGGGTCTACATGTAAGGTTTCATTTTATTTAGGATGCTTTGGTACACCCCCTATTCAAAAAAGTTGGGACGCTGTGTAAAATGTAAATAAAAACAGAATGCAATGACTTGCAAATCTCATATACCCATATTTTATTCACACTAGAACATAGACAACATATCAAATGTTGAAAGCGAGACATTTTACTATTTCATGGATTAGCTCATTTTGGTTTTGATGGCAGCAACACCTCTCAAAAAAGTTAATGATAAGAAACGCTGGAGGAGCATTTTGCAACTAATTTGACTATCTGGCAACAGGTCAGTAACATGACATGACATATAGGTATAAAAAAAGCATCTTAGAGAGGCTAATTCTCTCAGAAGTAAAGATGGGCAGAGGTTCACCAATCTGCAAAAAACTGAGTCTACAAATTGTGGAACAACTTCAGAATAATGTTCCTCAACAGACAATTGCGAAGCCTTTGAATATCCCATCATATACAGTTCATAATATCATCAAAAGATTCAGAGAATCTGGATAAATCTCTGTGCACAACGGACAAGGCCGAAAGTCAATATTAGTTGCCCGTGATCTTTGGGCCCTCAGGCGGCACTGCATTCTGTTTTGGAAATCACTGCATGGGCTCAAGAACACTTCCACAAATCATTGTCTGTGAACACAGTTCGCCATGCCATCCACAAATGCAGGTTAAAGCTCTATGATGCTAAAAAGAAGCTATATATGAACACGATCCAGAAATGCCGCCATCTTCTCTGGGCCAAAGCTAATTTAAAATGGACTGAGGCCAAGTCCAGCGCACAGTTCAAAAGCCTGCATCTCTGATGGTATGGGGTTGCATTGGTACCTATGGCATGGGCAGCTAACACATCTGGAAAGGCACCATCAACGTTGAGAGGTATATACGAGTTTTAGAACAACATAAGATCCCATCCAGATGATGTCTTTTTCAGGGAAGGCCTTGCATATTTCAGCAAGATAATGCTAAACTGCATACTGCATCCATTACAACAGCATGGCTTTGTAGTAGAAGAGTCCGGGTGCTGAACTTTCCTGCCTGCAGTCCAGATCTTTTACCAACTGAAAACATTTGGCGCATCATAAAATGAAAAATCCAGGAAAGAAGACCCAGGACTGTTGAGCAGCTAGAATCCTACATCAGACAAGGATGGGACATTTCCTTCCCAAAACTATAGCAACTGGTAGTGGGTAGCTGAGGAACTGGTAGTTCTCCTCAACACAGGTGCAACACAGTGGTAAACATGTCCCTGTCCCAATTTTTTTGAGAGGTGTTGCTGCCATCAAATTCAAAATGAGCCAATATTTTGCATGAAATGTCTTGTTTTCAACATTTGATATGTTGTCTATGTTCTAGTGTAAATAAAATATGGGTATATGAGATTTGCAAATCATTGCATTCTGTTTTTATTTATATTTTTTTTTACGTGTCCCAACTTTTTTTGAATTAGGGTTGTAGTTTATAAGTATATATAGTTTGTAAGTTTACAAACGCAACTGATAGTGTTAAGCTTTCACATGTACTTGTGTCCTATTACTATCAAAGTCTTGTCCTTCAAAAAGCATCACAAAACCAGAGAATTGATCTCCTCTTGCCCTTAATGTGCTCTAATTATGCACATAAATCACTGCATTCTCTCATACAACATAATCATCTATCCTCATTCTTACCTGGCAAATACACAGCTGCTCTCTCACAAGAGCACCACATGTACAGATTATGTAATGAGCATCTATTTTAGACAACATTAATGAATGTGTTGAATTTCCTCACATATTGTTTTGTGTAGTGGTTATTAATGAAGCTGTATTACGTAAGGCCCGCTGCATGACCTTGGATGAGCTTATTGATTTGTGTGGTCTGTGCCCAGAAACATCTCCACAGGACAGCTTTTTCCTTAGCTTTTTCCCCTTGGTAAATGAAACATAATAACCCCAATAAAAGCTGAATTTGACTTTTTAACCTTATGAAATATTAGAACTGGGGGCCAAGAGTTTGTGTGTGTATGTGGGTGGGGGTGTTTGGGTTGGAGAAGATATGGATATGGATGACACCATAGCAGTTGTACACACCTGTCACTGATAGGTCAGACATTCATGAGCTTTCTCTTAAGAAATGCCTCTATGTGGCATCTAATTGCTGTTTTCATAAGTGAAATTTCTTGTAGGTGCTAGCCATGAAACCATACAACTGGAGTTTGTGGCTTTTAGACCTTTAACTGTCCATTATTATTAAACTGTATATGCCCCGGCAAGATGATATCATTGATATTTTTGGTCTTCTTTGAGGAGAAAGAATGTAAAATTTAAGTGTATATATCTGGTGGAGTTAACTTTTATGAGTATATTCGCATACAGTATGTACAGTAGATGGTCTCAATGTTGACAAACATGGACCTACGGTAAAGTCACAAGTTTTGTCATACAGTGTTAAAGGACACTCATTTGTCACACACACCTACATTGTGAGAACCAGCCAGTGGTCCCTATTTGGAAAATTAATAAACATACTAAATGATGCTTTTTTTAATGTGTCAAAAAGCAAAATGGTTTCTGTGATGGTTAGGTTAAAGGGTAAGGTGACTGTTAGGGGATAGAATATACAATTTGTACAGTATAAAAAAATAATTGTCTATGGAAAGTCCCCACAAAGTAAAGAAACTAACATGTGCGTGTGTATGTGAACAACAGAACCAAACCCTCAAACTGAAATCGCAAGGAGAATTCTAAACAGAGCCAGAGTGAAAGAAAGAGTCCCTGCTGGTTCAATACTGAAACAGTCCATTCCCAGCACATTACAGTAAATCACAGCTGTTCACAAGACACCACTTTGTTAACCTCTTGTCTGTTGAATTTATATCAGTGGATCCTAATCCTCCTAACTCTTGAAGTAATTCCAGCTGAACTAGAATGAAGGTGAGGAGTTGTTGCCACAAGCCAGATTCAGATCTGGTTCAAATACACAACAAATTCATATTCTTCCATCTTAGGTCTAACAATCTCTCCTACCCATACTTACCATACATTTCTTCTCATGCTAAAAATAATCAATCACTGACGTATATCTCTTTAAGCCTGGCATATAGGCTGTTAAATCAATTGCCTGTGCATTTAACAACTAGGGGTTTATGGGGATTACTGGACAGAGATGCCCCAATGACCCACAGCTAGAGATGGCACAGCCTAAAGCTGCCCCAGGGGCATTAGGGGGGCACTCGTGGGCCAACGCTCACCCAGGTTTCACATAGAGAATTTACCTATCTTAGTGGGGATTACATTCGCTTCCCAGTAACTCACAATTGGCTACAAAGAGCAACTGGAACGTGACAGATATTACAACAGATATAATAAGTATGGAATTTGGAAAAATATGAGATGAATATGCTGTAATCATTGTGCTGTTGGAACTTCATATTAAGAAAAACGTTTTGTTTATTTTTTCCAAGATGCATGATGTATTTCTTATGTTGAAATAGTGCCTCAGGAGATGCCTGTTTTATTAAGCTCTCTATTATATTACACACACAGGCCACTAATTCAGTGGGTTTAGATTCAACCCTCCAGAAACACTTTGCACAGGAGTGTCTTTCATCTGATGCTTTTGTGTAGGAGCAGACGGCTCAGGTGAATGGAGCAGAAATGGATTCCCTGCAGACAGGTTTAATGCGCTCCCAAATAACACCCTGAAGATAGTGATAGGGGTGCTGTCAAAAACAAGATAAGGTGGAAAAATGAGGATAAAGAAAGTGGTTTAAAAATGGTCAGACTTAACAACTGCACTTTATCTTTTCAGTATGCCTTTATCTTCAATTTATTACTTGAAGAAAATGCAGGGGTAAAAAATGAAAAAAGGATTGCTGCCAAGAAACAAACTGGTTGAATAAACAAATATTTAGTTACTTTCTATATAGATAATATTTTAGATTTTTTATAAGCTGTTTTAAACTTAAAATAATAACAATAATAACAATAATAATGATAGCAACAATCATTATACAATTATTAAACAAATAATTATAAGCTTTTAAGTTTTAAAGTATAAAAGTATTTATACTTTATACTTATACTGCATGTACTGCAACATGTCAACTTTTTGGCTGAAATTTCATTACAAATTAATAACAGCTTATTTAGAAATTGATGTAAATCAGTTGTTGAGGAAAATTTGCAAATTATACCACAATGCACCTTCAAAGCTAATAACACGAGAGACCAGGGCTGGGACATTTTTTTAAAAACTGTCAATAGCCTTTAGTTTACAACAGTTTGTAAAAATGCTGCTCTCTATGACTTGTTAGTTGGCAGGTAGTATTCAAAATATCAGGTAAGGCATCAGGTAAGGCACATTCTCATTTCAGAGATCATTTTTACAAAAAAAAAGCACGTTTTGAAAACAAGATGTGCCATATTTGTGGTCCATTTTCCTGGAACAGAATGCATGCATATAACTTTTAGTATGCGGTACACTAGCATAAATGGTCCTCAGACATAAAAGATATGAACCAAAAGCCACAAAAAACTATTTTGACTTCTTGGGGTCTTTAAGATACTATTTAAAAGCTGAAGTATGTACTGGTGAATTGTCCGGATGTAGTTTAAGGCAATTCACAATTGCAGCTATAAAACTGCTGACTCAAAAGACCCATAACAGTGTGAGAACTGAAACAGCCTTTGCCTGAAGCACAGTGGCGATCATGTCTGACACGGCGAGTGAGTCAGTGTCATTTATTTCCAGTGTGTAATGCTGCTACAAGAACCCGCGTCAATGACCCAGAGAAAATCACACACACAGACACTCACTCACAGACACACACCATCTAGAAACAGGCTTGATAAATGAAGCAATAAATAAGAGCACAGATAATAGAATAAGGCCTTTAAGACCGTAGAAACATTCACAGCACATTGCAAACTGTGTGTGAGTGAGCGAGAAAGAGATGGATATGACATAACACACACTTTGACATAGAGATGCAAGAGGGGTTATGAAATCGGATGCAATCCTGAAGCCAAAAAATAGAGCACAAGCTGTCTAGCCATCAAGCCTCTCCTGAGGCCCAATACTCTTCACTGATTGGCTAGACAGATGTCACATGATTTAGATGGTTTGACACATTTGACATATGGCATTGAATGGGACTGTGATTCATAAACTTTACTATCAGTATTGCCAACGTCGTTTTACTATTACACAAACAACTAAACCTGTGAATTATCATAATGGGATTTTTATTCTGAGAGATACAGACATTTGATGACCTCAAGGTGAATGTCCCTGTTATATACATGCTATTTCTACAGAAATTCTAAATGAATGTAAACATTAATAGAATGAGAAATAGTTTTTTGATGTCTCACCTCAAACCCATAACGTGTAAAAACACATGTAAATGTATAAAACCACTTTGTAAATGCTAACTTATTTTCTGTTCAGTCTTTAATGCTGTTATATTTCTAAGAACAGACAGATGAAAGGCAGTGTAAAAATGATTATTATACAGATATTCCACTCTTGTGACCCCTGGATGGCAAGACATCATGGAAATGGTCATGATGTGATAAATGGCACAGCATTAAGGTGTATAATTGTCCATTAGGAACAAACATCAGAGCACAAAGTTCTGGGAGTCAGATCTGAGGGTATTAGAGGTCTGGGCCTGCCAAACTATTCCTCAAAGAGACCAGTAAGTGTGCATGAATCTATAATTCTATCACAACGCTTTTAGACACAGTATGCCTGTTTACAGCTAATTAATTACAAGGCCTGTTGTGAATTGACTGAATTGTCTGTAATGCATTCTTTAGCACTGCAACAGTTATGACAGTATAGTTGTTTATCTGTTATGTTGTTCATGTGCTGTGATATTATTCTTGGCACTTTAAAAGAAACATTTATTCACTTCTTTAATTGCCCATTTTTCCATAATTGGACATTGTTTTTTACCTGTGATGTCAAAGTATATACTATATCATAAAGAGGGCTGAGTTGTGCCTGTGATGTCAAAGCATATGCTGCAACATAAAGAGAGCTGGGTTGTACCTATGATGTCATAAAGCGTATACTGCATCATACAGAGAGTTGAGTTGTACCTGTGATGTTACAAAGCACATGCTGGGTCAAAGACATTTGTACCTGTGATGTCATAAAGCATATGCTGTGTCGTACAGACATTTGTACCTGTGATGGCGTGGTGAGAGAAGGCCTCCACATAGGTCAGGTAGTTGTGGGGACAGTGTTTCTTCAGCCACTTACAAACATCCTGCTGGGTCCACAGCACCACTGGTTTGCATAAGCTGGAGAGTGTCGGGCTGGTGTGGTATACAGTGAAAGCTTCCCCTGGCTGAATCTGTAAAGGAGGGATGAATCTTCATCATCCCAAAACTAAAAACACTTTGAAACAATGCAAAAATATGCATGGCACATATGTTTACCCAGCCTCTTTATTTTGACCCTGCTTGGTTTAAAAGCAACATTTACAAGTGTGAGAACAAGGATTAAAAGAATAAAATCCAACACAACATCACACACAGTTGAAATGCCCAAGTGCATGTGTAATCCATGCAGAAATATGAGTCATATCTCACCCAGTGTCGACCTACAGAAGAAAACAAGTTAATATACACACACTCAAATGTATGGCAGAATAAACCTGGCATATTAACACATAAATGCTGTTCTTTTTTCTTAGATTCACTCTTGTCTGCCTTCTGTTAATGAATGAATCAGTTTTTATTATTTCATCATCTCGCACACTCTCATCTCTTGATTTTATCAGCATGACTGACAGTGTTACATAAAGGTCAGACTATATCTGACTTGATCAATCTGCTGAAAATGCCATCAACAACAATTGGTGGGTTTGTGACTTGATGCCCAAGTAAAATCTGGATGCTGGAGCAAAACCAGCTGAGATCCATTGATCAGCTGAGGCCCATCATCCCCTAAACCTTCTATCTTCCATATTTCGTTCTATGTATAAAATGCAAGTCTGTCAACCACAAAATCCACCTTCCTTAAAACTTCAAATAATGTTTATAAAATAAAGGAAAAGAGAAATAACAAATCAACAGATGGGTTATTAAACTGGGAGAGGATAGATATAATGAGATAGCTGGAAATAATGATTTGTCTTTATAACTTCAGGGTGAAAGTGATAATTAAAACACTACTAGCAGTGCATACTTCTGTGTAAACAATGCTCTTATAATTATACACACACTTTGTTCTGACTGCCTCAGTGAGTTTAAAGATTCATCATGACGCCTTTACAGCTCTCTGAGGCTGATTGTCGTGGAGGGGGGACCGCAATAAAAGCTTTTAACTAGAGTGTTACACCTGTGTGAGAAAATAAAGCACTGCTTTTGTAAACTGTGAGAGTGAGATCTCACATCTATAAAACTTATGTTATCACAGTCCTTATTTTGTGACTATTTTACTATAGTAAACCTGAAAAACCATTGTTCTGGGGGCCTGCCTAGGTGCAACACAACTAGAAAACTTTTTCGTAAAAGAAAGGTCTTATTTCTAGGGTTGTTAAACACATAAATGGAAAAAGCTCTTTTTAATGGCTAATTTATTCATACATTAAATCTAAAAGGAAGTCTAAAGGAAGTCATTTGCAGTCTGTGTTGTGGAATTTAATTATCATGGAAACAACAATTATCAGAACTGAAACATACAGTTAATGATATTAAAGTTAATACAAGGACCACCAGAGGATTGCTGAGACATCACTGTTATTTGTATGTTTATGTAGCAAACTTAATGCATAAAAATTAGCTACAAATTTATGATAGTTAGTTGACATGCAGTTGATGAAGTTCTAGTTTGTAAAATATCTAAAGTAGACTATCGAAATGAAGTGTAGCCGAATATCTGTTGTAGCTCAATTATGTAACGTAATGTAATGTTTTTAGATTATCCATGGAACATTCTGTGTACATATTTTTACTTATTATACTTTTATTTTGACTGTTTCGAGACCTTTATATGAAGTCATACAAGAGCCCATAATGATAAAATACAATCAAAAAGTGTTTGTTTTGTAAACAAATAAACTTTTTCCATTCTGAAAGCTGAAGATGGCAGCTGTTAGCTGACAGAAAACGAGGTGTCCATTGTTAAGAGCCATAGATCCCACGTTCACAGTGTCTGACAGTCATTAATCAGCTTCTGCAGACAGAAGCCCATTTTCACTTAGGAAACAGACAGACATTTAGTTAGAAAGAGACAGACGGGAAGAGAGTGAGAGAAACACTGATTCTGCATGACACCAAGATCATTTTGTTTTATGCTCCGTTTGTTTTATGTTGTCATAAAAAGTGAGCAAGGGAAATCCATCATAAAAAAGAGATTGAAGTAGATGACTCAACATACAAAAGAATACTTGAGGGAGAGGCTGAACACCATTACTTACCAAGAGAAATGGGGGAAGTACAAATAGGGAATTGTGCCCATTGATTGTGTCATGCAGTATGTATTCACATGATATCTGCATTGTGAAAGATTCATTAAAGAAATTATGCAAATCAGGTGACAGCACAAACGCGTCTGCGCTAAATGCGATTTGCATAGTGCAGTTCCCAATCTTACAGACACATGCTTGGATGTATGCATGGTTATAATACTCTCTATATTATATCAGCATTTGATAGTGTACTTTTCTGTACATTTAAATGTGCATATTTTACAGAGGCATGTTTGGAAAAGAATAATAACTTATTTTAAATGTTACACCATGCTTAAACTGGACTTTGAGTGGTTTGAAAATAAGACAAAATAAGATGCCAAAACAGTAAAGCTGTTTAATAAATTAGTCTCATATTGTCAAATACAAAGTAAATGAAACATTTGAGGCCAGGTATTCAAATGACAAAACATAAGCAAGATAAAGGGAGAAACATAAAATCATTTTATCTGCAGCTGGTTGTGAATAATGGGGTTGGTATTTGGGTTGAGAAATAAGAATGAGGCAGACAGTAAACAGGATCTGGTGAAGAGGTGCTCTTTGCCCCTGTTGCCATCAACCATCAACCATCAACCTCTGCTATCTCTCATCCAATCATCTCTCTCTCTTTCCCAGCTATCCATCACTTTCTATCTCTACCAGACCAGCCTCTGGGCAATAAACATCCCCCTCTGAACCTGTGAGACCTGATTCTGTCCAGCCTGAAACATACAGTCATTAATAATACACAAAGGACTGAACTTGTGGGGAGAGGGGCGGCCAGATCTGGGGAGCCATTTGGAATACATCTCCTTGATGCATGATTAGAGGAACAGCTAGTTTAGTGCTTACTGTATACTGTACAGTATACATTAAATACCATGTTTTCAAAAACAGTGTGTTACGCAGTACAAATAAAATGATTCAATTTAAAAAGTAGTGTTGTACGTACTCTGTTATATAATGTGGTCATCTGGGTATTTTATGCATACAGAAAATGTGCACACTGTGAACAGTATACTAATAGTATGGTAATATGTTATTCTGACCACATTCAAAAAATTACTTACTATTCAGTCCTGTTTATAAAGATTAGTGATGGTGTGGCACTGGTCACCAAGAGATGCATAAAAGTTACACAGCTTACACAAAACCAGAGATTATGAAGTGTGGTCTGTGTACACGAGACACAGCTGAGCAATTTCTCCATTTATTAAGCTCTGCTGGATGTATCAGCGCCTGTCATTTCACTTCACATTCTCTCTAGAGCCCTTAATCATGCTCTGAATCTTTGCCATAAATTCTTCATCAGTGAGATTTATATGTATAGATTATTCATGCATCATCATCAGAGTCTCACTGGAGTTTTTCCTCAACATATCTCAGATGGCTTTCTTCCACTTCATTCTGTTTTTCCTCTGTTTTACTTAGCCCCAGCTACTTTGGTAACTTTTTCCAGCTGTCCTCCAACTCACCTTTATTCATTCATTCAAATCCTTCTTTCCACTAATTCTACACTTTTATTATTCTCCTCCTCATCTCTGTCTTTCATATCTACCTGTTTTTCTCCTTCTCACTCGTTCTGTCTGTTTGATCCTCTTCTTTTTTTTTTTATTCTCCAGCTGGAATCATCTCCTCGTGTCCCTGCTGTGTGACTCTGGTTCCCTCCACTGGAGCTGAATCTGAATCAGAGCTGATTCAGGGATTAAACTTTAAGGGCTAGATGGGTAACGTCTCTTTAAATTCCAGCCATCCCCCACAGTTACACCCTTTGTCTTGTACTGTTTTGCTCTTACAGCCTCAGATAGCAATCTGAGATCAGAATGAGTTTGCCAATTCAGTCCAAACCAGTGTAAATGGTGATGTCATAATGACCTTGTTTCTCAGTCTTCAACTCAACTGTTGCATTCTGCTTGTGTTTTGGAGTAAATCCATTTGTTTATGCCTGACGTTTACTTGCCTGTCTCAGTTTAATTCAATTCTGTTCTATACAATGCATTTCATGTCAATAAAATTTTGTTCGGTTTGGTTCAATTTCATTTAGTTCCATTAAACTAACTTCACCTTAGTTCAGTAAAATGCAATTCAGTTTAGGAAAGATCAATCCAATGTAGTTGAGTTTTGTTCCATTAAACTTAGTTCAATTTAGTGGTTCAGATCAAATCAATTCAGTTCAATTCTATTTAGTTAAATTTGATTCTTTTAATTTAGCAAATTGAAACTCTGTGATATAATTCCAGGTAAATTAGTTCATAATCTCTAGTTACAATCTACATTTTTATTCATTCCATCAATCTGTATTATCCCTTCATCACCTTTCTCTCCCCTCTCTTCACTCATGTCATCCTTCTACACAAATATAATCTTTCAGTCTGTAAAAAGATGCAATCCACCCTCCACACCCCTGCTGGCCAAATGTCTCTCCATCCCTCTGGCTCTACTCCCACAATCCTTTGCTCAGCTCCAAGACAGCTTACATGCATAAGAACTCAATGATCCCTCTCAGCCTGGCGAGAACTGAATGATATGAGACTTCAGACACTGCGCTGCATTCGTTATGGGGCTCCAAACTGTCGCCACAACATCTGTTCAGACATACACAGCCAAAAACCACCTCACATTTCACAATCTTTTTTTGTGAATTACATTTTTTTGTTGAAATCTGTTCATTCATTGTAGATTGACTGAAAATTGCATAATGATCTGAGAAAAATTGAGCTATTCTGCCTAATTAAGACAAGCTGGCAGAGTTTGCTGACTTTTTGTAATCTGTGTGCTTTTCAAAATTGTTTTGCGCCATTGACAGGGTCGGTAACCTTCACAATAATGAGGAAACTAAACAAATCTGGAGGCCAATCTCCTCTGGCTGTCAACCTCAGGTAGCCCCATCACAGCTCTGCTTTAATGAACTAAACCCACTGCATGCTAAACAATATCTGTGTGTGCGCTGCCTGCTATTGTTCCCATGGACGCAACAGTGTAATAGATTAAAGACATGATTGATGGGAAAAATTAAACTCCCTCTCTCCCTTTTTTAATCAGTATACATAAATACATGCATAAAGACTCTTGCACATTTACACATTCATATGGTTATCTGAAGCAACAAAGCATCATTAACTGCTGTTGTTGGTGATGTGGGCATGTCTAGAAACGTGACAAAGTTGAGTAAAGTTAGGAGGAGTAAAGAGATATCAAATTGGACAGTTTGTGTTTCTGTAGTGTGCTAAACCTGTGGCAGTCAAAGTAGATATTTGCATTAAGTGTTTCAATGACTTGAAAATATATATCTCACTGCTACAAAATTTGTGTGATTTGATTTGTGAGTAAGCAGAACTGAATAAACATGCAACATGTTATCATTGTCTTCAGACAGTCTGGCCCCTCATCTTGCTCTCACAATACTTTAATGGCGAGTACAGTGCTGATCAAAGTCGCACAGATTTTCTAACCAGAATGCATTGCATTTGTCAGGGGGCGGTCAGCCTGCACAGCACTGCATTAAGGAGAACACACCTATTGTGCTTTATGTAAATGAGCAACAATGTGTAAACACTGCCAACAGGAGGAAAGACAATGGAGATCACATGATCTATATCCTGTGAGATACTGTGTCAAATGTTTGCAAGAAATGTTTGCAAAGGAATTGTCCAGTGAGTTTATTCCATTCAGAATGTTAATTGACTTTTAATTATGATCTAATTTACAAAGGAAATGCCTATGCTTTGTGCAGTCAACCAAAAGCATTAAGAGGTAGTGACAACCATTATGACCAAGAGTATAGCACTCTTCACCCTCCAACAATAAAATGACTGTATGTGTGAGTACCCCATAAAAACTTTATCATCATTTATAGCATCACTTATTATCACACATTGTCTGAGTTGTCTCAAAACCAATGAATTACGCAAATCATGTAAGAGCACAAACACGCCCACAAAATCAGAACTGAACCCAAATAACAAGGACTCTGGTTTGAGTCCTGATTACTCTGTCAGGGTTTATTTTGGCTGACCTGAATGTACATAATCCCCTATAAGAAGCAAAAATATATCTTTAGTATCTTGATTATTTCTCCAAGATAGCAATAAGATTAAATTAAAAGCAAATGGAAACTTCTATTTCCATTTTGGAAACTTCTGTTTACTGCATCTCAGATATTTGACTCCAGAAAAAGATTCTCATTTCAAAAGAGATCTCAACAATGTCACAAACTGAGCTCAGATTTTCCAAGTTCACAATAAAAACTACACATTATTGAAGATTTCAATATATATACTCAAACATTTCTCATTACATGTACCCAAAACCAAATTATTTGTAACATAACATTACATTAATGTTATAGCTTTATACTCCTAATGTATCTGCAGTTGTGTCATTTTTCTCTATTCATGTCTCCTCAGCAATTTTAGGAGAAACATTTGAGACAGAGATGATACGTAAATAAAAAACACAACTGAGAACTCCATCAGATCTCCTAAGCTATGAAAGAGCAACATCTGGGCAATACAGTTTTCCTCTTGGCCTTTAATTCTTTCCACCATTTGATTATCAGTTTTGTACCACAAAATGTACACCATATTTCCATTGGCCAGAAATATCACAATGTTAATTGTCTCAGACATATGCTGCAGCATCAATTTTAGTAAATTCACCACATCACATAATATGGCTCATTGACTTAGAAGGAAGGCATGTATATCAAGAAAAGAATAAAAACAACAAAGACACTGAAGGCCCTTAAATTATGCAAGAACCTCAGAAAAATGTGCTTTAAATATTTATAAGATCCAAAATAAACTTTAAAACAACAACAAGTACATCATGTAGGTAATTAAATAAATAACTTGACATCGTCATACATCGTTTATTAGTCATGGTCACAGTTGTCCTAATTATTTCTACCCTTGACTGTCTTGCCAATGGCAAACTGACACTTTACTCACCTTGAACTAACGAAATGTTAACCCTAATCATTCCTTTACCGGTTTTCAGCCAAATGCAATAAATGAATGTTATCTTTAACACAAGTCCTATCGGCAAAACTCATTTTCATGCCAGTTCTGGCCCTGAGAGATAAGCCTTGTTGAAAGAAGGCACAATGCAACATATTCCACAGGACATTATTTTGTCACACTAACTGGACTCCATCCACAACAGCCGCCAAGTGCAATCATGTGAAATGGAAGATTAATCTCTGATGTGATCTTGTTATATTGCTATGATGGATTGAAGACCAACAAATATTTCCTATCATTGTCATAATTTAATTGGAGACTGGGCTCCTGGGACAGCCAATATGATAGAAGGGCTGGCTGCTGGGTGACAAGCGTGTATCTTCTGCAATTCCTACACCACAATCTATACACAGTATTACCAGATAATGTATTACATAGCTATAGATTACATACATATTATATGTATATACATGCATAAACAGATACTCTTGCACATAATGTTAGTATAGCACATAAATTAGCACTTCAGTGAAGAAAAATGTATTTTGACAGAGAGAGTTCAATCACAGGTGTAACACTGGGGTGGGGGGGGGGGGGTTGTTTGGGGGCGGGCAGGGTTTGTAAACCTGTTCTGTACCCATCATGACATCAGTGGTGCAGAAATTAAGAGCTTCACGTTTAGCTGAAAATGCCTGAAGGTAAAAAGGATACATTTGTAACAGAGTTAACATTTGTTAACCACTGGACAGAGACTGAATCTGAAGGCTCATACTATTTGTAATTCAAGTGGAAATAAATAACCTTTTTAATGTTTGGCCTTTCTTCTAGTCATAACCTTGAATGTTGTCAGTTAGCACTGCATGTGCGCGTGTGCCTGTTTGAATACAATCCAGTGACCTTCTCCTATTAACACACACACATACAGTGTAACTGCAATACTGAGCCCATCTGAGCAATCCTGGGACAGGGGCATAAAAATTCATTCAATTTAAAGTGCTTCTCACAACACCAGACAGCTCTATTTACACACACAAATATCCTCACTGTTTCTCAGATTTTTAACATATGAAAATAAATAAATCACACACCCCTGTCAGCCATTCCGCTAAGCCTTTGTAGTAAAATGACACGTTACAAAATGATATTTCCTAAACCGCTCCATTCAAATCAATTATTCACAACATATCAAACAGAGCATAAAAACACACTAATCAAATTTACTCATTAAAAATCACTGCGTCTTGAAGAGGTGACAATATTTTATTAAGAATGGCTTTCAAAGTTGAAAAAAAAACAATTACTTTTTGTGTACACCTCTCATTTGTGTCTGCTAATACAAAACCATGTGCATTATGAGAGACTTTGGCTCAATCTTAACTTAATTCTTCAGTAATGGCACAGATAATAAGCAGCTATTTTATTGCTGCATCGAAAGTGATTTTTCTTATGGCTGCAGGTGGAACATGAGACATGATATGACAGTGTCATAAGTGTATGAGGAAGAAAAGCGGTTAGCATGGGCTAGCGCTGACAGATATCTCAAAGGAAAAGGTAACCATTTACACAGAATATCACACTGCCAATGTTATAAACAAACAAGTAAACATCTACAAGAACTTCTAAGCTGTGAAGGGACAACATAAATATTTTAGGGTGGACATAAAAGTCCAAGGCAGTCCTAAACATATCAAAGTAAGGCTTGTTCACATATTCCAACTGCAATTTTTTACACAATAACTATTCACACTTGCTAGGTGCTTGCTTCTTATAGAGGTCTGGGGCCCCCTCAGCCCCTCCTTAATTTAAACTCAGTTTGAATGTGAGTCTGGTTTAGTACCTGTATTCCCTCTGTGCCAGGCTGCTGCAGCAGTTTTACGGCCCTTCTCGTCACTCTCTGTCCATGCCCCTCATGCCAGGTGAGGTTGCCCCCGGCCCTCCGGGGCAGCTGGTAGTTTAGTTCCTCTGCTGAGACCGTGTGCTCCAGCGCAGCTCTGCAGAAACTGAAGCTGGATGCAGCTGTGAGGACACACAAAGAGAGACAGAGATGCTGTCAAAATCAGAGAGAATTTTAATGGATTCTACAGTCTTTACATCAGAATTCAATTGGTGAGTCACTGTGCCCTTTGACTCTGCCCTTTAATTGTTTATATTTACATGAGTCTCAAGTGTAGACACACAATACTTGCTTATTTTACTAGTAAATTAGTCAAAATAAGTCAAATTCTGTAAGCATGCAAAGCTAAATTCAAGTTAAAGCCAGATAGTCAAACTATTGTGCTAAAAGGTGAGGAATAATTCTCGACTCAAATGTGTGATACTACAGTATTACAGCAGTGTTGTGTAATGGCTAAATTCAGTAAATACATGGCCCAGTCGAGAAATTTAATTTTAACACAAGCAAACATCACATCAAAGATGTTGTGTGAAAATGTATAACAAATCTTCTTCTACACAATGTACTCTGTTTTAATTGTTTCAATTTTCAAGAAAGATATTCTCCTTCTCTTTAATAGCAGTAAACTGAAGCAATCCTGGATCTAATAAATCCTGGATTACTGAACAGCCTAGAATACAGAAAATTACTAAAACCTACAGAATGAGAACCTAAAAAGCTCAATAAAACACTGAGTTGTGACAGGAGACAGGTAAGGTGTGTCAGGTTAAGAGCAGAGCAGGAAGCGTTGCATGAAATGTAAATGAGCACATCATTATGTCAGCATCTGTGGGTGATGATGAAATACCATTATCATATTCAGGTCCTTTCATGCATGCACAATACCTACTGAAATCAAATGACTTCTATGACCCAAATGACCCTTAAATTTAAACACCAGGTTTGAGTTTTACATGCTAACTGAGACTTTGTAATGCAATACTTGTGTCTACACTGTATCCTGCCTACTAGTTATAAAGTGCTAAGATAAACAACAACAGATATTACAATACATTGTACAATAAGCAATAATAATCATTTCAACAGTTGTATTTGACACTGCTGTCAAATACCTAAACCTAACCCTCATGTAACCTTTCTGCATTTTTACTTTTTTATTCATTTCCATTAATGACACTACATGTGTTTATTATATTATATTGTAGTATGCTATTCTCAGATTAGTGTTCCGTTTATGTTCTGATTAGCACTTTGTTCCAAGTGTTCCGTTTCCGTTCCTTGTGTTTTCTCTCCTGATTTACTGATTATTTCCATTATTATCCCCTAACAGTTTCCATAGTTACCCATCAGAATCACCTGTGTCTAGTCTAGTTTCCCCTGTTAATCTTTGTTAATCATTGATTTTAAGTTCTTTGATTATAAAGATCTTATAATCTTTGTATCATAGAGCACGGTGCTTGCAACACCATACTTATGGGTCTGATTCTAAGGCATTATAGTACATTGACTCATAAAATGTATATCTCAAATCTACTGCAAGTCACTTTGGATAGAAACTTTTGCCAAATGTGTAAATGTAACATCCTTGTGGTGCAATCTGGTCAAAAACTGACCCACACTCACAAATCACCATGATCCTTGTCTTTAAAAAACATTGCACTTTAAAACAAGAACTATAAGTGTGCTTGTAAAGGTCATTAGACTTTATTTCCTTTCCCTAAACCCTCTTCTACCCCCAGCCACCTCTCTCACTCTGTGTGTGTATCGCCCTCTCCCAGTTGGCTTCCTTACGTAAGCCCTTTTTCCAGCATAGCTAATGTGATTAGTGCTACAAAGAGCATTTGGCAAGTACAAAATATTTAATGAAGGGTAAAAGATGATACCAGCACATATCAGCACATAAGAGATTAGAAAATAAGAGAAGTATTCAAGAGAGAGGTAAAGCAAGACTGTAAATAATACAATAATAACCATTCACTAAATTCACAAAGGACTAAGGTAGCTCTACATAACTTTGAAAAAAGTTTTGTTTGTCTGGTTAAGCCAGTCTTTGCACAGAATCTCTCACTATCTCATAGCACGAAGAGCCAGCGTCCATTGTGTTACAAACAGTCGCCACTACCTCAGTGTTAACTGAAGTGCTGTTAAAGCGACTGTGGGAAA
The DNA here is from genome assembly GCA_036877525.1 of Chromobotia macracanthus. NCBI lineage: Eukaryota > Metazoa > Chordata > Actinopteri > Cypriniformes > Botiidae > Chromobotia > Chromobotia macracanthus. The sequence goes on from JAZGTH010000006.1 coordinate 12,032,771, forward strand.
ATCGAATCTCAGGGAGATCTGGCTATAAGATGCTGACAGCTAAAATAAAAGTGTTTTCACCTATCAAAACCGTCCCAAAGGGCAGGTCAAGTTCATAGTGTAATGATGGGGTGATGGGAAAGAGGGATTGAGAAGCATGTGAGGGAGAGGCAGCTTGTCAGGGTTCAGTGATGCATTTCCTGTTTCTGCTTTCTCACTGTTCTCTCTCTTGAGCAGAACAAAAAACAGGCTCACAAAAAACAAGTCACAGGCTTATTACTGTCAATTACATCTGTGGGTGGGTGACAGAGAGAGCTCTGCAAATGAGCTAGATAAGAACAATGTCTTTTCACTCAAAGACAGGCATGTGGTTAAAATACTACATTCTATTGTATAGTTTCTGTCAGTCATCAACACAGAGCAGCCTTACTGTCTACTGTCTAAGGCAGCATCCTAACTGAAATGGTACCTCATAGGCAGCAACACTGTGTGTCTTTGGGTATTGAATTCAATATAAACCCTAACCCTGTTTATAAATGACACATTCCTTGACCTTTATATCCAAGTTTGATTATATTTAGTCCAGTTTTTTTTTATTTAATGGTCTGGGTTTCAATTTAAAAATACTAACTATATATATTAAACTACACTACAATATACACACTATATATTTGCACATTCATACAATACAAGGATTATTGATTAAGAAATCTTTGTCTTAAATTAATCACCAGATGAAGCTCTCTCTGAACTATCATTGATTTGATTGCCGTGACACTGCAGCCATTTGTCCTTAAGCCTATAATAAGTGGTGTATATAAGTATAGTGTAGATAATGGCACATTGGGCAAGACATGGTCACTATGAAGCTGGATGATTTCTGACCCTATCTCCCACCTTCTTCTCATTGGGCTTCATTGTGTGACCTTGGCCACAACTGATCTCCTATTAGTGCTCAGGTCCTTCAGTGTGAAGACAAAGGACAGTTTCCACAACAGCGGCAAGACTGGGGGAGGCAGGGTGGGGAAGGAAGACAAGAGAGGTCAAATCAAAGATATTCCTTCCCTGAATATTTTCATTAAATATTCTGGTAGGGAGATTTACAAAGCTCTTTGAGTGCTGATGCAAGGCACTAAACCGCTTAGATACATGTAACAGAAGACAAAGAAAGAGCGAGAGAGAGAGAGAGAGAGAGAGAGAGATTGGGGCCAATGGTAATTGGAAAATGGATGTTTTCAACCCTGAAAGAGTGACTCTCCTGTCTGATGTGATTGATTGAAATGCTTAGATCTTCTCGTGCCTCCTTGGAAAAAAATAATCATGAAAGTTTCCAAACTTGGTTTGACATTTCACTGCTTTTTTTAGAAGTCATTAGTAAGCAATTATCCTGCGGTTTTGTGTGGTTTTATGAGAAGGTCATTCCAATGCAAAGCCTATGGTAGATTACCAAAGCACTTTTGTACAAAAACTTAATCCTTCCTACAGTAATTACTGTACCCTTCACCACTGAAAAACATCCCAAGAGGCTCCAGGAGCCCTTCACCTGTATAACAGCATCTAATATCTACAAAACCAAAGATCCCTTAAAGTTAGCACTTTAAATTATATTGGAATATGACTCTCCAAATACTATATATCCTTAAATGACTATATATCCTTATATATTATCCTATATATCCTTAACCATCCCAAGGATTTTCAATCCTGTTCCTGTGGATCCACAGCTTTGCACATTTTGTGCATCTCCCTCTTTTTACACATTTGAGTTCAGATCATCAGCTCATTAGGAGACAGATTCATGAGCTAAAACAAGTGTGTCAGATACCACTGGACCATCCTACAACTAAAACATTTCCAACTTTTTAATAATAGGCAAGTCATTAAAACTATAAAACGGTAGTGTTGGAGTTATCTACTGAGGAAAGACTGTTTTTTAAATATCTTATATAACTAACTTGCTTTTCACTGCTGAAAGAGTTACAATGTATCGGAACTTACTTGCCTGATTTTACTTCACTATCTGTTTCAAAACATCTATTAACAAAAACATACATATGCACAATTTATATTTGTCTACAAACCTACTTTTAAAAGGCATTTTGACTGAAACCTTTATAAGACCAGGAGAAACATAAAAGTGTTTATACTGTTGACTGGTACTATGAAAATACATGTTATAAAAATGTGTTCAACATACAAAACAAGGCAGAAAAGAAAAACAAACAAAAAGGACCAAGATGTTGATATCCATGTTTTTGGATATGGTATTAAAGTATCATGGTATTATCTCCTAATACCATCTTTGCACCACTACACAACGTTCAGTAAAAGTAAACACATAAATACTCCAAAGATTCTGTTTTTAATCTAAAAGATGTGTGTCATATCTCAGAACATGTCTCCTAGCTAGTGGGTGTCCAATCTGTGGCTGTGGAGTATTTACTAAGGGGAAGTCCCCTGGGCACAATTTTGAACCAGAAATGAAGCATGAAATTATTCCATCTTGACTCAGCTTCTAGCGAGCAGTTCAATCATGTTGGCGAAAAATACCGTAAAAATAGAAAGTTGTTCTAAAGAATATGTTGTCGGACTCCATCCATACAAAATAGCTTTGGTACTCGCTGGTGGGGTGAATAGTCCAATTTCTTATTTTTTCACTTCAAAACTCCCAAGGAAACAGTTATTGCTGCCCCACAAAGGCAAGCAGGGACATATTCAGGGTAGAGTAGAGTAGAGCTTATCTGTGTTTGTGAAATACTGTTCCAAATAGAGTTTCTACACCAAGTTAAGCTGCGGTTAAATGGTGATTCTCCAGTAAACATCCTGTTTGGTACCAGTCTTATGACTGAATGTAACCCCTGTCTAGGACAAAATGTCATCATAATATAAAAAAAAATGGAAGTTTTCATTCATCTAAAATGGAAACTAGCAAAGAAACTAGGTTCTAACTTTGGGGTCATCTAAACTTAAATGCTATAACATTTCATTAATTTAAATTTAATATTCAATCTGATATTTTTTAGAAATAATAGTTTTCATACTATCATTGGCTAAGAGGAAACACTGAAGTAATTTTAACACAACACAATGTTTTGTGCAGTGAGCCCAGAAATGATGGTAATGTCATCTTTACCATAGTCTTATGTAGCTAGACTAAGCGGCATCTGAGCTAGCTGTGAACATAATTGATAAGCACTGCAATAACAGCAGCGCAAGTGTTGGTCCATTGTAATCACAATTACTGTTCAGTACTTCGTAAATGTGACCTTATTTCAGGTTGACCAATAAAACAACAAACATTTGCCCTTGTTCCTCAATTTTTATAAAGGCAGCCAATCAAACTAACAATCAAACTTGATGATTTTTGGTAGCTCTTGTTATTTTTGCATGCAATATACATCAGATGATCTGTGAGTGGACATTGAGGAGTCTGTGGGTGTGTCGTCTCCAGCTACTACCTATAAAATCCATAGTCAAAATGTTATTCCAATATTTAACTCAAAATTTCAGAAACAAATGACACCAGAAACTTTCTAAATGTTTTCAGAAAACACAACCTCAACACTTGAGGGTTGGTCAGTACATTATGTCATTGTCCTGTGTTGCTAAAGACCACAGATGCCTTTTAAGATCTATGAAATCTTTCCGGTGCAAACACACAGCCTGGGGGCGTTCAAATCCCTCAGACAGCCGGCAATTCATCCTGGAGAGAAGAGAGATTGACAGAGGAGAGGAATGAGGAATAACAGATATCCTACTGAAGAGTCAGAGACAAGAATCTCCATCAAACACGAAAAACATCTATTCCATTTCCATTGAACAGGGAAAACAAGCAAATGAGGCTTTTACATTGACTTCCTGACCAAAAACAATGTGCACATGGAAGCAGATTATATATATATCATGGTACTAAATGATTATTAAATTTATTTACATGGAAATCCAACACACTTCAAAGAATGCCATGGTACTACCATGGTCCAATAATATATGATACAATTTGTTAGTGATTTCTATTGTAGCATGACTCTACTGGTCTAATTTCTTTTCATTGTAACTTGCGTTAGATAAAAGAATTTGCTTAAGTGAATGAGTATAATGTAAATGTGAGGCTCTATCTTCACTCACCACTCGTGGAGGTCAGCATAATGAACTCTGAGTGGCAAATCAGATCTGTGATGCCCTAATGTGATACATACTGTATGAATTATTCATGCACACTTACTGCATGTTTGACACGTCATCTGAAAGCTACATTTACATGTCATACATACAACAAACCTATTAGAGAGAGCTAATGCGCTTTCCTGAAGGTTCAGCTGAACTATACATCTGTCAACCCTATGACTTTTTAAAAAATGGCAATTTTTATAAAACAGTTCCACAAAAATAGATTTATCTACACAATGGATTATTTTAATATTTGGATTTTTATTAATTATTAAGTCAACATATTATTAACTAAACATTGTGTTTAGCTGTATCGGCCTTAGCCAAATCAATCACATCCAATCATGTTCAGTCCCTGTTCAAATTATTTTTGAGTACTCAAAACTCAGTACTCTCCAACCACATACACGTCTTTCATTTACTTAAATGCATTTTACAATAGGATTCATATATTGCAAAATGACTATTAAATTAGCTTTTGTTCAACTTCTCTAAATTATTTTTTTCGTAACCTTCCCATATTCAGTATGACAGAAGCATGAACAAAGTTTGACTTGGAGAGAATGAACACTAATAATGGTGACTTCAAATGCTACTGTACTAACCAGAACTAAACACAACTTTAAACACTATTAAGTAACAGCTATTTAAAGCATCCATAAGCCTTTCTCAGCCCAACTTCATTAAATATTCAGGAGTGAGAGCCTATAGCCACGCCTCTCAAACACAACGTACATATGCACGACCAGAACCTCATTTAATAATTTGAAAACACAATTACATTTATTTGGATCAAATCATTTATTTCAGTGATGTCATCTGACTTTACATTTGTAATAGATTACAAATTTATTTTGAAGGACAGAAATGATTGATCCAAAATTTTTGGAATACTAAAGCAATATCTGTCAAATTTCAATTTTGAGCACAAACTGCATAAATCAAGTATCTAAATAAGAAGCAAAAGTTTAATTGCCAAAGCAAAAACAAGTGAACATCTGCTGAGTTAGAATGACCTTCCAGTAAAACTTTTCCAGTGTTTTATACAGCTTTATTTATATATTCAGTACTTTCTGCATAATCAGCATATTCAAATACAAACCCTTTATATATTCACTTTTAATATCCAGCTGTCCTTTCATTTATTCATTAAACTTACATATTACATAATGCATTGACCTATGTTTTACAATTTGATTATGCTCCCAGGAGCAAAAAGAACTGAACATTATAAAACTGGGAGAACAAATTGAGCTTTTGACTAAGACCACAGAAATCTCACATTTGTCTGTAAATCAGTCTTTGATATCAACAAAAGATATGAAGACATTTTTGCATTTTTAAAACTGCATGTTTATTTTGCTTTTCTAACTATGCATGTATTTAACATAGTTTATGGTTAGTTGTGTTTTATTCTGTGTTGTCAGCATTGTTTTCAGTTATCTGCAACCTACATCAGATCCAGCAGCTGAAAAGCACTGCTCTGAAGTTTTATTAGATAAACCAACAATATAACAGACTGCTCAAATTTCTCAACATTTTCAAAAGTCTCCAGGACTCCAGGACAAACTATTTGACCTATAATGCTAAATAAAAAAGCCAACAATACATCTATTTGAAACACAATAATAAAAAATACAGATACCTTTGATGAAATTCTGTATGGCAGCCTTGCATTCAGGGCCTTTTTGAACAATCATTACTCTGTACCTTCTTATGGGCCCCACCCATCAGCTGCACCCAGCTTCCTCTCACCTCAAATCACCTGGTGGAGTCAACCAGCCCTGCCTGGGCACCAGTAGGGCCAGAAGAGACACAGAGATCCACCATCCAGAGCACAGAGCTTGTTACTGTGCATATCAAGAACACTGAACACAGGTTTTCAGTGAACGAATGTCTACCCGCATATAAACAGAAACATGAAAGCCAGTCAGACACTAACAGATCAATGGAGCAAACCTCTGGTGTCAAATGTGCCCATCTGGCCCAATTCAATATTGTATCGACTGCATTTGGTGAATGTGTATGGGTCTGTGTATGTGTGGAATCTGTGTTTTCAAAAGACTAAATAAATACCAAATAAACTGAAAATATTCTGGTACCAGAATAAACCATAAATGTGGTTTGAAAGAAAGAAAGGACAAAGAAAACTGCAGACAGACTTTGTTTAATGTAATGAAGAGCAGAGCACAGACAAACACACACATTGATAGAAACTGTGAGGCCTCCCAGTGTGTCCCCAGCTGAAGTCACAGCTGTGTATGTAAGTGTTTACTTAACTGCAATCTGCTTGCTGATCAAACGTCTAGGTGCAAACACATCGCCTCAGCTGAGATACTCACAGGAGCTCCTGCTACACAAATCACTGTCAGATTAACTCGGTGGCGGTGAACACACACACACACACTTTGCTGTGCAAAATAAAGGCTTTTTCTGTACAGTGGGAGAAACATGTTCCAAATTTTATCTTCCTCAGCGTGTAAGAATATACTCATTCTGTGTTTAATTATTGATATAACATGAGGTCAGTCTTGGGTACTGCAGCAGTATCTCCACTATGTTAAGCTTTGATTAGTTCCCACGACCCAAATTAACATAGTTAATCTCACCAAAATCCATTTCACACAAGCCCTCAAGACATCACATCCAAAGCTGTCTCATTTATTTCTCCCCCTCATTTCTCTCTCTCTACATCTCTCTCTCTCTTTATAAAAAACAATGGTCTGACTGATTTTTAGCATGTTGTTATGCAGTGGCTAGGGCGATCTGGCTGGTTGTTAGGGAGATGCCAGGGCATTCTGGGTGGTTGCTTCCCAGTCCCATACAAAATAGTTGAGCCCAAAGTCTCAAAGAATAAACGCAGCCATCTGACACTTGATTGCAAAATAATAGTATCATCAACATCTTTAAATTATTGGTACCATGTAGCTATTTAGTACCGGTATACCATGCTTTACCAACTTACTCCACCCTATAATACAGTATTACTAATATGTTAATAGTTAAATTAATAGTAAATAGTTAATAGTAAAATTGAAAGAGGTTTGTTCAAATTCCTAACCCTGAGTATGAGTGATGGTGAACTAAGCAACTACCTCAGCACTAATTCCTCACTACACAGGTATTCAGAGCTCATTCAGAGTGTCACTCACACACACAGTCTCTCAGAGGTGAGTGGAAAGGTTATGTGTTCATAAAGTAAGAACTAACTCTAGTCCTCCCAGGACCCAAATGTAATTTCACTCTCTCTCTAATTGTTGCTTTGTGTTCTGCAATCGCTCTATTCTCTTTCCTTAATAGCTTTGTTATCAGACTCTTCATGACAGCTATGCCTGTTACCTCTTTGTATTGTTGGCTGTCTGGGCAGAGAGGCTCCAGGTAGCTGTCAGCCTGACTGTTTAGAAACAGCACAGAGAACAGAATTAAAGGCTTGGCTCAATACCAGACTTACATTTGAGTACGAAACCAGCTCTGGTACCTTGTTAACTTTGTACACAAAGTAATGCCTTATTCACATCTACAGTCCTGCTTTTCAATGAGTTGAGGGCAGCCAAGAGTGCTGGCTAGCTTCCAAATTAGCTAGCTAGCTCTAACACACTAACTAACATTGGCATAGCTGTTTATTCTTCACGTCATTTTGTCTGAGCTGCCAAACTGTGTTGCGTAAGCTCGTTTGTCAGGTACTGAAAATTGCAAAATTATGGTATTATAGATTTTTTTGTAACATTATATAATGACGCAAAATTAATTTTGTATACCTGCCAAAGGCAAGTAAATGTAATAGCTCGATACATTTTTAGCAGACATTTTGATTTTTATTAAAAATCGATAAAACCTCATTGAATAAAAGCCAAAAGCCAGAGTATAGCTGTGTCTAAAGGAACTATGACTGTAGTATCCAAACCAACACTTTTAGGTTATAAGAATGTTTCCCTAATGTTTCCATTAAGTAACAAAAATGTTAAAATTTTTATTTTGAATGTTCTTGGAATGTTCAAAACGTACACACATTAACCAACACGTGTTCCTGTGCTAACAATGTCTTTGTGCATATAATGTCAAGTCATTAATAATATCCTATGATCCTCCACTCATTAAGGCATAAATGAGCTCTATATTAATGTTTCCTGGTCGATCAGACCTTTTCACCCTCTAATACAAATAGACTCCACAATTGCATCAAATAGCCTTAATGTCACCATGACCCAATTAATGTCTTTCAGAGTTTGTGTATATATTATATATGTGATGTGTGATGAATGTGACAGGGGCTTTAAGGGCAGTACAACAAAGCCCTTGCTGTCACTACAAAATCATACCCCTCAGGTGTATGCAATAGGCAATGAAAAAAATGATTTGTTTGCTTGTTCTGTGTACATGCCCTGCTTTTGTTATGAGCTTTGTTATCTCATTAAACTTAATACTTAGGAAATATACACGAGAACAGTATCAAGAAAAAGAAAGATATTTATTAATTTGAATGTATTTCTTCAGCATTTTCAAGCTGCAGTACTATGCACCCTAAGATCTCTTCTGTCTCACTCCCTCCTAACATGTGCTACACTGGCTTTGATTATTTGAGGCTATACCAGCTGAGACACAGAAGCTGTGAGACAATCTCAGAGGAGGTCTCCTCTGCTGACATCTGAAGGTTATCTCAGAGGGAGAAGCTAATGGTCTCACTTAGACTTCAGTGAAGAGAACATACAGTTAAATAACCTTCTCTGAGGAGATCAGACCTCCTGGACAGTGTTTAATTGTAGATGCAGGTATCTGAATCTGAAAAGTTTAAATTACAAGGTAGTATAGACTACAGGACATAGGACAACCATATTCCCAATCTTTCTGGAACATGTGCTTTACATGTATTTCACTCACATTTCTAATGTGTGCCACATATGTTTTGAGATGTTCTCAGCACTTCACAGCGTGATGTATGACAGACTGATTTTGACTGATGCACAGAAATTCAAAATGCTAGATCAAGTCGCAAGGTTCAATCATTAAGAGTCTGCTAACTCAAAAGGAACACTGGCTGATCTGTCTTTCGTGCGTTTAATATTTAACCATATTTATTTTTGGTCTGGTATTATGTAACTCAATGCAGTGTCAAGCCGGCCAAAGGGAAGTCCTGAGGGTGACTTTGAAGCTTTACTTTGAAAAGAGCAATGTTTGCAGCACATACACACATCAAAATCCTTCTCATTTGAGACAAGGTGCAGACTCTTTCATATTTGATTACAAAAAGTGACATGTTAAAAGGTCAGTAACACATTAGTAGAGAACTTTTGTGTCGTAGGACACAGATTAGAGACAGAGAGATAATGTTTGAAAATACAACTGATGGCTGGTGATTATGGAAGTTTAAGGAGAAAATGAAATGAGAGAGGCAGTACAGCTATTTTAAATACCAATCATACAACCCGACACCTTAAAATTGGGTTTTCTGGGAATCAAACCCATGACCTTGGCATTGGTAGAACAATGCTCTACCAGCTAAGCTACAGGAGGACACCCATTCAGCCTACAATATAATCCACAGTGTCTTACAGCACACCTTTTATAGGGAAAACCATACTGAAACAACTTTCACTTAACCAAGGACACAAAGCATCCTTTACATTCTTACAGGGTTGGAACTTCTAGATACCAAGCTACACCAGTTTCAATGGCAAGGCTAAACCACTTTACAGCAATAAAATTGATTTTTCAGAATCACATTCTGAAAAATAATATTGGTCTACTTTGTAGCTTATTTCTGGCCAAGAATGTCTCATTTAGACAGGAACAGGTCGTCTGATCGGCATTTAAAAGTGACCAACCAGTTCTTCTTGTTTTACATTTTGTTTAAAAGCAGGTACATGTAAATTCAAATACAACCCTGAGAGGAATGCAGAATATGTAGTGTACATAACATTTTCTTGTTTACTTTCAACAAACTCTCTCAAATTAAACTCTAAATGTCATGAAAGTGACCCACAGCAGGTGTCTTAAGAACTTTTTATTGTCTGGTCTGACTCTGTGTACCCTTTTATAAATTGCATAGCAGCCAGCCAGTCAGATTACATCTGCCCATTTGGGCCAACTCATGTCATTTTTCTGTGCGACATGAATCAGGAAGCCTGTGAACAGTGTGTGTGTGTGCCAGCTGAGACTAAACCTGGGGTTTTACACAGAATTGCTTAGGCCAGCACATAAAATCTACAGCCCACTATAACCTGAGGAAGCATCTATACAGCATCAGGCACTGTACAATTACGAACAGGCCTTTAGGAAGCAGTGTTTCAAAGCACTCAAACCTCTGTTCTCTCTCTCTCTGCTCTCACAGACAAATAAGGATGCTGTAATATGTATGTGCAAGTGTGTGTGTCAGAGTACAGCAATGTGCTGCATACTGTTTTGCTCAATTGGTAGCGCATTACACTTGTAATTCCAAGGTTAAGGGTTCAATTCCCAGGGAAAACACAAACTTATTAAAAGCTTAACCTGAATGCATTGTAAGTCACCTTGGACAAAAGAATCTGCCAAACACGTAAATGTTAAGCATATCACAATCAACATTTCACCGCAGCGCTTATTTGTAAGGATAGAGGTGAATCAGGGCCATCTCTTGCCCTTCCAGCCAGCAGAAGTCTCATCAGTGTTAGACCAGACCAAGTCAGAGCAAGTCATAAACAGGAAGTTGACGAGAGAGAAAGGGACAGTGATATGGCTCAGGGGTGATATTCTGAGGCACAGGATGAGAATGTGGTGGGCTGTTCATCACCCTTAGAAACAGGAATGAGAATAGAAGTAGGACTCGGACCGCAGAGCCCCTCTCTCACGCTCTCTGTTCCTAATGCATCCATTAGCTTGAGTAGAGCTGGGTGAGAGTGATAATGCAGATGTGAAAAATCACAGCATAATTGCTTTTTGCCACCAGAACATATGCAACCTCCCTGCCCAGTGCCTTAAGCATGGTGAGAGGCCATTGGCCAATCAGAAACCTCCATTACACATTAGAAGAGGCAAGCAGTTTAGATGCACAAAAATTCAGGGCTGGATTAAAAATAATGACTAAATGATATTTTGCATAGTGTACACATGCAGTGAATCATGCATATGCATTAATGGAATGTTCCAGGATCAAAAAGCATCATCCTGGATGCTTTTTAAACATTTTCTTGTTTCTTGTTTTCTGATAAGGTTGCACAATGACATTAATTTAATAAATTAAGTATAGACCTTCAGATCAAAAGGTTAAATATTTCACTCAAGTGACCCTAATCTCTTGACAGGTATTGTAAATTACTGTAAGCATGTTTGTGTATACAAAGTAAGGGAAAAACCCAGAACTATTTCTATGGCAACTGAAAGCATGACACAGCTGCTATTGATAGCGCTTATGTTGTATTAAACCCAGCTGATCCCTTTCAGGTACTTTGGAAAAGGAAGCAACTACAAACAGAAACTAACTAGAATATATGAGGTCATTCATTTCTATTTAATTTAAAATGACTATCAAATGATTTCTAATTAGCAGCACCTCCTCAGCAATTTCTATTGTCTTTCATTTTCTCCATTCCTCTCTTTTTATTTCTTCAACCAACTTTCCTCTTTTATCCTATATCTTTCCTGATCTTTCGTTTGTCTCACTTGCAGATCACTAATTATCACAAAGATATTAGACACAGGTCCATGCGCTTGCTAATACAACAAAATGAGAAATGCTGACAGACCTATAAAAAAAAAAATCATAAGTGACCACAGTTTTGGAGAAATGAGGTAATACTAGGGAGTGGGATGTGATGAAGATGAGATGTTGTGAACAGTTAAGATGTTGGGAGTATGGGAGTAAGAGCAATTATCCACAGCTCAAGAGAACCCACACGGGTTGAACTGGGCCATCAACCCTTTCAACAAAAGAAATGGACCTCTCTTTTCATTCCTTCATCCGTCTTCTCTGCCCCGTCTCTTTACATTGGTCTGTCAGTTTTCACAAGGATGCTTGTTGATTTAAGGCGAATTGATCCATCCTGGCTTGCAACGCTTGATCAACCTGTTTGAAGTGAATGCTTATTAGAAGATTCCCCTCCCCATTGCTTTTCCTCCCTCGACCCTCTCGATCCCACAATTATTCATAGAGGCTCTTAGAAGAGTAGCGCTGATCCAGGATGAGGAGGCATATAGATGAAGTGTGATATAGGATCTATACTGTCTTGTTGATAAAGCATGAAAGGCAAATCTAATTGGAGATCAGCAGTTTGGTTCCATCCATATCATTTTCTAAATAGATCAAAGAGGCTGAGGTTTCAGCACAATTTATTAGTATTCATTAGTGGTGTTTGCTAAGGTTCCTTTGTAGAGCTTGGGATTTGAACAAACCACTAACCCTATTAAACCTATTAAAGTATTAATCCTAGACAATCTAGTGGACCATAAGACAGGTGAGGAAAGGAAATAACTAAAAAAGTCATATGATTTGTGGATAGGCTTTCAAACTTGGACCAGCAAGCAATGACCTAGCTATCACCCACATCACCCTGAAAGCCACTTACCAACAGCCTACAAACTGTTTGGCATAGCAACTGCATAGCAACAAGCTAAGAAAACACTCAGAAAAGCTTAACAGCTGCATAACAACACCCTAGCAACCCACAACACCCTAACACAGGCAATCCTAGTGTACAGAATAGCTAATGGAATTTCTTATAAATTAAAAGCAATCCTAAAGGATCCCAATGGTAACAACAAAAGTAATCAGGTTCTCTAATCAGGTTCTTAAAGGATTTCTATTCAATTGTAGGACCCTTTAGGATTAATTTTAAATTATGATAATTGTATTAGCAATTCTTTTGTTATTGTTGTGCTATTAGCAAATGTTGTGGGTATAAATCACACTAACTGTTATAATCTAACCAGATCAAATTTAAAACCATAGATACAATATTCACCCATACTAATTGTGCAAATATCTAATACAAACATAAATAATATTTAAAGCATGCTAACCATGTTTTTATACAAACACAGAAATTGGCTTATAAACAATAGTCACACTAGAATCTCAGATATTTTTTCATACAAATGAAACTCAAAGCCTACACAGTTCATTACCTGCTCATTCTAACTACAGGTCTCTCTCGCTCCCTCTCTCTTTCTCGTCAGCACACATGCTGTGCAACCTATGATGACACCATAAGAGGATATCAGGACCAACAATAGGCAAACAGACTGAGAATTAATTGAAAACAAAACCCCAAAACAGACACACATATCCAGTGGTACAACAACGCAATGAACACTCATAAACACACCCACAAATGAATCAAACAGGCCACATTTCACAAAATCACACAAACACAAAATCCATTTTGGATCACAAGTCAAATCCTTTTGTGTGCTTGAAATATACAATACAAAAGAACAGAGAGATAAATAGATGGGCATACGGTTAAAGATGAATGCACAAACACCCCCCCATTTGTGCAAGGATCACATTTCAAAAGGCAACTTTTGAGCAGGACACCAAAGAGCTGCTAAGAGCCCATCCTTAACAAACATGCAAGAATAAGCCAATAAACCCATGTTTGTGTGGCTAAAGAAAACAATAGTTTCCTTTCTTCTTTTACACACTCTCTCATGTGAAAATCAGACCATACCCAAATCTACACACATAAATTTGACTTCTAAAACTTCTAAACATAAATGAGGTAAACAAGCATTAGGACAAAAACCTTTTAAGTAGGGTTTAAGTGTTTGAAACAGATCTAGGGCCAGTGTTGCTGTATCCTGATGGTTAAAAGAATGTGTCAGATTCAATACAGGTTAAGCTCTACTGATCTCTATTGTATGCTGGCAATAACAAAAAAAAGGGTTTTGTTGTGAAAACAAGCAAATAATGGGTGTACTGGAATGTACAGTTCTGACAATAGACCAGTTTTAAAATACATTGGACTAGTGTGACACAACTGTTTTTAAACCTTGTCTAAGCCAATAATTCAAGTCCTATCATAACCACGAAAAGTTGGTAAACTACTTTTATGTAATAAATATGCAAATATACCAGAAAATAACTGTTTACACAAACAAAACTCCACCCACAGGAATTATGCATAATCACAAGTTCATCCACTTAGAACAGCAGTCCACTGCTCAAAGGAGAATTTAGACAGCTCGATACAGCTCATAACAGATTTTTGTATGAAGGAATCAATATAAGCATCTTTTTGTGCTCTGTTTACAAACTGATGGATGAGTCAAAATTATATTCTGTTGCAATCGACTTTGTTGTTGCTGATAGGGCTTGCTGTAGAGCTCGAAGTTGTATCGAACCTGGAACATTTCTTTAATGTCAACCAGTGCAAGGAAAATAAAAATAATGCTTGGTCTACATTTGTTTTGTTTGTTTATTTGTTTTTAGTGAGCAGGAAAATATGACACATGAGCTTTATTTAATTAACAAGTAATATAAAACATCTGCTAAATGACAGACACAGTAGAAATGAATTAATTTAATTATTTTTGCTGTCAAACAACAGCAAGAGTGAAAGCAAACGTCTACCAGTCAGAAAAAAACAAACACATATTGCGCAAAAACACACTATACCTTTAACCACTGCATGTCTGTGTGCATGTGTGTGAGTCTGAGAGTACACGTCTGCATATGGGTCTTGCATTTTTACATCTCTGTAATGCATCTGTATGCATGGATGAATGTGAGACACATGTGTCCATGGACTTAATGCATTGGTGGACCCTTTGGTTGCAGGAAGACAGCCCACTCTCCCTGCTGCATGCTGGGATTGGCTCAGTACTGGAGGGAGTGTGAAACAGGGCGAGTGGGGGGTTTACCAACATCTGTGCCTCTCCAGAACTGATGCAGTTTCATATGAGCATTACCACAACCATGCTTTAACACAAACATGCTTTATATGCATTAAATGTGATTTGGAAACCGTTTATTTTTTGTAAAGTAAATCTAAACCTCTGTATTAATATCTGTTCCAAATGAAATCTCACAGAGCAATAACTGTAATATAGTGAGAAAATGGTTTGGCAATATCTGTACAACAACAGACAAAAAAACAAACCAGCAATTGTTTTTTATCTCAGTGCATTTCAACTGGCGAATCTATTGCCTCGTAGGTAAATATGAGCTCCCTCTAAATAAACGACTTTATGTAAATTGATTACGTTGCAGGACTGAATTATTGTGATCTCACACATCAGTTTTCCTCTATGGACAGCTTAGCAAAATGTGTTTAAACATAAATAATATGGTGCCTCAAGAATACAACACTAATTAAAACAAGCCATCCTAATTGAATATGTTTGTATAAACAATTATCTAATATTCCTTGGGGAGAAGAAATTATGCAATGTCCTTGCCAATGCACATTTGGCCAATGCACATGCATATATATAGAAGAAGCTATGGTAATACAAGATGAATCAAGTTTAAAGTAAATCTCTGTCTTGCTGTCATTTTTAGCACCATGGTGAAAGATGCAGATGGTGTATGTTACTCTGATTGCCTTGAGCCGTAGCGTGAGTACATACATTTCTTATGATTAGCTAAAACCCTTGAGACACTCTGAACGTTTGTGTGAATGGTTGCAATCATCTAGGCCATGCTGGATGTCAGGTAGACTTTATATCTAGTTGTGAACACATGAATTCTGGTTGACTGTAGCCCAGAGTGTGTCAGGGTTCATAGAGTGTGTCATTGTGTGTGCACAATGTCAACATGATGGGAAAAAATTGGATACATCTTAAAAACCCAAAATGTGTGAGTCTGCCTATGCCAGTCGGCAACAAATCAAGTTACAGTCAAAGTATTAAAAACAGCATTACAGTAGAAAGTCTTTTATACTGTAGATTTGAGGTCACTAATTGTATTTCTCATTATAGTATTGTGTGCAGTATAATATAGCATATCATATAGTACTAAATATGGTAATATGTAAAGAGACCAGGACAATGTTTGCAATAAAAAAACTTCTAAAAGAGTGATTTTTGAAAGCTAATTGCAGCATACACACAGACACTTGATTACAAAATCACAATTATTCCCCAAGTATAAAGATATAGTACATTTAACAAACATGCTGCCCCTCTATATGACATAAGTTTTCACAGTGGAACCTACTCTTTCATTGATGCTGATTTAAGAATCAATATCTTTAATTTTTGCTGATTTAAGAAAATAATTATTATTATCTGAAATATTACAACTGCAAAACAAAAGCAAAAATGTAAAACATAACATACAAACATCAAAACAACAAATATCAGGAGAAAATCTACCTTCATTATATATTTGATTTAATGCATGCTGCTGTGTTTTGTTGTGCTTGATTACTAAACAGATTACAAACACACCTAAATTGTAGTTTGTAGGGTAGAATTAAACATGTTTTCGTTTAGGAAAGTTTGGAAATAAGTGTTTGAAATCAACATATAAAACCACTGTCTTTGAAAACAAATCACTGGACATTTTATTCAAAATCTAGTTACAGACGAACTGACAACTTCTCCATGTGCCACATCGTCTACTATACCGCGTAGCTCGTGTTTGTAAACAAACGCTTCTTTCGCATTTATATACCATATAACTGTAGATAATAATAGTACGTAAAACACAACAGTGGGACCCTACCATCTACAGCCATAGTCGGTACGAACGCGTATCTCTCCGTGGTTGCTTCAGTAAGTGCCTTCCATGCTTACGGGTGTCCGGTCCGGTAGAAGAGAGACCCGGTCCTCCTGCACGACACGTCCGGACGGATGGATCAGCTGTGGGGCAGGAGTTTAAACACACCCACATATAAACCCGTGCGAGACCTGCATTCATTGAGTGGAGCTCTCTGAAAGCCTCTGGTAAGTTTAAACTCCGCCCTTTGCTTTCTCACCTTGTGCTCAACGCACATCGCGAGCGCTGGCGCTGCTTTGTATATAAGGCGGTGAAGGTAAATAATTGTGCGTTCAGTAACGCCCTAGTGAAATATAAACATAATATAAACATAATATTATGAAATATAAACACATCTACTGTACGTGAATACATGCACGAGCAAGTTTGGAGAACGTGGGCTAACGCTTGAGCGCGCACGAGAACACGAATGTTTGTTCTCATCCAAAACAGGTTTATGTGGGTCTCTGCTTTTGTTTTTCCGGGACATGTATTAAATGTACCAGGGTTCAACCTTTACAGAACCAGGAACATCCAACTAAAATCCTTTATAGTAACTTTAATTATAATCATAAACATTGTGTGTAGTAATTCTGACTGGTTATTAGTGTTCATTAAAATAGTAGGCTATGAAATGTTTTTTTGTATCCGTATTACCTGATGATCTGTTTAGCATTATATACTGTTTGCTGATGTAACCAATTGCATTTACCAGTGATTTAACTGGCTGTAATCCCTCACCTTCATAGTCATTTGCACTAAATCCATGCAACTAGTTCATGTTAAGTCCCGTCACTGTTTATCAGACACTGACAGTTTGACTCTAGAGTTACAGTGATTAACTCACAACCAAAAGTATGTTTTCTTTACTTAAATGTCTCAAAATACACATTTTTTTGTTAAATATCAGTGTTCCACTAGTGAGCTGTTTTAATACTTATAATTAACTGTATATTTAATTTCATTTTTTAAATAATTGGTAAAATAATAATAAAAAAATTTAAAAGTGAGATTTAAATAATGGAAAGTGGTGACAAGCTTTATACCTCATTCACAACATCTTCACAATCTTCTGGGTCATAACACACACTGGTGCACTCTGACTCCCCCATTCTTGCAGTGCTAGTCAGATAAGTACCATATCTGGTCTTTAGAAAAAGAAGAAAAAGCCTGTTAAAGGCCGCCGTCACGCCTCAGGGCAGCACTCACTTGTCAGGAAGCCATGGAGATGGGAGTATGAGAGGCGAGTTTGTACTAAGAAACATCAGAGCATCTGATAGGCCCTCGATGACCCGATCCACATGAAAATCTCTCCTTTATCTTCCTCTGTGTCATTCCTGTTTTGATAACCAACAGAGTTACGCCCAAGACAAGCAAAAGTGGCAAATGGCGAGAAGATGTCTGTTTAAATTAGTTGTATTTTGTTACTGTCGTAATTAACTTCAATTGCTTCAACTTCAATTCGAGATGTTTGTTGCCGTGGGTTTCTGAAGTTTAAAGAGGTGTAGGAGAGAGTTTCTGAAGGACTAATCTGCTTTTATGCTCACTGACAGTATACAAAGCAAACTACAGTTGCTGTTTGAACATGTTGAACTGATTAGCATGAGAGTTTTTATAAATTTGTCAGGTTTTATTGAGTCAGCCCTTTCTTGGATGCTTTTGAAATGTTTTTAACTGAGGTTCACACTTGACAGTGATTAGCAGTAATGATGTGACCAGAAGTTTTCATTTTAAAGTGACATGGCAAATTGAGTGACTGTGGGGACCTTCATTGATTTAATCACAGTCAGTGTGAATGCCTAATCATATTTATGACTTTACCTTGAAAATAAAAAATATGCCTAAAAATATCATAAACTTAAACTGAAAGAAGAATCTTTTGAATTATAACTGAAAGTAGAGTCATTTCTAGTAACCAAATCATAGAATCAGACCACAGAAACTTGGAGTTAGGCCTGTAACCATCTAGAAGCCAGTCAGAAGAACCTAGCAACCACATAGCAACCATTTAACATCATAATAGCCAGCAAAACACCACTCACATTTTCTTCAGAACAAATATGTTCCTATAGTTCCTAGTGTCAAACTGTCAAACACTTTATCTCGAGCCTGTAACTCTAAAGAGATCTTTGCTTTGGTTCTTTCTTTTAGTTGAACATCAAGATTGATCTTCCCAAGAATCAAACAGCAATCGCAGCGATCACTGACCCCTGGCAGAGAGGCTGAGCTTCCAGTGGGCCATTAGTATTTTCATTATAGTGTTTTAGACAGACTTCAAGCAGAGAAAGAAGGAAAGGTTTTCAGTTCCTGCTGATTGGTGTACAGGCCTTCCCTAAGAGCCATGCAGCACAACCCCACAGACTGTGGTTTTGTATCCAAACAGTGATGGACAGTGCTGGTGTAATTAAACGACCATGGAGCAATGCCCCCCTTGTACATCTGCAGTTTTATATCTGAAGCAAGCTGTCAGTGGGCACAGTTCCTGACAATGGCCAGTCTTAGATAGGAAAACAGGATCGGTCATGGTTCTGGTGGTCAGACAGATGCACCACTGAGTTCCTTGTCTATTTAACAGAAGAACAGAGTGTGTTCAGTCTAGCTGCCAATCCCAGCTCCAATAACAGACTGTGAACTGCATCCCATATCAGATGGCTAATTAAAGATGTATTCTGTCATGTTCTCTCATATGGCCTTGACCAGTGTCTCAGCCAACCGTTGCCTGGGCAACAGGGTACCTCAAAAGAGTAAAATTTGCAGGGGTAGTTGATTTCATATCCTACTGTAATGATATCATGGGTGTTGGCATGGAAAAGCAATGGCTGGCATGGTAAAGCAATGATGCTCAGCAGGAACACTCCAAATCTCGAGCCAGTGGCCTTGCTCCAAAGTGCAGCATCTTTGTAAATATTGATTGAAACACATACTCTTATCAGGGTTCTTCAATGAGATTCAGTGGTTTTCCTAGACCAGAATAAAACAGTGAGACATGAGAGTATGTTATGCTTATTTTAGTACGCTTAAGGGTGTTCTTAAGCATTACACAAATTGTCCAAGCAGGTTCAAGAAACAGCAGTCTGATAAATAAATCAATAAAATGATTATGTTTATCATAAAAACCGCCATGTTGTTGCATTCCAGGGTGTGTCAAACACAATAACACAGAAATGGTTTTGTATCTCCATGTTTATTGCTGTAGATCCCCAGATCACTATATTATTGGCTGCTAGGCATTTCTGCCTCTGAATGCATTAATGTAATTGGTAGTCTGTGACTGACCATAGATTTTGAAAATCGGATTACCAGTAGACATAAAGAGCTATAAACTGTATGTGTATGTGTGCATTTCTTTACCATGTATTGTGGACAAATTTGTACCCAAAAGTCAGCAAAATCTGACAAGTCTTTTTTAATTTGTAAAAATGCAGAAAGTTTTCTGTTAGGGTTAGCAGGTGGTTTAGCAAATATGATCACCTCCATTTTTTAGTGGGGCCGTCACTGGGGATGTCATGTTTCTGTTGGTGCGAGTGTGTGCGTCAGAGATAGGGCTTCAAAGGTCTTTGCCATTCCAGTCACACCTAGAACCAGCCTGTATCATGCAAATCAGATGCAGACAGCGGACTTGTGCATTCAAACTAGAATCTTCTCTGTGTTTATCTGACACAACCATTTCAGAGATCACAGCATGGACCAGTGTGCTAGTTCTTGGGAAAGTATCTCTCTTGCTGCCCAATTCAACACACCCACCCCTACACCCTCCCCCCCACCTAACCTTTCCCACTCATCTCTTGCTCACTGGTAACATTAACACAGCTTGTCTTTATATTCAAGTGTATCTGGTGCATAAATAAAATGTGAAAATAATCGCTCTTTTATTTTTACCCATAAGGCCACATTAACGCCACCACCCCTCTTTACCCTCCAGTCAAGCTGAAAATACACCCTCTGCACAATTATGATGAATGTGGCTCTAAAAGAACAGACAATCTGCTGATAGATATCCCCTCACTCCCTGCCTGAGAGAGTGTTGACTCACTTAAAATTATCCCACACCAAAGATTGGTTCCTTAAATTCACATCCCTAAAGTACTAATCTTAAATGCAAATAGAGAAAAGGCATTTCACATGCAATTCTTTTAAAAAAGTATTGAGATAGGCAGTGGTTGAAGTTCACTCTATGAAGTTCACAGTTATAAACACAGAAAGTGCTGGGCTGTTCATTTCAGCTTTTTTTCCAGGATTTAATTTTTTTTATGTTTTAGTGAACTTTTACCTGTTTGATGCAGAGAAAAACCTAGAGAAATAGGAAATGATGGGGTGAGATGGGGGAAATTGGATTTAGTCATGACATGGGCCAGACTCGAACCTGGAGTTCAACATGGCTGATGCTTTTTTTTACTGAAATATTACATTGCAATGACTTGCTGTAGAGCAATTATTCTGCTCTATAGATATGGTTTAGGTCCTTCCTTTATGTAAGGGTTAGGGTTAGGAATTTTTTTTATAGATTGGAATTT
Source organism: Chromobotia macracanthus (assembly GCA_036877525.1). Lineage (NCBI taxonomy): Eukaryota > Metazoa > Chordata > Actinopteri > Cypriniformes > Botiidae > Chromobotia > Chromobotia macracanthus. Next base: position 12,054,107 of record JAZGTH010000006.1, read on the forward strand.
TCACCCATTTTATTGTCCATCAGAAGAGGCACAGGGTTGTTCCACTCCCCAGCCATAAATATGATAAATAGCAATAATGATGCTTTGCACAATAATTAAATAAAAAAGAAAAAACATATTTACAATTTTGCATATTGAAAGAAAGAAAGAAGTGACGATGGGGTAAAGGAAAGTGCATTTGACTTTAATATACTGAATTGTAAATATTTACCCTATCGTCATTTCTGTCTTTCTTTCTTTCTTTCTCGTTTGTTCAGTGGTTCAATTCTCTTAGTGTCATCACTACACCCTGGATAAAGGCACAGTTTTGCTCCATCTGTCAAACCATTTCATAAAAGTATAGTCTTCCCACTAATATAGGAACAGGAAATAAGAACAGAGGTTTCATAGCTGAAAGTGTCTATCACCTAGGAAATTATGTTCAGAAACTCCTCAAGGCATTACAAACTGAAAATGCATTAGTCGATAATCTCATGTTATAGTTTCTGTTTTGTTTTGTTCTCAACCCAAAATTAAATGAGAACTTGATAGAAAACAAGATCAGAATGAAAATCTGTTTTAAACTTTAAACCGATTTAATTCAGAAATCTGTTTGCTAGAAATGAAATAAGCAATTCATCTTTGAATTGATGGGTTGTGTAACCCAGCATTCATTCATTGAATGCTCAGTGGACACAAAGCTCAGCATGCCAGCCACATTCAAAAACTGAGCTATCTCACACACACACAAACCTGCAAGCAATGGACCTTTTTACCTTTTAAACCTCATGTCACTTCACATATTAAACTCTTTCCTCATCTCTGTGCTTCATTGTGCTTCCATACTGCTGTGAAATCAGTTTTTGGTTTCTCTCTTTAAAGAGTCTCTGTGTACACCGACTGTTTCAGGATCAGCGCTTGTTGTTATCCTTGTAAAGTCTCCAAACTATTTAATTTCCCAGGAGTTCGTGCCAGTGATAAAGACAGGTTGTCGTTCGGTTGGCATGGCTGCTGGCCGCCCAAGGCCTTGCCATTATTAGAACAATGTCACCAATATTTACAGTTGCCTTTGGAGCACTCAGTGTAACCAGACTGACCTCGATGTCGCTTTCACTAAATAAATGTTATTTATAAGCCCTCCGAGATTTCATGACATTTACTCTGCACAATAATAAATGACTATTTGGCAGAGATAATTAACACACATGCTTAAAAATTATTAAGTTGAGGTTCTCATAGTGGGCAACATGAGTTTGAATCAGGCTCACGTCATTACCTCATCAAATGTCAAATTGCCATATAACAAAAAAATGGAAGCTATCATGACAGCTGTGGCATTCTATGGCAACTGTAGCCACGCCTCACCATTAAATACGATGTTTCAAAGATTTAGGTATTTCCCAATTCTAATAAATATAGACATTGTACTTGAATGACTGCAAATAGCTGCCAGGGAGCATTACAAATATGGCCGTAGAATGAAGGATCTCCCCAGCTTTATTTATTTAAATAAAGGTTGTAAGCTTTATTTAATATTAGGTTGTAAGAATGTTTCCGTAATGTTCCAATAAAGCAACAAAATTGTTAAAAACTTTATTTTGAAAGTTTTAGAAACATTCAGAACGTCCAGCTTTTTTGATGTTGACATTTTTTAATTCTGTAATGTTCTTAAAACATTTCCCTAGCTACTTAGGAATAACTTTTTTTGGTATGATATATAACATTAGAAAAACATTCTACTAACATTACTGCAAGAATGTTTTTGATAACTTTGAGAGAACTTTGAGAGAACGTTAGTCAACGTTCTGAGAACATTCCCTTTTAGCTCGGAAGTTCATCAGACTGACGGAGGACCAAAAAGGTATAAGGATGGACAGTCGTGCCACTGGCAACCAAGAAACAATACACAGAATCAGGAACTGGCACAGCCAGTCACTGTCATAGCTGTCTGACTATTCATGGATGACATCATTTCCTACAGAGTGCCCAAGGAAATTCAGCCTCAGTGTAATAATTTTATCCCACTGGAAGGTTACAGATGGACCTCATGAGACTGTATTCTTATTTTATATTTATATATATATATATATATATATATATATATATATATTTATGTATATATAAAATATGTATATAATATAAATATTATTATACATAAATATTATCCATAATAAAATATAAAGTAGTGTATATATATAATAAGTATAATAAGTAGTGTATATATATATGTATATATATATATATATATACACTACTTATTATACTTATTATACTGTATATAATTATACAGTATAATATAAGTGTTTATATATGTGTGTGTTAACATAATTCCTCGTCTCATTTGGAAACAGAAACATTCCAGCAGAACAGGAAACATTTCTTATGTACTTACTGATGATTTTATTGATCGAGTCTTTTCATTTTTAATCAGCTTGTCTTTCTTCATTGTTCTTTTAGAACACAAAAGATTTTCTATTGATCGGCCTTTCCTCACCTCTCCGGTTCTTCTCTCAGGTCATCTGGGTCAGCTAATTGCTAGTTTGTCCTTACTTGAACCTCTGGATATCTGCCAGCATTTTGTAAATCAATGAAACTTCAATTGGCTGTTTGTTACCTAGGAAAGATCTCTGTGGCTGTTTTAATGGAGTATCTATAATGGTATTGCCGTCATCCCCTGCAAGGACAAAACACATTATCTGTGAGTACAAATGCAAATTGTATAATCTGAAAAGTACTTTTGTTTAGTAATAGTATACATTCTGTTTAGTATACATTCTGTAATGGATGGTTAGAATTCAATGTCAAGAGAAAGTACAATGTCCTGGCATGTGCTCTCTCTCTTTTATGTTAGTACATCGATGTATGCTTTCTAATGCTGAGCTGGTTTGAAATGAGCAAAGCTGTTTGTTTTATTACCTAGTTGAACAAAAGCATTGCTAATAAGAACATATACTAAAAAGTTTTATTCTGAATATTACATAACTAACATTCTACAGCCTTTGAGCAAACAATGTATCAGTAAGAACAAAAATTAATTACAAATAATAATATAAATAACATTATTTGTGATGTTATTGTAGAGAATCTCAATAATGTAACAATATGTATTATGTTTAAAAAGCTTTTAAAGTTCAAGCTAAAACTTGAACTTCAAGCTAGGGAAATGTGTGCAGTTAGAAATTCCTTTAACAAAGATATCAAAAAATAAAAGATAAATCAATAGAATCAATATTATGTTTAGCAATAAGGTACAAAGATCCATGCTGGCTATATCAATGCAAGACACTGTGAACAGCTTTGCCCTACGAAAGAAATTTATTTCATACAATAAATCTCTCTCAGGTATCATATGCTTCTGACCCTTGCTCACCCATCCTTTTTCTCTTCTGTGCCCTGCCTCTTCCCCTCTGGAGTTTTCTCTGTCTCTTCCTGTCTCATTGTTCAAGGTTATGTGTGGAGGAACACCAAAGCCAAAAGCTCCATGGGAACACATCAAAGAGAATAGTTCCTTCCTGGTCTTTCCTACCTCCTCCAGAGGCTTGGCTCCTGGGCTCCAAACACGATTTGCTCTCAATCCCAGCCTATGCATTCAAAACACAATGGAGATGATAACAGGATTATGCCTTAGTCCTGATTATCACAGGGTGGCACACAAAGTACATGTGTCTGTAGGAATCTAAGGCTAAAAACACATTTCAATTCAGCTTGGGAAAGCAAGGGATATGGTATACCTCAAAACTCTGTATAACTGAACTGACCCAAAATGAAAATGATGTCATCATTTACTCACCCTTATCATGTATGGCATTGGGAGTGTTTCAATCAGCTCTCCAGGTCATAAATCAGCATATAATCAGTATATTGTGCACGAGTTCAGGCACTGTATGGACCCTGGCTAACTACACATTATTAGAACACGATGACCCAATTTCCAGTGACTTGACTAAATCATCATCATTGTTATTTATTAGTTGGTATTTAACATACAGGCCCAACATCTTTATGACATTATCCTGTTAATACATTATGAAAAATATTTTGATCTCTTACATATCCTTTCAGCAGAATAATAATTATAAATGTTAACTAGATTGTGTTTACTGCTTCTTAAGTAATGTGTTTATGCTTATGTTGAAATATAATTAAATAAAGATTTGTTTATTCAAAACATCACGTCATGTTTCACATTATGAGGTTTGAGTTAGCTGTCTTCCGAAAATGTGACAGGATTGTCAGTAAGGGTACATAATGAGCATTGATGATTCCTGTTTTTGTGTTGCATTGTGGGATTTTTATAGGAGCAAAAGTTTCAGTGTACTGGAAGAATTGATGACTGGGGCAGCCAATGGCCAACTTCCTGGCCTAGTACCCTGACTACTGAACTAGGAAGCTGATTGAGATGAATCCTTTCTTCTGTGAAAAACACAAAGGAAGATGTTAGGTAGAACATTCTCACTGATATTCACCACACAATGAAAGCATATAATGATCAACACAAAATAAGATAAATCATAAGATGGTTATTCACTGAAAGTATTTCTCTCTGTAGGTCTTAAATCTCATTTGGATTTCACATATTCAAATTCCAAAAACATGTTTGGAACAACAACAAAAAAAATTAAAAACATTTTTATTTTGAAATTATGTTTGGTATGGTTGGATGAAAAACATGATCTGCATTCTCACAAATATCTGCTAGAACCATCTAACATCAAACCACTTCATCTTTGTACTGGAAAAAATAAATGAGATGTTGCAAATCCATCATAATCACTTCTAAAATATAAAACAATTGAAATTCCTCAGGATGTAATGAAAATGCCTTAATACCTGCAAATTAAATTTTAGAGTTTAGGTTCTTTGGCACATTTAGTAATGAGTTTAAACCACTGTGTATAGCTGTGAATGACTGCCAGTCAAATGCACTTAGTAGTGCACTTAGTAGTGCAATCGGCACTAACTACATAAAAATCTCCAGACTTTTATACAGTTCTGTCTAAATCGAGCTTGGTAGCTGAGCTTTGAGTTAGTCAATACTTCTGACATTATACTCAGGTCATTGACTTCACATCAATATGGGCTATGAACCAACATCAGAGGTAATAGGAAAAAATGGATAAATTCTAATATGACTGGCAATATCATTTTGTTAGGTCATGGAGAGCTAGGCATTTCATATTGCATTTAGTTAAGTTCTGTGTTAAACACAGTCTGGTGTAGCAGGCATGTCTCTTTGAATCCACAAGCTTTAAAGAACTGTCTTTTCAGCTCTGCTGAATTTTCTGATGTTGTTGGCACATTTATTAAATTGACCCGCTGAAAGGCCTCAACTCTGATGTAACATTGTCTGCTTTCATTATTGTCTTTAAAGAAAAATCCATAATAAGCAGAGAGAGCAATGAGACACTGCCCAATAAGGTGGTGTGAAGGTGGTTGATAGATCATATTTGATGAAATATAAATGATCTTAAAATGAGCTGTTTCTATTAATGGCCCTGGGCTTGAACCTGCAGATGTGCATATAAACCTTTAAAAATAGGGTACAACAGGCTGAAGGCAGGAAAAGATTTCTGACCAGTGTAAAATAGTTGTTAAACTGTAGTTAATTAATTCAGAATTAATGGGCCTTTAGCTGTATTGTAGTTTACAAGTCATTCTTATTCAATAATTCCAGTTATTTGAAACTACTATCCAACTTATAGCTTTCTTTCTCACTACAGAAATCAAGCATTTGCTGCCCTCTGTTGATGACACTTTTATAGACCATCATATGTGCATACTTCACCTATTAATAATAAAATGTCAAATTAACGAAGCATGCCTTTTTAGGAATGCCTTAAAATAGTGGTGGCAGAACTATAACAATATGTACATATAAATAAATAATAAATATATGCCTCATTAAGACAAACAGTATTTGGATACTTTCTGTAAAGACACAATGCACATTAGTGGATAATTTGTAGTAAATGTGCTGAAGTACACCTGTGCACCTCTGTTAAGACAACTGTGGGAACTTAAGAGAACAATACTGACATTATACATCTACTAAACATTACCATGAGACGAGGGTTTGTAATCACAAAAATGGGTGATGAAAATGAAGTTCTGAGAAAAGCTCTATTTGTTTACCGTTGCCAAAGTATTATGATTATGATTATTATTATTATTATTATTACTTAGATTAGATTCAATGCCGTTTACATTGAAAACCGTATTTAGACATACAAGTGTTGTATGTCTAAATAGGTGTATTATAGGTGTATTATATTAAGGGTGTATTATATTAAGCATAACTGAAGTATCCCTAAATAAAGTTCTTGTCTTTTAAAAAAAACTTTTCAGTATACAGATATAATGTTCACATGTCTCTTTTAATCATTATCTTTCAGTAACTATATAAATCAAATAATATAGGCTAAAACAAACATATAGAAGTATGAAATGAATTTAGGTCACTGTATTTTATACCCCCGGACGATTGATGTCGTTGTAGGAATACTAATACATTTTAAAAGCGGTCACGTTACGTCACAGGAAGTGCACTTGTTGTTGTGCCGGAAGTGAAGCGTGTTGTCGGCAGCTCGACAATGGCGAGCACCACTGCGAAACAACCCGCGAAAACTGCGAGCAAAGCCCCGTCTGGAGGCACCGGTGGGGCGACAGCCGGCGGGCAGGCACCGCCGCTCACGTCTCCACTCATGGGGGGTTTAAATAAAAAGAAGAAGCCGTTTCTGGGCATGGCCGCGCCGCTGGGATATGTGCCCGGTCTGGGCAGAGGGTAAGAGTGCAGCAACCACAATAATCAAATAACTGTCTGAACGTTATAAAAGGTCAGAAAACATCTACATATCCTCTGTATGGTTGACACTGTATGGTCCATGTTTTATTAATAATGTATCCTGTCTGGATTAGTTTCGTGCTTCTATGCGAGGTATTGACTGCTATGTGTTGATGTTATGGTGTAACGTTCGCTATATTGTGAATTGTGCAGCGCTACGGGTTTCACCACGCGATCTGATATAGGTCCTGCTCGTGATGCTAATGACCCCGTGGACGACCGTCACGCGCCCCCGGGGAAGAGGACAGTCGGCGATCAGATAAAGAAAAATCAGGAAGATGATGATGAGGATCTGAACGACACTAACTATGATGAGGTGCTCTTGCAGTTTAGGGGGGGGTCCAGTTATGTGTGTGCCTGATTTGTATGTGCACTGATAACTTGCAATTGGGTATGCACTGATTAATAATACATAATCAGCAGCATTGATTGGGGCTATATTTAAAGGAGTAGTTCAGCCAGTGGCAAGTCTTTTATTTACTAGCCCTCAAATACCATACCTGATTGATTGACAGTCTCAGTCACCATTTACTTTCCTTGCTTTTGTTCTCCATACAATGAAAGTGAATCTCCTTGTTGTTTTCTGTGGAATTAAGTAATTTTTGTATGGAGAACATAAAGATAAGCATATTATGACACCCTTCTGCTAGCCTCAACTACCAAATGAATTAGATTGGCAAACATGGATATAATAAAAAGTTGTATTTCACACTGACAATGACCAACATCTATTCTTCTGCACCCCCAGTTCAATGGCTATGCTGGCAGTTTGTTCTCAAGTGGGCCGTATGAAAAAGATGATGAAGAGGCAGATGCCATCTATGCTGCCCTGGATAAACGAATGGATGAGAGGCGCAAAGACAGAAGGTGGGTGTGGCATTCTCTCATCGACTTTTGTCTGTAATCATATATTATATCTTTTGGCTCATTTTAGCTGTGTATTGGCAGGGAGCTGAGAGAGAAGGAAGAGATAGAGAAATATCGTATGGAACGACCCAAAATTCAACAGCAGTTCTCAGATCTCAAGGTTGGTTTATTTGTCCATTGCTGTAATTTAGGGCAGGTTGATTAAAATAGGTCCATGACTTCTAAAAGACTTGATCTATCAGACCTGATGCTGGGGCTAGACCCAGGCAATAAAAAAAGTTTTTTAATGTAAAACCGCTCAGCTATTGAATTTTCTCTGATATTATTATTCCAGAGGAAGCTCGCTGAGGTCACAGAGGATGAATGGTTGAGCATTCCTGAAGTGGGTGATGCCAGGAACAAACGTCAGAGGAACCCTCGTTATGAGAAGCTCACACCTGTTCCAGACAGTTTCTTCGCCAAGCATCTTCAGACTGGAGAAAACCACACTTCTGTTGACCCACTGCAAGGGGTGAGGCACTTCTCATATACACACACTGAAATCCACTGACTACAGCAGACACAACAGTGCTGGCGAATAAATGGCAATATGAATTCTGGGTATGTTTGGAATGGCACAATGCCATAATATTGTTACTAGTAATGATGTTTACTTTAGAGATTGCTCACAGTAGTTGGCTGTTCAAGAAGGTGGGCTTGTTTATATTTATTTTTTTATTTATCTATATACTTACTAGTTATATCTGAGACCCCTTCATTCTGTTCCATTCAGTTGCTTTTCTTGTAGCTGTTTTTGAAACTAATAATTCACTTAGTAAAAGTTGCATGCAAGCCCTATGTTGATTTTTAAAATAGTTTTTCACAATATGTAATTGTGCTGTTTATACTAAATGCATATAGAATATATTACAAATGAGAGTATTACCGTGGTATGTACCGTGGGTGGTGTACTGCGTTTTCTTTTGTTCAATTTGAATCTTGTTATTTCCCTGCTGTATAGTATGCTGCATACAGCATGTTCGTATTCCACTCTTACTGTTATTTCCATAATAGCTTCCCGACTGAAAGGGTCAGACACATTGTCATGTGCCAAAAAGCAATTGAGATTTTTTTTTTTTGGCCAGCAATTCGGTGGTCTGACCACTCCGTACCCAGGCGGCCTGAACACACCCTACCCAGGGGGCATGACGCCAGATGCTGGAGAGCTGGACATGAGGAAGATCGGTCAGGCCAGGAACACTCTGATGGACATGAGGCTCAGTCAGGTGATACAACTGTGCTGCTCTTAAAATGTGTGCAACAGCTGTTTCAACAGCTGCTTGATTACATGAGCTTTTGTAACGTGAATTTGTTTATGGTGGTGTCTCCAGGTGTCTGACTCAGTAAGTGGACAAACAGTTGTTGATCCTAAAGGCTACCTCACTGATCTCAATTCCATGATCCCCACCTATGGGGGAGACATCAGGTACCCGGCACACTCTTTCCCTCAAGCAGATGTCAGATTACAATGTGGCTGTCTTGTGTATTTGGGATGTTTGTATTGTGGCTGGTGATGTAATTGTGTGTGTGCAGTGATATTAAAAAGGCCCGTCTCCTTTTGAAATCGGTGAGGGAAACAAACCCCCACCACCCTCCTGCCTGGATCGCCTCTGCACGTTTGGAGGAAGTGACAGGAAAACTGCAGGTGGCCAGAAACCTTATCATGAAAGGCACTGAAATGTGTCCCAAGGTGAGACACTCATACACGTGTGTGTGCTTACGTGTTGTGTTTAACAAGGCAATTTCCATAAACAGAATACAAAAGAATGCCTCAGTTATTCATGTATTTATTTAAGAAATGGTCAGTACAAGGAGATGTTGATCATCAAATGTTACCAAAATGTATGCATTGAAATCTGCATGCTAGCAAAAAAAAAAAATGTTACTGCAATAAGTTTTAAAGTTTTATTGAAGGTATGGTGCCTATTATACAATATAGCGTGCCCATCACTGTACTAGGAGAACTACCACCCCCCCACCCACCGAGTAATATTGGGCTGGTCTTGACATCAGTTTCCATGAGCTGACAAGCTCCATGTAAAATAAATCAGCTTTATTTAGATAATATATTTTTTATCACCAAGTATTAAATGTAGAGTAGCAAACAAGAATCTATTTTAAATTCTGTTCAATTCTAAATTAAAATGCTGAACTTAATGTAATGACCTGTTTAAAACCAGCAGGGGAGCAGTGTCTGAAAGGTTTAAGAGACTTTGCTTGCATTGACTGGTTGCCATTGCCACAGAATTGCAGCCAGAAAAATCCTTCTTTCCAAAAATACTAAACATGGTGCAAGGGCAGCATAAAAATGAATGCATTAAACCTTGTTTATGTAAGCTGTGGGATTCGATTTGTCTTCTATTGCTGACTTTGGACCCAGAGTGACAGAGCAGGAAATACAAACACACTCACACTGAACAGAAATAAGAGTCAGGTCTTTGCTCTGTGTGTTTGCAACTTCATTGAGTGGTGGGAAATTCCTGCTGGAGCATTAATCACAGTTGGAAGTTAAACAGCCTACACAGAATTTTTTAGTCAATGCTGTCTAAGTAGCTTATTACATTTTGAGACAACAGAGTTGCAATAGTCTAGGGTGTTCCAGTATCTTACCTGGTAGAGCATTGTGTTAGCAACGGAAAGGTTGTGGGTTCTAGTCCTAGGGAACATGCATACTGATCAAATGTATAACTTGAATGCACTGTACGTCACTTTGGATGAAACCGCCTGCCAAATGCACAAATGTAAATTTAATTGATGGTTGTTCAGTACTATATGTACTTTTGTCCATTAGATAAACAGAACAGTTTACATAACAGTGTGAGCACTGAACCTGTTATGTCTTTAAAACATTATTCTATTTGTTTAAGTGGCCTGATGTGTCAACTTGACTCAACAAATAACATGAGTTTGTGGCGGGATCAGCTGTTTGCCCGAACAATGGCAGATGAAGAGACTTAGAAGGGATATTTGAGATACTTTTGGAAACTTCTGAAATTATTTTTGCAATTTTGTTTTGTGCTGCTATTTATACAGAAATTAAACACTTTCCCTTTAAGACTTCTGGAATTTTTATATATCCCCCACAGTGTTCGAATAATTAAGTCAACTACCTCAAACTCCTTAAATGTTAATGACTTCTAATGCGTACAAATTTGTGCTGACACGAAGAACAGATTGCCAATATTAATTTTTAAGATTGACCCCCTCAAGCTAAACATTTACACACATTACGACATATTATGCAGTAAATTACATGAACATTATGTGAAAGTCAACATTTATTGACAGCTGTGTATGTATCATCAGTAATGTGGGTTGTTTATATAAAGTGATTCAGTATGATTATTGTCTTTACATGCATGTATAATCTGTAATGTGTTATCTATTCAGAATTGATCTATATTGAGTGATTATGTAAAAGTATCATTTTGCACATATGTATAATCTTTTGTGTATAGGTGAGTTATGTATTCAGAGCGTATCTATATGTATAGGTGTGTTATCTGTTCAGAGTTTATCTATGTAGTGATTATGTATGGATGTTGTGTGTTTAGAGTGAAGATGTTTGGCTAGAAGCCGCCCGACTGCAGCCAGGAGACACAGCGAAGGCTGTGGTTGCCCAGGCAGTGCGTCACCTGCCTCAATCTGTGCGCATCTACATCAGAGCTGCTGAACTAGAGACGGACATCAGAGCCAAGAAACGTGTGCTCAGGAAAGGTCAGCTGTTGTTCTCTGTTATGCTCTTTCACTCTCACTCTGTCTCGTCTTGCATGCATACCTCTGTGACAGAGATAGATGAATTGTTTTTTTGTCTATGAAGGCCCGGCTTGTTAAGACCTCTGGGATGTCCCCCCTTTAAGAAAATACAATCTCTCAACAGACTGACGGTTATAATTTATCAATGTCCCTACTTTCATTAAGCTGGTAACTCTACAACATAATGTGATAGAAGTAATTAGTTTCTCATTAAAATGCCAGTGCACCATGCTGATATATTGCCAGTTGCATTAAGTAAGGAATGATGTACATGTAGTAGGTTGTTTTAAATAAATTACTACAGTACATCACTGTATTTATCATATTAAATGGCGGGGTAACTCAGTATAGTTTTATGTGTTCAAAACAATCATACTAAAAGTACATTTGAACAAACCCACAGCATTTGCAAAAAGGCTGACTTACTATTTATGTATAACCTAAAACATAATAACCAGTATTGGTCTTTGTTTAATTTCGCCCAAACTCGTCTTGGGTCATTTAATTCACCTGTATGTTTGTTTCTTGGAGTTATTGCTAAAATATAATAAAAAAAAATGTTGAATTTTAATGTGTTTTCCCCCCAATATCTTTATAGCTTTGGAAAACGTGTCTAAGTCGGTGCGTTTGTGGAAGACCGCTGTGGAACTGGAGGAGCCGGAAGATGCTAGAATCATGCTGAGCAGAGCAGTCGAGTGCTGCCCTACTAGTGTAGAGGTAACTAGAGCTATACAAAATATTGATATTCCAGTCTGTAGTATCTATACATTTTTTATAAATTATGATTTAAATGGGTTTTAAAATATTTATCAAATCTATGTATGTCAAACAACCTCCTCCGCTCTACACATACAGTCTCAGTGGTACACAGCAAGTATTTTCAGATATTTGTTTGCATTTTTTTTATTTTATAAAAGTATTTCAATATATCACAATATGTATTGTATCGTGAGGCCCTTGCCAATACACAGCCCTAGTGATAACGCAGAAACACACATAAAGTCCCAGTCAGCCAAGACCCATAAACCTCTTTATCCTCCATAAAGCAGATCACTCTAAACAGGTTGTGTTTGTCTCCTGTAGCTCTGGTTGGCCCTGGCCCGATTAGAAACCTATGAGAACGCTCGTAGGGTTCTGAATAAAGCTCGTGAGAACATTCCCACAGACCGGCATATCTGGATCACAGCTGCCAAGCTGGAGGAGGCCAACAGCAACACACAGATGGTGGAAAAGATCATTGACAGAGCCATCACCTCACTGAGAGCCAATGGTGTGGAGATCAACCGCGAGCAGTGGATTCAGGTCTATCCACCCTCTTATATTTCATGCTTCAGCTTCTCATGAATTAGAAATATTAAATAAAAAATTACTGCTTTATCTAATTATACCCTTTATTTAATTACCTACTGTTTAACTGGTGAACAATTAATGAGGGCCCATTATTTCAAAAAAGGTTTTTTCATAGTCTTTCGAGTAAAATCTGAATGTTAATTCAGTGGTGTGACGTTGGTTAATGTTAACGTAATATGTAATAATGCAAATGTTATTGAAACATTGTTATTGTAATGGCAAATAACATTTAAAAAGAGGTGTTATCATTGGACCTATCATGTACTTACTACTACATTTCATTATCCTGTTTGATTTAATTAAACTTCAGTTGGTTTGACTTATGTTAGACCAAGTCTAAATTCAGAGAAAGGGCTTGTGAGGTTAATGTCATGGCAAGCATTATAAGGATGTGTTAATATGGGACTGATCGTGGCTGGTTTGTGTCTGTTTTTAGGATGCAGAGGAGTGTGATAAGGCCGGCAGTGTGGTCACGTGTCAGGCTGTGATCAGAGCTGTGATTGGGATTGGCATTGAAGAGGAAGACTGTAAACACACATGGATGGAGGACGCAGACAGTGTAAACATCATCTTGCCTATATATGCCCACATACTGTTTACATTCAACACCACATGGCTGTTTGTTGTTGACCAATTTTTAATGGTTATTTCTCATAGAATACGTAAAATACATATGTATGTATGTATAGTTGTATGTTTACAAATGTATATATGTATACTATATATAGTTATAAAATATATAGAAGATTTTATGTTGATATCTGTTTTCAAATTTATTTTATAAAGCATATGTTAGATAAATACTGTCTGTTAAAGCTGGATGTGTCACAACTGAAATATGTGATGCTGATTAGTAGATAAGTAGGTGTTGATGTTCTATGTTGTGTTTTAGTGTGTGGCTCATGGAGCTCTGGAGTGTGCCCGTGCCATCTATGCCCACGCACTCCAGGTCTTTCCCAGCAAGAAGAGCGTCTGGCTGAGGGCTGCTTACTTCGAGAAGAACCACGGCACACGGTATCCATCACACCTCTGCCCTTCTTTCTCATTTTTTCAAAAAGGACATTTGCATTGTTAATCTCTCTCTTTCTCTCTGTCTCTCAGAGAATCTCTGGAGGCTCTGTTACAGAGGGCTGTAGCTCACTGTCCTAAGGCGGAGGTGCTGTGGCTAATGGGGGCTAAATCAAAATGGCTGGCTGGAGATGTCCCTGCAGCCAGAAGTATATTGGCTCTGGCCTTCCAGGTAAGCACTACCCTGATTTATTTCCCACAATGCCCTATCTCCATTACTAAAGGATTAGTTGTGCTTGCTAAGGCATAGCACCAACATTACTATTACTTGTACTTAAGATATAAGCAATACCATGACCTTTAAATAATCCTGTACTGTTTGTACTTTTATAAAGTAATCAGACTTAAGATTTTTGCTTGGCTAATGGTAAAGCAGCCAAATTAAAACTCGTTCACTTACATTCTCTGTAATCTAGCCATGTTTAATATCACAAAGACATTGTATTCCATTGGCCCATGAAGCAACCATCCAGAACACCGTAGCATAATAGAGTCTAATACAATATAATATATAACAGTATAAAACAACATAATATAATGCCAGTATACTGTATATTAAAGTATTTTTTTGTGCATAAATAAACAATGTATTTTAATTGTGTTACAGGATACTCCCTGTAATAAACAGTAAATAAACTCTTATTGCAGCTGTTATGCCTATTTCACACATACGTTTGCAGTACGTATGCAGTGCATATTTTTTCCATGCCCATTAGAGGTTAGAGCGTTCATCCTGCACATGGATGTGGCACATTCAGTGGGTTGCAGGAGTGCAGCAATTCATTTTACACAGGGTGTATTTTTGCTGTACTGCATGCACTGGTTTGTGCTCAAAATGAACAAGGATTGACATTAAAATGTGATAAATTCACCACAAATTCCTAGAATTAAAGCATGCATTAATTTTTACAGTCATCTTATTACTTCAATCCTGAGATGGCACAGAAAGCAAAACTAAATGTAAAATAAAGAGAATCACAATGATGAAAATAGTGTTTCATAACTTTTTACAATGTAAACTTTTAACATGTTATATTTTGTTAATGTTTAGTCGAATATTAACTTTGGGATTTAACATTTTAATTTACTGAGCCATTGATGAGCTTGATAAACAGATGGCGAAAGCACAGTGGCGAGTCCTGCTTCTGTAGTACTGCAAACAGAGCATGTGTGAAACATATACTTCAATCCTTATGCAGAAACCAGTCAGTGCAAGAAGACTGAATATTTTGAGTGTCTAGACATAACATGACAACTGAAAGAACACACAACTCACAAGGATTGTAAGCAAAATGTCAAATTAAAGAGGCAGAAAAAGATGCAGAACATTGAATTGTGAATCAGTGCTCTGTGTACATATGTATTTACCAAAATGAATTGTTCCTTTTTTAGTATCAAAACATTCAGTGGGACAGGGGCCAGGAAAAACTTGATCATTCTCTATGTGTCTTGTTCCATTAGGCTAACCCCAACAGTGAGGAGATCTGGCTGGCTGCTGTCAAGTTGGAATCAGAGAATAATGAATACGAGAGAGCACGCAGGCTGTTGGCCAAAGCCCGCAGCAGTGCCCCCACTGCACGGGTGAGTGACCCACGGTTTGGGCCACCCCTTTCCTCCCAACATGAGTGTAGCTGCTATGGGATCATTCTGGGGACACCCCTCTGCTGAAAACATGTTTAGTTTTTTTCACTTAAGTCTTATCACTTGATTTTGGAAAGATTAGAGTAGATATGAACTTGTGCAACATGTTAAATGTGACAAGCTACATGTAGGATATGTACTATACATAACGTAATAAACATGCTTGTTTTTTAAGCATAACCTGGCAGGACAAGAAAACATTTGCATTCAATCAACTTTGTTCTTCGTTTCGACAGGGCAGTATTTATAAAGCTTCGATGGTTTAGAGGTTGTTTAGGTTAGATAATCATGCTAAATAAGTGTGTATGAGTTTTGTCCTTCTTTAACTGCAAGATCTGAAAAACAAATAGATTAGCCTCGAATACAAAGTTTGTGTGTGGAAGGAAAAATAGGCTAAAACTCAAATGTAGAGACGAAAAACGCTGCACCTGTCTGTGTTTGACATGACACGTGTTTTCATTGTTTAACAGATGCCCTGCCTCCACCAAAATTTGCACCACATCTCAGAATTTACACACAAACACATCATGTTGAACTTTGTTTTTTTTTTTAACAAAATTAATGAAATGGACAAAAAGGTCCAAAAATTTTGGACCTTTTTAGTTTTAAAGGGCCTCTGTCAGCCCTTTAAAAGGAATAGTTCAACCAAAAATGAAAGTTGTCTCATCATACGTACCCTTATCCTTACGTTGTCCCAGATGTTATATATCTGTCAACTATCTTCAGCCCAACATATCTCTTTGGGTCCATAAATTGTGGGTTAGGGTTAGGAAAAGTGAAGAGGTCCCAAAATGTTGATGCCCTTACGTACATCATAAAAGCAGTGCCAGGGGTGCCAGGAACCATTATAAAAGGTCTGATAAGTGGATGGTAACCACCTAATAACAGGTGTGCCTTTTCACCCACTAAAGGAGTGTGAGATTTTTAGGAGTAAATGGTGCAGAGGATAGAAGATAGAATGGCCACCTGCCTGGGCTTGTTTAACTCTTGGCTCCAGGAACAAGTGTCAGCATCTAGATAAATATCACAGGATCAGATATACCTCAGGCACTTGGCAAGTTTTTTATTAAGCAATAATTCTATAAAAAAATCACTATTTTTCATGGAAACAGGCCATGTGAGGTTCTGACGGTAAATAAATGAGGTAAAGTTCCCTGGTCATGTCAGTGCATTTTAAAGGCATCTTGCTGGGGTTTTTTTTAATACTTTGTGGATTTAACCCACCCTTTTCTTTGTGCTTATTGTCATTTTCGTGACGAGCAATGCAAATGTAATTGCATTCGAATTAATTAATCATATTTTTCCATGTGGAACACGTGCAGGTGTTTATGAAGTCAGTGAAGCTGGAGTGGGTGCTGGGAAATATTGAAGCAGCACAGGAGCTGTGTACAGAAGCCCTGAAGCATTACGAAGATTTCCCCAAACTCTGGATGATGAGAGGTCAGATCGAGGAGCAGTCAGAGAACATCGATAAAGCACGAGAGGCCTACAACCATGGTGTATGTTTTATTAGCTCCAGAACAGATGTGACTTTTTTTATTTTGTCTGGACATTCGTTTCATTCATTCTGTTTAGTAAATAATGCAGAACTCAAAGCAGTTGTCTGGCAAAGGTATATATTACCTATTGTCACCATGGAAATGTTAGTATTGAAATAATTGTCTTGAAATAAGTGTGTAAAGTGACCATCGCAGATGAATTGTCTCTGCTGTGTCTCTTTAGCTGAAGAAGTGCCCACATTCCATGCCATTATGGCTCCTCCTGTCCCGACTGGAGGAGAGAGTTGGGCAGCTCACACGAGCTCGAGCCATCCTCGAGAAAGCTCGGCTCAAGAATCCACAAACCCCTGAGCTGTGGTAAGCAACCATAAGGAATTGCAACAAAATACTGGTATTTGGTTAAATGCTGGAATTTGGTTACAACCAATCTTTTTGGTATTTTTAACTTCTGACTTTAAAACGTTCCAGGCTGGAATCTGTCCGACTTGAATACAGAGCAGGCTTGAAAAACATAGCCAACACACTTATGGCCAAAGCCCTGCAGGAGTGTCCTAACTCTGGTAAGCCACAGCTTTTATCAGCAACTCCAACAGATCCACAAAGAAAAAAATGTTCACACTTTATCACCATGACAATCACTTGATCCTGTTACCAGGCATTCTTTGGGCCGAAGCTGTATTCTTGGAAGCCAGACCTCAGCGCAAGACCAAGAGCGTAGACGCTCTGAAGAAGTGTGCGAACACGATCCACACGTACTTCTGGCAGTGGCCAAGTAAGACTGCACAGCTGCCGAAACTCCTGAATCTGAATTCTGGCATTCAATAAAACCCTCCCACGTCCTTTTTTTGTAGCTTTTTTTATTGCTTTTGCCAAGAACAGTCTGATCTTGCCTGCAGCTTTTTTTGTTGCATTTATACCATGCTGGTGTTTGTCTAACCTGCAGATTGTTCTGGAGTGAGAGAAAGATAACGAAGGCGAGGGAATGGTTCCTGCGCACTGTAAAGATTGAGCCAGACTTGGGAGACGCCTGGGCATTCTTCTACAAGTTTGAGATTCAGCATGGAGCAGAAGTAAGCATTCATCAATGACAGCCAAGCTCTTGATATTTTTTGTATTCCAGGCTAATCTTTTTTTTTTTTTCCAAATCTTTAGTTACAGAAGGGAAAGAACTCCTATGCACTTGATTATCTAACCTGTACAACCTCTAAGCCATCAAAGTTTTATAAGTAATGTTCTTTTGAAATGAAAAACAAAGTTGATTGAATGCGAATGTTTTCTTGACCTGACTTGACTAAAGATCTGGTGAAATTCAAAGTGTGATGCCAGCAGCCCATGATGGCTGAGAGAAGTTAGTCTCACCACGTGTTTATTTTGGCAATGCAGGAAGAGATGCAGTTAGGGCTCAGCGTTCATCTGGCAAGAAAACAAACTAGTTAAAAAAATACATTTAAAGTTAAAATATAAAATATTTAAATATTTTTCTGTCTGACCATTGTTTAGCACTCACTGGTGTGTGCAGTAACTAGGTTAAGCCCAGGAACTTTAACTGAGATGGTATATATTGCCACTATGATCTGTTGTTCTTCTGTCCTTTAGGAGCAGCAAGAGGAGGTGAAGAAACGGTGTGATAACGCAGAACCACGACACGGTGAGCTGTGGTGTGCCGAATCCAAGCATGTTAACAACTGGCAGAAGAACATCGGAGAAGTCCTGGTGCTTGTGGCTGCAAAAATCAAAAACACCTTCTAAAATCTCAGACTGACATTAGATTTGCAAATCTGTGCATGTAGTTTTTAGAGAATATGTGGATGATATCAAGATATTTGATCATCAGATTTTAATTTTTTTAAAACTGTTTTTCACAATTAGCATTTTCCCATCTGGAGCAGTAACTTCTGCTTTTCGGTGTTGTCTTTTATTAGACGTATTTGCTGTACTGCTTTTCAATGTCTTACACAGTCTAGCGACTTTAGACATAAGACTACCCAGAGATGTGAGACCATATTAAGGATTTTTGCAGAACCCCTTGACATCACTGTTTTTGCTTCTCGTGCTTGTATAAATGTGCTTATTGGAAAATAAATGAAGTCATAACACTTCAAATGTTGGTTCTCTTGTGATAAGTATACTGCTTGCAGGAAAGGGCAGCACATTCCTCCAATAATACATAGTTATATTTTCAGTGCATTGACTGGTAAGGTACCTGTGCTTTCTATTTTTATGTAAAGTTAAGATTAAAGTCTGAATATTCATATTAACTCTAACTCGCTTGATCGTAATATTTGCATAACGGGCTGTGATTGGCTTTGCAGTTAATTGCATAGAAGTCAAAGTGTAGATTTGATCGATCCACAGAGGACTCATTTCCTGAACACAGCTGCGTCCAGCTAATAATAACGAAAAGGTCGTTATTATTATTATTACACTGTGTGTTACCTAACCAGCGGATTCTTCATTGCGACAGTTTTTTAAAGTAATCTGCTGAAACCGAAACAAACCGCAAAGCTGATTGATCGCGGAAGTTTTCTGGACTTGATCAGACTAGAGATCTGCTGAAATCCAAAGCGAGATGCTAGCAGCCCATAACGGCTGAGAGATACTACAGCAACACGTGTAGTTCGGCAGTGCTGGAATGGACGCGGTTAGGGCTTTTAATGCGACTCTCGTTTAGAGAGAAAAGGTTTCGGTCCAATTAAGAGTCAGACTACTGAAGAATTTTTTTTGGGAGAAACATGTAAAGCAGGGCTGGACGCCGCTGGACAATGTCCACTGCTCCAGGCTATGACTGGTGCGCACAAAAGTGTCTTATTATCCAATGGTCAATGGTAAGATCTGTATCTACACAACTGTATCACTCGTGAGATTTGTGCAAGAGTGCTAGTGTTATGTTGCTGCATGATCAACAAAGCAATTAAATTATATAGAACAGAATATTGGAATCGCAATTCAAAATAAATAGTACTAAGTCTGAATGCTTATTAAAATCATTTGGGATTCTTTAAGTTGCAATTTATTTAAAAATATATACTGGTTTAGGTTGCAGTATATTGTTAAATGTAAGGGCAAATAACCGTTTCTACTTTACATGTAGATTTAATGTTTGCAACAAATCAGAATTGTCATTTCCATGTAATGCAAGAATGATCATATATGCTTGTATTTTACGCGTAGTATGTGAACAGGCCTGCAGTATGTGTGACTGTAATGCTGCTGCTCGCAGTGGCCAGCAGTAAACGCGCCTGTGATTACTCTATGATCATCAGCACCTACAGAGCGCTCATCCTGGTCGAGCTCCAAAACCTGGTACGTCTGTTAACCTGACGTTTTCATCTTGTGCATTAAACTTCAACCAAATCTGTTATGCATTTCTTGTTTAATAGTGTAATTAAACATTGTATAGCAAATTTTGTGGACCTTGGAGACTATTACGTTGTCAAGGCGTTGAAACGTTTATGAAAGGGACTCAATCATGTTGTATATGCTTCCCTCTGCTGGCAATCTTTTTTTATAATTGGTTAAACATAAGCTGAAACGTGAACCTGTTGACGATTTAAGTTCCCATGTCGTCTTTTGACCCAGAATTTGACTGGTCCATTTGATATTTCAAAAGGAAAGGATCACTGTCATTCAGAGAAGGTACCACTACTTGTACATGGCTACATGTTTCCTTGATAAAGTTTTTATCCTGATCCAACTTTAGAGACCATTGGTTTTTGTTCATATTTAGCAATTTTGTGAACATTTGTCTTTTTGGTGGCATCTTAATCCATGCAGTGTGTTTTCAGGTTCATCGCATACTGCGATATATCTATGGCATGACCCAGATCTTCAGCTGTCTAAATGAAGGCCATGGGCACCTACATGTAGACAACATGACGCGGGTGATCAACCAAATGGCTCAGCTCATCAAACAGAACTGCCACAAAGCAGAAACTTTTGTATGATTAATTAATTGAATAAATGAAAATGTATGCTGCTAAGGAAAATGTTGCATTAATTTAGTGTGCCTTATTCTTGAAAGTGTTTTTTTTATCTGAAACAAACCATGGAAAAACATGATTTTGAAATCTATTCTTTTACAGGAGAACAGTCATAAAAAAACATCTTGCAAATTGGTGAAGAAACGAAAAGGATGGCAACGACGAAAAATTAAAATGATGGGAATGCTTGTAAACTGCTGGCAGAAGTTGCTGAGTGTGTACCCTTATTAAATTACAGCATACACTGGTCTCAGATCAGCCCAGCTCCTTATTTAAAACTATGCACATGATTTCCCTTAACGTTATTTATGCACCAGTTGTTTTTTGTTTTAATAAGGATTGTATTTTGTACTTGGTCTGTGATAAGTTGTGAGGCTGCATCATAAGACACCTTATGGTTACAATACATCAGGATGTAGAAACATTTGTTTTATTTGGTAGCACTGTATACGATTTAAGCATCGTATACAGTGCAAGTTTAATACCTATTCATGCTAAACTTTTGCACAAAATATGCATAATCTATACATGCATGTATATGGACACCTTATGGTACTGCATATTGAGCCAACTATACAACTGTAGTATATAGAGAGGCTGAAGTCTTCCAAGAATGTTGGAAATGATTTTGTGTTCTTATGGATGTAAGAACTACTTGCACACTCATAACATGCACATTAAATAAGCCTGGTTCTCTGTCAATGCAACAAAATGTCATTGAATTTTCTTCATCTTTAAAAATGTGTTAGGTCGAAGAAGGTGCTTATTTGTCTCAATTACCCTGTTTGACTTTCTTCTGGCTGCTACATTTTGGAAAACGCCACGCGTCTAATTATTTCAGTACTGCTAATACTAATTAACATTCCTGCTGAGTGAATGTCAGAAACTCACTATACTCAAGTAACTCCGTTTCTTTTCCTTTAAATTTCTATTTTGCTGCTTTATTGTTGCTCATATAGGTCTTATGTTTTAAGAGTCTGCTTTATTTTTTTTACATAAAATCAAATCGTAGGACTCGTCTCATTTAACTGTATTTCACAATCAAATCGAATATAATATTGTTCAACACAATTTAATAAAAATCATGTTTTCTATCACACTTAATCTCAGTGTAACGTCAAAGTAAATAAAAGTCCTTTAAGATCACAATTGCTTTGCTAAGCCGGGGGCGTTTATTTTGAAACGGAGGGAATATATCTTCACGTCAGCATTCGCCCAAACGCACGCGCAGTTTGCGCACTTCCTATTGTCATTTGTATTTCTGCACATCCATGTAGTTAGAAATTATTGTATTGTTTGTCTCCGTTCCCATCTCGTTACTTCATGCTTGCTTTCCTTTTCACCACCGTTTTTTGCGCCACATACCTGTCTCCGCTCATTAGTCATGTTAGAGGAAAAGACTTTACTGAGCAGGAAATGTCTTATTACAGGTGAGATTTATACATGCCGAATACAACATTGAATATGCATTATGTGGGTAAGGTGATCACGGTATAATGTTCAGTTTGCTTATAGTCACAGCTTTTATTACACATATTGAGGATTAGAACTGTTTCCTCCATGGTAAAGAATGGCTGCTTACTGTCAATCAGCTTTGCCATATGGCCAAAAAGGACTTAAAGGACAAATTACATGATAACCTGTATAATGCCTTATAAATAGTAATAATTTGTGTTCTATACAAACTGCTTTAAAGTATGTTGTGTTACATTTATTGTTTTTTTTACAGAGACAGAATAAAGTCCATGTTTTATCATGCCTACAACAACTACTTGGAAAATGCATATCCTTATGATGAGTTGAGACCTCTGACATGTGATGGACTGGACACATGGGGCAGGTGCAAGCTTTTATCAGAAACATCATTGACATACTGTTTCTTGTACATGATGACTTTGTTACTCTTAAAACAGACTTATACATTACATGGATTTATAAATTAGGTATCATTAACCATAAGTGCCTAAATGAGGAGTTTATTAAGTCTAAATAATCTTGTTTTTGTTTGGCCCCAAACTGAAAAGATTCTACATATGGAGCATATCTTCTCAGCATATCTTTTATTCAATTGAACTGACCAAACATTTGTCTTAATATCTTATATAATGTTGATTTAATATTTCATATTGAAAGCCATGTTTGTGACATGTTTGAGGAGTATTTTATTGCTATAACTGCTCTATTTTTCTCTCTTTCCTGCAGTTTCTCCCTCACACTCATTGATGCACTGGACACATTGCTGGTATGTTAATTAATTTTCAATGGTCTGTAGTGATCTTTTTTTAGTTGAGATGCTGAGAGTTTTTTCCTGATTCCAGATTTTGGGAAATCACACAGAGTTCCAGCGTGTGGCCACACTGCTTCAGGAAACGGTTGACTTTAACACTGATGTTAATGCATCTGTGTTTGAAACAAACATTCGAGGTAAAGCAGCTAGGGTTGTGCTGGGCCCCATTATTGTGTAGCATTCCTGCTGGTTTATTTGTAATACTTGTAATAAGTCTATTTCAAAATAAAAGTCCCAGGCATTGCAACACCAGGAGTGACATCCATCCAGTGCAATGTAAAGTTTAAGTATATGTGTATATGTATATGTGCTTTATTATTTTCTGGTCAAGTTCAGTTGAGTAAGTGTGCTTCTCTGCAGTGGTTGGTGGGCTTCTGTCAGCCCATCTGTTTTCTAAGCATGCTGGGCTGGAGGTTGAGGAGGGCTGGCCCTGCTCTGGACCTCTTCTGCGCATGGCAGAGGATGTCGCTCGTAAACTGCTGCCTGGTAAGTTTTCTCTTTATGAAAACTATTGCCATGGTTACCAATTTTTATAATGGATCTTCCTTTCTTCAATGTATTAGTTAGTAAACACGTACTCTTAAAAAATCTCTTGGGAAATAACCTTAGTTTTACATATTTTACAAAGAATGCTGTCAATACCCCTTTCTCAGCATTTCAGACACCCACAGGTATGCCATATGGCACAGTGAACCTACTTAGTGGTGTTAACCCCACTGAGACCCCAGTCACCTGCACTGCTGGAGTGGGCACCTTTATCCTGGAGTTCTCCACCCTCAGCCGACTCACAGGGGATCCTGTCTTTGAGAATGTGGCACGCAAAGCTCTTAGGGCCTTATGGAGAACACGCTCAGACATTGGCCTGGTAAAATCTTTATATTTGTGAACCAAGGAGTTTGTCACACAATCACAACACTTTAAGAAGTACATACCTGAAATTCTTCAGTGTTAGCTTTGACCTTTGTTGAAAGTCTCTGAGAATGCTGTATTCACAGTAATCACCAAGTGCTTCTAATAGCACTAACATTCATGATTTCAACTGGTGTTTTCTTACCAATAGTGTTAATCGCTTTGAAAGCAGTTACCTGAACAGTAGTTGATTAAAGGGAAAATCCATATGTTTACATCTGACTCAAATGATCCTGTGTACCACCAATTAGAGATCTTGTAAAACAAATCTTTGTTACTTTAATCCCTTTACCACAATCAAGTGTTCCTCAAGCAGAGCCATTAAGCTCTCCAAATCTGATTTAAATGAAAGCAGGTTCCATTTTTGCTAGTTTTTTTACCTAGCTGATCGCCACAAGAAATCAAAACAGAATTTTTTTTTGCAATTTTGAATAGAATATTCAATTGGTAAATCAATTGAAGAGAATTTTTGACAGAGACATCACCTGTTTGTTTACTCTAAATAGTGTATTACCTGGACTGCCCTGAAAAATACAGCTTTATTTTTTGTGTGGTTTAACAAAATGTATGATTAAATTTCTGTCAGTTCTGTTGCTAATTTGACATATTATAAAAAAGAATCATAATCTTGACCAAGTAGAAGAAAAAGATGTTACCACACTAGCCGTTAAGTTGACTGATTTGCCCTAAAGGGACTTTGTGACCTTTACTGTCTTTTTTAGGTGGGCAACCATATAGATGTCATAAGCTCTAAGTGGGTGGCACAGGATGCAGGGATCGGGGCGGGAGTGGACTCATACTTTGAGTATCTTGTGAAGGGAGCCATCATGTTGCAAGATGAGGAGCTGCTGACCATGTTTCATGGTAAAAATGACAAAATAATTTTATAGTGTTTATATGCCTTCATGTTGATCAATGATTTTTCTCCAGTATATTTTGTGTACTGTATCTTTTTTGCGTGAAAACATTATCAGCTCTTAAATGTGTGTTACAGAATATGATAAGTCCATAAAGAACTACACTAAGTTTGATGATTGGTATCTATGGGTACAGATGCATAAGGGAACAGTATCAATGCCTGTGTTTCAGTCTTTGGAAGCTTTCTGGCCTGGATTACAGGTGAGAGAGAAGGTGTCTTTATTCTGAGATAAAAGGAAAGCATCTGCTTTATAAATCATCTGTCATCCGTATTGGCCTCTTAAAGTAGGATTCATGCAATACCACGTATCACTTGTTTTGTGTTGTCTTGTAATATCAGAGTTTAATAGGTGATATTTCCAGTGCAACAAAGACCTTTCATAATTACTACAGTGTGTGGCGTCAGTTTGGAGGTCTTCCAGAGTTCTACAGTATTCCTCAAGGTTACACAGTGGACAAACGAGAGGGCTACCCTCTGCGTCCAGGTATCTGTAATATGAAGGCATTGCAGTATCTGTAGATTATTCATTTGAGTCATTGATTGGTTGCCGCTTATGGCACAGAATTGCTTTATTGAGTGACACTGTTGTTATTTGTCATACTTTTGTTGTTGTTTATTTAATTTATATTTTAACACAATTTGTGTTATGGTCATGAATGATACCTCAAATCATATGACTTCTTTGCTTCAGATAAGATATTTTGGCTGTTGGATCATAGCAAAAAAACACCAGAATACCAGCATGCACCAGAATATAATAGATATCTGGGTTGGCCTCTGTTGACTTGGGCAAATAAGCTACAACCTAGCAACTACTTAAAACACAGCAATGCTCCAGCAACCACCCAGAACAACTTAGCAACCACCCAGAACACCCTAGCAACCGCATAGAACACCTAAGTAACCGCCCTGCAACACTCAAGAACTGCTCACCTAGCGGTGGTTTTGCAAATGCTGTGGAAGTTGGCAACATAAACAGTAATTGGATTGAACCTATATCTGTGTGTGTGTGTTGTGTTACAGAGTTGATCGAGAGCGCCATGTACCTGTATAGGGCCACAGGTGACCCAACATTCATACAGCTTGGTCGGGATGCAGTGGAGTCAATGGATATAATTAGTCGGGTGAACTGTGGTTTTGCCACTGTGAGTTTATTATCCTCAAGGCTTGTGTAATATTGAATGCAATATATAACAGCCTAGTCCAAAAAATGTAAGAAACTTTCTGTTTCTGATGAAGGTTAAGGATGTAAGGGACCACAAGTTGGACAACCGTATGGAGTCCTTCTTTCTGGCTGAGACCATTAAATACCTCTACCTACTTTTTGATCCTGAAAACTTTCTGCACAACACTGGTACTGAGTTTGAGCTTGGCGGTCCGCAGGGTGACTGCATACTCAGTGCAGGGGGCTACATCTTCAACACGGAGGCTCACCCACTTGACCCCGCGGCCCTT
Organism: Chromobotia macracanthus; assembly: GCA_036877525.1. NCBI lineage: Eukaryota > Metazoa > Chordata > Actinopteri > Cypriniformes > Botiidae > Chromobotia > Chromobotia macracanthus. The sequence goes on from JAZGTH010000006.1 coordinate 12,080,697, forward strand.
CACTGTTGTAGCCGAGAGCAGGAGGAACGCAGGGAACTACAGGATATACTCCTCAGCTTTTCAGAACTATTCAGGCCTACCATGGACCAATCAAAGGAGACTTCAGGGGGCAGAGGCCTGTCAGAGAGCATAGCACTAAAGCCAGGAGAGAGAAGGAAAGCTCCTGTGCTCTCATGCCCCACTCAAACTTTTAGTGCTAAACTAGCTGTTATGGGTCAGGTCTTCTCAGACAACTTATGAACAGACTTTATTTTTGTTGATGACAATATAAAAAGATGTAGAGTATGTTTGTAATTTAAATATTGTAATAATGTTTTAAAATATGTGTGGATTTTTCCACCCTTTTCATTAAAAAGTTTCAGATGACAACCAAGCCATTGTAGAAGTTGTCCTACCCCAAAATAGTCCTACCCCAAGAGTTAAAACATGGGAACAATATCAGATACAACAGGTGTCTATGCACCTTCAGTGTGTGAGCTTTGATTAATAATGAAACTTGTACCAAAGCCAGCTTTTCCATAAGGCAAGTGTTCTGCAGATATTGTAAATATCCTCTTATTCATGCATACAATAGGGAATAATAGAAGGATGAAAATTATCTGCTTAATGTCACACAAGACCAAATGCTGCTGCTCAACTGAGGTTTAAATGCTAATGCTACTATTTAATGCTAATCAGTTCAATTGAAGTCTGACATTAATCCACACAAGACTTTTCACGTGAGAAAGCAAACAAGAGGCAGAGTGCAAAAGTTTATTAAGAACATGGCCTCAACCTGTTGCCCGACTTCTGCTGACTGTATCACCTACATAATATATAATAGTGACTGGCACAACTTTAGCTTTGTACAAAGGCTATTCTTTTATGCTGGGATTTGCGTATTTATTGCTGTTTTCATTTCCTTTGAGGCAAATCTTGACTTGTGCTAGCATGGCTGTAAGCATGCTCACTGACAAACATTTCACTCACATATAAGGTAATATATTAAAAACTGAAACTTTATGGATAAATGAGGAAATAGTTTTTACATATGTTGTAAAAACAATGTGGCCAGTAAATGTTAGTGTTGGGCATTTGTCAATGGTGTCATTACCCTAGATAAACATAGTCCTGGGTTAACTTGTTTTATGTTGTTACACTATGTACTCTTACGCAGTGATTTCAGACTAAGAACCATGTACTATGGAGCAGGTCTTCGTAACCCAGGATTATGTTTACTGTTAAAATAGATTTAATTAAAATTACAATAATTCATAAATTTATGAGGACTACTGCATTGAGTGCAAAATGAGAAGTAGCTATGTACAAAATACTCATTACAAAATTGGTAGGGCTATACATTTCAGCTTTTGATTACTGTTCATATAGATTTCAGATAACAACGCAAATGTGACTAAGTGTAACTAGGTTTCTGATCTTATTTCTGTGTTGCTGGAAAATTTCACCACATATTTGTTGTTGGGGCAGTTGTGACCTAATGGTTAGAGTTGAACTTGTAACATAATGGTCACAGGCTCAATTCTCAATGCTGACAGGAAATGACTGAGGTGGCCTTGAGCAAGGCACCTTACCTCAAATTGCATGGATTACCATACTTGGCAATCACTAAATTAAATTCAGTGGAATAACAGTCAATGTTCATGATCAAAATAGCTTGTGCTATACTGTGGAAACTCTAGGTTCCAACAAGATTTATCATGTGCTTTCCACAGAGAGATCTTAAACTCTATCTGTTGCTGTTCACCCCCATCACACTCTTGGTCAATGCTGGTTTTCCTATTAGAACTGTGTGCCTGTGCATGAGTTGATGTGGTCGGAGGAATTCTGGAGAACTTTCCATTACATTTAAGAATGCTCTTCCTCTCCACATCCGTCCTAATTTTTTCCATGCCTTCGTTAGTTGCTGTCTTTCCATTCCAGCCACATCCGGATCCTCCTGTGTACTCAGAGAGAGATGTGTACTCAACTTGATTATAGAGCTGCTTTAGAATCCCCTTCTTTGGCAGTTTCATGGATTGACTATGGAAAGGAGATTCAAGAGGTGACAGAAGAACAGAGCTGATGGTAGAGGAAGGATTATTTTTATGGTGATTTCTTCTGGATATGGTGGAGATCCACGGTTTACTCTCTGCAAGCCCTGAGAAAGAGCTGAGACTCATTCCAGGGTCTGGTGGGTTGGAAACATTGGGTTTTTGGTCACATATAGTTGCTGGACAGTTTAAGTTTAACCACCAATGGTTAGCAATGTCTTTCACAGTGGCTCTGTCCTCTGCTTTCACAGTAAGCATCCAGCCAATCAATGAAAGCGCCTCTATAACAGAAAATGAAAGAATCATGGTAGATCATCATTCAAAACATGTCAATGGGCAGCCATTTCTTTCAAAAATAAGGTATGAGATACTATGCTATTGTAAATAGGAAAGGCAGTTATTTTGTAAATAAGGCAGTTGTTATAGGCACGTATAAACAGTTCAATTTAATTTGCCTCATATAGCACAAAGCATGTGGTCATTTTAGCATTTAGTTTTGACTAATCAGCATCCAGGTCTGGAACTGTATTATGTGAACCTCACCTGATTGGGTATCAGGTGTCTTATATCGTCCTTGGCGGATCTGATCTTTAAGGATGGTGTAATTTGTTCCATCAAAAGGCATGCAGCCATAAACCAGAGCATACAGCAACACACCAAGAGACCAACAGTCCACCTGAAGCATAAAATAGAGCATATGTCACAAACTAGCAGTGCATGAATACCAGTAGATATAGATATAAACATTGTTCAGTTTTACTTCTGAACAATGAAGTAATATAATTATATTGAATATAATTACAAAGCAATTATATTTGTAAGCAGATGCTCATTCACCTAGAAAAGTAAATCCTCAAAAAAAGCTCAAGCATTTTCTTTAACAACTTCATGCTTTAACATATACTGTTTACAAGCCTCACAATTCTGATTTTAAATGCTTGTCTCCCAGGCTTCTATTACAGTTTTATTAGTACGATACAATACAAAAATTGTTTCTAAGTCAGAAAAGAATTATGGTAGAAATAATCTACTAGAAAAACTAGTAAACTGTTTGTTAATAGCTCCAACCTCAGGGCCTTGATATGGATGTCCGTTTAAAATCTCTGGTGAAGCATAAAGTGGACTTCCACAGAAGGTGTTCAGAAAACGTCCCCTCATATAGCGACTGGACAACCCAAAATCAGCTAACTACAAAAAAAAACATTATTTATGATTAAATTAACTCTGTATTAAAACTGAACTGGGTGACCTACTTCCATTTATTTTAATTGAATCTATTTCTGGATTACAAAGAGTAGACAAAAATAACAGGAAACCCTAGAGTACATTTACGATTGTGCATTTTGTGGATTGAAAGTACATTTTATTTGTCTTAATGTATTCCCTGGGACTGTATTCCCAAACCCATGACCTTGGACTAAAAATTGCTAGTGTTGGACAGGAACGTTCTGACAACATATGACATGCCAGATATGGGCAAACTGCATAAACACTATCACTTATGAGATGGCACGAAAGCTCTGCTTTAAAAACACAGAATTGCAAAAGCATTTCATTGACCCACCAAATCTGTACATGACTGACTCATGTTCAGAATGCTATTGTATTGGAGGGCAATACATGGAAATACATGTACTGGTGTAAGAAATAACCTGGACTCCTAAGCAATAGACAAAAAGTCATCTTTCACCATTGAGTCATCTAATCTGATTGGTCTATATGGTCATGTAATGACCCGTGAATGAGCCTGTTCTATGATGCACACTCATTCAAACATTGTTCTCTTAGAACATTACCATATTCCAAGGTTATAATGCCTCTATTCACAATGCTAAGCAAACTGAAGAGTGATTTCATTCAATAGTCAGCAGATCTAAATATGTGGAGTGACAAGTAAATACATTCCTTTGTCCAGTTTTTCTCTGGAATAAATCAATATCCCATAGTATTCCATGGAGTTTTAGAGGTAATTTTTTCCAATAAAATAAATATAAATAAAAAACTAGGAGAACTTACTCCTCATATTAAAAATGTTAATGTCCAACCCATGTGCTTTTGATTAAAAACAAAATACTGTGGTACATTTGAAATATTTTCTTCAGAGGACTTAGAATCACCAGAAAAACAAATTCACAATTTTCTACAATATTAAATTAAGATATATGAAAAATAACAAAAAATTTTCAGACAAAAATCTGTGTTTCAAGCATTTTAACTTTTTACCTTTACATTTAAATCTTTGTCCAGAAGAATGTTCTCCAGCTTGAGGTCACGATGAACCACACCAGTCTAAGGAAAGAGCAGAGAGATATTTACTCTAAACATATGTAAATCTAAACATATGACATTTTGCCATATCTTTTCCCAAACTTCCTCTCATGTGGGCCTTGTGAATGTATATTTTCACAAACTGAACTCTTGTGCTGAAGGCCCACAAAGTTTATAAGTAGCAATTTAGAATTAGAAAAGTTTAATTGTTGTACTGTAGTGTGACTGGAGCTGTCTCCAAGGTTTTGAATCTATCATTCTGATGAATCAGTTTTTCTCATAGTCATGGACACATGAATAATAAACAGCAGCCAACTGATTTGTTACAGAAACACTAAATTTTTGCCAGCAAAGTGTACATAAGTAATATACAATTTTAATTTAAGAATAAAAAATAAAAAATAATTTAACTTTACATTTTACATTTCATCTAAATAATTGATGAAAAATTTGTAATGTACAAGCACATGAGATGTCTTAACAGTATAATATATTCTCTGTAGAATCAAGTAAACATGACTTCAGGGCTACTGCGTTTATTTACTTTATGACAGTAGTATACAGCAGAGGTGATTTGTCTGAAGAAATGTCTGGCCTCCTGCTCTGACAGCTTCTGTCTCTCCTGAATGTATTCATACAGTTCTCCTCTGCTCGCATATTCCATCACCATCACGATCCTCTCTCTGCTCTCCAACACTGACAAAACACACATCCACACAGTCAGACCTTGCATTAATCATTTGGTGGCTTAATAGAAAGAGAAAAAATAGAATAAAAAGAGAACCTCTTTAAGGCAGAGTACAACCAAAAATAAACTTTCAGTCATCATTTACATGCCATTTTGAACCCTTTTAACTTTTTGAACCCTTTCACTTTACCATGTAAAGTTCATATGTGTTTGAAACAGCATACGTGTGAGATTTTATTTCTAAGTGAACTGTGGCTGTAAATTCTGTTTTTACCCTCATAAAGATGAATGATGTTTGGGTGCAGAAGAGAGGCGGTGATTTCAATTTCTCTCTTGATGTTAGCTCTGTCCAGATCATCTCTTAATCTCTCCTTTCTAATGGATTTAATAGCCACCTGAAACACAAATATAAATACAATAAACCAGGGGTTGTCAACCTTTCTCTGTCTACCCAGGGACTCAATAATCATAGATGGATACAATACATAAATCAGATCTTTTATCTCCTGGTCTATTTTACACTCCTGGTTGTGAGCAAAAGAATGTGTGAAAAAAATGACATTTTTTTCATTTACCCCTTAAGCACCAAGTCTTTTTTTGCTAATCCTGGAGGTATTTGTTTTATTTGTGGCACATGGGGTCTATAAGTGTTCCATGGCATGAAGTTTGTGTTGGACCAGCTAACACAAAGCTCCATTGTAATCCTTTAGATTCTTACAATTCCAAAATTCCTTTCAAATTATTCCTTTCATGAACTAACATCATGGCTGAAATGTGAAATATAATTTGTTAGTGTCACAACCTGGAATTTGCTAAAACAATGACCTGTTTTCAAACCGCTTTGAAAGATTCATAGAAGTGAAATGCACAACATAAGGCACAGTGTTCCTGTAGCTCAGTGGTAACCAAACTCTGTCCTGGAGGGCCAATGTCTTGCAGAGGTTCACTCCAATATGCCCCAACACACCTGCCTGGATGTTTCTAATCTGCCAGTAAGACATTGATTACCTAGTTCAGGTGTGTTAAATTCTGTAGGGCACTGGCCCTCCAGGAACAGGATTGCCTGTAGTTTAAATAGTAACATTTACATTTACAACACCATGGTTGTGGGTTCAGTCCCAGGAAGCTTAACTATATCTCTATAAATCTCTATAAAACTATATCTTAAATTCATTGAAAATTGCTTTGCAGTGAAATGTCTGCCAAATGTATATGCTTACAATATACCATCTGTTAAAGCTCTCCACAACATCCTCTTTGTGGTGGTACTGACAGCATCAACTAGGAAGCTGCCAAGCAAGTTTAACCCAAATCTTGGGATCTGGAAGTCTGGCTTGCTCTCCTCTCACATATACACACACTCTCTGGCTCCCTTTGAATGGTTTTAGTGTTTGTCTGCAGGAATCCTACTTATTTTACAGCTCATGGATTCAGGAATACCTCAGCTTCAGTCTAGATGAGTGACAGAGAGGGTCAGGTACTGCTCTAATCTGATTGTATGGTCAGATTGTATTTCATTTTGTATGCCTGCATTAAATTTTAAGTTGGTGAAAGAGGGCAAATGGATGGGAGAGTATCACTTTCATTTATGTTTCATGACAGACTGACAGATTAATGTGTGGCTAAGTATTTAATAAAGTGTTAGTTACTGGAAGGGTTGTATACAGTAGACACATGCTCACACACAGAGAGAGAGCACCTATTGGACACCCCAAGAGTGCCCTAAGAGTAATTACCAAAGGTGACCTGCTAGGTAAAGATGATAACTGAAAAATTTGTTAGGAAATCATTTAAATGGTATATCTGGAGCTCACCAAAGGGGGTGAAATGTGCTGTATAATTTATTGGGGGTCACTGAGAATTGACTCCACTGAGTCCAAAACAAGTCTTGATTTAATAGATACCTGCTACGAATGTTGTATTGGAGATCTAGTTCATCTACTTCAACTTAAAATGATTTTTTTTATAAAACATTATCAATTATTGTCAATTATTAATATTGTTAATTATCATCTTATCAAGTCACGTAAATAATTTTCTTCTTTTGAATATGTTTTTCCTATTTATTAACTCGTGAGCCATTATTGTCAAGGATTATAGTCACTTTAAATTGCAAATTTATAACATTGAATGTAAATTCAACTAACTCTGTGCATACCAAATTTCACAAAAATATGCTTTACAAAATGTTATTCAAATTGTTATTATAGGACATCAATGTATGGCATAACTGCATTTGGATACGTTTCAGATTGATCCATTTACTGTAGCTCACCGTCTTTCCACACTGTCTCTCCACCGCTCGCTTTACTTTCCCATACGTGCCCTTGCCCAGCGTCTCCAGCACTTCATAGCGGCGTTTGACGTTGTGTTTATGGCGATGCGTCTTCACTGCGGATGAAGTTTGGACCTTTGCTCGTTCTTCATGCGTGTGCACGGAACCGCGGCGACGCGCGCTGTCCTGGACATCACTGAACGGCTGTCGCTCCATATTTACAGATAGCGCTTCTCCTTCACAGCTGAAAACTACTCACTTGTGCAGGGTAAACTTCTCTTTTTAAAATGTTCTTATTCAAAGGAACACCATCTGCTCCTTTTTTGCTGCGACCACAAGATATATATATATATATTTTTGGTACTTACTAGGCTGTCGACAGAATAGGACGATAAGAATGATACTGATGTTCTTGAGAATTGTGGAGTGAATAGTTATCAAATATAACAAGCATCATTAGCCGGTTGTCCTTCCACCCGCATCACTATCAGGATGCGGTTATGGGCCTAATAAAAGTACGTGGTGACGCGGATAGGAGGGGTACGTGCTGTCAATCAACAGCTGTGACGCGCAGCAATGCCAAGCACTGAGGATCAGGCTGCTGACCCCAATCCTGCAATACAGAAAAAAAATCTATAAATAAATAAAAAAATAGTTGATGTATTATTTGTTATTTATAATTTATTATTATAAAATTATTATTTGTTTCTATTTATATGACTGCAAGATCCACAGCTTTGATGTAATAAAAACACTACCGGTCACATGGAGACCCCAGACAGATGAAAGTTTGAGAACTAATTTAAGTTAGGAGTAAAACTTCGGTAGTATCACTACATTTACAGTCAAAGAAAACAAAAGAAATGTTGGTATTTTTATGGTCTTTAAAATGGCTATAATTTCAGGAAATGTCATTTATGACAAGTCTGTGTGAACAATGAGCAGAATCACAAAATCTAAATTTGTTATAGTTTAGGGAGGATCTGTCATAAATGTCCTTTACAAAAATTAACCATGGTTTTACTAAAGTTTACTAAAGTACTACACCAAAAAACAAACTAAAGTTAAACAAAGGTAACCTCAAATTAACAATGATCAAAGCAGCCATATTTTAACTGTGGTATTTGTAGTAAAAGTGTGGTTATACAAATAGTAATCAATGTGCCAAAAACCATGGTTAATATTCATAAGGGGTAATAAATATATTCTAACGAATATATATCTAAAAGCTTTCACTAGGTCATGTATATGACAATAACTCTTTTATAACTACTTTATATTTAAACCATTTTACAATATACTTCCTCAAAGCTGGTCATAAAATTTATAACAGACTACCATCTGTCTTTTATGTTAGACAGAGGCTAAACAAACGTGTGTGACAAATAATAAATCCATAACTGTTTATATATTCTGTCTGTTTTGGTACACAATTGCCCTTAAATGACCAATAGCCTATGATATTAAACAAGTTAGTTTATCAAAAAATGAAAATTCTGTCATCTCTTGTCTTTCCAAGCCCATATTTCTTTCATCTGTGGAACACAAAAGAAATTCTGTATGGATGCTCTTTTCCATACATTGCTTAGGGACTTTGAAGCTTAAAAAAAGCACCAGTAAAATATCATGAAATCAGCCCATGTGATTTATACGCACTAATACTTTTGAAGGAAAAGAATAGCTTTATATGAGGAACAGACTGAAATGTAAGTATGGTACATGACGCACACATAAAAACTTCTACCTCTATATACCTGTTATTTCATTGTAAATGTGACTGTTATAAACATATTATGATGCTGTTGATTTACCAAAAAGATGTTTTACAGCTTGTTAAATTTTATACTGTATTCATCATTGCACAAGGATGTTCTACAAATCTAACGTGTCAAAACAACACGAGGTGCACATTCTTACATTTGACCAAATGATTTGATATAATTTAATTGTCCTTTCTGATTACATTTTAACCTTCTGAAGATAATGTGAAAGGTTTACAGACAATAGAAAGTGTTGATGTAGCTGTGGTTATGTACATTATTGTTTTAGGGACTCACAATGGAATTGTACACTGTTAGAATAAAACTGCAGAATGTGTACCTTTATTTGTCACTGGGGCAGTAACCTCAAGCAATGGAACTGCAATACCATTTTTGCACAAATTTTTTGTTTTTATTTTTTCTGAGTTTAACTAATAGCATTGGTTTGTGCTTATAATTATTCCTGGTGGAATAATTAATAATTTAATAGGGAAATTACTTAATAGCTAATAGGGGCAGGAAACTGGAATGTAACATTGACTAAACCACTTTTCAAAATCAATCAATACAAATACATTTCTTCAATTAAGATGTTAGGCATTTACTATAATTCAGTGGGACAGAAACTTAAAGAAATATCTATAGATATAAATGAAAAATTCATTTTATCATGCATCTTTTATCATGTAAATAAATAAATAAACACAATAAAGTGTTTTGCCATTGACATTCTTTTCTGTATTCAGGCTTCTATTCACTAAGGAGCTGCAACATCAGTTTGTTTGTAGGCACAGACATCTTCATAATTATTGGTTAATTCTCAGGACATTGTGTCATTTGTTCATGGATTTTCTCTTCTCTTCTTTTTTAATAATTTAATTTAAAAGGTGACTGCTGAACATTCAATATTTTCCCTCCTCATGCACAGACCCAATTGACACTAGACTGGACTGTAATATAATTTGAATAGATAACCCATTTAAAAACTAACAAATACGCACACACCACATTTTAAGATTAACATGCTCTATGTAGATTTTCTCATTATGTTGTTTGACTTAGAAATGTATCTAAAGCATGTGTACATCAATCAATAGTGAGGCCAGAAAGTTTATAAACTACGTCTGATGGTTGTACTCCATACAACTACTATTGAATCCAGCTCTGAAAACGGGTAACTGGGATTGCAAACCAATTATTTTACCAAATAAAAACTTAAGTTAAACTACATGATAACAAACAAAGGTATAGGCCTATTATGATTATATAATATTAACTAGTATAATTTGCCACTGGTTTTTGTCACTGCATTACAGAAAAAGAGGAAAGAGTTTTAACTTAAAATGTAAGGTCTATAACATTTTTTATAATTTGAACTTTAGCCAATGCAAGGACTTTAGCCAAGACATTTCTGTTTTTTGAAGACTGACAAAGCTGACAAAGTGTCAGCAAAAGAAAGAATATTATCTAGATAATAAAATTTCTCTGCCAAAAGTTTATGTCAGCAAATTTAAGATAAACAATCTTTATTTCTGTGTGTATGTGAGTTAGTGAAGTGTCATGAGTTAATTTGCAGATGCATGATCCATTTGGCACGCTCATGTTTATGGGTCTAGTGTGGGTGTGGAGGGAGGTGTGGTGGGGGATGGACCTGTGACGACTGATAAGACATTCAAAAACATTTTCGGGACATGATTCATCTGGTTTTGAATCAAAAGTAACTGCGCTTCAGAAAGTAACTGAGCTTCAGAAGATCACGTCTGTTGATGCTTCCTTCACATGTCTGTCATATGTGCATGGGAAAAATCAAATGGAGTCACTATTCCCAGTGAAAATCTGAGAATATTCACAGACCTTTCATTCTTTGGGGAAAAAAAAAGACCTCAAACTATACATTACCCCCGGGGAGGGGTTTAAGGTGGGTTGCTGAAATATTGAACCGCCAATCTAGGCTGAAAGGATCATTTCGTGCACATAAATAAGACAGGTATGGGTGTCTCTGAGCACGCTCGAGCAAAAGTCTGCATAGATAGAATCATTCTGGATAAAATAAGTCTGGATGAAGTAGCCCAATGGCAGAATGAAATCAGAGGGCCGTCTATGACGGAAAAGCTCAAGGACTCTTTGAGGTAAGATAAGTGTGTTATGTCCAAGTCTTAACCTTTTAATTTTTAGATGCATTGTGCCTAATTTTGGTTAAACTTACATACTTGTTTTGAATAAAACACTCCCATTGTTCTCGAATTGTTAATGAATATTATTATTCATTAAATGCATATTAACACTATGTTAGGTATAATATATCAAAACGTTGTTAGGTCATATTTCATAAACATTGCATGCTACTACTATGCAAGTTTTGTTAAAGGTGCAATGCTGCATAATATAATGTTAATGTTGTAATAAATTGTTATCACCACTACACTACCATTATAGGTACACTAAGTGTAAAACCCTGTGTGTGCGTGAACTCTTAATCATTTATTGCCATGAGTAAATAAATATTAGTCTTTTGTCTTTTGTGGAAACAAGGTATTTAAAGCTTAGGAATAAACATAATATATATATATATAGAAAGAGAAAGCAACTATTTATACACTCTGTAAAATACAGAAAATACAGTAGAGCTGTTTTTCTCATGAACAGTATTGCAAAACATCTCCCAAAAAGTGTCTTTAATGCTTTCTCTAAAATAGCTTTTTAAACTTTAAACTTTTGTAACCTTTATTTTATTAACTTTTTTTTTTATTCCTGTTCTCTCTGCTTCAGGTGCTCTGTAGGGCACTTCTGGATTTGGATTGTGACATGGATTCCAGTTCTCTCCTGGATTCCCTGCTATTCCATTCGGGAAAATGCTCTTGGTGACCTGGTTTCAGGTGTCAGTGTGGGAATCATGCACCTGCCTCAGGGTCAGTTTACATAAAGCATCATGCAGAAGCAAAGAGAAAAAACACACAAGACCAAATAGCAAAACCCAATTATTGGGTTGTCACCACAAAATTAAGGGTTAAATAATGTTAATAATGCCTAAATTAAAAAAATAAACATTAGTGTTAGGTTCATCTTTAGATATTTTATCTTATATTACTGTAAACAGATTGTAATAAATGAATGAATTAATTTTTAGTATCTACAGGGATATGTTTTAAACTTGTTTATGTGCTGCTTAGGTATGGCATATGCTCTCCTTGCTTCTGTGCCACCTGTCTTTGGTCTGTACACCTCCTTCTATCCTGTGCTGGTTTACTTCATCTTTGGCACTTCTAGACACGTCTCAGTAGGTAAGAGACAGAGGAATAAATATGTAGCCAATGTAAAACAAAAATATTTTTTAACTTAGGTTTCTGTAACAATCTGTAACTTTTGACTCTCTATCGCCATCTCTGTTTGAAACATAAAATTGCAGATTACTGGACATACATTATTTATGTATGTTTAAGTCAAACTGACCTTTTCTGCAATTCGACCGGAAGCTCAAATTATAAATGATTATTATAAACTTACCGTTACCAATTATCTGGGTACGATGAGGAACATGGTTCTACTATGTACTTGATCAATAACTCTTTATTTTTAAGCAATAAAAGATCTTACGTTGTTTCTTTGCAGGGACCTTTGCGGTGATTAGCATTATGATAGGAAGCGTATCAGAGCGTTTGGCACCTGATGATCACTTTATCGTTAACGGGACAAACGGATCGCTCCTCCTGGATACTGAGACGCGCGATGCGCTACGCGTAAAAGTAGCGGCAGCGACGACTTTACTGTGTGGTATCTTTCAGGTGAGATAGATAGATAGATAGATAGATAGATAGATAGATAGATAGATAGATAGATAGATAGATCCCTTGTTAATGTTGTTCATTTATTCTGTAGGTTTTGTTAGGTCTGGTTCGGTTCGGGTTTGTGGTGACCTATCTCTCAGAGCCGCTGGTTCGAGCCTACACGACAGGTGCAGCCACTCACGTGATCACCTCCCAGCTCAAATACATGTTTGGTGTGTCGCTCCAACGATTCAATGGGCCCCTGCAACTGCTTTACGTGTGTAACGTATATGCACACACAAAATATCATTGGTGATTTGGACACCAGCCGTTGGAAGTGTTCATCAGTTTTCTTGTCGTTTCAGACTCTATTGGACCTGGGCAGTTTAATACCTCAGACCCATATACCCACCCTGCTGCTTAGTCTGGTGTCTCTCACAGTCCTGATCACTGTCAAAGAGATAAACTCCTGCTACAGTCACAAACTCCCTCTCCCTATACCAGTAGAGCTCATGGTGGTGAGTACACTGTTATGAATGTGTACCAGATAACTGCAAACATCTAGTAGACTGAAAGAATGAGAGAGAGCGTTAACCTTGTGTGTACATCTACAGATTATTGCAGGCACTCTTGTCTCACATTATATTGATCTCAGAGATGTTAATGGTGTCGATGTGGTGGGAGAGATTCCTAATGGGTAAGTGTCAAGGCGTTATACACTTGGTTTACTGTCATTTCTGAGGTTATCAATGCAACAAGAGTACAGTACACTATGTGATACCGTATAGAGCTGTAACATAACCCTCAGTCCAAATGATCAGGTGTTCATATTATGTTTTCCACTTGTGTAGCAAAGTTAAACTGTTTATTTTTTAAAACAATTTAATCAATAAATGTAACAACACTAACACATTTGGACAACAACACTTTCTTTTATGGCAACTGTTAGAGCCTTAAACTCACTTGACTTCTTGGTTAAATCCTTTTAAACCCCATCTGCTGCAAAACACTAATCCCATTCCAGACGTGACAAATTCCAGGATCTCCAGTGTTGCAATTTCTTCAACTTTTACATAGTCACACAAAGCCCAGAGGAGCAAAATGACATTGGCAATTGATGCATTGCTTTAAATCCAAAAGCAAAAAAACTTGCTACATAGTCATCTCTCATTCAGTGGCAAGGGAATGGCAATTATGTAAAACTATACTGAAATTATACTGGTATAACCTCTGACCCCTCTCCAGGTTGGCTCTGCCCACTGTCCCTGAGGTGGCTTTCTTCTCCTCGGTTGTAGGAGATGCATTTGCTATAGCTGTTGTGGGATACGCCATCAACATTTCTCTGGGCAAGACCTTTGCTCTCAAACATGGATATAAAGTAGACAGCAATCAGGTACACACAAAATTCCACCTGACAAAACTGAGTTTTGTATAGATATAAACATTTGTTGGTCCTGGAACAACATTCCTGTCCAAACCCTAACCATAATCTTCCCCTAAAATCAGAGGGAAACAATAGGTTGATAAGAATAGTATTTAAAACTGCCTCTAAAACTACCATCTACAATCTGATTGGTTAATAGAAACTACAAATGCTATGAACTACAAATGCTACAATCTGACTGGTTAACAGAAATGTTGTTTCAGGATCAAAAATGGCATCCTACTTGGTGAAATCTTTTTTACAGCAGTTGGTTCATGTATCAGAACAATATCAGAACAATCATGTACAAACTTGTTTAATATACAAGGTTGAAGATTTGCCATACAATTTTGTGTTCTTTGCAGGAATTGGTAGCACTGGGACTCAGTAACACCATTGGTGGATTTTTTCAGTGTTACTCTGTCACTTCTTCTATGTCTCGCAGTCTAGTCCAGGAGACCACTGGTGGAAAGACGCAGGTAATATTTAAATGAACAAAGATGTGAATTATTTAAATGTCTAAACACACACTTATATGTAAGCACATATACAGTATGTACTGTAAATATATTATTTGGCATTACAGGTTGCTGGTGTCATATCTGCTATTATTGTACTTGTTACTGTTTTGAAGCTTGGCCCACTTTTTGAAGAACTGCCCAAAGTAAGTCATTTATTTATAAATTTGTGTTTTTATTTATTATTAAACTGAATAAATCCTAAACTTCATCCTCACATCAGGGCTAATGTAATTTAATATAAAATGGTGAGTTTTGTGTATCTGTTATTAGGCTGTGCTATCCACCATTGTGTTTGTGAATCTAAAAGGGATGTTCATGCAGTGTCGGGATATTCCTACGCTTTGGAAGAGCAACAGAGTAGATCTGGTGAGATGTAATAATCTAATCCAAGATCTCTGTGTTATGTGTATTACCCTGTGTCCTGACTCTTTCTTTTTATCTTCTGTCAGCTGGTGTGGCTTGTGACGTTTCTCTGCACTGTTTTGTTGAATCTGGATCTGGGTCTGGCCTTTTCCATCAGCTTCACTCTACTCACAGTGATCTTCAGAACTCAGCGGTGAGAGAGTGTTTTTATATGCTTATAATGACTGTTTATGTCATGAGTCTAACTATGTTCATTTCTTTCTGTTTAGTCCCCGGTATTCTTTACTTGGTAGGGTGCCTGGCACAGAACTGTACTTAGAGACAGAGTCATATAGAGAGGTGAGACTTCCTTAAAGTCAAAATGAAAACTAAAAACAAGAATTTTATCCGTTTTATCCAGTATACAAAGCTTTTTGAGTCACAGATAGTAAAAACAATACTAATAATATTCCCCTAAATGTTGTCCCTAGTTAACAACTAGTTCCGCTATTTATTTTGGAGAATACTGCTCACTTATTCAGGGTTTGTGATCTCCCAGCATGCATTGCAGCATGAATTATGCTGCTACTATTATTATGCTTTTGCCGAATAATTAAATTAAAAATGGGCAAAACATTGAATATATTTAAGTAGAATTGCTGATTATCTGTTATTTAATTATAGTAATAATAATAAATAATAATTTATTATGATATTTTTATTATAATAAAATATTATTTATTAATATAATATTATATAATTATATAATATTATTTATTATAATACTTATTATAATATATAAATATTTATTAAATAATAATTAAACAATACTAATTATAAGATCTCAAACATTTTAATGCATCATGTTGCCTTGAACTTTTTGGTAACAGTTTCTTTTTGTAGTGATATATATATATGTACTCTGAGGTTAAATAATTTATGTGTATGTTTATGGACAGGCCAAAGAAATCCCAGGCATCACTATCTTCCGTTCTTCTGCTATGATCTACTATGCTAATGCTGAACTCTATCAAGAGGCCCTACTGGAGAAGGTACAGTACACACACACTTTTCTACTCCTATAAGCTGATGAGCAGCTGTGGTGTTTTTCATCAGGAAAGAGCATACAGCATTCATTCTTTCTGTCTTCTGTCCAGAGTGGAATCAATGTTCCAGAGCTTCTCAAGCTAAAGAAGATGACAAAGAAGAAGGAGAAACAAGCTGAGAAGATGGTAAAAAAGAGACACATGAAAGAACAAGATAAACAGGTGAGAGAGGAATGGGATGTTATGTTCTGAAACTGTTACGAGAACAAGAGAGTGTTTCAGTCCAAATACCACAGCATGCACACACGCGTGCACACACACACACACACACACACTTAGCTCTCTCAGGGCCATCATTTGCATTTTTAAAGAAGGCAGATTGTTGAGGTTTCATATTGTGTAAGACACTGTGTAGAAATTGAAAAGAAATTACATTTTAAGTCAGAAATTTTAAATTGTCATTTTATTTTAGTCTGTATTTATCATTTATTTGATAATATATATTTAGTATTAATGTTTATTTTTTCTAGAGTGGAGCTCTGAGAGAGATCGCAAACAGAATGGCAGTCTCAATGAAAAACTTCAGCTCTCGACGCTACAGAACTGACTGTGAATGCATGATCAATAGCAACATAGCAACAGTAACCAATGGTCACATGAACTGGGGATTCCAGCCGGAGCAGAACTCTGAAAAGACAGATAAATACTCTAGCTATGACGCTGTACATATACACTCCATCATCCTGGACTTCACTCCTGTCAGCTTTATCGACACAGTCACCCTGAAAACACTGACTAATGTAAGAGACCAAAAACCAAGTTTCATCACATTTGAAAATTTTAGTTCTGCCTTTAAAACAGAAGCAGTGAATGTTATAGAGATAAACATGTAACACTTTCAGACCTAAGAGGCTAAATAGTACTGACCTTGAGAAAATAACTTGATTTGCTATGACACAAGCTGAGACACTGTTATCAGGTGAACTGTGTCTTCTGTGAAACTGTTTATTTAGACCATTCCGTCCAGCTGCTAAACATGCATACTAACTTTCCAACTTGCTCTTTTACCAAAGAATTCCTAAATCCTCTTGATTGTGTTTTAATTTAATTTCTGTGGTCATTCTTTTCATAGACCTCAAACAACTTAAAACAAAGCTTGAATATCAAACAGTTTACCCTAGTCTTATCAACTTAATGACGGAGAGCATTTTAATTGATGCCTCTTATAGTTTACATAGCTGGGGCACTCATATAAAATGGCTTGAAAGACTTGGTAAACTCACCTGAAAATGTCTTTCTATTGTGTTTACTATGTTGCTTTTAGATATTTCGAGATTTTGCTGAAGTTGATGTCACTGTTTACATTGCTGGATGCCAAGGTGAGTAAATTTAGAAACATGCACCTCAAATTTCAAACACAACCATTCACATGCTTATACAAAGATTTTTAAAGCATACAACATGAGGGTGTACACCTATTGATTGTTATTTAAGCTTCAAACATGCTTGTTGCTGTTTTTGTTTGTTATTGTCACTATAATATGTGTGTCTGCAGTGTGTGTACTGGAGCAGTTGGAGAGGGGGAGATTTTTTTCAGACTCTGTCACCAAAAGTCGACTTTTTCCAACCATCCATGATGCTGTGCTACACTGTCTGTCACAGTCTAGGAGAGATCAGCCCAGCTCTGAGTTTGCACTGGTGAGGCTGTGACCACACAAAAGATTCACATGGTTTCTCTGTCACATGCTGCTTCCTGCCACATTAACTTGAACTGTTGCTCTGGAAACAGGAAATGCCCTGCAGTACGTGGTTGTGACCAGCAGATGTCAGTCTGTCCTCTCCTCACCACTGCTGTGTCTAATGGAGGACTCTGTTTCCATGACAACTTAAATGACTGTATGTGTTAAACTGGAACTGGTATGTGAGAAATTATAAAACCTGTCAATGTTTTTTTTTTTCAAATTTAATGGGTTACGCCACCAATTAATTAAAATGGCTGTATTAACAACACATATAAATCAGTTTTCAAGGATTTCTGGAGAAATGGATATCAGTTTTGTGTGGGGAGGCTTGTTCAGGTCCTTTCATCCCTTACCTAAATAATTGTTTGTGTGCTTATTAAAGCAATACTTAACCCCACCCCCCCAAAAATGAAAACTTAAATGCTGCTCTGTACAAGTCTTGGTGTGTGTGCTTATGCGTGTGTGGTTCTGGTATTGGTTATGTTATGGGGACCAAATGTATAGTACTTGTAATACCAGCAAATTTCGACCTTGTGGGACATTTTTTTAGCTCCCCATGAAGAAACAAGCTTATAAATCATGAATCATTGTTATGAAAATCTAAAATAGGAGAATGTTTTCTCTAAAGGTTAGGTGTAAGGTTAGTTTAGGGGAATAGAATATACAGTTTGTACAGTATAAAAACCATTACGTCTGTCAAATTTCCCCATAAACATGAGAACCAAACGTGTGTGACAGCTGTTATTCGTGAGATGAATGTGAGATCATTTGGCACAATTATGTCTGTAGGATTTGGTCTGGTGAAGAAATGAATTAGCCAAACTAACCCAAACTTTTTGTCGCTTGTGTTAGCTGGTAGGAGACTTGCATTGTTTAATGTTAAAGCATTACAGATTGGGTGTAATAATACATACTATATATTGGGGATTTTCATTGAATAGGACCTGCAATGACCTATTAAGCACAAGTATTGATACAATATTGGTTAAAACTGTATGTTACAAGAAAAATAAAGTGCTGATGATATACCTCACACAAGTCAATGTAATGATTTCTTGGCTGGTCCTATTGTAATCTCTGTCCACTCTGTCCATTCACAAAACAAGTCTACAGCACTAATCCCATTCCAGACAATGCGAAATTCCAGTGCTCATGCCCCGTACATTTCAGGCAGTTTAATGTATTAAGTTTAACAGTCTTGTGCAAATAAAGAACACACATGGGCTGGTGTGACTAGGCTGCTGGGCTAAATTGACATGTGCCCCAAATATCTAATGTTTTTTTAAGGCATTAGTGTTAAATGTGATTTTGCTTCCTTATAATTGTGTAATATACGTGAATATTTGTGTGCCCACAGTTACAGCTTATCACAGTATGGGGTCAGCTTTAGGATTATTAAAGACATCCTTTATTTATTTAGTAGATTGTTGCTCTCAAATGTGGATATAAAGTAAACAGTAATCAATATACATCCTCAGTTAAGCTCAACATTTGGGGAGAAATAGTGATATAGAAGATTTATCACACTGAGTATGAAAACACAATGACTTATTACAAACATTATTATTATTATTAGGTCAACACTGTAAACACTCTCCAGTTTCTCACTCACCAATTAGATCTGCCTCCCCTGATTATTAGTCCTCATCATTTCATTACACTCACCTATTCCCATTCCCCTGACAGTATTTAACTTCCTCTGTTTTCTCATTCGTTAAAGTGTTTCCTATATCTGTGATTCACTGAAAGTTCCCAAAACTATTATTGTCAGATATCAGTTTTGAAAAAGGAGAAGATACTTATCAGACAATTCTGGTCAGTTCCTCATGTGAGCCTGCCCATATGACGTTTTAGTAGAGCATTTGTCTGTTTGTTATTTGTCCTTTTTGGAGACTTCTCATTTAACTTCATAGTATGGAAAAGAGCAGCTTAGATATTCTGCAAGTGTTTTTTGAGTGATTCCTTTAACATTTTCTCAACAGTTAAAACAACCGTTATGGTTGCTAGTGATTTCTCTGTCATATATTCCCTCTTTTTCCTGTCAAGTTAACGGTTGTTCTGGAAACAGGAAGTGTCCTGCATTGTGGTTGTGACCAGCAGATGTCAGCCTGTCCTCTGGGCCCCACCCTCTCTCTCTCTACTGGGCCTAATGGAGGACAGTTGTTTCCATGACAATTGCAGAGTGATGATTTAAGTCAATTGATATTGACAGATCTCAAAGGAAACCCTTAGTCATTTTCAAAAAATAAACTGATTTGGCTTTTGAGAACTTGATGGCAAACAGATAAATTTAGGTACAATGTTGCAACTAACATGAAGGATATAATTTGTGTGTCTCAAATGATGTAATTAATACATTTCTAAATTATTATAAAGAATCAATAGTTACATAAATTAAACAGATAAATCCTAATTACAGCTGATCATAATTGTACATTATACACAACCCTCAGGTGATGTTTATGGCAGTTTACTTACATGTTTTTATTTTATGAAACTTGTGCACACAATATCATTTTAGTCTCAAAATCATTTTAATCTGTTCTGCACAACACTGCTGTAAGATCTCAGAGCTTACGCTGTACAACACAAAACACAGACACATATTACTGAAATAACACACTGAATCAACACTCTAGGCACATATACTGTCTGTTGCACACAAACATGCAGGAGCATCCTGTGCGCCTGAGGCCTTTTTTGAAATATAATTACATTGAAAGTAGAGAGCCAGGGCAGAATCAGCATTATTACTGCATGATAGTTGATATGCACAGTCTGTTGTGCTAGACTGAGGTTAAGTGCTATAGTCAGATAATACTGTGTAGGCTAATGGCATATGAATACTTAAGATGTGTAGGATAGATCTGAACCCAATGATTCTTTTGCATGTAATAGAGTCATTCGTTTCTGTATGTGTGTGTGAGAGGTTTTTGTTGTGTAAGATGCAAGGCAGTAGTGTTTGTATCTGATTATTTAGAGTATTTTGTACTGGACAGTAATGTTTGTGGGGGTATTAAATGACACTTTCATATAACAGAGTGCTTTTATTTTCCTCTGGCTTTGGTAGAAGTCTGGCTTCAGTCTCAGGTGGAAGGAACTCAAGGTGATGTCGCCCCCAGATGGGTGTGGTCTGGTGCTGCCAGCGCTGACAAGAGACACACACGTCACTCAAACCACATATCCAACAACTTGTTTCACCAAACAATTTGTTTCCCCAAATCATGAATGACAAAACGCTACACCACAGTTTTTTTTATTACACTGAACTGCTGCTCACCCTACCAAAGGCACTCACTTAGAATTAGGTCGTTTTGAGAAGGTTTTGAGTCTGATTCATTTCATTGAATTCTTTATATTCTATGACTTAAAGTAAATGATTTATGTGAACAAATTCATCTTTTTCTTGTATTTCTGGGATCACCCTCACTTAATAACAGTGTTCCCATTAGTGCACACATGGCGTTTACATCTTATGTTTTGTAGTGGAAAAAAATTAAATTAATACTGCTATTTCTCTACTATTTCTATACACTGTATTACATACAATACATAAATTAAGGTGTGGCTTAATTTTATTGTATGTAGTAAATTTAAAGGTATGCATGCAAATACTGTATGCTGCTTTCACTAACTGAGATTGTCATTGTTTTGTGCCAGATAAAAACTGATGATAGAAACTGTGCCCCCAAATAGTTTAAACTAAGTTAGCAGCTTTAGCTAGAGACAATAAATGTATATCTACTTTTTCCAAAGCGTAGCTTTAATGTAGTTTAACTACATAAATACAAAAAAGCAACAGTTTCCATTCAACACTGGTTCACACTGGCATTTAATGAAAGCTCTATCGACACACACACAAAATTACAGTCCCACCTCGATGAAAGAGCCCTTGCAGTGCAGGAGTTTGTAGAGGACGGTGAGAGGTATGCAGAGCATAGATGAGAGGGCGAGAAACCAGCCCAGCATCTCACCCCACCACGGGTACACATACACCGAATTATAAACCAATCGCTTGTAGTTGACCACATGAAACAAGAAAACACCCTGTGGAAAACATAATGCACTTTTTAATACATGGTGTCGTGAAACTGAATCCTCCTTTATTAGATCAGCACAGTAAAAACTCACCATACACACTACAGGTGTGACGTAAGACCAGCACCACTTCATATACGGCAGAGGACGATAGCCAATCATACGAGCCACATCATCCATGAAACGATCAGCACCTGAACAAGGGTCAGGGGTGAGGAATCTGAAGAGCTCTGTGTGTGTATGTGTGTGCGTGTGCTGCATGCTTACAGTGACTTATCCCAGCAGGATGTGTTACTGGATCAAAATTCTTTCTGGTCCCTAAATACTATTTTTATCAACCAATTACATTAGGTTTAGGGTTAATCTTAGGTTTGTGGTTAGTTGCACATACAGCTGCAAAGTCGAATTAAATCTCTTTTGCTAAGAGAGAAAAATCCACAATATCAACAAGTCACCAGTTATTTTCATGCTGATTTAAACCTTTGTCTGCTGACCTACAAAATCAAAGACCTAACAGTGGTAGAGACTGAGTATAAGATATAATAAAAGTTATTTCTTCTGAGCATGTAAATTGACACAAATAAATGTTGCCTTAAATCGTGAAAGAACTTTTATTCTGAAAAAAGCTAATGTGCTTTTGAAATTGCTGTTGAAATGATCTCTGCACATTTTTAAATTGGATTTAATTTGTGCCTTGTCTCATAAATATTTATGAGCTAACTAGTCACCATTTTGTGATGTCACAGCCAGCATGTCTCTGTCCCGTCTCATCCCACCCAACAATACTAACTATACTAACTACTTGTGATACCCATGGGGTTAGAGAAAGTGTTAAGACAATGATTATTTCATAGGAATGCTGTTGCAGGACCAACAAAAGATGTTGATACAGAAACACGTCCGTCTTGGCAAAATAAGTCTCTGTGTGGGCAAAATTACAGATTTTTACCATACACCCAGGCCACCACCACACACTCCCAGAAGGCTTGCCAAAGCAGAGTAATTCCACTTGCAGAGTAATAATCAAACAATTGAAACACATACATCCCTCCCTACAGAAAGAGAGAGAGAATGTAATCAAAAATACCCAGGAGAGTGAGGGAGAGACCACCAGGAAACATAGCCTGATTGATTAAAACCGCATCCCATCAGATATCTCTGTCCGCCTCAGACGTACCTCTGTTACCATGGAAATATCGATAGCAAAACAGGTGAAGCAGCATATCGCGACCACAACTTCACGACGCAGAGACCCGAGGAAGGATTTGGGGGGCAGCATGTCCATAATTCCAGTAATGAAACCTTCAACACCGACAAACTGAGAGACAATAACATACAAGAAAAAAATCTCACACTGTTCCTCTTCATTTCATTCAGCAATTTATAAAGTTCCAACCGCTATCCCAAAACAACTTGTCTTGTTTAAAGAGAACCTGATAATCTAAACAAAAATATGTGGGCAACAAGGACAGCTTAATGTGCCTAACCTTGATTTAAGATTAGGCAGTGTTTTGGTAGGAACAGGACACATTATTAGAGATAACTTTCCTTACATTTATCTGTAACAGTTTAACCACTTTGGTCTTGGCTTACTGCCACAGAAATTTTCAAATGTCATAAGTGAGTGAGTTGGGCCTCACTTGACTGTCCAGTCCCAGCACCAGGAGCATAAGAAAGAAGAGTACCGCCCAAAGTGGAGCCAATGGCATGAGCGACACTGCTTTTGGATATGCAATAAATGCTAAACCAGGCCCTGGGAGAGAAGCAGGAATAAAATGTGGGTATGTATTTATGTATATATTATTATTATAAAGCACTATATAGCACTCCAATGTTATTTCACAGAATATCACAGCACTATCATGGTATTATATCCAAAACTCAATGGGAAACGGTTGGTGTTGATGACAGAAGCAGATGTCTCACCACTTTCTGCCACATTACTGATGTTCATGCCCTGTTCTGCTGCCATGAAACCCAGAACTGAGAAGACAACAAAGCCTGCAAAGAAGCTTGTGCCACTGTTTATGAGAGCCAGAAGGAATGCATCCCTACAGTGACAGAGCGAAATCATCATGGGATCAGTGTGAAGAACACCCAATACACAGAGTTTGTATGGGCTGGCTAAACTCAGTGAACCTCTGCTCTCTGATCTGGGAGCATGCATGTGAATTTACACGCACTCCAGTCCCGCTGGGATGCTGCAGGATTGTGTGGCTAAAACAGTTTTTGGCAGGAAAGCCATTGTTTCATTGCTGTTTCCATATACAGACAACAGCACAACTACACTGTATACAAAACTATACTACAATACATATACAGAGGGGCCCAAAAGTCTGTGACCAATTAAAAAATCTGGGACTCAAAATTCAATTTAAACTCTTGAAATAAACAAAACATCTTAAGTTTGAGATCAATTTAAAACACAAGAAATATTTAAGATTCTTCATTATTTAATTATAAATTACTTAATTGGAAAAAATAACAAAAGAGAAGTTACAAAAAAGATATAAAAAGTGTCCAAGAAAATACAAAAAAGATGAAAACAAAATTCTGTGAAGCATTATATTGGAGTAATTTGTTTAAAACTATGTTCACATTAAATCTATTAAAATACATACTAATACATTCTAACATAATAATCACAAATTTAAGGCAAAACATTATGAAATGCAACTTGTTTATGTGGGTGTGATATGACTTACTGGTAACAGTTGTTGTTGAAGCGATTGTAACTCCCAAGGGCCGTGAGGGCCCCCAGACCAATAGCATAAGAGAAGAAAATCTGTGTGGCAGCGTCAATCCATACCTGCCATCACAACTATAATTATATAACCATGTGCTTGTGTCTGTTATTGTTTTGAACATATAGCACACTCTGACCTGTGGATCTGACAGTTTGCTCCAGTCTGGTTTCAGGTAGTAAATAATACCATTAAGAGCTCCTGGCAATGAGACACCATGAACAAACAAGACCACCAGGACCAGGTATGGAAACAATGCTGTAAAATACACAACCTGCACACACACACACGTTTTATTTTTGCAGATAAACATAAAAATACTTTGTCTTCTGAAAGTCATTTGATCTTCATCGCACATCAGATCTTCTATTAATGTGTGTGCATATCCTCAATAAAACATTTTATGGTTCTGAAAGAAATGTAACCTGTATCACAGTACTAATTGTTATCTATGACAAAATAAAGCAACTGTTCCTCTAAATGAGAGGAACCACACGAAAGCACACACACAGAGACACAGTTTACCTAGTTTAAGTAGCTAGTTTACCTAGCTAGGGATATACCACAGATTTCTGTTGAAGTTTTGTTGGCTATAAGACTATACAGCAAACCTACTCAACGCCTAATTCTAAAAGACAGTTTTATAGTAAGAAACATCAATTATTTATGAATCAATTTTATCTTTGAGGATGTCCCCTCAGTACATCTAAGTAAACCTACACACTGACTGGGAGAATAATAATCAGCTTACAGACATCCAGTGTTCTGGCCCTTGATTTATTTTCGAATTTCACAACACTTTATGCACAAACAATAATTCATAATGGTTCTGTATATCTGCACACAGTATATAATGTATAAAGTATAAATGTTCATAGGACTGTGTTATATTACCATAATCCTGAAATCTTGAGGATTTAGCTGAAATCCAGTTGGAGGTCACATATATTATTGCATCATTACAAATATAGACACTTGTACCTTGCCAGCAGACTTCACACCCTTCCAGATGCAGAAGTACACGATAACCCACGTAGCAAGCAGACACAAAACCATGTGACTGCTGATGTCACCCACTTCATCCAAACCAGCAGACAGACGGAGTACTTTACGCCTGACAGGTGGAGAAATCACAGTATGTCAACATCTTCAACTTGATGAAGATCAGATCATGTTTGAAGTGCCATTCATTCAGATATATTCCAGATCTTTTTCTCATAACTGTATCATCAAAATATTACACAATCTGTGTCTGGAACTACTCAAATAAAAATACTTACTCCCAGAATTCCATAACAGATGATTTCAGGCCTGTAGGCTCCAGGCAGCTGGCACTGGTGTTGAGGGAGGAGACGTTAGGAGGGTAAGAGGGTAGTGACTGATTGAAACACACTCGGCTGAAGTTGGTGGTACAGTTGACTGTGTTCCACTCATGTCCACAAGTGGCCCATGGCAGAGGAGAAGTGAAAGAGTGAACCAGAAAGTACAGGCCCCACACCAGAACCATAATGTAGTAGGTGTTGCAGAAAAACACAATCACCATTGAAGCCAGACCAAGCCCTGGATGAAAAAGAGATATTATATATCCTCAGTCTGGTCAATTACACAATATATCTTAATTGTCTGCTTTACATTAGCCTCATACTGTTTAATATTAAAAACCAGACAGATCAATATTCTACTTTCCATTAATATTCCAAGATAATTCCTGGAACTGATCTGTTTAACTAGTGGCTATTAGAGAGGGTCAGAGTATGTAAAATGTCTTGTAGCTGTTAATAATATTCCACCTTTAAACAGGGGGGCGATGTTCCATGTCGCGACCCCACCCTGTTTCATGAACTGACCCAGTGCGATCTCCAGGAAGAATACTGGAATGCCTCCAAGAAACACCATCAGGATATAGGGGATAAGAAAAACACCTGGAATACACACACACTGAGAATGATACAACACACAGGAAAAGTTTTAGACCACACCCCCCTTTACAGCTACTTCTTTGTAATCTCTTAAAGGTTTTTTATTTATGTTTGATAAGGAGGTCCAGGATACCTGAATAGACCTTCTGCTACAATTCAATTAAATTCAATAGTAGACATTCATTTGCACTGGACCCCCAAGATGTCTAGGTTATGTATTGAAAAATGTATTGTTATTTATGGGATAGCAAATGTTATGATACATCATTACAAAATTTTATGATACTTCTTGGTGCTTTTTAACATTTCTGGAGCTTGACAGAATCTGTGCTTTGTGGAAAAGAGCAACAACAGATTCGGCTAAACTTCTCTTTTTGTGTTACACAGAAGACAAAATCAAAAATTTTGAAACAACATGAGGATTAGTAAATTATGGCATAAATCGTTTTTGAATGAACTGTTACTATAAATACTTTGATTCTACATACAAATGAGTCTCTTATTACTGAATATAGGTTATTTTTTGTGTATATCCCACCATAAGAGCTAATTGGGTTCAAGCGAGTACAAAAAAGAGAGCAAGGCAGATTAAGTGACGCTGGCGCTATTCTTGAGATTAGAAGTTATGACTGACAAAAACTGAAATGCATCAACACAGAAACAAACAAGAGAGCAGATAACATAAATCACCACATAGATGGTTAATGTTACGTTAGGAGGCGAGAAGGAGTGTAGAGAACAAAGAACAGAGTATCACTTCGTCAACCTTTGATAAACTCAGGCCATGAACATTGGACAGCTTATTTCCTTCCTGTCTGTTTGGCCCACGTTTTGACCTTCTGATTTATATTAGTCAGGTATTTCATTCCATTCTAGTTATCACGGCTGTAGTAACACTTTCTAAATGTCATTTTTAAGGTCAGGGCAAACAGCAAAATCCAATGAGAAGGCCCAGAATTCTATCTATGGCCCTGCTAGTCCATTCTGCTTCTAGAGGGTCAGTGTCCTGCAGAGTTTAGCTCCAACACTGATTATAAACACCTGACCCAGCTAATCAAGGTTATACTAGGCAGACTAGAAACTTTCAGGCATGTATGTTGACGCAAATTTTAACTAAACTCTGAGGGACAATAGCCCTCCAGGACTGAGTTTGGATCCACCTGGTGTATTAGAATAACTTAGAAAGATTTAGATGGATTTTAGCTATGCTACCAATCACCAGAGGTTTTGTGTGAAGGGAATATGAATTTATTATTAGCAGAAAATATGACTTTGCATGTATGCATGTGTGCATCTCACCTCCTCCGTTCTTATAACAGAGGTATGGAAATCTCCAGACGTTTCCAAGGCCAACGGCAAATCCCACACAGGACATGATAAAGTCCATCTGTCTGGTCCATGTTTGTCGATCTGATTGGCCCAGTTCTGTGGCAGGGTTGACTGCATCCACCAGACCTGCACACACACTCGGCTCACCCTCCTCTGTGTTTGATACCTCTGCTTGTGACACCAGAGGGCGGCCGATTTCTGCTTCCTCTTGAGATTCATCCTGACATGAGCCTCCATCATCTGAAAGACACAGACAGAGAGGAGAAAGTTTAAAGCTATGAAGTATTTTATTACTTAAAATGAGACACCTGTCTGATATGACGTTGATATATACTCTCTCCCTATTCGTCTCTTACCACTGTTTGTTTATAACCATTTTACATCACACACAATGCAATCCTGTCTGTAGTATTTTTAGACTGCAATAAGATCTAATATTTCACACATATGGTGGAGTCCAAATGTTTGAGATCACATGATTTTTCATTTTAAAACAGAAAGAAACAGAAAAGTGAAAATAAGAATTGCTTAAGGTGTGCTGTTTCTACTAATCAGCCAAATTGGAAACATTGACCATGTTACTTATATCTTATCACAGCTTCCCATCAAAATGCCAAAGGACCTCCTCAGGATATTCTCAGATCATGCTGGGATGACATCTGGTTTTACACACACTGTAGTCCATGGCAGCTCAAATGCATGCTGTCAGTTAAAGCAAACATCATTAATATTAAATAGTCTACATGAAAATCTGAAATTCAATTCAATATTTCAATAACATTTAACTGTTATGCTAATGGTACAATCTGTGACGATAATTGCTTTTTAATAAGTCCAATTCACTAGTGGTCCCAGACCTTTGGACTCCATACATATACATACACAGACAAAATTTAGTGCAGACTGATTGATCTCTGCGTTCCTATGACATCAGTGGCATTTTTAGGCATGTCAGAGATGCAGTTGAATCCAGATTGGAGCGGATTGAAGGAGAGTGTGTGAGAGCGTAAGAAAGAGCTAAGAGTGAGACCTGGTACAGATGAATATACGTGATCCAAATATTCTTCAAAAGTGTTTCGTGTTAATAAACTGTCGATTTGAAAGATAACACCATCCATTTAATGTCAATTTATAGGTTAGATTACGACTCCTCGGATCGCTGCGAAATAGCATGCACTTAAATGTAATTATTGATATACGTGAATATCTCAACAAACACACAAACACATAAAGAT
Source organism: Chromobotia macracanthus (assembly GCA_036877525.1). NCBI lineage: Eukaryota > Metazoa > Chordata > Actinopteri > Cypriniformes > Botiidae > Chromobotia > Chromobotia macracanthus. The sequence goes on from JAZGTH010000006.1 coordinate 12,109,821, forward strand.
ATTCATTCTTACTGGAAAAATGGTCTTCAGGCGACATGCCGCGCGCTAGCCAGCAGGAGCGCCGCGCGCCTGAGAATTTTCAAATAACGGTTCTTCGCGTTATTTCTTTGTTTTAGAAATCGTGTTGTTCAGTACTTTTTGTGGAGTTGCCGTCTGTTTAATTGAAATTTGTCTTCGATGGCAGGTTGATGATCAGGTTGAGCTCTAAATGACAGAAGTGCGTCGAAGACAGACAGAGGAATATGAGGGTCTCAAAAGCAGTCGACGAAGCACTTGAAGGTAAGCCTGAAGAATCGCATGGATGTGGGTTAAACGAGAATAATAGTAAGGAATCCGCCGGTCCGGTAGAGTAATATACTGGAGAAGCAGGTGTGATGTTGCGCTTGGCTCGTTGGATATTACACTGTCTCAATTATCAGCGCTGAGCCCTCAGCGCTCCAGTTTTTGCTCGACGCGCCCTGTGGTTGGCTGAAGAACGTGCGCTTTTCTGTGATTGGCTGACGGTCTAACGCTCCTTCTGTCACAATGCACCATGACGTCACACGCGAACGCGTAACTTACCGGTGACCAGCTATGCTTGTCTGGCCTCATTTTGAAACATACTACATCTAAAATCTACATAGCAGTGCATCACTAGTCAGTATTATAAAATCTAAATATATCAGTGCTGGTTTAATTAGAGAACACTAGGTTGTTTGATTGACATTAAAAAGGTAGAATAAAAGTGATTTAATAGATATGCTAAAAGGAAAACCTTTTACAGCAATGTTCCATGAATTTCTTTAGTTACTTGTGTTGTGATGATAAGGACAGAAAAGGAAAAGTTGTACTTATAAAGTTTTATCTTGGCCAGGAAAATGCCTCACTCACAAAACACTTGTGAGAAAAACTGACGCAATGAGGCACAAATTCCAGAGACTGTATTACGCTGAGGTATTACAAGTTCTTTTGCAATAAGAACAGAAAAGAGCTGTTCTCCCAGCTACAGCAGTACAAGAAACAAGTGACACAATATTCACTATAGTCAAAGGTATCAATCAGTTTAAATTCACAATGTGAATTTGAATTTTACACCTGAAACCATCTTGCTCTGTGCGGCAAAGTTCAATCAAAACAGCATTCACCAGTCAAAATACACCAGAGTTTAAGCCAATAATATCACCAAATTGTACATTAAGGACTTACATCTGTAAGAATCTCCTGTGTATAGAAGTACAGGTTTAGTGCTGACCATGAATCTCCTAAGCAGTGAAACTCAAGTTCAAAATATATGACATTTGACGTTATAACAAAACGTAATGATAACAGTTTTCACAAACATAGATGTTTGTTTTCATTTACGTTGTATGCAGATAAAAAATAAATACTGTAAACATTTGAATAAATCACTTGGTAAATAAATTTTTATTTAGCAACTACAGTGAGCACAATGATGAAACTAATTTAATCTCCACATTAAGGCAGTCAGAGGTGTGCTCTTCAAAATCATTCCAACTGCATGGCGTATAAACTACATTATGTAATCAGTACATTACACATTAACATATGCCAAAACTGTTAAGACAAGCAACTAATTCCTGAACAGTTCTAGTATTTTCCTTTAAAGTTGTATGTGCTTTGAACACTGACAATAGTTTTTTGTTTGAAGGTATTACACGTAACTTTAGCCAATGAACTGTTATCTCAAAGGACATTATGGCGAATATTTTACAAGAAACCTTCGCGTGATTGTCCATTTTAACTTCTGTAGCGCCCTCTTGTGGTAGACAGTTTCAAATGTGGGTCAGTGACATCTGTTGAGTGATGAAGTCAATAAATTGACCAATTAACAAAACACACTAACAAACTTATTGTTCTATAGTTATGAATTTAATTTCTTACTCTAAATAAATTAACTTACATATGAGACCATTTCTTTGCAGTGCATTACAATGAAGACAATCTGTGTGTAACCAAACCTGAGATAGGCACATATTGTGACTGTATTATGTACCACATATTTGTATGTACCTATATAAACCACATTTATTATAATAAATAATTTAATAAATATCAGTATGTCAAATAAATATTGACTTCAATAAATATGCAACACTGAATAAATAAACTCTTTCATACACAGTGAATATTTAAACAATTTGTGCGATACCAGCTAATCAAATCAGTGAGTGTTTAGATGTTATTGAAAGCACAACTTCCTCTGTTCAAGTCATGAATATCGAATGATATGTTTCACCAGCAGGAGGTGACAGCAATAAAATGGTAATGTTTGTAGAAGTGAGAATCTCTTACTGAACTGACTTCAAGTTCTACTTTTACAAATAAGGTTGGACATAAGAATTGCCCAATGGAAACTGATTCTAGATCAGCATAAATCTTAACTTCTAACTTGAGGACGTTTGGTTCAGAGGTCTTGGTGAAGGTTGCCATGCTCCGCCCTTTTGAATTCCCCATCTGGGTGCCATGAGACCAGCCGCTGGTAGTGCTCCTGACGTCGCTGGTCAGGGTCGATGTTCACCCACACACTTCCAGTCCATTTGAAGCCGTGAGTGACCAGGCAGTCACCGTGGAGAGAGAATTCATCCAGCTCTCCAACCCAACCTGATGGACATAAACAGACAAGGACCATGTGGATTTAATTGATGTGAATTATATAAAAATAATTACTAATTATTACAATTACTAACATTAACTTTAATAAAGAATCTTTAACTTATATTTTGGTATAAGCAAATGTTAGTCATTTTAACTGTCCCTGATAACACTATATCTTAAATGTGAAATCCAGGGAAATAAAAAACACATAGAATGTTTTTAAGCTGCTACATTATCAAGATATATATTACCTTTATTGGAGGTGGCTAGTAACAATACATAGATTTTTAAAACTGTTTTAAACTGTGATGCTGAGTGTTCTGAATGTTACTGTGGCCCAGGTAAAACATCCCAGGTCTGTTTGTTATTCCATTCTCAAGATAAACCATAACCTTTAAATGTAAGTCTTAGGGAGCTTTGTCACCCATTTTACCTCCTACCAGGTAAAAATCAGTTATGAGCCATAGTAACAGTGCTTACCTTAGTAAACACCATATTAAACAAATAGTGACAAATAAAGTAATGAGAGAATGTGATAAAGGGATGACAGTCACCATTGCCATCTGAGAGGTGGTTATACCACAGCAGAGCGGTGCCAGCCACAGGTTTGACCTTCAGATTGCCTTTATCACAGTACTGCTGAGAGAGATCACCTAAGACCTAAAACACACACACAAACACACACATGCGCACATTCAGTTTTCAAGCAAAAAGGTGCAAACCACTTTGATAATGTCCTCTGCCTAAATCACCACAATTCAAGGCCTCTTCCTGTTGCTGCCGAGTTGCTATAACGGCAGAGTTCACCTCCCTCTGTTGCCATAGAAACAAGGCTTGGCTCACCTCCTCTTCATACATCCTGTTGTCAGCCACAGGAAAGCTGGTCTCTCCACCTCCATTCACTGAGTTGAGATACAGCAAGACCGTCAAATACCTTAGAACACACAGAGCCACAATAATGAAACATTAACATACCATATATTTACCATGACACATAATGTCAAACGCAGATTTCATTGTATTGTGTTCGGTTTATTAACAAAAATGAATTACAGTGTCTCAATGCATTTAATAACAAAATCTCCACAAATGTACCTGCATGCCACCTGGTTGGAGGCGGAGCTATTTGCTGCCAGATGTGTATGAGCACAGCTGCTGTTTGGGTTATTGGGGCCGCTGTCATGATGGGCATGGCTGAATCCACCCTGCTCATAACGGACCACTTCCATTGGTTCGCTGAGATGAACCAATGAGGACGGCAGTCGCGTTAAACGGGTCACTCTGAAAAAGACATCTAGTAACTAACTATGTAGTCATTTAGCAGACAGTTAAATCTAAAGCAAAGAACAGTAGACTAATTCATATATGTACATTATGTCTCTAATTCTACAGTAGACTTGCAATCCCTATTGAGGAGCCTCTGGTTAAGTGCCTTAATCAAGAGTACTGTGATGGTTCATGGCTTATTCTTGGTGGGACTCAAACCAGCACACTTCTAATTACCAGACCCTGCACTTCAACCACTACGCCCCCCATTAGAATTCATTACCTGTTTCTTATACTCTTAAGCAGGTGGTGTGTGCCTTCACCGAGGTAAAGCTGTGTGTTTGAGCTTCTCTGCCTAACCTTGGCATGACTGTCCAAGCCATGGGCAGCCTCGTCATACTGCAGCACTCCCCCACTAACATGCTTAAATTCCTGCAGAGACAAAACTCCTGTAGACACATCAGACAAGAACTAGTTAACCAATCTACAGTAGCTTCCAATGCAGCAATAATACTTCGGAAACTACATTTTGAAGAAATGCACAGTATTGCAAATGTATTGATTAGTTTTCTGAGTAAGTGCTTAATGCTCAAGTAATTTTCTATTATGTATGAATAGCAGTCATGCTTGTCTAAGTGACCACCTCTAGTAAAATATTACTGTTGATTCCCGCATTAAAATGAACAAGGCAGGAATAACAACAGCATTTCTCTCTTCTTTATTTGTCATGGGTCAGTGGATCTTCACTCTTCCCCTCCGGAACCGAACCCCAGCGGGATGCTACACAGACAATAGGGCTGGGGCACCGGAAGGTGGGGGAGCGCTACCTCAGTGTGTCTGCGCATAACCCTCATAGTAATGAGATTTTAATGAGTGACAATAAGATCCATCCGGAAGCAGCTCGAAAACATGGTGTGTTGTATCTTTGTATCAGACCGACCTCTCACACACAAGCACTTTACTTACCAGAAGGACTGGTCTCCAGCCCGGCGTGTATTTTCCGCAAATTATATGAGCTCAGCCAAGATCCGTCAGTCGAGTGAGAGAGACTCAAAATCTGTGTCAGAACACAGATGCTTTTAACTCTGGGAATATTCATTTTAGTATGCTCTGTCTCTTTAATTAAAATGCCGGTACAAAGAACATATGAGAACACATTCATAGTTCACAGGCATATTTAATTTATCATACTCAACTTCATGTCACTTTAAACCCACATGACTTTCTTTCTTCCATTAATACACACAAGGAGATAAAGTAAAATGTTCTAGCTGTTTTTTGCCAATCTAACAAAAGGTATATATCAAACGTACCATGCTATCACTGTACCATGGTACAACTGTTAGGGTTTTTGTGTGCTATAGGTTCTACCATCCTGCCTTCTGCAATCGTTCTCAAATCTTCTTGAGTATTCTGATAAACATCCTTTGTTCTTCACAGAAAACAGATAGTATATATGTTGGAATTATATATGTTGGCGAGTATATATGTTGGAAACAAATGAATTTTTAATTGTGTGTGAACCATTTTTAGCACTACCATTAAACAATATCAGAGAAGTGTAAAACCTTTACACCCATGCATGTCAAATGTCTGTGACTCTGACCTCCTCCCTCTGCAGAAGACCATCCTGGTTGAGGTCGAGCAGACTGAAGAGCTCATCTTGGGTGAGTTGTTCCTCCTGACTATCAGGAGCTGTGAGGAGAGTGCTATGGGTCAAGCCCTTCAGCTGGGCCAGCTGCATCACCACACTGCTCTCCTCCACACTCAGGAAGCCTGGAATCTCTAAAACACACAAATGATCAACAGTAGACCAACATCAACCAACATAATGCCGCAAAAGCAATCTAATTATTTATTCATGATCTATGTGTTGCTGAAGGACAGGGTTTCAATTTACAAATAACACACCGTAGTCTTTAGAATCTATGATAAAATGAACTTTTCACAGTGTCAGGTATAGTTAGTACCACAACTAACTTTATTTTGTTTTTCTCATTTCTGTTTTTTTGAAAAGTGGTTCTGTCAGTATGCATGTCCTTGGGCTTGGTTGTTGCTATGCAGTTGCTAGGGTGTTTGGGGTGCTATTTCCCACATTGCTATGTGGTTGCTAGAGTGTGTTCTGGGTGGTTGATAAGTGGTGCTTAATGGACCAAATAAATAAATAAATACAAATAATAACACAGATATTCTATATAATATAACAACAAAGATATTCTAGTTTCTTCAATGTGCAGAAAGATATTTTACCAGTTAATCCTTCAAAACAATTACTTTCAAACCTTTGCTCCACTAAAACAATACTCTATCAATTGAGCTACAGTAACTCATATTACATAATCAAGTATATAATCAACCCCAAATATGAACAATAGCAATAGTGATGCTAGGCTTTAGCATGCACCGGTCAGTACCAAAACAGTAAGACAGGTCAATTAAAAGGTAATAAAAGTTCAAACCTCACCACACACATAAACTGCTACGCATACTTGGCTGAGACCTGCTTAACAGTTCTGGGGTATCAAGTAAGGATCCCAAGCTTTTAACAATGTGTTAAGAGGGTCTTAAGAGCTGACCCGATTTCAAAGTATTTGTGTTTGATCTATTGTAGTGGTAGGTGTCTGTGAGAGTCACAATGAAAGGCAGACAGAGAGAATGTCAACAAGTGAGAGAACATTATGAGATTAGACTCAGATTAAAGGATCACAATCACACTATGTATGGCTAATCAACAAACCTGCCACCACTTCAGTTTGCTGAAATTGGCTGTTAATGTAATCAGTTCTCATTTGGTGAGAACCATCATTCACATGTCAATGTGACTCCAGTCAGTACACGAAGATCATTGGATTACATAACAAAATGTCAAACCAGGTGATATCTGCAAACAACTGATTTCAGACCTTTCTCACCTTTTACACCTAGGGTGATTTTTAGTGAATGCATGAGGTCATTTTCCCTCAGGTTAATGTGGGTGTCCCACCAGACTATGTTCCATGTTCCACCAGCATCTGAAGATTGACATTCAGTTGACATTCATTCTGTTTTTGAACTCTAAAATATTTAATCATTAAAAAACTTGCTTCCTGATATGCCTGAAAATACCATTCCAATCATGCCATTATTATTTAAATCTCACTTGATTTGATATTTCCTTAGCTATTTTGGTCTACACCTTCAAAACTTTTCATAATCACCGTATAGACTTCTGTATCTGAGTAATGGCCATATTTCTGTAGTAAAAGGAAGTAAGGTTTTTGACTAGAGGCAGTTAAGTTTGTAAATATACGATTAAATAATTTTGCCCATCTCCCTCCTTTAGGATAGAACTACCTGGCCCATTGAGAGTGTTAATGAGACTGTGCCATTAATGTGTTCTGATGGGGGGCCATCGTCTCTGTGGGACAAGTCTAAGTGCTGAATGACTTAGATTTCTGTATATAGGTTTCAGTGTTAGCAATCACTGTTATTGTCCTGTGTCATTCAAATGCAGATAACACATAAAAAACATATACAGACAGAGGTGCATGTGATTTGTATTCCGCATGGTTTGTCTGGGATATATGTGGTCTCTCTGACTCATTAGATTGACTGAGGGGAGGAAGGGGTCCTGGGAATGAAGTGGAGGGGAAGTGAGGGCAATTTTTGGGGTAGACATTGTGTAGTGCTCCCAGCAGGGGAAGAAAAACTCTGAGCATCACACACACACAGACGGCAATCTCACACTTACACACTTCCTTTCACACTCCTCTGTCACAGCCAATCCTTCCTATGGGTTGAAACTTTACACTTTGACTGTCATGTAAAGTGGTATATAAAGCAGTTTAATATCTATTTGTCTGTCTGTCTGTTGGTTCATCATCTGTATTATATTCTATGTCATAATCACACTCCATCATCTATTTCAAGTAAAAGAAAAGAACAAATAGGAAGTGTGTGATAAATTAAAGCCCACCGTTCAGCATCTCCAGCAGAGAATAAAAAACCAGCAGGTCACAGACGGTCACGCATACACACACTCCCTAACCAATCCACTCTCACCTCCTACAAAGACCCGCCCTTACTCAGATGGGCCTCAGACAATGGAGTATAAATACACCTATTACCGACTTGGTCCAACACTACCTTAGACTGACTTTGCCTGAACTCATGCATCCTCAACAATTATTTTGGATTACTATGCCTGTTCTACTGCTGCTTCTGCTTGGCTTTGGTATCGATGCCTTGCCCAACGGACATTGGGAACACCAGGGAACCTCTCGTTGTGTGCCCATTCCAACCAACATGGCTCTGTGCCAAGGTCTGGGCTACAACATCATGCGGATGCCCAACTTGCTGGGACACGAATCACCAGCAGAAGCTGTCCAGCAGAGCACCAGCTGGCTGCCGCTCCTCGCCCGGGAGTGCCACCCACATGCCCGCATCTTCCTCTGCTCGCTCTTTGCTCCTGTGTGCCTTGAGAGGTAAGACAGATTTCTGATGGACTGTCTTTTTGACCACAATAACCATTAACACTGATGCTATGAAACATACTTTTAAGGACATGTAGTATTAGTTTGTATTAGTGTTTGGACACACTTGACTGAAATGTTTAACATGATCTTCAAGACGTTTGCTCTGAAGGATTGGGCTTAAATGCTTCAAAGCCTGGTAGTGTATTTCAGCTATATTTTGTGGTCAATGTTATGCTGCATTTGTTTGTTAGATGGATGCACTAATTGTGTGAATAAGTACAAATGTTATTTTCAGTGGAAGTCAGTATTAGCAATGATGGAATCTGTCACCAGAAAAATGATGATTAGATGATCATACAATTAACATGCCAAAGCAAGACAGAAAATGTGTTTTATACCAACTTTGTGGATTATATAAATTTCTGTTTGATCAGATCAGGTCAATTTGATAAGACATACAGCACAGATTTGCTCAGCTCTTAGACTCTTTCCTAGCATCTCTTTCCTTGGCCTCTGGTTGCAATTGTTAATTTTAACTTTGAACTAGTTTCTGTGCTCTAAATCTCAGAGGTGGCTCTGTGCACGACAAACTACAATTACATTTCTAAAGAGGTGGGTTAAACAACCTGCAGTACCTGCAGTTAGTTATATTGATAAAAACTGATAGGAACCGGGTTCCTGTAATTCAACAGGAATTGGATGCTTCCAGCAATACCAGGGTCATGGGTTTGATTCACAATAAATTAAACAAAAATGTACTGAATGCACTTAGATCATTCTGGATAAAAGCGCATTTCAAATGTGTAAATATAAATGTAAAAACTCTCCTTTCCAGGATCATTTCACCATGCAGAAGTTTGTGTGAGTCTGTCCGGGACAGCTGCGCCCCCATCATGAGTTGCTATGGTTACCCCTGGCCTAGAATCCTGCAATGTGACCAGTTTCCCAAAGATCATTTGATGTGTATTTCCTCAGTTGCGCATATGCAAAATGGCACCAGCAATGAAGGAAGAGGTAAAAACCCTCACTAAAATACACATCGGAGCTTTTTTGTTCACAATTAATAAGAAATTATAAAGTAATTCTCTGTCAGACTCATGTTTTGTTTTTTTTTAGTGGTGCCACGTGCTAGCTGCACAGACTGCGAGCTAGAGGAGGCTACATCATCCAAAGATCTGCTGGATCTTTTCTGTAAAAGTGACTTTGGTAAGAACTTTAACTTTAAGCTATTTTACTTTTTCTTGCTATCTAAGTCTATCCTAAAAACTAAATGTCCTAAATCCTAAACTAAATGTGTTTTTTCTTTACGAATCATGATCTTATCATTTACTTCTTCCTCTCTGATAGTTGTCAAAGTGCGTCTATCCAAACTGAACTCCAGCAGCTCTGTCCTGACCATGTTCTCCCTGGGTTCTCGGGTAGAAGTTCTGAAGCATGGCCCACTCCTGGGAGGGGAAATGAGGAGTCGCCTGACACTGTGGCTGGAGCGGGACGCAACCTGTGTGGGCAACCTGACACGACACCATTCTAACGGGGGAACCTTCCTGTTGACAGGCACCATGACAGGCAGAAGACTGGTGGTCACGAAAGCCTTCAGCTGGGGAAAACGCCAGCGACACATCAACCAGGCCGCTCGGAAGTGGAAAAGCCACCGGTGTAGAGGATAGATAGTGATAGTGATTGAGGTAGACAGAGTGTGTGTTTAATCTTATGTCAGACTGTTCATAACTTTGTAAATAATAGAAAATTCCTGTTCTATATATTTTTCTTATCTTAAGATAATAAACAAGTGTTTTTAAAGGTAGAACCCATGTGTCTATTTCCTGTTGCAAATTTTAATATTAAGTAGACATATTCATAAGCCCAACACAAAACTTAAAAACCCAACCAATACTTTCATTGATGTTCTTTTAATACATCCCTGTGTTATACATAACAACAACTCTCTACGATGGCAATTGGAAACTCACCAAACAGTAGTGGCTTCAAGCTGAGGGTTCGCATATTATGAGTCCTGTCTGGAACAAGAGAAACTCTCTGCACATGACCAACCTGAGCACAAGATACATCAAATGTAACTGAGTTGAAGATAAGGTTTTCACACCTAAATCACTTTTGTCCTATATTAACATGTAAATAATAAACATTTCTAATAAGCACACTGCATTGTCGTAAGCAACTAATAATTTAATAATAAAATATATATAAAACAAATATTATTTCTTAAAATTTAGAAATTTATTAAAACCTTATGTATTATCATTTTAAAATTGAAAATTTACCTAACAGAAAAGAATGGCAGCATATTCTAACAGTATACAAACATATCCTATGATGGGAACAATATGACAGTGATTCGTACCCGGATCCCTTCCAGACGTGGCAGATGGAAGGAGTGCTCAAGATTTAAGTTTGGTGATGGGGTTTGGTGTTCAGCAGCTATGGGTCTGGGGGCACTGGTGCTCTTCTCAAGGGGTACATCCTGCTCTCCACCAGGTGCTTCGCCAGACCCGGTGTTGTAGTGTACATACAGCAGCAAAGCTATAATATTTATTATATAGAGGTGGAAGAAGGCCATCACCACCACGAAGTAAGCCCTGGAACAGACACTGCTCTTCTGGATGTGGATTCGCTCCCGAGTCACTGTACGACGTGGCGGAGGGGGGAAAAAATCAGATGCCCTTCCCCCGAGCCCATACAAACTCTCCTCATATTCACCCATCTCAGACTCATATATCACTGTCCTTACATTAATTTACCCCCTCATTTCAGCAGATGTGTCCAGGTTTGCAGCCGGCAGAGATTATCTGTTTTGACAGCTGCTCACAGGCATCATAAAGAAAAGTCACGATGATGATAATTACTATAAATGCAAATACGCATATATGGCGATTCAGATGCAAATATTGGTCAAGTATTTAAAGTGCATCTTGATCAGACTGATCCAGAGTAAAATATGTAGGGCAATGCCAACTGTCTAACATAGATCTTCGATGAGCGATTCAGTCGTTATAAATTTACAGAAGACGTGAACTAACAAAAGTCGAAGAAATACGACCCTTTATAAATGCGCTATTGCCATAAACACAAAATGAAAAATAACAAGCAGCGTTTATAATATTCTGTCATTCGCCCCCACTAGCAACGCGAAGCTGCCGATGCTGATCTTCATACTCCAGTTCAGCTGATGCTTTCAAAATAAAAGCACGGTATTTTGTTAGTTTTATTCTACACTTCTAAATGTACGTTTTTCTATTCTAAATTGATTTAATATTTCAGCACGTTTTCATTAAATATAATTAATATAATATATTATACATAATATATTTATGTCACCAGACCTAGACCTTCGATCTGGAAATATAATTTTTAATTTAATTGTTTTACATTACCATTTAATTTTCTAGGTCACGGGTGTCCATGGGTAAAGAACACACAAATAATATATACTGATAATGTGTTGTAAAAAATTACATCCTTTAAATTTCAACATAATAAGAATGGAGGTGTTTTTTGTGGCGAGTTTAATTCAGCAATATTAATTGATTTAATCAATTGAAATGTGCCGTGTCACTGGCGGAAGCTCTAGAAAAGTCCAACGCGTAACATGGGCGTGGCCAAAGATCCCGCCCACTCTTACTCCAGTAACATCAGAACAGAACCCCGGGAGAACATACCAGAAAACCGTTCACGAGACACGAACTGTCACACGCGTCAACCAAAGCCATGTAAGTCTGCATTTTTCTGAAATTGTGTTATATGATCATTAATCTACCTCGATAATGAAATGTGTATTGAATAATGGGTGAGATGACTACGCTTTTAGCTAGCCATCATTAGCTATTTTTGCCCGACCCATTCACTCTTCTGGTAGTCGTTGAAATATACACTAACTCATTGGAATCCCCAATAGGTTTATAAAGGCAAGATACTAATTACCGGTCTTCACAAATCTCTAATATTTGCGGAAATGTGGGAAAAAAACACTGTTAGGTATCTCGTTAAAGCTAGCCTGTATCCATTCACTGGTATTAGCATATTACGGCCGTTTGCCGCTCAAATGCGTTAATAAGTACAGGCACCTTGTTAAAGAATATATATAGTTTTAGTAGCAGTAAATGTATCCAACGTGTAAGTTTAATCTGAGGCATTTTCACAACTTATTCATGAATGTGTAGCGAACTTGAGCGCGCCGCCTGCACGTGCAGCAGGGCCAGACAAACTGCAATGAATGAATGAATGAATGAATGAAGGAATGAGAAGAATAAGAAAGGGGTTTTATTTAACTTTCACCAAAGGAGTTTGATTTACTTTTAATGGCCACACGTTTTCTATGGTTCAGATAATGTTTTATTAGATGTTTATTTATATTAGATCTGGTTTTATTTATCTTATTTAAACGGCTTGTGAGCAGTATGGTTTCAGTAATCATCTGCAATTATGAAATTCAGCCATGAAGTGTTTGGTTACTTCATCCTTAGGATACAAACATGGGTAATTTGATCAAGGTTGTAGTACACAGGGAATTAGATATGCAGTGTTTTAGAAAAGGGACCGTTAATAGGTGGTCAGTTGAAGTGGTGTGTCATAGATGTCTGTGCCACCTGGTTATTGTGGATATACTTATTTGTCTGATGCGGAGCAATTTGTATTCCCTTACATAATTTTTGTGAGTTTGTGTTTTAACACTTCATATATAAAAACAAGTTGAATATTTTCCTCATCAGGCACCCAGCAGCTGCTAAGTGGTATGATAGACGGGACTTTGTCTTCATCGAGTTCTTGGTGGAGGACAGCAAGGATGTCAAAGTAAATTTCGAAAAATCCAAATTTATTTTCAGGTATGATGCTACAATGTAAACATCTGTGTGTAGACCCAGGTTTAAATGTTTGGTGGTCAGGTTAATTTTGTCTTGTATTTGTTTGTATTTTCAGTTGTCTAAGTGGGATGGATAATATTAAGCACTCAAATGAAATCGATCTCTTTGAAGCCATTGATCAAGATGTGAGTTTAGCATGCAGTTAAGATATCAGGTTATAAATGACCCCTAGTGGGATTCACATTGTAAAGTGAAAATGTTGTGTTTTACTTCCAATTTACAGGGATCCAAACATAAGCGCACAGACCGGTCAGTGTTGTGCTGTTTACAGAAAGCAGAGTCAGGAAAATCCTGGCCAAGATTAACAAAAGAGAAAGCAAAAGTAAGTTTTTAGTGCAAGGAACACTTTTTGGAATATGATATCTTATGAATATGTCAAATGCATTATCTTAATTTCAGGTGTAGAGAATCTCAATTAAAATTGTTAGTCATTAGTTTAATAATAGTTTTTAATAGTTTAATTGCAAGGGACTTTGCTCTCTAATGGGAATTTATTCTGAGACAAACAGCTAGAGACGAATGCATAACAATACTGGTTAACTTCAGTTTAGGATGGATTTGGGTCCACACCAAAAGCTCTATAGTGTAAAAGCATCCCTAGTTTTTCAGCTAATCTGGTATAAGTTTAGGCTTATTTTTAAGATTTTCTCTCTAAATTTCTCTCCAAGATTAATGTTAATTTGTTTACTTAAGATACTGGTGGTAAATATAGGAATGTACCGTTTGTCTAATGTAAATTTTATATGCAGCTTAACTGGCTTAGTGTTGACTTCAACAACTGGAAAGACTGGGAGGATGATTCTGATGAAGATTTGTCCAACTATGATCGCTTTTCAGAGGTGAGCTCTTTTTTTAAACATATAATTCACCTGCTCATTACTTAAAGAAAAATAGACAAAAAAAACAAGCAAATGCGTGTTAAAATTAACTGTGTTTACCTATGTTTGTCACCAATGTTTGTTTTATATGAAAAACCTCAATTTCCTTGAGACTTTTGAGATTTTTATGGGAAATGTGTGAATTAAAAAATCTTTAATCTGCTGTACTGAGATTTGTGATCGATTTCTTTCTGTTTAGATGATGAGCAACATGGGAGGGGAGGATGATTTACCTGACCTAGACGGAGGAGATGATGTAAGATTATAGTTTCTGAATTTCAGTTGCAACTTAAACTGTGTAATGTGTTTCTCATCCTTTGTAAACACTGAACACTTGTTAGGTCTTATGGCAGTGACAAATGTTTTCATTTTGCATTTTCAGGAATCAGCAGATAGTGATGATGAGAGTAAGTTTATCTTTTGTTTGCCTGTATTTTAGAGCTGTTTCTTTTGTCATTTGTATTATTTTTCAGAAATGCATATTTGGTCCACATTGATTAGTGTATAAAATTATAAAGGGATGTGGGAGTGTGTATATACATATTATTCCTGACTCTTTTATTTATTACATAATTTATTAACATGCCTGTGTTCATTTATTTCCTTCAGAAATGCCTGATCTAGAATAAAGTGACTGACACATCTATGGATAGACAGACGAGGGGAGGGATGAAATACAAATGAAAAGTGGAAGATGGTACATGGTTGGAATGGTACATGATCTGAAAGAGAGCAAATCTGTATTCAATGTGACCAGTGGATTCTTAAGCATCACCTCTGTCCACTCAGTGGCTGCACTCTAGAAGATCGACGTAACCTTCCATTTGGAGTCAATATGCATATTGTTGTACAGAGCTTCTTTTGTCCCTCTCCTAATGAGCAGTCCTGCTTTTTTGTTTTGTTTTAATCTGTACTACAAAAATTAAGTATACTTAAACTGTTCTGAATATCTGCACTGTATTTGTATTTTTCAAATGAAAGCAATAGATGTGATGGAAGTTTTTTTTATTGTAAGGCATTGTAATTAAAATGGAAAGTAAAAACAATTTACTTTTCCAAGGTAAAGAAAGTTTTGTCTTGTATAATCGGTGTAGTTTACGATCTTGTGATTAAAACATGAGAATAATTAAGGATCTTGGAAATTGTTAGTACCAGTTATTCCCATTTTCAGTGGTCTATATGGGTTGATAAAGCCTATCTCCTTAGCATCACTATCCTACTAAACTAGCTGGATATAGATGTGCTTCGATGGTATTACATTTGTCCATATCTGTTGGCCCACTCCTTTAGTAATCATTCAGTTTCACAAATTCCTGCTGTCTCCTGAACAACTGAATTGGCATCATAGGTGGTATTGGGTCATGTCTTTAGTCTTCTGAATGTGGTATGATGTTGTGTGATGTTTTAAAGACTAAAAATAGAGTTATTGTTTGCCTGTGATCCAGTCTAAAAACAAAGACTAAATTGAGTTTGCACTATTAAAATTCAGCAGGCAACAATATTAGACCGGACTGTTTTTGTGTGTGTGCGAACATTGGTTGACTCCTATTTTTTATCAACTTGTCTACATATTTCTAATAAATTGCTAAATACATGCCTTTTAATTTTGTCTGCTAAACAATCAGGTGTTAAAATAAATTTGGTAAAACTTTTAATTTTATGTATTAAATAACTGGTCGTTTAAATAAAGGCTCATTTCCTATGCAGGCAGGTTACAAAAATAGTCGCTTTATGTTGCATCCTTATAATAGACTAAATTTGAGAACCCAACAGAACAATAACCTTTTTAAACTATATTTTCCCTCAAAAGCATACTTAACAGGAATCCACAACTCGTATTGTTAAGAAACGGTAAGTCAAGAAGGAGGTGCCATAAGACCTATACGATGTCAATGCGCTGTGCCTACGAGGACATGCGTAAACCTATCACGTCGATCAAACTGCTTACAGGGATATATCCTTTATTGTGATTTTAATTAAATAGAAATATGGATACTCTTAATATGGGCGTTATGCCTTTAGTTTTCCCAAATAAAATAAATGGTGTATATTTTTTTATATAGGATGAATTCCGTGACGTACATCTGCGAAGCCGACCATCATTTTCTATAGCTGCATGCTAGCAGAGTACAACGCACACCTTCGACTCCAATGAGTTGAGCATCGCGCTGGGCCCTAAAGCCTAAAGGGTAACACTCCCGCAACATACATTTTTGTCTTTTCTGTTGTTGCTGCTGTAATATATACTTTCTATATTTTTATATAAAGTTTTAATATTATTTTTATTACTTTTTCTGAGACACCATCAGGTGGTCTGACTTTCCCCGGCTCCCCTGTTATTTAAACATGCTCAAGTCATTGAATTAAGTCATTGGTAATTAGTTTTAAAAATGGTACCGTGAAGGACAATGTTACAACTAGGTTAAATTTATTAAAAACAGTTGCTATATTAGATATCACAAACTACCAAGTTAAGGTTAATTTATTAATATATGGTTGTTCTTTGTTAATTCGTGTTTGTTTATAATGCATCAACTCGTGTTAATCTATAGTCTACAACTTGAAATGTAAAAAATGTATTAAATGTAAAAATTAACAAGATTAATAAATAGCTTACTGTAAACTAATTGGGCCCTTCTATAATATTGCAGTAAAAAACACCTTTGTTTTCTTCCCAAAAACTTCAAACAGATCATTTTCAGCCCACTGCAATGAAGTTCAATATATCTGTAGCTGAAGCTCATATGCCGACAATATTCTTTATTACTGAATGATACTTCCATTTTTTCGTAGCATCGTATATACATAATTAGAATTTATTCTGCTATCACAGTAACAGAGCTGCCACAATAAAATATTTTAATACACATATAAGGGAAATTAAAAAAGAGCTGACAACAGAGGTCCTTGTTAACAGAAAGTGCCCTGGGTGCAAGTGATCATGCTTGAAGTAAAAAGTCTAAGTGAAGGGAGTTGGCTGATGATTTTTACAGCACAATGTGCTGTATTTTCCTAAAACTGGTTTATTTTGAGATAATGCAAAGCCAACCCAGAAGGTGGCAGTTGTGGCCTACTGGTTAGTGAGTTGGGTGTGTAATCAGGAATTTTCTGGTTTGATTCCACTGCTGGCAGGTAGCAACTGAACTGCCCTTGAGCAAGGCACCTAACCCCCAATTGCTTCCTGGGTGCAGCAGTGCTGCCACTACTACTGTGCATGTGTGTTCACGACTTGTAGTGTGTATTCACTCTTTACCAGTGATGGGTTATATGCAGAGGCCTGTGACAAATATGTCACATTTTTACTTTGAAAAGAATAAAAATGTGGATATTTATGGGTTGGAAATCCAGAACATCATTAGATTTATAATACATAGTTTTCAGTACCTAGCGAATACATGTCAGGTTGCTGTCTCACAAACTAAGTACTAGAGCTCCGTCTAATAGTGTTTTTAACTTTGTACAGTCTGCAATACGGCATTTAATACATTTACACTATTTATATTAAGACACCATATCCATATAATCGTGTTAGAATCGCCACTGCTTCTGGTCAAAGAGGAAGATGCGTGACATCATGTGAAAAGGGACTATTAGTACGTTTGTGGCATAATTTACCTTAAATCAGTCGGTTTTTGCAATTCCATTGGGACCACTAGTTGCAAAGATATTGTAAATAGGTTAAAATAGGGGCCATACACTCAAAGTCTTTTCTTGTTGTTTGTTATAATTTCATTGCACAGGTTACTACAGGAGCTTATGCAAAAAATCCTCAATGACGCAGTGTATCAGTAATATAATTTGTATTAGTTTTGAAAAGCCCCTCAACTCCGATTCTATATTTAGGGCACGTCCCAATAACTGCCATTTATTAAAAAACATCTTGATTTTTGGTAAGTGGTTAATTTTTAGACTAACAGCCTCATCATAATACAGAGCATGCATATGTCTTACAGATAACCATCTTTGTAACTTTGTCTCCCTACTTGTAATATTGGAACTTAGTGCTACAAGTTAGTTGTTTCGTATTGTCTATTCTACTGTTGCATTTAATGAAATATTCTACTGAAAGATCTAGTCAGTAATTTGTGTACTGACACATCTATTTTACTTATTTGATGTGTCTCTGCCACTCGCTACCTGTAATTCCAAATTTACAGGTCGGCGTTAAGACCCAGAAGCGAGCGGCTGCTTGGCCGTCACTCACTTCCTCTTTTCGGCTTTCTCTCTTGTTCTCCTCTGTGATCATGGCTGCGCTCAGACATTATCAGCTATGTTTGCAAATCTGAAACCCAAAGGTTAGCGATTTACCCGTTTATTATTTACATCACATAGACCCTCCTCATCCTTACTGGTGTGTTGCCGGGGGTCAGAGGCGCTGTCTCTTGTGCGATCGGCAGATATCAAGGTTGGGCATTTTATTATCATTTATATGGGGAAACTTTTGAGAGTGTTTGTGTGGGTGATGCGGTCTAAATTTCCTTCTTACTGTAGCTTTTACTGTAGCTCTTAAGGAAAGTAACGCGAATTAAACAGCAAAAGACGACCTTCATGAGATGATCAACATCCCTTAACACTAAAAATGTCGATATGTTTTGTAAAAACATGAAACAGCACAAACCCTCAACTTATGTTTATATAATCAACCCGTTTTAAATGTACGTTTAAGAGTCTTTAATTATTTAAATAACGCAGAAATCTTTCTTTAAATGTAAATAAAACCTGCTAGTTTCATTTACATCACGTTTCTCTATATATGACCTACGTTTACTTAAATACTACCTCTAATTTATTTTTACAAAAAAATACTGAATTAACATAAATCTCAATCGCCGAACATTATTTTAAAAACCATAAATCGTTGCGATTAATCGTTGCGTTGCGGAATTGCAGGCCTCGGTTTGTCATGGCATCATTAACGCTGATCTAAACCAGCCACTTTAATCAAACTTCATATCAAAAAATTCTTTTAAAATAAGTGTTTGTATAGCGGTAGATGTTCTCACGAACACCAACAAGATGTCCACTTTTTAACCTTTGTTTTAATTTTATTTCCTAGTATATAATTAGCGTATTATCTTCAAGCTCGGTCCTTTTTGTTTTCGTTTTTGTGTCTGTTGTTTGGCCGTATCTGAGCCGACTCGCTTATTTTTCATCTCCCTATATGTTAATATAATGGCATGCAAAGCTAAAATTAAATTAAAGACAATATAAAAACGCAGACATAGCAGATGTTAGCTGCCTGACTCAGAGTGGAGTTATTTTAGTGTTAAGGGAAGTTTAATAAAACATGGATGTTTATGGGTTGGAGATCCAGAAGCAGCGCATGGTCTTGTGCAGCGGGTTAGCCTCATGCTAACAGACTACCACATCACACTCTCCGTTCTTCATCCACGTTTCACTACTCTCCATAATAATATGACTTTTAGTTTTATATGTTACATCTAATTGATGCGTGTCGATTATATCGTTATTTCTGAATGAAATACAACAGCCACACGAAAAGTGTTTACACGTAGCTGCGAGGCTAATGATGGGCACGCATAAATTAATTAGTGCGTTTTCGAGTCTGATATTTCATATGAACATCAGTTCGTTTCGGTCAACTTTGATATATATAAATTAATAGTCCAGACTGTCATTTTCCCAGGTTTTTAATTGAGTATGAGGCTGATGATCAGATTTCTGTGTGTGTGATGGGTTATTTAACGCGATTGCTCGGGCATCTCATCGGCTTTATCTGCGACATTTTATGAAGAGATGTGAAGAGCAATATTTGTGATGTCGGCCACAGCAATGCTCAGTGGCAGTTTCTCAAACCCAATGAACCACCTACCTGGACATCATTTGGAGCATTAATTGCACACGTTACTTGGGTCACCTAATGTCAAAAACGCAATTGAAAAGCGTATAATGCCCCAAAATGTTGTCAAGGTAGGCAGTTTGCTAGGTTTTGAAACGTAGCCACTGTCTTTAGCACAGCACCACCCTGATTTATAAACACTAAGATCTGAACATATGTTTTAGAGTTTAACTGTATATTTATAGTGAAGGAAGATGAGAATAATATAGTTATTTTTAAAAACTGTGATAATAGTATGTTGTGAAAGCAAAACCAGTCAGAATAAAACATGCTACTCTTGAGTGCCTCCCAGTTTTGAATATGTTAGGATTTTGATGCACACTTTGTTAGTTTAGATCTTTCAAATATACAGGGTTTAGTTATTCCGTTCATTTAGAAGCATAGAGAAGATTATTAAAAATGTAATGAAAATCTACTGTGTTGATGCCATGGCATGGTGGGTAGTGCACGGTTGTGTGCATGGGATCACATATTTAAGTCCAGTACGTCATGTCCTGATCACATTCCTGTCTCTTTTACCTCTGCTTTGCCTGTCACTTCTTCATTGTCTTTGCAGTTAATTATGCAAAGACAATGAATCTATGCAATTAATTAAATAAAAAATGTTGTACAAGGACTCTGTATTTAAACATGTTTTCCATAAATGCTCTAAAATCTGATTCCCTAAAAGCTGCCATTGGTGAGACATGCAGAAAAAATGCTCCCTAAATTATGCCATTGATTGAACCAGTGTTGCTAAGTTGGGCTGGTGGAGATGTTCAAACAATTGATTAAAAAAAAACACATTTTTGGGGTAGTCAGTGGCTTACTTTTTAAAGCAAAAAAATCACCTTGTAAATTGTGACATTTTTCTTTTCAACAGATGGATACAAATAACCATTTTAACTACGGGCCTCACCCTTCTGTGTCTGCTAACTCAGGACTGAAGCATTCCTCAGGAGATTCTCTCTATACTAACGGGTCCTCCATGAGCTTCCCCCAACAAGGGAAAAGTGAGCATTTATCCTCTATGAAACAAATTAGTTACAGCAATGGGTACTTTATTATTCAACTGTGTTTGCATTCTCATTGATCTGGGTTTCCTACATGCACTACACACAAATATATATGATGTCTGTAATGACTGAAACCTTTCAGAATGACAGAAATGCTTTCCTTCCCTCTTTTTTTATAATGATTCTATTCACCACACAGACCTGAATGGCGATTTGAATGTGAATGGCATCACTACTGCAAGTGGGACTGGCCAGTCTGGCACCCACCCTTCCTCTTCCTCATACCCTCATATTAGTAACCATCATCACCCAGGCAGCATGGGATATGAATACCGGTGGGGCCAGTCTCAGTACAACCCATCTATGGGCCCTGTTTCTTCCCACGGAATGCACCAGAAACCAGGCTCCCAGCAGAGGGTGATGCAACCACAGCAGCCTCAACACCACTTCCAGGGCCATGGACCGTACCAAGTCAACGGCAGCATGGGACCATCCCGGCAGCCCTCCAGTGGGTCACAGTACTGGGCAAGGGGTAATCCTGGGCAGCAACAGGGGGGATCTTCAATGACCATGGGATATAACTCTCAGAGCATGTACAGTGCATATCCAAACCAGGGACATCCTGGCATTTCATCGTCCCAGCATCACCAGCAGTCTCAAGCCATGCAGCACCAGCCTGCAGCAGCACATCATCATCTCCAACACCATTCACATCACCCACCACAGCACCAGCAGCAGCAACATTATGGTATGATGCCTAATGGAATGCCGTATTACCAGCATCCATCACAGCAGTCCCAACCGCAGACACAGACTCAGTCTCAACCTCAGACTCCCATGATACCACCCACCTCACAGAGTTTTACACCTCCACAAGGAAGCCCCCAGCATCATCACGTAGGCAGTGGAGGCAGCAGTAGTCCTCTCCACACACAGGTCCCGATGAGGTCCCCTTCTGCAATGCCTGAGAGTAGTTCGCCTAAAAGCAGAGAGATGCAAGGTAAGCTACCATCTTGAGCAGGGTTTAAGGCCTGTTGATAAGACCCTTATTTATGGTGTAATTAAGTTGCAAATGCTGTACATGATTGATATGTCATGCACTCACAACTCTAAATTCTCCTCTCTAAAGAGGCTTATTTTTAATTGTCTGTGCAAACACTGTTATGTAATAATTGAAATTTGTGAGTAATGTTGCAGATTTTGTTCTTGTTATGGTTCAGTGTACAAACACTTTTGAGTCAGATGGGTCGAAAACATTATTTTTTTTTGTGTTTGAAGGTATTGTTTGTTTTACAGTAATTTTCTGGTCTTAAACTAATAGCTATGGCTTTGTTTGTGGTCTTTAGCACGTATGAACGAGTCCTTAAAAGAAATTGATAAAGACTACAATGGCGTTGAGAGAACCTCTGTATCCCAACGGTTGCCCAAAGCTGAGAGTTTCCCCACCAAGACTCCTGGTCCTGTTTCATCTGCCGACTACAGCAGGGGTGCACATCAGTCAGCCTTGGACCTGGAGCAACCTGCAAAACAACGTCAGGAAATGGGAGCTGCCCTGCAGGAACTCAGTCCTCCCCAGGTCTCTGGACCTCATCCACCACTGGCTAGTCCGCCTCGGAAAACACCAACCCTGCCTCATCAAACAGTCCCTGGGCCTGCTCCTGGGCAGCATTCACATTCTCCTTTAAATTCAGAAGTTCCTGAAATTTGTGCTTCTCCTGTCACACCTCAGACAGGTGTTGGAGTGAATGTGTCGGCATCTCCAACCTCTCCCCTCACATCACAGCCTCAGATGGTCCAAGTCCAAAAACCTGTTGAGTTCTCTGCACTTTCTTCAGCTGGTGCTACACCTGCAGCACTTGGTACAATTCCTTCAATGTCTTCTCCTAAGACATCAAGAGCTCCACCTGCTGTTTCTCACAGCCAGTCTGTGATGTTTTCCTCCAAGACCTTGGTGAAACCTCCAATGGTTCCAATGTGTCCTGAAACAGTTCCTTTACCCCTGGAAGAGGCCCATGAGTCAGAAAGTTCACAGGTCTCTCCAACAGCACTATCTTTAGCTGCATCTTCATCTGTTGTCACCACTCCTCCTGCACTGGTACCTCTGAAAGGACCTCATGAAACATCACCTCTAACAGGTCAGAGTCCTAAACATCCTGCTGCTTCCACAACTCCAACATCTGTTGTCAGTAATGTCTCTCTGCCTGTACACTCTGTACTTCCTTCATCTGCTTTGGCTGTGGCCACACCTCCTCCCGCTGTTAGCTCCTATCCTCAGGCATCCACAGTACCTCCCAGTGGTTTTTCTGTTACAAAGGTGTCTGTTTCCCTCACTGGCTCTACAGCTCAACACTCGGACACCAATGCAAATGCAGACAACATTACTTCTCATGAACTACAGCACCAGCCCTCAGGAGAATCACAGTCTTGTCAAGAAACTCCCAGCAAGCATGATGTCTGTGGTTCCCAGAGCAAAGCTGGAGTCATAAGCTTAGTATCCAAAAAAGAAACCAACAATGAGGCACTATCTGAACTGCATAAGGTGCAAACTCATGTTGAAAACCTTGAACCGGCTTTCATTGTTCCAAAGGAACCTCGAAGAGACACTATTTCAATTTCCAAAAAGGACTCTAATAACATCAGGGATCAGGCCACACCAAGAAAAGGAGAAAATGACACCTTTAGTGATAGTTTTGGTACTGACACGTCAATAGACTACCGATCTCTGGCTGAATCAAGCTACATGGACAGCTCAGGAGCTGAGGACATCAGGAGTTCTGTAATGGACACCTTTAATGATTCTTATAGCCTTTCCCGGATTGACCAATTCAAATTTACTGAAGGATCCATGACTGATAACTCCAGGGACAAGCAGCATGACGACTCTTCCAGCGTGGAAGAAAACCTTAACAGCTCCATGACCTCTACCAGTTCCACCGAGGAGACCTCCCTCAAAAACACCATATCTCTGCTGGATGACTCTTTCAACAGAACCTCACAAAATAACTCCTCTCTGCTCTCTGTATCTGTAAATGCCTCTACACAGAGTATCAAAGGTGAGCTTCTCAATGCTTCTCAATGCATAATTGAATTATAGTATCTATTTAATTGCTCTCCACTCTTTGTAAAAAATGTATTTATTAAATAATATATAATTCATTCAATAATTAATCATATTAATAATAATTTATATGAATACTGCAATCATTCCAACTGAGTCAAATTGTTGGCCAAATCATTATGAATATGCTGTACATACTTAAAGTGTATTTGCATTACAGTGGTTGTAATAGATAATTAATTGAAAAGCAAAAACTTGATTGGAGATTTTTAGTAATGCCCACTGTCACCATCCTTGTGGCAATGCTGAGAATTCAAAACATTCAAATTGTACTGTTGCAGTGTGTAAAACAGCGCTTGTTAAAATGAGCTGTCGCTAGAAGCATTTGCAGTGACAAAGTTATCTAGAGTATGTTAACTTACAGGAATTTTGCTTAAGCTTTTTGACAGGAATTGTGTACAACAAATTTAAATAACCCTATTGTAAATACATGGTGTTTTCCTGCTCATAGGTGATGAGATTCTTGGCAGACCGAATGTACCTGATAATCCAGACATATCTGGAGGTGAGAGGAGATCAGCACTCTCTGCAATGACAGTGAAGGCTCTTCAAGTTGTTGTCAGCGGTTCTGTTGCAGGGGCGACCACACATATACCACCATCTGAAACCATGGTAACAAAAAAGCCACGAAAGCCTAGAACCCCAAAGGCCTCTGCTACTACTGGTGCAAGTAAAAGCGCTGATCACTATTTCCTTTATAATGCTTGAATAGTTATTCGTTTACATTTCCAAAGTATTATAGCTGTCCTAATTGACTCATGTTTTTTAAAAGCCTCTGCTGATTCTGTGACCAAGAAACAGAAGTTGACACCTGATGCTCCATCAGAACAGAAAGTTAGGAGGAGAAAGAAAAATGAGGAGAAGGCACCGGCTGCAACAAAGAAGAGAAAGCTCTCTAAAGAGACTAAGGAACTGGAGACTGTCCCTATTAATATCTCAACTCCTTCAGATGCTCCACCTCACCTTCCAAATGATCCATTAAACTTTGTTTTTGATCCGAGCGTGATCAATAATGAGAGCCCCATTGTTAAACCCAAGAAGATGAGGAAACGTAAGGTGAAAGAGGGCGAGAATGAGGCAAAACCTTTCAAACCAGCCAAAAACGAGGTTGCAGAAGCAAAAACCGAAGACGACAATGACGATGATGAAAACAACTCCACAGCAGGTATATTTTATCTAGAGCGTCCATTTCTTTTTAACCTCTTGTAGATGTGTACTTTCTACACTTAAAATGCATTAAATGGTTGTTTTCCGTGTCTCAGGTGACACCCCAAGGCGAAGGATTGCAACTGAGGAACAAGTTCAGTTTCCTCTGCAGCATGGGTGAGCAGTTCTTTCAGGTCTTGCCCTGCTTTGCAAGCTTGCCATATAGTACAACAGCTTATGTGAGAAATACAATTCAGTAAACAGTGGTGCCAGACCTGACTTCAGACAGTGGTCTGTGGGAATCTGACTTGAGAATCCTACAGTGATGTAGCAGGTTAGGTGGCTACTTGTTTATGGTCATTTGACTAAACTCGTCATTCTGTATTTTCTACCTTGTTCAGCATTTCTTGTCCACTTTTCCTCTTGTCCATTTCCTTGTTTCCTTTGTGAGCTCTTTAAATTGTCTTGGAAATATGTAGAACACAGATGAAGTAGAGCGCACGCTTTGTCCATACACCACTGCATGTTTACTATTAGACGTTTCTCTTTGTACTACTCCTAACTGCAGATGTTAACACAGTAACCAGGTAGCCAAGCTGTTGAAGTTCAGAAAACTTGACCTGGTGACGCTTGTACTCTTCTTGTTTTGACTTGATTCTTATGTTTAATATTTACTAGCTGGCGGCGAGAGATTAGAGTCCGGAGGGTCGAGGACCGACTGAAAGGGGAGACATGGTATTACGGCCCCTGTGGTCGGAGAATGAAGCAGTTCCCTGAGGTCATCAAGGTATGATTAACCTGGTTTTCCTTTTCCCTTGTGAAATTTATAAGTCAAAGCCAGAAGTTTAGGTTAATCTTTGTTTTTGTATAGCTAGGCTTTTGCACTGTTTTTATTGTTTGACTGTATTTTGGAATTCTCCAGTATCTGAAGAAGCATCAGGATAGTCTCCAGGGAGTTTCAAGAGAGCACTTCAGCTTCAGTCCACGCATGCCAGTGGGAGATTTTTATGAGGAGCGGGGAACGCCTGAGGTGTGTGTTCAGAGTTCTACAAGTGCTGCAGCAGACGTGGTACTGAGGGGGTTTCAGGATCTTAATTTGCACTTCTTAGGCATAAAACATAAGGGAATTACACTACTGCATGTCAAATTGCTCAGTTTGATAAATGTTGTTCAAAGACAGTGTGGAAGGAATTTACCCCACAATTCTTGCCCTTGCCTTATTGTGCTTGAAATGACTTTCCTTTGATGTACTCATTAGCTACCTCAATTTTTTGTATATTTTGGCTTAACACGTAATTGTTTGCAGGGTATGAAATGGTTCCTACTTGCCAACGAGGAAGTGCCCTCCATGATCATGGCAATAACAGGCAGGCGTGGTCGTCCTCCAAATCCAGACAAAGAGCCCCGTTCCCATCCAGGCAGAGCCAGAGGAGGCCAGGGAAGGCGCCCAGGTAGACCTCCCAAGCCCAAGATGGAGGATCTGCTGAGCAAAGTGGATGCCAGGCTACTGAAGAGGCTAGAGGCAAAGGGTGAGTGAATATTTGTATGTAAGACATAATAGAGGAGTGTTGGTATGGCAGCAAACTCAGGCCTAGTAATTGAAAGGTGGCTGGTTTGATTCCCATTATGAAGTTGTTTTTCTTATATGTGAACATCTGATGTATGTTTGGTGTCTTACCTGTTGATGTCAACAGATTTAAATGTGATCTTCATTTATAGAGGACCTCACAGAGGAAGAGAAAGAAAAATTGGTTAAGATCAAGAAGAAGATGAAGAGAAAGGTGCACAAGCTTGATATTGTTGTAGTTACTTAACGACAGCCTATTGCAAACTGCTTGTTTTGAATCTTAAAACCTCATGTCATTAAATTGAGCTTCTGTTTTTCCCATGCAGGCAAGAATGAAAAGAAAGGAGGATGCAAAGAACAGGAAGATCAGGCAGGAGAGAAGAAAAGCCAGAGTAAGAGGAACAAACCCTGTTCAAAAACATACAGAACTCAGTTGAAGCTTAACAGAGTTCATGTGGCCATGGAGAAACAGAAAATGTATTTCCAAATTGAAATGGGCTTGGTAATGAACAAAAGCTTAAAGGCATAGTTCACCCAAAAATAACAATTTGCTGTTAATTTACTCATCTTTAGGCCATCCAAGGTATAGGTGTAAATTTTTAACAGCCATCCTTGGTGAATCATTTAACGTAAGTCAGCGGGTTCTGTGTCTTTGGTAGTAAAAACTGAAGTAGGGAACTGAACATTATTTACATTATTTGTGGAAAACGGTGTGTGTGTGTGTGTGTGTGTATATGTGTGTCCACTTCACATTCATTTGACTGCTGTTTGTAGTTATTACTGCCTAAAATCTGCTTTCTGAGCTCTAATTGTGTTTATGCATATGAGCAGCTAGAGAAAATCAAAGAACAGAATGATGATGAGCAGTCTCCGACCCAGAGCCAGTGCTCTGATAAAGAGAGCCCTCAAGAGTCTCCCAAGAAGCCTGGCCGCAAGAGAAAGGTTGCGGTGCCTGTGGCAGAAGAGGTGGACCTGGAGAAGGCCAGTCCCATAAAGAGTGTGGCAAGGGCCCGCAGTAAAGCCAAGGCTCTAGCCAAGGCCCAGGCACAGGCAGAGGCTGAAGCACAGGCCGCGCGTGCAGCTAAGAGGCAGGCGGAGAGAAGGGCACAAGCTCAGAGACGCATGGAGGAGAGGAAGAGACAGCAGATGATCTTAGAGGAGATGAAGAGGCCTGCAGAGGATATGTGCCTACCTGACCACACGGTGAGCACACTGAACAGAAGTCTTTATAGCTTCCTCGAAAACCTAGTTTAAAGGCTGAAAAATAGCAACGGTTGACTTACTTTCTCCCAATTACACACATCACAAGCTAAATGCTGTTAAAACATTTAAATCTGGCAAACAGAATAATGTTAACACATATCTTCTTCAGAACTTTATCAAATTTTATCAAACTATTGAATTTTCAAACTCTTTGGCAACTGACTTCATACATGGCAACTGTAAAATAATTGTCAAGATGGATATTTAAATGCATCAGTATGAACTTTTTCCAATAATGTTGTAATTAAATTACTTTTTCCAAAGTCATGTAAACCCACTATTGAAAAGCCAGGTAATCAGCTGCCATGTGAATAATGGGTTCACATGTTTTTGGAATAATAACATTTATATCCAAGTCTATATATCAAAGTCTGTCTTATATTGCATTTGGAATTTTAGTGTGCGATTATTTAAAATCACATCACTGTGAGTGATGTACTGGATAATTAGCGTGCTATTATACAAGATATTTGAGATATTACCCTTTAAAATAAATGCATTACATGACTGATTACATAGTGCATTGATTAAGTACTTCAATAATTAATGAGTAATTAATTATTCTCACTTGTCTCTCTTTGTAGCCTCTTCCATCTTTGTCACGGATACCAGGACTAGTGCTTTCGGGTGTGGCCTTCTCCAACTGTTTGAGAGTAGTTGAATTCTTGCACGGTTACGGAAAGTTCCTGGGATTTCAGGTGCCCAACGATATTCCCAGCCTGAGCACCCTGCAGGAGGGTCTCCTTGGCCTGGAAAAAAGCCAGGGCGCACTTCTGGATCTACTCATTAAACTGGTGGAGGCAGCACTGCATGATCCTGGACTGCCCTCTTATTACCAGGTGTGACTTTCATACTTTGAAAAGTTATATATATAGTCAGATTTAATAAAAATTAAATTTATTTTACAAATGTAAAGCAATATTGTATTGCATATTATATCTTCAATATACAAAAAGAGGATTAAAACCAACATGAAACTGTATCCACGAATGCTTTAATGTAGATTCTCTTGTTTTATTTCTTTTTCTCACTGTCTCAGTCTGTGAAGATCCTTGGAGAGAAGCTGGTTGATTTGGAACTGAGTCACAGTACTGTGTCTGAGGTTCTGCGCATCTTTCTTGAAGCCCATGGCTTTGAGACGGAGGTGTGTAACAGTCTGCGAACAATAAGCTTCCAGACCCTCAAAGCTGATGTCAAAGCCTCCATATTGGTCTTCCTGGTGGAGGAACTCAATGCCAGCAACGCAATCACCAGGTCAGCAGGAATGGAAAAGATAGTGTCCAAAAGATATTTAGAAGTTGTTGACACTTCTGCCTATAAAAACATACATCCTTATTTCTTCTGCAGGGAAATTGACAACACGTTAGAGAATATGGCAACCTACAGAAAAAACAAGTGGATTATTGAAGGAAAACTGCGGAAGTAAGGCTGTCTACTGCTAGTGTTAAACAGGTGTCACAAAACTCCAGTATTTGGCCTTACCCACCTCACAAACATATTTATATTTGTGTTTGTGTAGACTGAAGGCTGCGCTAATGCGGAAGACGGGCCGTCCAGAGGAGGAGCTGTGCTTTGAAGAGCGTCGTCGCAGTGCACGTGTGGGCGTGACCGAGGAGGAGAGCATCGAGGAGAGCTGTGTGTTGGAGAGAGGCAGTCGACGCAAACCCAAAGAGGAACCCAAACACAGTGAGGTACAGAACTCCTTACAAAGCTTCACATTAATTTCTGCTAAATCAGTTCAACACTAGTGGAGTTAAGTGAATGATTCTTTAATCTCAAGCATGAGAGCTTTGTATTTTTCTCACAGATTGAGAGCCCCAATAATTGCAGCGTCGCAGAACTTGAACGTCAGATTGATAAACTGACAAAGGTAAGATTTGAAGGTGTCTAAACTTGCCAATTGCAATTTGAAGTAGAAGCTGTTGGTTGCTCTGTTTAAACTAAAATAACAAAATGTGACATTTCATTGTTTCTCAGAGACAAGTTTTTTTCCGTAAGAAGCTGCTACAGTCATCACATTCCATGCGGGCAGTGTCTCTTGGGCAGGATCGGTACCGTCGCAGGTATTTGCTGCTGCCATATATGGGATGTGTGGTCGTGGAAGGAGCAGAAGAAATATTGGGTGTGTATAGGGTATTATATCTCATGCTTTTCCACTCTTTTACTTTAACCATTCTATTTTTAGGGTATTGACAGTGTAGTCTCATTTTAGAAATGTGCGTATTTTTAACAGAAATGACCAGAGAGCGTTTCACTTAATATATTTTAATTTTCAATATATTTTACTTTGGGTTGATGTTGGGTTTCTTGTTACTACATTAATGTACAATTACTGTTTCTTTGTTTGCAGCCTCAGGTGACGTTCTGGTCAGTGATGAGCCCATCACTCCAGTGAAGAAAGAGATTGTAACCCCAATAAAAGCAGAGGTTAAAGTTGAGCCTCCTCTCTCTCCAGTTCTCAGCACACCTCAGGCTTTACTTCCCTGTTCTTCCCCAGCATCCCAGCTTTCCCATCCACCATCAGAGGTGGATCTTCTGCCAGGTGAGGCCTCCTTGATGAGCAGCCAACGAGGACGAGGGCGTCCACGTAAGATCAAACCGGAAGTGGAGCTTCACCTCCGAGAAGCTAAAAACCGCCGCCGACGTCGTAGCAGCAGATCAGGAGGTGAGGATTCAGGCCTGAACTCCCCGGTTCAGGATCTCATGCAACCCGCCTTTCAGGACTTCGTTGACCAACCACAGGATGCGGTGAGGAACAGTGCACCAGTTGCAGCATCTGGGGCTGGGGAGGGTGAGGACAACAGCCAGCCAGAGGGCAGTCTGAGAGAGCAGGCAGAGAAACAAGGCCAGTGGTTTAATCTGTTGCCCAAGGAGCCGTGTGACGAGGATTCTCTCTCCCAGCCATGCGTGAACACAATGGCTACTCCATCATCCCCAACTAAAGACACTTCAATCCTACTTGATTCTGCTCCCCCTGCTGAACCTCCACTGCAGGCTGTGTCAACACAGGTCAGTACTGGAGCAAGTTCTCCTTGGTTGGGAATGACACATCACATGACTAGGAAAGCTGGATTTACCTGTTAAGTTACTGCACATTAAACATGAGTTCTTCATTTCCTGAAGAAACATTGGTTGTAATCTATAGGTTTTTTTATATAGCTGCATTATGGCTGTAATATTCAATTGCTCAGTGGTTTTTGATGTATTCTGTACTGTATTGTTGGCAATTTAAAGTAAACAAGATCATGAATATCACAATTATTTTAATGCTATTGGCTATTAAGTTTACTTAAGATTGCATTTCTAATTAAACCTTATTAAAATTATGGTATAGGTAAAACCCTGCAAACTTTAGAGATATCGTCACACACCCTTTGTATGCACAATTACATAAACCTTTGGTGAATGGTGTAAATAATATTGTATGGATAATGTCGGTCCTTTTAATATAGCATTTTAATTCAGACAGTTTTTCATCTGTCACAGCTGCAGGTGGCAGGTCCTCCTCCTGTGGTGTGCTCTACTCCAGCTCCCAGGACTGGCAGGAGACGCAGGAGGGGCAGTGGCCCGTCACGGCTGCACTCTCGATCCAGCATCGCAAAGAGGCGGGGCAGACCACCATCCAATCTCTTCCAAAATGTTGAGCAGAAGTACTTCACTCAGTTGGTGGTGAAGCCTATTCCATTAGGTGAGCGCTATGATGGAACAGATTAGTTTTTAAAAAGACGACCCTCAAAATCTGACCCAGCAACTCAAATTATAAATAATTAACATGAACTTACCATTGTGAATCAGGGTGAGGTAAGAAGACCACTTAACATGAGTCTGATGTAACTGTTTTTATTTCTTTTTAACCAAAATAAGTAATGGATCGCGGCTTTACAAATGTAACTTTCTAATTACATTTTATTAGCATTTTGATTCACATTGCCCTGTTATGATGTACATGTTTGAATCCAGTAACAAATAAATAGAACATACATCATGTGATTGTCTTTGGAATAAAATGTAATAACTTTAAACTTTTATATCCAGCATAATGGCATTTAAGAGCTAAACATCTTTGTCTGCTACAGAGATGGTGAAAGGCTGGTGGTGGATCAAAGAACCAAAGGAGCTGACGGCCATCCTCAGTGCCCTCCATCCACGAGGCATTCGTGAGAAGGTTCTTCACAAACACCTTACCAAACACATGGAGTATCTAGCTGAGGTCTGCACGCGACCCGTGACCGGTAATGAGCAGCACATTATGGAGAATGACAAGGAGTCAGCATGCGTCTTCGGTTGTTTGCAGCGCATTTATTACACCCTAATTTTTTCCTTCTCAGATCCCATCTTCCAGATGACAATGGAGGAGGGTGATATGCTGTTGGAGGCATCTAAACAGGCGTGGAATGAGCAAGATAGAGCCCTCAAAATAGACATCAGTGTTCTGCAGTGGGTGGAAGACTTAGAGCAGAGGATTGTAGGTGCAGACCTTCAGCTCAAGGTAAGAAATGTAAAAAACATACAATGGAACCTCCATTAGGGTAAAGCTTTCTGTTACATAAAGATGCTACTAAATTGTTAGTGCTGTTCAGTGTCTACCAGTTTCAGTTTTTTTGTTGAGCTAATAATAATTTGTATAGTAGCTAAACAATATGAGGGAACCAGTAACCACAGGGTGGCGCCATTTGTGTTTGTGTCTCCCTGCTACAGGGTGACATACAGTACAGACACACTCAGTATTAGTGTAACGAAACATTTGATGCTGCAGAGTTTTTCAGTAGTGTGGCAGTAGCTTGTTTTAAAACACTTTTACCGTAGTAAGCTGTATTTGCCAGCAGTGTGGAGTGACAAACGCTGTGTTGCTGTTTGTGTTATTTACAACCAAGTTTGCTAGGGCAATTATGAAAAGTGCATTGTTTAATGTTTAATTCATTTGATTCACTCATAGTGAATCTGTCTGTTTGCACAGTTCATTGTTGGTTCAGATTCAAAATACCTTGAGAATTTTTTATGTATTTATTTTAGATATTTTTTGTTTATTTTGTTGGAAGCAAAATAAATATTTTGTATAATTATTGTCAATATAATATTTTGCATCAGTTTATCATCTGTTTATGCTTCTGCCATTTTTTTTTAAAATATATAATATAAATATATAATATATTAAATATATATTTAAATAGTTTTTAATAGTTATAAAAAATAATAAATAGAATGTAGCTAGATTGTTCCCTTAAATAGTGTCAATGAAATTTGTTACCACTTAGTAGTATTTATTGTAATTTTTTTTAGTATACCTAATTACTTTTTCAAAAGCGTAGCATCTTAACTAGTTCAGACTAGTTGCAAGTAACTTACCCAGCACCACTCTCCATATCACCATGTGCACATTATTTCCAGATGGCCAGTCCCAACATGGAGATTGAAACAGAGGCTGCTCAGGAATCATCAAACCCTCAATTTCAGGTACTGAGGAACAGCAGCCCACACTCTCTAGTGCTCTGAGCCATAACCGAACAGAAACACTGCTCAGTGCTGACGCTAAATTACATTGTAAAAGTCTTAGAGTTAGAGTCTGATAGGAACCAATAATTGGTTAAATATCAAGTAAAAACTACTAATATTTGGCTTTCTTTTGCCCTCTTTTCCACCTTTTATTTTTAATCGATGTCTGTAGCAGAGTTAGGCAATGTTACTTTTAAAAGTAAATTCCTCCCAAAAACTATTCAATTACATAAAATTGTTAATATGCTAAGTAATAATTAAAAACAACTGGTGCAGAGTCACACAATGTATAAAAAAATCTCAAGCTTTAATGCATGATAAAGGAATATATTGTAGTATAATTCCAGTAACTGTTAGCTGTTAGTCAGGATATCACTTCTAAGCAGGTGTAGTATAACTTTAAAATGCATATATGTCATATTTGTTTAAATGGCAATTTCTTTGTATACCATTTTCTTTTTTTACACGCTTGTTTGTTACCATGTTTTGTTTTTTTGCTATGTACTTGCTTAATAACTGATTTTTGTTTGTTTTTAAATAAAAAAAAGTTATGTGTTGCTATTTTATAAATGCTTCATGAAACTTTTTTAGATTTAACTTCTTAAGCATTTAGCATTAGTTGTTCTTTCATCCTCCATTCTGTGAGTTTCTTTCTGTACCACACTGGAATCCTCTTCTGGTTTCAGATCTTCACTCCTCCTGAGGCAGACTCCACACGGGAGGACCTGCAGTATTACGAGCATGAGGTGGACCCCAGAGATGACTGGATGGTTAGGACTAAGAAGGATTGGTCTGATCTTCTGCGACTTCCCAACAACCCCCTGGATCTGGCTGTTCTCCGGTTGGCTAACCTGGAGCGGAACATTGAACGCCGTTATTTAAAGGAGCCGCTGTGGAATCTTTCTGAGGTGGTCCGTCTAGCCCCTCTGACCCCTCCACCTGGTGGAGAGGAAGTCCCCTTAGATGCTGTTAGGTGGGTCCCAGAAAGTCTGTTGTAGCTTCTCATGTGTGCAATGGAGCAGTTGAGACATGTTTGTTTGTGTTTATAGTTTGGAGAGTGAGATCACGCCCAGGTTGAGGACATGGCGACAAGCACTGGATCGCTGTCGCAGTGCTTCTCAACTCTCCCTCTGTCTGCTGCAGCTTGAGAAAGCTATAGCTTGGGAGAGATCCATCATCAAAGTGGTGAGGAGATGCACACGCTCCCTCAGTATACTTAATATATGAATCTTATACGTCTGATTATTAGGGGTGTAACAATATTCAAAACGGAACCAAATTAAATGCAATACACCAACCACAGTACATACTGTGGTATTCTTATGGCATACCGAACACCCCCTGCCCCATTGTTCAGCCTGACCTCATTTTTGTCACAAAACAAAGTTTTCTTCCTTGACATTTGATTAAAACATAATAGTACACTTTTAATACCTAAAAAGTATTTAGCTGTATTTTTCTAAATATTATACAACAGGGACAGAAATTCAGCACAGGACTACACATACTTTCAGGAAGGACTTAAATCAGACTCCATGATCACCAACTTAGTGCATTTATGCATAAATTCATACTTTATACATATTGTCTGCCTTTAATATACTTTATATATGATGTACCTCAGAAGATAAATGAAGATAACAAGGTTCTCTCTATTAAAACAACTATAAATCAACACATGATTGCAGCATAATGCTGAGAAACAAGTGTGTATAATGTATAATAATGTATAGTATGACAGGCCTATGGCTGAACATTGAACTGAGTGAAGTAGCTCCTAAAATGCAGGATATATAGTTTTTAATGTCTTTGTATGACTCCAAGAAGCCCTGAGCTTCTATGAGCTTCTGATGGGGGAATTCTCCCGTATACTTTAAAGTTACTATCTTCACGTATTATTATTATTATTATTATTACTACAATTATTATTCTGAAGTTAAAAAGGGACTCTAGTGTTCTTCAGCATTGCTAGTGTCATGCAATGAACCCTGCCCCCACAGCAAACAGAACCAAACCGTGGCTCCAAAACCACCATCATATATCATTACACCTCTAATGATTATTATGCCTATTTAAAATATAATTTATACTTAAATACTATTGCTCTGTGCATGTGAGTAATAGCCATCACTTTTATATCACCTTTGCCAAGTAAATGTAGTATCAATTATCACCAAAAATTTGCACATTTTGAAAAAGTTAAATACTACAAACCTTTGTGTATTTTTTTTATATGCCATCGGTTAACTTGTGAGCTATTCACCTATAGTGCCCTCCATCTTAATTGTGGTATTCTCAATTTGTACTTCAGTCTGTCTTCTGTAGAAGCACATTGATTGTATGTTGTGTACAGACATGTCAGGTGTGTCGTAAGGGTGACGACGATGAGTACCTGCTCTTGTGTGACGGCTGTGATAGTGGGTGTCACATGTTCTGCCTGAGACCAAAAGTCATGCAGGTGCCAGAAGGTGATTGGTTCTGTCCCATCTGCATTGCCA
Organism: Chromobotia macracanthus; assembly: GCA_036877525.1. NCBI lineage: Eukaryota > Metazoa > Chordata > Actinopteri > Cypriniformes > Botiidae > Chromobotia > Chromobotia macracanthus. The sequence continues at coordinate 12,145,834 of JAZGTH010000006.1, forward strand.
AGGTAAAGCCATGACTGACACGATAAAATCAATTTTCTTAGTTTTTTAAATTTGTTTGAAAACTAAATTTCTGCTTTGCTGCCCATGTTTTGTACGTTTGTAACGAGAATATGCGATTCATTTTGCAGCAAAATGGTGATGAGCCACAATCACGTTCAACGCGTCACAGGTCAAAGGTGCGGAAACGGCGTCTTGCGGAGGACAGTTCAGATGAGGATGAAGGGTATAAACGGGGCATGACCACACGACAAAAGGATAGTGCTGCTTCCTCAAGTGGGATGAGCATCTCCCCTTCAAAACGTAGACGGATGATGACAAGAAACCAGCCTGACCTCACTTACTGCGAGTAAGTCTGAAACCTTAAACTTAAGTCTTTCACAGTATGAAGTGTTTTTAAAGTTTTGTATTCACATGATAATATCTGTCTGAAAACGTGTTATACTTATTTTTGTTATACTTATTTTACTGTGCAGCATTATACAAATGCTGCACAGCATTTGTCAGGTTTTTATAGTTAACATTTCTGCACTTAAAAGGATTTGTTTACCTGAAGGGGTAGTTTCCCCTACCTCACCTACTAGCTGACACCTGGAAAAAGACAAAAGATTTCATGCATGTCTGCCTCTACAAACCAGTCTCGTAAATGGGAATAATTGGAAGTTTATATATTTACCCAACTACATCTCAGACTTGCTTCTAAATGAATTCACCACATGGAATAATTAGTGGGTGACATGGAATAATTGAGTGTATTTGATGTGTTCTAGGATCATTCTAATGGAAATGGAAGCTCACTCAGATGCATGGCCTTTTCTGGAGCCAGTCAACCCCCGCCTCGTGCCTGGCTACCGACGCATCATCAAAAACCCAATGGACTTCCTCACCATGAGGGAAAGACTTTTACAGGGAGGGTAAGAGAGTGTGTGTGTGTGTGTGTGTGATATAGTGTACAGATGGTACTTATCTAGAATCTTCCTGTCTTACCGTTTTTACCATCACAGCTATGCATTTGCTAGTCTTTGAGAAAAATGGGCGTGTTTAACATTAGCTGTGCCTTGTCTTGTAGATGGACTAGGTTTGATATTTTGTGAGATATAACGAAGGTTCAGACTGTTTCTCTGCCACCTGGCACTGATTAATATGAATAATGTGTGTTACTTGACGTTTGAGTGTTCTGGCTTTATGATGGGGAAGGAATTATCAGTGTGTTGGTATATTGGTGTTTACTCCTCTGTCGCAGGTATTGCAGCTGTGAGGAGTTTGCTGCTGATGCTCAGCTAGTATTCAACAACTGCGAGCTTTTCAATGAGGACACGTCAGAGGTTGGCATGGCTGGCCACTCCATGCGACGCTTCTTTGAAAGCCGCTGGGCGGAGTTTTATGAGAACAAGGACAAATAGAGATTCTGTCATCTGCTTCATGGGAGAAAACATTCGAATGCCACGCCCCTTTGATGCTTATTACTACTAAAAACTGTTTCTGGAGATCTCTCCGGTCCTTTGTATGCATATGTGTGTAGATATATGTATAGATTTGTTCTGTTTGTATAGTTATCTGTTTTGGTCCCCCCAGCCTTATTAAGGCTATAACATTTCCAATCATCTGGTGTTTTGAAGTACAAACTTCTCACCTTTATCCAAAATTTCATCAGTCACTCCTTTGGGATAGAAGTACATATTCAAAACTTGATAGGTTCACACTTGATGTCACATGTGCAATTGCAGTGATTGGCACACTTCTATCAGGATGTTTTTCAACCACCATTTTGACCACGTGCTTCTTTACTCAAAGCCTTTTGCTCCATGTTGTATAGGTTGTGGACCACCTGTGTCCCTTTGATTGGAAATGTAACTTGCTTTTAAGACTAGAAGCAATTTCCTCAGTATATTTTTATTATATACTATATATGCTACTAAAGACAGAAAAAATAGTTGGGATTATTTAATAGCAATAGCCTGTAGTGAATCTGTACAGACCACATCGTAGAAAGATGTATAGGTGACTCATGAAATGGCCAGTAAAACGTACTATATCGTGTAACTCCAACACTTTTCTTTTGCTTGTTGAATATTGGTCTTATCAACTGGAGGATTGCCATTATTTGCAAAAAAATTTTTGCTTGTCCTATCATGCCCCCAAACCAAGAACTAAATCAGTGTTTTGTCATAACAGAGTAACGCAATGCCAACAGCAGGATCTTTTAACCGCCACACGGCAATACTATTGGCCGGCCATTTTCAACCTTGTTTTTAAGCTCCACTAGCTGGATATCAATTTTAGTGTGTATGGATTTTGTCAGTGGGGGAAAAAATAAACTTCATTATTATTGGTTTATATGGAAAGGGTTTGTATGTGTTTGGCCGTGTCTCTTTGTTTAGCTGTACTTCACTGTTTTTGTTAAGTATGACTGGATACAATTTGCTTTTTGCTTTCATGAAAGTGAAGATTCATAGACATGGCTTTCTGAAACCATTCACATTTTTGATGTTTAATCTGTTTTGTGTTGATAATGGTGTTTGGACCAACTCATAAAGGATATTAATTTTTGTCTTGCAATATGAACCGTTTTCTCAAATGATAACTATCATTAATATGAAGTTGAATTGGCTCATTAGAGGTTTTGAGGAATCTGAACCAAACACATTTTAAAGTGTTTATGAATTAAGAAACATTTGAATTTAGTATTTATCTGTAGCAGTTTAACATTTTCAACTTCATACTGTAGTCATGGGGATGCAGGATACTAGAGCAATGAGTAATACAGCAGATGTAAGAGGACTGCAGTAGAATGTGTTGTTAATTTAACATGTTTTCATACACTGAACTTAACATACAACACTCAACATTTACCTGTTGTTCCTCATCATACAAAAGGGACAACATTTTTTAAGACGACAAACCTGAAAGCAGTTCTAAAAAAAAATTCAACCAAATGTGGTGTTTAGTGAATTTTTAATAATGTACAGTTTTTGTGACTTTAAATTTGTTCCTTTCTATATTTTTAGGACCAATATATCGTTTTTAAGAGGTGGCATTAAATGACCATGTTGTTTTAAGGTAATGTAACACATGTGCATCTGTAGAACGGAAATAAAACCACATCTAGTAGACAAAAACTGATACTGTTCTTTTGTTAACAGACATAAATGTTTTTGTGATGTGTTGTTGATTGTGACAATGGTGATGCCCTGTTGCCACACTATTAACATCATAAAGCAACTGGGGTTTTATTGACTGAGCTAGACAAGGACGGAATGTTCTGTAGTTATATTCAGTGAAACTGGCCTAGAGAGTTTTGCTGTTGTTGGTTTTGCAGGATCAATGTCGCATCTTCATTACTGTCAGTCGACATGCCACACAAACAGTGGGTGGTCAGAACATGTCTGCAGCACATGCCACTGATGAGGTCTTGCTGTCTGCTACAGCTGGGTGCTCTTTCTTCATTGCAGATAAGGATGATCTCAGAAAACTCTGGTTTCCTGAGTTTGAAATGAGCCATTTCTGTTTTCCTTGCTAATGCCTGTGATTTTTCTAATAAACATTAGATGGCTTGCTGCATGTTTTGAGATCACTTTCTAGCATTTGTAAATGGTGAGTTTAAAAAATGTTCTTAAAAATATTGAAAAATTAACTTTTGAAATCCCTCCCTCTCAAAAATGGAAAACAAATGCATGAAAGGAGATAGTTAACCTATCCCGATACTTTTTAATGAATTGCCTTTTTGAAGACAAAAATGCTGACAAATGAAAATAGTCATTTGAAAGATCATATGGCACGTGATTGTGAAACAAAGACGAGTGTTAGATGCTAAATGATTATACAACATATAAATAAAATGTTCAACATTTTAAATATTAAAGCAGTTTCTTATTTTCAAATATTGGTGCAACATGTCCATAGTTATGATAAACTGCTTACTCTGCTTCAACAATGATGTGAACTGACTGCTGAAGAAACTAAAGAAATTCTTTGAAAGATTTGCAGGTGCAACTTTTGTTTAATGCCATGAAAATTGTACTCCATTTGTGGCATACTTTTTGGGACCAAGATTTCTCTCTTTGTCTCTCTCTTTTGATGTAGTTCTCATCCTCAAACCCCCTCTTGCCCACCTCTGTCCTGCTCTTTTTGGTAACCCTTAGCTGGCTATTTGATGCAGTATATGATGCACTTTGTATGGTTCTGGGTGCTATGTGTGTTGGTGTCAGCATTCTGTGTGGAAAACAAATACAGGCAGGTCTCCACACACTGGTCCACCTCCCCTCGCTGGCTTACACTGGGTTTAGATCCACAAAAGAGGGGATCACATCTCCACAAACTACCACCATGGGGGGGATTACAGGAGGGGCGCATGCACTCCCTGCTCCCCTGACCTGTGGGGTTATTCTTGACCTTGATTTAGTCTAAGAAGTTAAACGTTGAACATACTCCCAATCACATTCAAGCCAAACCAACACAGCAGAAACACAAGTGTTAAGATGCTGCAAGGATTTATTCATAGCACATTCTCAACTGATGTTGGTTAAATATCAAGAAATCTGCTGGTCATATTTTAACCCATAATCCAAAGAAAAAATATTTTGATGTATAATTGTTAATTACATTTTTTTTTAAATATCACTTTAAAGTCATGCTTAATTATTATATATAATACAAATATTTTATACAATCTGTTGGCCATTAGAAGGTACTATGCTTGACATTTTAAGTTCCATGATAGTTTTAAGCTATTATTTTTCTACATTTGAAGCATACACTGTCAGTAATATGCAATTTTATGGCGATGGAGAGGCTAAAGTAACAGATTGCAGCTTTAAATGAAGTGTTTGAATCAGACTTTTTGATTAAGATTTGTTGGAGTTCTAGACTTCATGCTCTGTTCATGCTCTCTAAAGGCCAATAGAAGGTCCTTGTTGTATGTTTAGCTCTAAAACAGCCTAGGCCACTTGAAAGAGCCATCTAGCACTCACTGCAACATCAAAACAGGTGTCATGGCAACTGAACCAGGCCAAATAGGCTGTCACCATAGCAATGATCACAGTACTTCACAAGCAGGATGATGAAAGGAGAGAGGCAGTGGATAATTTATGTGCATATGGTGCGTTTTCAGACAATGGTCATTTATTTAAAAATGTTGTCACGGAAACACTTGTAACAATGAAAGCTATTGAAAAACTTTAATCATAAACCCAATAAATGATTTGCTAGTCTTTCCATAATCTTAATGGATGTCATTTAAACCCATTTGTTCAAGCCGTTTTTAATTCTTTCAACTAGAAATCCTATTTGATCAACTTGTTGCATCTAGATAGCAGAGAATGGCATGGGTTGTTGTTTATACCTTCACATGTTCAATTGAACTTGATGTTTATGATACACGCTGCATGGATACCTCATAGCGACACACTGTGGAGGTTTATCTGTGTGTGATCTTTGATAAGCATTTACTGGGGATGGGGGGGGTGATCCTTTTGTGTCCGGCCTCCTGCAGTGTCCTCCATGAGAATTAATTAGTCTCTTACTGACAGAAGACACTCTTCCATTCCAACCTATTCCCTTAAACACATACATTGACACACAAACGTCAGCACAGACAGATTGACTGACGGATTATTACAAATCATACTACCTGGGATGGCAATAAAAGAGGTAAGGATGAATATTACACAGTTGTTGATTGGTGACAATTTAGTTAATATTGATTTAATTATGGTCGGCATCCAGTCTGATGTGGACATTTGTTTTGTAAATCATCATGTTTTAGAACTAATTGTGCTATGCAGATAGAAAGTTTTGATAACATGGTTTTGAGAAAATTAGATGTCTTTCATGCTGGCCTTGCATCCAGACTTCCAAAAATCTGTTTTTGGAATTATTGGTATTGTTTAAACAATTATTGTTTATTAATGCAAAATAAATGTATTTGTTTCAACAGTATTTTGTCTTTGACAAGAATTGTATTTTATATTGAGATTTTGTTGGCTGAAAGATCAAGATAATGTCACCTTTTGGTTTGAATTAGGACAGTTTAGAGACGTTTCACAGATGTTTAATCTTAAAATCTAGTCTATAAATCTAATTTTGTTACTGTAAGTACTACTGTAAATTACTAAGTGATTATTTTGAAATTGTATTGAAAACTTTGCTGTAATACACAAGAATGCATGTTCTGTGTTGGTTATGTATCACTACAGTGGTCTTTTATATGAGTATTTATATTTTATTGATATAAATGGGTATTAATGGATTGATGGCTATTGATAGTGTCTCTAAGATATTGATAGTGTCTCTCTTTTCTATGGCCTGTTCAACTCTTCTGTTGACACAGGAGCTAAGGAGCCGTCAGTTTTGGCAGGGGACTCTGGCAGAGATCCTGGGTTCTTTGGTCTTTGTATCTGCTGTGTTGGGTTCCTTAGTGCCAGGGCCTGATGGGGCCCCCCCAGGGCCCCTTTACCCAGCACTGGCTGCTGGTATGGCAGCTGTGGTTCTGGGATATTGCTTTGGTGAAATCAGTGGGGCGCAGGTAAAGATCTTTTCTAAAGACAGAGTTCTTGTGTTTCTGTAGCTAAACTAGAATATGCAATAACAATACAAAGGTCCTGAGTTTCATTCCCAGGGAACACACAAATTAAAATAGATAAAATGTTTAACTTACAAATAAATAAATGTGTGTTGTTTCACTTTGTCATTTTAAGAAATAAATAAATAGATTTAAATAGATATTTTAGTAAAATTATAGTAAATCAGTATGAGAACGGATAATTTCCTAAAAATCATGAAATGTATAAAGTATAAATGAAAATATTTTGTCAGTTTAGTCAGACTTTTCTCTTATTTCTAGGTGAATCCTGCAATGACTCTGGCCCTTATGGCAACACGGAAGGTGGATGTCTTCAGGGCTCTGGTTTATCTGGTTGCCCAGTGTTTGGGAGGAATCCTGGCAACTGGTCTACTCTACCTCTGTCTGCCCCTGAAGTCCACTGCTCAGAACTACATTAATAAGGTCTGCTGCTCTATACAAATATCATGACCTGGTCTTTATTTTACAGTACTGGCCAATACTTAGATATTCAAAATTGGGTCCCTTTAATTTAATGTGTTGAAATTTAAATGGAATTGGCCAACCCCCACAGGATGTTGAAATGGAATGACAGGAAGAGGAACATACTGAATTAAAATTCAAACAACTACATTAATCCAACACAACAATTAAATGGCCAAGAACACATAGTGGAACTTAGATTTTCAACAGATTTAATATTATGTAATATTTCTGGTAATACTTAATGGGTTATGTGTATGATTTTTAAATACTTACAGCAGATATAGGAATTAAAATATTCGGTGCACTTCACTGCTATTTAGTGTTGAACAATGATGGTTTAAAGATGTTTTTAATTAGATGTGTTAGCACATACTGGAAATTTTCTAGGTCATAAAGAGTCATGACATGACAATTAATGTCACAAATTACGACAAAATGCCATCGACTCTTTTCTGCAGGTCCCAGTGGACATGAATGCAGGACAAGCCCTTGGGATGGAGATGCTTGCCACATTTCTCCTGGGTTTTACTGTGTTCTCTGTGGAAGACCAACGCAGGAGGGAGGGAAGTGAACCGGGAAACTTGGGCATTGGTTTCGCTGTGACCACTGCAATCTTCATTGCTGTAAGTGTGTACAAATGTGTGTGTAGTTATATTTGTTTTGTTTAAAGGGCAGATAAATCCTAAATTCATAACACCACAATAGAAGAAAACTCATTTAAATGATGTTGATCCACAAACAGCTGTACAGAAGACATTGAAGAATAGCAGAAAATTGAGATTAGAATTTCTGTCTGTCCAAAGGTAATACAGAGTGTTTTGCTCACAAAACAAAGCCGAGTACTGCTCTGCTGTTTCATTTTGGATCTTTTTGTGTTTAGGGCAGATTTTCTGGTGCTAGCTTGAACCCGGCCCGTTCCCTTGGTCCAGCTATAATACTTGGATACTGGGAACACCACTGGGTAAGTTAAGCAATACAATTTTCACAATTTCTGACTAGAAGTGTGTTTTGTGGGAAAATGAGAATGTTAACTTACTGGTACTTGAATATTCTACTGCAGTGTTGACAAGTTTGAATGCTGGTTCATTCTTTTAGGTGTACTGGATTGGGCCAATATTAGGTGCAGTTCTGGCTGGAATGACACATGAGTTCATCTTTGCCCCCAGTGCATCCAGGCAGAAACTGGTGGCTTGTCTTACCTGTAAAGACATTGAGATTGTGGAGACAGCCAGTGTATCTCGATCTTCCCTGTCCACTGTCACACAGAGCGCCATGAGAAACAAACAAAGCAACAAACTTGAGCACAGCTAAACTAAGCTTGAGGTAGGGAGGTCAGCAAGCACACATTTTTGAGTTTTGAGTGGTTGTGGATCATCCAACCTATTCATTTAAGCTTAAGCTTCTCCATCTGAATAAGAATTCCTGTTGGAATTGCACTGCTTGGGGTATTTATTTATTTATGAAATCTATGAAACTATTACTATTACTATTAACTATTATTAAATGAAAACACTTCATGGGCCATTTTAAAGTCACCATGAAATCAAAAAATACTTTTCTTATTTTTTAAGAAATAATGCAGAAAATAATGAAATAATGTTTATTGTAGATAATTTATCTGTGTATGTCATTATTTTTTAATTTATTTGCCCTCGTAATCTTTTTTTAATCTGAAAATGTACTTCCTCTTTAGGACGGCTATCCTTCTCGGATGACATTAATCTGATGGCTTGGGTGGAGCAAGAGACATTAACCACTCTCCTCCAATGGTCAATGGTTTGAAACTCCTACTTTTCTATAGCCAATTAATTTCCAGTAGAAAAAACAAGCCACGCCCACCATTTCTCTGTTTCACTCTGAATTACGTCACAACACAGAAATTGGTTAGAATTTCTGGTTCATGTGGACTTGGATTAATTAATCATGGGTCGGGGTTAATGTAATTCTAGATTGCCCTGTTCAAGGTTTTACAATATTCATAATTTACACTTGAATAACAACTCACTTTTTACAGAGCAATTCTAGAGACTAACTAAAAGTAACTAAACGTTAGTCCTATTACCTTTACAATTACCCTACTTAACTAATTTTCAGTATCATGGCAATAGCTGTTTTCAAAGTAGCATAATATACAACAAGTGGTGTAGTGTGACAAAACCCACAAGACCTTACAGCCAAGAGGCAGTATTACAATTTCTTATAAAGTGATCTCTCTCATACGCAGTGCTGAGAAGCCATTTTATTAAATTGGTTTATCTGGATGTTTCCTGTACGTGTAATGAACGCATTTTTAAAAAAGATTTAGCATCAATTCAGTGCACAGATGTCTCTGTGCAATGTTTTTGTTATGAAATATTTAGTTATTCTCATTTCAATTAGGTTAGATACATTTCAAGTATTTTATTTTCGTTGTACTATATATTTCTTTTAAGGTTCAACAATATTAGCATCATTGTTTTTGTGCTAGATAAATTCTTAATTGTAAAATACATTATTTAGTCTGATTAGTTGTACAAACAAAAATACATTGGCCCTGTTAATAGCGTCAGTTAGGTAGAAATCAAAATCAAAATACAGTTTTTTTGTAAAATGTCAGATTACAAATGTAAAGATTTTAAAATAAATTGCTGTTAAATGTTGCAATATTGAAATAGACTACATTCTGAGGGAAGAATGAACGTTAGTTTTGAAATATAGTTTTAAAAATGTGACGTACAATCCAAGATGTGATGTACAATCATGAATGCATGTAAATATTTTTTAAAAACTGTTTTCAGCTTTGTTCATACTACATTTTTATATTGTGGAGCAGAAACTGTATGTACACTTTCACTTAGAAACATACCTTCAGCTTGCACACAAGTAGTTAAAAAAGTGCTAAATGTATACCTGTGTGGCTTGAGCTTACTGTTTGGTTCAATGATGAATTCCTCCTAAACCAAATAACAGCAGAATTTTATCATTACAGAGTTACAGCAACTATATATCAGCAACTATATAAACAGCAACTAGTTACAGCAACTATATAAAACTAATTTTATCATTACAGAGTAACATCAAGTATATATCAGCTATCAAAAATGTTTTTGAAGTGTTATATATGTAAACATGTTTGCAAGCTGTTTGATAGTGTCACCATATCTTGCGTTAATTTATGCTTAAGCAAATTTGATCTTTTCTCTTTCTATTCATGAATAACCAGGAAGTTCCTTCGTGCATAATTAGATCATAAAAACTTTTTGATTTCCTTGCATGACACATGTAGCTTTGCACAGCACAGCATAGCACATTTAGCAGAGTTGCAATACTGTAAAATACTTTGATCACAATGGTTGGCAATGGTTTTGGCATATAATGTAATGTAATAATAAAATGTAGTATGAAGTATGAATGTTTGTTTACTGTTCTTACAGAAAGCATGAGAAGTACGACAGCACATTTTACACTCTTAACATAAATTGTTCAGGTTGTGAATAGCAACTGATTTATGGCAATAATACAACATTAGAGTCTTATACTCTATTACTCATACAAATTCAGGCGCATACCCAGCTGTTTTAGGCTGTAAGAATGTTTCCCTAACATTTCCAATAAGTAGCAAAAAACATTAAAAATGAACTTTAAAAATGTCCAGTTTTTTAGACATTGTATTAACGTTATTGCTTGGTTATAAGAATGTTATACAAACATTTTTTTAATTCTGTAACATTTTAAAATATTACACTAATGGCATAAGAATAACATTTTTATGATATATAATGGTAAAAATGTTCTACTAACATTACTGCAAGAATGTTGCGTGACAACTTATAGCAAACTTTAGAGAAAGTTAGCCAACTTTCTAAGAACATTACCTGTTAGCTGGGTACAAAAGAGTTCATCATGTACTGTACATGCTACACATACACTTTAGTACAAATCCTACTGGACAATTGTATTGCGATTTCCACACTAGTAGCATAACAAATTTCAACTGTGCTAGGGTAACAAATTTTTCTCAACTAACAAATAAGCACACTGGCACGCTTGAAACGATTAAAGCAGAACTAATGGTGTTTTCTGGGTATACTGGAGCAATCAGTGCTGAAAATGAGGCCTTGTCTTCAAAAGTAAACATTGAATTCTAAAAAAAAGTCATTTTGAATAGTAATTATATTTTAATACTACAGTTTTGGAAGAAATCTGTGGTGATTGCCTATGCAAAACATCATGCTAAGGTGTTTTTTGTGGTAGTTAGCAGCTAGGTGGTTGCCTAAAATGTAGTAGTGTAGTAGTGTAATCCACTAGTAGTGTAGAGCAACTAAATGTTATCTTGATAAACATAATAAATAAATATCCGCTTACTTTAAAAACGTAAAATAAATATCTGCTTACTTTAAAAACGTAAAAATGTCTTATTTGTAAATGGGCCTGCATAAACACTTCATATATACATATATGAGCCAAAAAATGAAACACACACACACACACACACACACATGCTCACACATATGAACTTAAACAAAGAAGAACATCCAAATAATGCCAGCCAGCATGATGTTTTGTTTGGTATGTATTTGTGTGTAGTTGAGTGAAAGAGTGAAACAGATGATATCAGCAATCCTAATTCACTGTCAGCTACCCTAACAGAGGGATTTTTCAGGGCTTTATCTGGCTATGAGGCCCCCAGGCCCCTCTACAATCTATCTGCTACTGACACAATACAAACCTCTGCCTAATCACTTCTGCCCTAAACAAACCAGAGGCACCCAGAACAACACTCACTAACTTCCCATAAAAACTGTATTTATTGCAAAGTTCAGAGTAATTCTCTCAGAAAATCACTCAATTTTGAGTGTTAGTGAAGCATTACTGTAAAGATTTAATCATGTTATGAGTGTCCACTCACCTGAATGAAAAATTAAAACACTACTTCAGCTCAAAGATTTCACACCTCAATTTATGTATCTATTGACTAACAAAAAAGTCAATACACTGGCTCATAAACTTTCTTTGTAAAAGGGAATTTCCCTTATCAAAATTTAGTTAGAATACTAACACTATTTAAAGTATAATTGGCAATGCAAATGGAATAATTTATATAAGCAGTATAAATTAATATAAGCACAAAAATACAAGCTACACATTTCTTCTTTATAAATTTATATCCTAGGTGCATTGCATTAAACACGACTTTTGGTTTTATAAACTACAATCTGAAACTGTTTTAATCAATGGCATTAAAGACGCTGTTCATAAACCTAGTCATATTTCATCTGAAGGAACACTTCCTTAAATTCAAATGTTTTTTTTTGTATGACCCAACAAGGCAAGTGGTGGGTGAAGGTCAAATCAGAAAGCCAGATAAATAGTTTTACAAGCTTAGAGTAATAATGTGTTTTCTGTGTTCAGGGATTTCTGTCAATGTTTCTAGACACTGTTTGGTCATAGATCTCTCAGCCTGTTACTTTCCTAGTTTTAAAGATCTTTCACACCTATAACCAGATCCACTATTACATTTGTAAAGATACATCCTTATAAGTCAAACTAAAATGAGATTTCATCATTGATCAGTGGTTGGTAAAAGTGTAGTGCCAGTCTGTGATGTGGTTGTGTGCTCATATAAGTTTAAAATCTTGAACTTTAAATATCAGTGTCTCTTCTTTTTGCTGTGAGCCCTGTTGATGCTGTCTTAATCTTGCTGTCTTTGACTTTAATGGAGACAAAAGTGAGATGCTCCCTTTAGCTTCTGCCTCTTTGGGGTTGGTGGGGGATTATGTCGTCACGTTGGGTCCTGAGACCATTATAAATGCCCCCATGCCCCCTTTGTGGTTCGTCAGACCAGCTCTACTTGGTGTGGACAGGATATACTCTGTAACCTCTTCTGTGTATCTCATTGAGAATTAGCACTGTAGAATTTAGACTTTAGCATTGATGTTTAGGTCTCTCTGACAAAACCCTCCACGTTTTCTATGCGTGCACACACAGCCATACATACCTTATGTTTAGCATTCTGTGCGTCGTTCAGGCAAAGGAAAACCACGCAGACTGAGAAGATCTGTGCTGGGCCACATCTGTGAGTGTTTTTTCACAGGTTCCCTCACAGCCTTAGCTAAAGGCTAAATCTACAGGTGGATTTTATTTTTATTTTTGCCTTCCCTTTATTTATTTTTTGTGGCACCTTCAGTGCAACTAGCTACAAAGTCAAACAGGATTTATTTTATGATTAATTGTTAAAATAAAAAAGAAGCTCAACCAGATATTACATTGTAACAAAAACGCTTCCTTTTTTGATAACCGCTCCTTCATTCTGTTGTCTTAGTTGGATCCCATAAATAAATCATGATGTGGGAGTTTCGCTCTATGATGTTCTGGCGGGCGGTGTTTGCTGAGTTTTTTGGCACCATGTTTTTTGTGTTTTTCGGGATGGGTGCAGCACTACGCTGGACTTCCGGTCCATTCCACGTTTTTCACACCGCACTCTGCTTTGGTTTTGCTGCTGCAACATTCATCCAATCAATTGGTCACATTAGCGGAGGACACATCAATCCAGCTGTCACCTTCGCCTACTTAATTGGTTCCCAGATGTCCCTGTTCCGTGCCTTCTTCTACATTTGTGCTCAGTGCCTGGGGGCCATGGCAGGGGCCGCAGCCCTCTATGGAGTTACACCCAACAACATGAGAGGCACGTTGGCACTTAATACAGTAAGTACAGAAATGCATTAATACAAAAAGCTGTTGACACCACACCAAAAGTTGAATTCATTTCACATTTTGAAAATTATGCCGAAATACATTTATTTATAGGTCAGTTTTATTTAAATATACACTCCAGTTGTGGAGTTTGACTCCAGAGTTACTTTTTTAAGTTATACAAAGGGGTCCAAGAGTTTTGAATAGCAATTTTAAGGAGTCTAAGTGAATAATCTAATTTAACATATAAATTGGTGCAAATGACAAATTATTGCACTTATATGTAGTACACATATAAAAGTCATAGTGTTTCACTAATGTCCACATGGAAATGTGTATCTACTGTGGTATGATGCAGTATTTTAAGCCTTTGTGAATGATCAATACAGCTGCAGCCAGGCATGAGTCTGGGCATGGCAACCACGGTGGAGGTCTTTCTCACCATGCAGCTGGTGGTCTGCATCTTTGCTGTCACAGATGAGAGAAGAAATGGACGTATGGGTTCTGCTGCTCTGTCCATTGGCTTTTCTATCACCATGGGCCATCTGATGGGGGTGAGGCAGATTTTTATAAAATTTTAGTATTTTTATCTATTTGCTTTTTTAAATCCGGCAGACCAAACCTTAACCCCTTATTTTAAATATGTCGCCTGTCTTGAACAGATGTACTACACTGGGGCTGGTATGAACCCTGCCAGGTCTTTTGCTCCTGCTGTTATCATGAGAAACTTCATTAACCACTGGGTAAGAAACACACCAGGACCCACCCATCTCATGATTTTAAAAATATCGAGACTCAGGTCATTTTGATATGTAGTGTCCTTTTTATCTGACTTTTTATGACAGGTGTACTGGGTGGGGCCCATGATTGGTGGTGCTATGGGTGCCATCTTTTATGATTTCATACTGTTCCCCCGTATGAGGGGTCTCTCTGAGCGGCTAGCCACACTTAAGGGCAGCCGACCCCCAGAGACCGAGAACCAGCAGGAGACCCGCGGGGAGCCCATCGAGCTGAAGACTCAAACACTATAATCCTAAACTTGTGCACTGAAATTTGGCTCTACCTCACTGGACCTTCTCACCACCCCAACCAATATTCAAATCACCTCGTTCAAAATATACACCAAGACAAGCTAACTGGGGTTGACTCACCCATGGGGTCAAACATCTACTAAGCTACTGACACTAAAACAAATAATGGACATTAACATGCCTAAAATGAGGGTACGATTATGTTCAATATTCTGAAGTTTGTTTCCATATGCTAATATTTTGTTAAATCCAGGGCAGAGGGTGGTGCTGAGGCAGCAGTCTAGGTGGCAGAAGCAGCTGGATGAGGGTGTGGTTTAAGTTATGGGAGGGGCTACAACATTTTAGGTGTGTACAACTTAAAGCGGTGCTGCGCAGACTAATCGGCATATGACATCAAAATACAGCGAGAGTGATTCTAGAGCAGACGGCTCCGTATGCTTTCTAATGGCTTTTGTGGTACTGATGCCATACCAATCGGTCTACGCAGCATTGCTTTAAGTCAAACATACTTTTATTTAGGCATGCTTTTCATTTTTCATCTGATTACAATTTTCAGTTTTGTTTTTTACAACAAGACGTGGATGTATGTGACTTCACACTTTTTCTTTTTCCTGTGTGAATGTGACAGTTCTTGTGGGCGGGTCTTTTTGACTGTGTGAGTGTTTAGGAGAATGTTCCTGGGTATGTTAGTTTGTTTAGCTTGTGCATAAGTGTGTGTGTGGACGTGTTTGTTGACTAGGCATTTGTTTTAGGGTTTTTATCATTACAGCTCGCCCGTGTTTGTGCAACGCTTATGTTTTTCTTTATTTTTCTTATATGTCTGAGACACCCCAAAGTGTTTTGTTTGGAATGATACTTTATTCACTTTGACTCATACAAACCACCCATATGGACCGCAAAACCGCAATGAATCATATATGAATGCAAATAAAAACACAGAAAAGATTTTTTGTTTTGTATACATCACGTGTACAGGAAGCAAGATTACTGCATTATAAGATGGACTCAACACAAGATGGCGCTGTATAACCGTTTCACATTGTGATCTCGGCTTAAAGACCAAGAGTTAATGTTTGGTGACACTTTGACACTTCAGAACAAGGTTCTGATTAACTACGTTAGTTAACATTAACGCTGAGAAATACTTCTATAGCATTTAACAGAACAATAAACAATTGAACAGACAATAAACAGTTGTATTGCTATTACTAACATATAAGTATTAAACATATTAAACATAAACATATTAATTAAACATAATAAACATATTAATATTAATAATAATATTCATAAATTCTGTAATAATATATATATATATATATATATATATATATCATCATCATGTCAGAACTGGTAGATGGAACTTGATTACCTGAGGGAGCTAATACTTCCTTTTGAAGCAAGAAACCATTTAGTGTGACAAATCTACATACATGTCTTCCTTATTCAGGGTACCAGAGCTATATTAATAACCCAGATGTTAACTTTCCGTTCAGTTCAGAAATCAATTCACTTGTATCATACCACTGTTAGCCACTCACAAAAAAATCACAAAAAAAACATATTCTTGCTCGGTTATCTTTATTGAAGTGGCTCCAGATTTAAAAATGCATGCAAATTCAAAACAGTAACAGCCTATGAAGGAATGGGCATCAGGGCAGGGGTTCTAATGGGGTGGAATCACACAGCCTTACTGAGTCTACGTTGTGTGAGACCATGCAGAAGGCATGTTGTGTGTCTGAGCTACTTTCAGATGGTCGCACAGCTTGTGTAGTTCATAATAAGCACCACTCAGGTTTCTCTGGTACACAAATGCATATGAATCCAGTTGTCGTTTGGCATCTATCTGCAGCATCTGTGGGCAAGATTAATGTTAACTTTAGACCAGAAATGTGGCAAGTATAAGTGCAAATCCATTTCAAATTCAATACTAATTAGTGATACTAAGGTTGTAATTAGTTTATGAATATAAAGTTGACTGAACTGACAATAACAACAAAACATTGGAAACATTTGAAGAAATGTGCGTGCATCAGAAACACCCGTCATAAAAATCCATCAATCCTTATAAAGTAGTAGTATACTTCAAGGGTCATTTTATTAAGTACTGTATTTAAGCCAAGTATATTTTTAAGAATACTTTATGTAGGAAGTACTATTTCAAGTATACTTGTAAGTGTACTTTTTCAATTAGTTTTACAACTAGTTTACCACTGTTTTTCTGAGAAGTACATAAAATACATTTATTGAGAAGTAGATAAAAAGTAGACTTAAAGTATACGTTTGTATTTTAGTTTAAATTAAGTAAACTAACAGCATACTTGAATATTTTTGTAAGGGAAGAGCAAATAAAAGAAGGGAGAGACAAAAAGAAAGAGAGCAATGGGCTACTTACGTGTAGAGTGTGTGCTAGCATGGTCTTCTCCTCCACCTCAGACTTCAGGACTGTTCGCAGCTTAACAATCTCTCTCTCCTGTTGTTCAATATGAGCTGTCATACTTGCCTGCAAATGGTTTTTATTTCACCATATCATTACATTCAAGCTACTTGTCAACTGTAAGTTAGTTAAGATGAATTTAATGAGATTTTATAATGTACAGTATTTGGACACTTAAGCCACACTTAAGTCATTGCATTACGTAACAAATAACCACAAGTGCATTTGTTTAAGAGCAAGATAACGCTTGCAAGCAAAACATTTTACACAAAGAACTTTTATACCTCCTGCTCCCTGTTATTGATGCTGGACTGGAGATTCACCATCTCCTCGTTCTTTTGTTGCAGGTCAGAGGTCAGTGAAATTATGTGATTCTGGAGCAGCTGTTTCTCCTCTTTTAACCTTATTCTCTGTTTTCTACAACATTTTAGACTTTTCCTGTGCTGCTCTGCAAACTAAATGAACAATGATGACAAGAAAGGGTGAGGTTAACATGTGAACTCATCAACCCCAAAATATGATCATGGCCAATAATAGGGCTGCACAATAACAGCCAAAATGATAATCACAATTTCTAATCACATCTTTATACAGTTGAACAGTTTGATTAAACTTTTATGTAAGCCAAATCACCAGAACATGTTAGAACATGCTAATTTTTTAAACACTTCACTGGATGTGGCACCTATTGGGCATATATCTTTCGCTAAAATTATATAATCATAATCACGAATAAAATACAAATAATTGTGCAACCCCAGCCAATAGCTACTTCTCCCTGCACTCAGACAGCCTCCAACTGTACCTCTTGCTCCTTAACCTCAAGGATGGCTTGCAGCTCCAGTATCACATGTTCTCTGTCCTTCAGGTCAGCAGTTAGTGATGTGGCTTTAGTTTGAAGAAACTTTGTTGCTCTCTCCAGTTGCTGTTGTATAAACTGAATGGGCAACAGTGTTTAGCAAAAACTCACATTCTGAATACAAACTAAGCTCAGATTCTGACACAATGACTTAAACGAAATGGACTAATTGATTTCTTCAAACACTTACCCTAACTAAGACTTTCAGCAGCACTTTCTCTGCATCAGCCACATGAAGTCTATTTCGAAGGATCATCAGTTCATCTGAAAAATAAATAAATTTTGCTAGTTGTGCTATATCAAATCCTGTGGCTTTAATATAACCAATATGCAGTTACCTTCATTGTTAATGGTTTATAAAAGAGATTTAGAACGGTGTAGAGGAAAAAGTGCATACCTCTTTGGAGTGACATCTCCAGATATCTGCTTTCCAGGGTTTCCTTGAGTGCTCTTTTCTCTGCCTCAAGTTCCACTTTAGCTCTGGAAAGCTCATACTGTGTGCAGAAGATACATTTTCACCTTTATTTAACGTCACAAAACTTGGAAACTTCAGAAGCAAATCTTGATAAAACTGAAAATGGATCTTTTGATACCTGCTGTGATTTCAGCTTTATGCACATCAACTCAAGGTCCTTATTTTTGTCACGATGCGTCAGCTCATTTTCTGTGTGAAATTAACCAGTCCAATGTATTATTATTCATTATGAAATTTGTCAACGTTTTTTAACGAAAAAACGTTTTGTCCTATTTAAACGAAAGAGAGCAAAATATGTAATAGGAGATTTGCCCTTAACCATCAGTTGATATTTGCTGAGCTTCAGTGATGTTGAACTCCTACTTACAGTAAAATACTGCAAGTGACTTGTGTTTAAAGTACCATCTGTATTTCATTTATGAACTAATTTGCAGCTACGAATATATTTCACTATATTAATCATTCATCTGATAAAAGAATGCCAATTATAAGTTTATAAGACACTGTAAAGCAAAATATGTCATGCTTTTAAGATCGTTAGTGCAGTGTTTGCATTGTTCAAGGGTGGCCTTGAAGTCAAAAAGGTTGAGAACCACAGTTCTAGTGACGTGCTGGAAAAAAATGTCAAGTACACTTAATAACTATAGCCACTAGATGACTTTAATACTCATTGGCTGCAGCGCTAATGGTTTAGCCTCACCTGTATCCACGTCATGTTTTTGCTGGTCTTCTGCAGTTGCTCTACTTTCGCCTTCCTCTTTTATTGTCTTTATTCGCCTCTCAAAGACGAGCGCGAATAATGTTTTCCGGTTCTTCATGGCTGTGACAGCTACTGCAGAATTCAAAAACAAACGTTTCCATGACAACACCATGAACGTTAAAAAATAAGAAATAACCAGTCACAATATTTACAACATTAATGTTTTACATTACCTTCAGCCTTTTAAAAATGTTTTCAGTGCTATTTTGTATTATGTATAATGTAACACTTTATTTTTTAATTTGTTAAAAACATGAACGTATAATGGTTACCAGAATGTTTAATGTTTAAGTTAGACTTTTAAGAATTTTCTGTTTTTCCCACAAGCTCCCCTTACTGGTTCTTACTGTGCCACCCCTTAAAAAGTGGGTGCATGGCATCTTTTGCAACTGTATTTCATCTAAATACAGTCATAATTGTAAGCATGGCCAGCATCAGCCGATATTGTGTATGTATTCCTACAATGCATTGTGTATGATATTGTATATGCATCCTGACATACAGGTGGGGACATTTCACAAAAGCTTTATCTGGTTGGATGATAATTGTTTGTGCTCACAGGTGCTCATTTGGATTGAGGTCTGAGGCCTCATGCATAAAACTTACCATGGTTTCCATAGTGATCGTTTGACTACTCACAGAAATCAATAAAGGCCTGTATGTGCTTTGCGATTCTCACCATTGCTTTAATTTGCATAGGTTTGTAGGCATGACTATAAACTGTTGGAATCAGTCCAGGCCTTCCATCGAAACAAACATATGGTTGTTAACTGCTTTCTTTAATTTAAGATATATATATATATATATATATATATATATATATATATATATATATATATATATATATATATATAAGGGTGTTTAGGGTTTGTTTTCATTAAGTTTAATGAAAACAAAAAATTAAGTTTAACTTTTTTTTGGAAGCTTAGTACCATGGCCTCAGTATTTTTTCTACTTTTGAAATGCCAATTTAAGATTAGATTCTATAGTTTTACATTTGTCTCAGACCCAATTGTAAATTGAGATTAAAATAACATGTTAAACTGTGAGGAATGAGGCATAATAAACGTAAACCATTATAATAATTGTTGTGTGAATGATTTTACCTATTTTTTACCGACTGCCCTCAGGTGTGGCATCATTTCCATCACAACCAAAACATTTTATTTTACTAGTTTTTATAAAAGTGTATATTTTCCAAAGTGAAAGTTACCACTAGACAAACTGGATAATTTATCAACAATTTATAGATAGTGGTGGGTAAAATTATATTGGTTTCCAGGAATTGTTTTTGCATCAAAATACTGAAGAGAGTTTGAAGTCTATCTTTTTCACTGATTATAAAAGATTTTGCTTTTCTGCTGATGATAGTAAAAAGTGTGAAACGTAGTGTGCACAAATGTGTTTGTGAATGTATGTAGGAGTTTTATGTTTCAGGGTTATACATAGGCTAACTCATAGATAAACATACACCATCACAATAACCACAACACTAAAGCTTAAGTCTTGCAAATGACTTTATTACTTGTTTTGCATGTTCTGGTCATATGGCTTTCATTGTGAGATATTTTCATATCTTGAGCTATTGAAATTGTCTCAGGGCAGAATAATGACAACACTGTTCTTGTGAAAACAAACAGATTGTCCTGGTGAAATGTCCACTTGCTATCCAAACATCTGTTCAATCAAGTCTTCTCTCCTTCCTGTAAGTTCTGCCTCATATGTTCCTGCTGGCATTTGATCTGTAGTGTCATTTTCAGAGCGACACCAATAACAACCACCTTCAGAGGCACTGACACTCGCCTGCTGTTGAAAAAACACAATACTCTCTTTTGCCCTTTTAAAAGATGTAGATATTGGCCAAAATGATTAATACTCAATGTTTCAATGTTCATATCCTCATATTTATAATCACAGGCATGCTACAGTGCCTCTGGAAACCATAAACGGAATCTTGAATTAACATTGTTACAATCTACATTGCACTACTGAAAGTCACAGGGAATCCTTTGGAATAGTACACCCGAAAAAGTCAGTTTTTCACCCGAAATGTCATTTCAAACCTGTGTGCTGTTTCTTCCATAGAACAGGAAGATTTTGATAAAATTTCTGATAAAATCTGATTTGCTCTGTATTTGAAATCTTCTGAATCCACACAATTACACTGTGTGAGGAGCAGCCTGATTGTTAGTCATTTTTATGGATAATCTTCCCCTCCGTCAAAGCTCACGTCTAGCATACAGGTTTGAACTGGCATAAGTGTGAGTAAATGATGATGATTCCTTTAAAGACAGAAAAACTACAGAAACAGAAGTGAAACAGGAGGACTGAAGCAGAACACAGAGATGAGAAGAATTAGAAATCTTTTGCAATGCTATGTTTCTGAAATGTGATCTATTCTTGAAAAGTTGGGTAAATAAAAGTCACATAAATTTGGTCAACTGGAAGGAAGCACAGTTGTATCATAAAAACAGCTATATAAGAGAAGGAAACAGAGACATCTCTAAGGCTTTGTGCTTACAGATATTCCTGCAGAAGTTTTGGTTTGGTGAATTTGCAGTGTTTCTTTGTAATATATGATCTCTCAGCACAGATACAAAAAATACCTGTCCAAAAAAAAAAATGTCATTTTTGTATACAGCAGCCCCAAAATGTATTTAGACACAGAACTCAATTAACATTGTAGGAAATATCAAAATATCATTAATATCAAACATCATCAAACATTGGCATCTGCAAACATATTATGCTTGACCCTTTCCCAGAACTCAAATAACTACTAACACTATATTTCTGAGCCATTTTACTTGACTTTTAGTCAACTGCTGTCAAAGTAATTTTACTTTGTTTTAATTAGTTTTGCTTGAAAA
The DNA here is from genome assembly GCA_036877525.1 of Chromobotia macracanthus. Classification (NCBI taxonomy): domain Eukaryota; kingdom Metazoa; phylum Chordata; class Actinopteri; order Cypriniformes; family Botiidae; genus Chromobotia; species Chromobotia macracanthus. The sequence continues at coordinate 12,167,980 of JAZGTH010000006.1, forward strand.
GTGTGCTTATGCTAGCCTAGCTTTAAACAAATGGGTTGATATTAGATTTGTCATCTAATCCAATGATATTCATACATTTTAAAGGATGGTTAATTTTGAAGTGTCCAAATAACTTTTGGGGTCTGGACTGTATAAAGCATGTCATTTTGCTTTTGATCAAGTTTGCTAAATGATCTGTTGTTGTTTTTCCTTTACTTGATGCATCTGCTATACAATACGCAAACACCTAATATTGGTTATTCAACAGTCGTCTACCTATAGCCAATAATATAATCATTAATTGAACAGTAGCCAGTCAAAGAGTCTTTAAAAAGAGGGATCATAAGGAAAACTCTTTTGAGCCCTTTTGCATGAAACCAGTATTTTGTCTTTTAGCCCACCAGTCACAGGGTGATGATGTCACAATTCCCTGTCCCATAATGATGATGTTCTAGTGCAATTTCAGTATACTCTGTTGGCCCCTGGATGTCTGTTCTACAGGCGGTCGGTGTGAAGCTGATGAGGAGGCAGCTGGATGAAGGTTGCTGTGGGAGGGGCTCCAACCGAGAGGGGGGTGGAAACTGGGGTTGAATTGGCAGAGGAGGGGCCAGGTGTGCCTGGAGGGTACACATAGCTTAGGAATCCTGGTGAGGGCGTGAAGGGGTACTGCTCGAAGGGCGAGGAGGCATACTGGGTGTAGGCAGTGCTGAAGTCAAGGTAAGGGGTTGTTGCAGTAGAGGTGACCTGACCAGGAAGAACTAAACTGGGCTGTAGGAAAGCCTGAGGATAGACATATGGCTGGCTGAGTCTAGAGAGACAGAGAGAGAGAGTCAACTATTAATTATGTGTTTTACGATAGTAATGCACTGATTTATGAGACAGACAGATTAATCCATGAATATTTTCCCATTTAGAGATTATCAGTGTTGGACAATAGCTGTCTGATTAGCTCGATTAACTTGGTTCTCAATCTCATGAAAAATCCCAAATCTCAACAGCCTTGTCAATGGATTATTATTTTAAATATGTTTTTTAGTCAATTTTGAGTAAACACTTGAGTGTTTATTTACATTATGATTTTTGGAATACATTTTATTGGCAATCAACCACCCTGCAGGCTAGATATTGTTGTGACCAAACTTGTGTTTTCTGAATTTTTTAAATTATAACCTGTTACAAACCTGTTGCAGGTTTGTAACAGGTTATAATGTTACAAACCTGCAAAATATTTAAATATAACCTGTTGCATCCTGCAATTTCAACCACCTTCAATTTAATAACTCTGAAAATGTAATGTATCTTCTGAAAGTAATTTATAAAGTTGAAGTAAAATTATCATAAGATTTGATGGAAACAGACAAAACATCAAAGCATATTTCATTCTAGCTGTTGTACACTGGTCTAAGATTTCAGAATTATCTTTCTAGAGCTGAAACTAACAATTATTTTGAATAATTTCATAAAATGGCCTAATTTTATTTTACAACAAGAACGTGGTGGTTTGTAAATGCAAAAATTCTGTCCTACTGAATGACCTGCTCACTGACCCCATGTATCGTATAAGTTTCTGCCTGATAATATGGCCAAATGTTGCAGAAAACAGAACCGCTGCTACTAGAGTCCTGAGGCCACTGTCCACAAACACAGAGAAACCAGCTTGGGCTAAACACCACACCCAAGAACCACCCTCAAAAACACTGAAGAACCTAGAGGGACGGCTGACACCGAGCTGAAAATATCTCAAAAACAAAGCCTAATATGTATGAGTATACATATCCAAACACACTCACATGTACACTATCACACACACATAAATAGCTGCAGTGTCATTCCTCATGTCATTCCCTCAGTACCGTCCTGGGCTGAAGGGTGATTTATAGGGACTGACAGTGGCTTTGTGGAGTAGGCAAATCAACTGTGTCTGCTGTCCTTACTGACCCTATTCATCCTGCAACCCCTTGTGCTGACAGAGAAATAGAAGGATTGAGGGGGACAAGCAGGAAGGGAGAAAGGGAGACTTGGCAAAATAAAGAAGACAAGACTTGACAAGGGTGTGAGGACTAACAAAGTAGGGCAAACTGATTGGTGTAATTTAGCTGTGGTACATGATTCTGCATCCATGTGTATTTGTCAGGGTGACTTAAGTGTTGAAAATTCAGTATCAGCCAGAAAAGCCATATAAGTATCTCATTTTATTAATAGCTCATTGACTTCCTAACCAAGGTCTTATGTAGCCAGCACCTTAAATTGGCCAAGACCACTTACTTACACAGGCAGAGCAATCTGACTGTCATGAAAAAGGCCAATCTTAGTTTGTTTGGGTTTTATTTGTAGTTTAGGGGCGGTTTATCAGTGATACCTCATACCACAATAATAGACCAGCGTTAAATATTGTCCATTATAATGTGGTTTGGTGTTGGTGCAGGGGTACTTGATCCATAAGGTTGTGTGGGTACATAAGAATAAGGTTGGGAAACACTAGTCTAGTAGCTGATTTGGGTTCTGTTGCTGTGAGGATAAAATGATCTTAGATCATGCCTCCATTTGCCCAAAATGTTGGAGGGCAGAGATAGAAAGAGGCAGACAGCAGGTGTTTTAAAAGATCATGTCTTACCAAGCAAATTGGTACCAAGAAAGTAACAGCTGAACTTATTTAATAACTAACCGTCACCACTGAGTTTTTAACAGTGTACTGTCAACAGCCTCACAGTGTGTTGACAGGGAATTCACAGGGTGATGCACTACAGTATTGTTAATCATGTCTTCTTTGTAATAGCCTGTGTTGTTGTTTAGTGCCACCTACTGTACCGCATGAGTTTGCTTTTCCTTTACTTCCTTTTCCTTTGCAACCATTTTAACTCTTGTTTTCGAGTAGCCCATTTTTCACCAATTTGTTGGCTTTTTTGTACCACATTTGCTCTGAAAGGGCCCTAAGAGAGAAAGGGGTTTGTGTGCATTATCTCAAGTAGTTTGATCCTTTATTTTGCTAGTTCAGCAAAGTCTAGCTCCCTAAATCTGCAGACCTGTCTGACACCCAACCCCCAACCACAGAGGGGTCTGTTAGCAGTAGCCTTCACCTCCCTAATCCTTATCCTTAGCACACTGCTAACACATCCTACCTCAGAAAACCCCCAACACCAACACCCTATTCCCCAGATACTAAAATCTCTTTAATGCCAGGTAACAGATGGTGAGGGTGCCATCAAGCCAACTCTGCATGAAAGCTCTCAACGAGAACATACAACTGACCGACTGAGTAATAATAACCCACCAAGCATCTGATACAAAGCAAACCTGACAATAAACCTGTCAAAATCGAACAGTCTAACATCTAATTTGGCAAACATTATTAGAACTTTAAGTATTTTGTTAGCTTTATTTGTTTAGTTGGTGTTTAGAAAACATGGAAAATATGTTTGATCAATCATTTCGCTGACAAACTACTACTATACTATAATGAAATATTAGCAGTATTATACTATATCACTAGCAAACAATTCAACTTAGCCAGAAAACAGGTACTTTTGATACTGCAGTAAGCGTGCACTCATAAAATAAGAGACCCTCCCCTGAAATCTTGTATTTGAGGTGCATGTTAATACCACAGTTACACAGTAAAGTGTCTCAGCTGACAGTTGTTAATACTAGGTATAAACAGGGTGTCACAGTAGCATAAGGTTTGATGCTAACTCTTAGCCATTGTTAAAATACACCATCATAGATAAAATATTGTATTATGACTTGTCCCTTTGTTTGTAGTGTGTTTACCCTTGGGAGTTAGTTTATTTAAGTGATAAGTTAAGTTTAGCTGTAATTTCTTGGCGAAACAAATGGTAATTAGCATTGGCTAACTTAAACAGTACGATTACTACCAGGATTAATTAGTAGTAGTATTAGACAACAATGCAAATAGAATCAATAGGTATGAAACACTGGTTACAAACAAAAAGCTAATGATTGAACAGTGAGACTGAACAGAAGCCAACACTGATAAGGACAGGCCCTTGATTTCCCTTGACCATCTACAATAAAATTTCAGAGTGACCAATTCTGTGAAGCTCCAAAATGGAGGAAATACACCATTTAAGACATATGATGGCTTTGTGTGAAGAATACATTGTTTATCGTAGTAACAAATTATTTTGTAATTTGTATTTTTTCAGACAAATCATACAGTTTCAGAACACCTGGAATATACAGATGTATGGACTCTACATTTTAATGATGTCTTTCTTTGTCCTGTTTGGAGTTTGAAAGATGTGATCATTGGAGTGAGAAGTATCATTGGATGGCAACAGGTGTGTGAAAATTCTTCACAAACTTAAACTGTTCCTTAGAAAAAAAGCAGCACGTGTTTTGAACTGCATGGCAATAAATAATAACAGAATTTGTTTTTATATTTAAATAAAATCTTTTTCAATTCACTGAATAAACGAAGTACGAAAACAAATATGGAATGGCTCAAAATATTTGAGAGTGTTTGCATGGGTGGGAGAAAACATAAAAGGCATATGCACATACATAGAGAAAGAAAGACAGACTGAGACAAAGAACGAGACAGATTGAATGAGAGATGAGGGTTTGAGTAAAAACAGTGTTTTGCATAACACCTGGTTGGTTAGCAGACTTGAGGCAGGTGGTGACCTAACTGACAGACAAACAGGTCAAACAGGATAGGGAAGAGAGAGAGAGAGCGGGAAGGAGGGAGGGAGGGTAAAACAGATGAGGGTAACACAAACTGAGGGGGAAATAGAGAAAGAGGAACAGAGTCAAAAACAGAAAAACAAAAACAGAAAAAAGTGACACTGTGAGAGAATTTGGGATGGAGGCAGAGACAAGAAAAACCACAGTGGGTGCAAAGCACAACAAATGCACAGAGTAGCAGTTGCTTTGATGTTATAGAGATAGCGTGGGCATTCTACCAAATAACTCCATTTGTGTTACATGCAAGAAAGAAAGTAATTTGGGTTTGGCATCATATGGGTCCATAAATGATGACAGAAGGTCCCTTTTGGGTGAACTGTCTAAACAGCTTTAGAGGAGTAAAAGATAAGGCTGTATAAGAGATGAGATGAGTGAAGGGATGGTAGGACATCAGAGGAAACCTAATTCTTAAGTAATCTTAACTAATTCTTGTCAAAATTATAGTTTTCCACTAAATTAAATGCTAATATAGCAGCACAATTTCTGAGGGGTCATGGCAGGATTTTGTGTTATTTATGCACAAACAGTCATCCCTCATCCCTGACATTAGCTGATCAAGAAGAGATGCTTACCCATACTGCCTCTGGATCAGGGCTGGGTAAACCTGCTGTACTCCTGCAGAGTATCCTGTGACGAGAAATAAGAGATTGAAATCACAAAGACATTACAGTCATCTTTAACAAAGTAAGATTTTTAAAGCAACAGTGCACTTAAAATGTAGCCCCACCGCTAACAGTAAGATATAGGTGTTATAGTTCAAACAACACATTTATGCATTTGGCAGTTGCTTGTATCCAAAGTGACCTACAGTGTATTGAAAGTACACATTTATCAGCATATGTGTTCCCTGTCACTTGAACCCATGACCTTGATGTTTTTGTACACAAACACATATATGTTTTCTAGTGAGCTATAGGAACATATATACAATTGTGTACAGAAAAATAAAAGAAAGAAGTGTGGCATATGTCTGCTTTTAAACCTTCTAAAATGCCTTGTTTCATATACTTCTATTGGAAGTGCATTACTGTAAAAACGATTATTGCTTTTTTCACAAATTGAGGGATGTTGATGCTGTTAATGAAGATCCACCTGTTTTCAACCCAGAATATCCTTTAGGACATCTTTAAGTAAATTAAGATTGTTAAATAGGAGAGATGAAAAATGCTTCATCATTATTGCACCATGATTTCAGAAACCTGTGTCATTTACACTCTTATCTTTTGCTTGCCCTGTTTGGCTTTCAGGATTCACAATTAAAACAGTGTGCCCTCCATTAATGCTTACTTATTTAGCCTTTAATTGGCACTCAGTTCTCTCCATTCATCCAGTATGCACTGTATATCTGTCTATTTTTTAACCTCTACACAGAAAGACAGGATCTTTATGCTTTCATGCAGCCAGTCAAGTGAAAAACTCCAGGCTGTCTGTTATCCAGCACAACAGTGCGTCTGAGCAGATACAAATGAGAAACATCTCTCGCCTGGATGCCCATTGAACACACATGCACAAACACACACACGCGCGTGCGTGCACACACTTTCGCTCCACGCTCAATGGCCTCTTCTGCAGCACTGCGTCATTTGCATAAACACACATTTTACCCTTCACACAAACTGTAAACTTAATTTAATGTATGTCGTTCTAAATCCTTGTCGTGCTCTAAAGCAAGCCTTTCTCCTCTTACCAATTGCTGTTGAATCTGTCTCTTATATGTGGGTCAATGACAAATAAGGATGTCTGAATTTAAAAAAAAGGAAAAAATCTTTTAAAAATCTAGCTTAAAAAAAGATTATGCCAAACTCCTTTCACTACTTATTAATTTTTTTTTAGCTTTAATTTTTCATTAAAAAAACTACAATTACACCACAAAAGCATTTAAGCATGCAAAAAAGGCCAAATTAATCTTTTACCATTTTAATGTATTTACAACACATTTTTAAAAATGTAATAGAACCGCATTCAGAAAATGAGTATTGTATTATTAACTCACAAACAACAATCATGTGCTTGAACAGTGTCTGTCTCCCAGGGTAACACATAATCCAACGAATACTACAGTCACGCAGGGGCTGAGAAAGCAGTTGAACCAGCGCCTGAGTCACATGATGTTGGTCGCAACAGCAGACAGGGTGATACGACACTACAGTTTCAGACATGTTTGGACGGGAACAAGCACAAGGGCCAAAATATCCTCTGTTCCTCTGTGAATATGGTGTGTTAGGACAGGTGTGCGCACTTTACGCTCACTCAACAATACCCTTCCTCTTTTCTGACATATTAGCAACAAACACACACACAAAAATGCAAAGCTGGAGGTCGGGCACACACAAAGACATGCTGCATGAACAGATATCGCTTTCTGCAGACGCTTTAGCAGACATGCACTGATGCAAATGTAGGATGGTGGAAATTTCTTGACAGGTCTAACCTGTCAAACAACCCGTTAAAAGAGGTGTGAAATGATGTGTGTCAAGCAAAGAGTTGTTTTATGGAGTGTGTAGTATATTTGTGGTAAGTACAAAAGATTATTATGATAGTGTGTGTGACAAGGCCATACATACGTTTTTTTTTAACAAATATGACTCATTCACAGTTAAGCAGTCAGCAAGAACAGCTGCAACAATTGCCAACAGATTCTTCCACCATATAAGGACAGAGGAACTTCAAACAAAAGGCAATATATTTGCTATTCGTTGCTAAAGTGTGTGTTTCTTCACAGATGCTAAAACACCTTCTCCTATTTCAACTTCACATGAAGTGATGGCAAAAAGTCGTTTGTAAGTTGATTCCCCAGAAAAGTGTAAACACTGTGGATCTGTGAGGTTTCAAAACATTACTCTGTATGTTTAAGCATCCAATCAGCCGGACACATCAACATTGGTTTAACCAATGACATAAGTTTGAGGAGGGACTTTCTCTGAACAATAAAAGATAGGGGGAAACCAATGTCACCACACTTCTTTAAAAATATTAGAATTACGGTTACTAGATGTTCTAAATTATGTTAAAAGGTTTAAAAGGGTGACTCCATAACTTTACCATACTTTGAACAAGCTAAATACTTGTGCCTGGTGTTTACCTGACAGTGGACTGCGTGGTTTGGCTCCGAGGTACGCCAGGTTGACATTAGCTTTGCGTCCATCAATAATAGGGTTTGGATCTTTACAAGCTCTCTCAGCTGCACTTTTATCCATCATGGTAACCTGGAGCAAAGAGACAAACAAAACACAGACAAAAGAATATGAATGAGTTTGAATATTGGCCCTTTATTTCTTTGCTATTTGTCTTATGTGTACAAAAAACCCTTCTCTGAATGAAGGCAAAAAGCAGAAACAAGAAACACTCAATGATGAGGTGAGGTGCTGTTTGTCCTCCAACAAAACAGGAATAAACTTAAACCATAATTGAATAGTTCACAAAGAAAAAAAGTTCAGTCAATATTTACTCACCTTCATGTCGGTTCAAATATGTATGCTGCTATATATTCTTTAGAACACTATTCTATTTTAGAATAGATTCTTTTTTTAAAAGAATGTTCTCTGAGCTCTTTTTCTTACAACAGTTGATAATCTCCACATCTGTCTAGCTCCCATATGCAAATATATTCCAGGTCGTAGAAAGTCAGCCAATGGCAAGTATATGTGAGGAACACACTGAAATTATTCAAATTCACTGAATGTGCCCCCAAAACTTTTGTCTTGTGCTTGTTTACTGGTACTTTTAATATAGCACCTGAGTGATATGGGCTACCTTTATGATGCCTTTATAGTGTTTTTTTGTCCTTTTCAGTGTTTGACAGATCACTACAAACTGTCTTTCAATGGCAAAGAGCAGCATGAAGATTTTTCAAAAATGCTTGTTTTGTGTTTCACAGAACAGAAAACAGCACATGGGTTTAGAATAACACAAATATTATAGATGTTATGGAATTTGTATTTTTAGATGAACTATTATGTTAAAGTGACAACATTTTTTGACATGCCTTTTTGGCAACTGAGTAAAATGTTAAAGAAATCAATATTTTTTGACATTCAAATTTAATTTCTCAAATTATAAACATTTTTAGCACAGTTAACAGCGTAGCTTACGTGCTTTCTAAATGACTTTAAACTTTTACAATAAAGATTGACCTCTTTATTAATTTCATAATACTACAATAAACTCTGACATGATGTTATCAGTATTTAGTGCAGTCAATCAATTCATAAATTAATGCTATTTTAGCCATGCTTATTTTATTATAGGTTGTTAAACATCCTTTTAATTTATTAATTCATATTAAAAAGACAAGCTTAGAACTATTATGAAGCAAGTCTGATTATAACACTGTGTCATCAAGAGTTTATGGGTATTTTACGGAAATGGCAGAGCAGTCTACTGCTGATCTTTCACAGCTTGCATCTTTGTGACAAATGCTCTTTAAGCAAACTGCAATATTAATTTTGAGCTGCTTACTGCATCCTGGCCTTGCTGTACACACAGAGACACACAAACACGCCCCACCCTGTGGAGACCCAGTGGCAGCTGTGTTCCCCAGGGCTGGTGGAACTAGAAATACAGCCAGAGCAGCAACAGAGCAGATCAGTTAGGAAGAGAATTCGTGGGATCTGGTTTCTGTCAGGTAAACATCAGAGTGTACGCTTAGTTTCTGTAGTGCCCTTGTGTGGAGAGTGTCTTGGATGGAATATGAGCAAAACAAGTGTGCGCGCACACACACAGCTGAGACCACATTATTATCACAATAGCCACAAAACCAGGCTAGTAAATGAGGCGACAAGCTGCGAGTGTGTTAGGAAAACATTAGGGTTGTGTAATCATCAGGGAGGTTCTCTGGTAACCCCCATTCTTTCTTATTCTAGACTACACTATTAAGACAAGGCCTCCCACACAGTGAGTGTATATTAACTAGTATATTAAAGACTGTAATTTACAACAGAAACAAGATTATTTGTTTCTCTCTCATGATGTTTCTTTTAATTTTTGTCCGTTTTCTGCTGCCTCTGTTTATCTAATGCTCACACTTACACTTTGACAGATGACACGCCAAATAAAGAGAAAAAGGCATGAACTGAAACTGTGTGGTCTTATCTGTGCTCTCCAACTGTTTCTGAAGGCAAACCTTGATCTAATTCTCTACCAGTGAACATAAGGTTCCTGAGAAAGACAGAAAGAGATCTATACGGTCATATTTCACCCCAAAATCAAAAGAAAGACTGATATTTTGCTGATAGAAAATATCTGCATTGTCAAAACAGGCTGATTCATCAAAATACCATTTCTCAGTCCCTTAGACTGGACCATGCTTTCCACGTTAAGTATTTTAAAGGGGCCACTTCACAGAAATTTGAGAGCTTGTTCTCAAAATTCGTCCAAGTGGTTAAGAAGATAATTGATGACATGCTTTTGTAGCAATAATCCACTTATGACACCACACGTGACTGCAACATCACATTCGCGCACACACACTTGTGGAGCAATGTGACAACATACTGTTGGCTAAGTATTTGAGGATTACATTTATGATCCTTCAAAACTAAACCAGACAAATAAAACACGGCCAGTATCTAAGATACGTTTTAAGGCCATTTAGACCGATTTTGGGGGTCATTAAAATGTGAGTTCATTGTGATGCTGCCCGGAGATCCTGATGTATATCTATCCACTGGCTTTTGTTCCTTAAAACTGTAACAAAAGACATTCGCAACGGCACGCGACGCCGGCATTGTCACCTGGAGACCGCGAGCGCAACAACAACACATTGAACACGACATCCGCAATAACTTCAATATTGTTGTTGTTTGTACAATCAAGCGTATTGGGGTCTTTTTTGTCTTCACAACTTCAGTGTGAATTCAGACCAAACAAGGCCAGTTGTAACTACTTACACGAAGTTAGATTTTGTAAAATAAACAAAGACGAAGTGTTATTCTTTGCGTTAATTTAAGCGAACACTGTACTTTATATAATTAAGCTACTGGTATGGCTGGACGTAAAAACGTCTGTAATTGTTGTTAGTTTGTTACTGTGTTTACTTACAAAGCCATATCCTCTGGATTTCCCCGTCTGTCGGTCCGTTATCACCACCGCTTCTTCGATGTCGCCGAAAGTCTCGAAGTACTTGCGGAGCGACGCGTCGGTGGTGTGATACGGTAGACCGCCGACAAAGATCTTGGTGAAAGTCGTGTCTTTCTGAATACTGGGATACATCGTTTCCAACGTCCCATTCATGAACTGATGTAGAAGCATCGGTGCGCAAAATTCAGTGCAAAGAAGATACGAAACGCGCGGGTTATAAATAAATATAAATAAGCATAAATAACGACGTGTCCTGATTCTTAAGCCTACTCTAAAATTGTTCGCGGAGGTAGATATTCCTCTGGCTTGGAAAAACAGCTGTGGCTCCTTTTCCACTTCGTCATGTGCCAGACTACTCCACCAACTCCATGTTCAGGGAAACAATGAAATGACGGCAGGTGACTGCGATCTCTCAGCTACAGCAACACATGTACAGGAGCTGAACGCTTGTCGAGCGCTCACACCTTCCTGCCTCGACATCCAATGCGATGCTTAGTGCGGGCGCTTTAAACTACACCCCTCCTCTTCTGAATACTGACGTTCATCGAGCCTTCTTTTGCCTTCATTCCTCACGTATGTTTCAGTACTGCCCATGCATTTATTTACATCTGATAAATACAATCTTATTTTGTGCCTTGAGAAATCACCTCAAATAAATATGATTAAATATGAATATTACAGTTAACATTAGCTTTTATCCAACGCAATTTAGCAATAAGGGAAAAACCACAATTAATATAATTCAACTAAAAATGCACTTGTCCCACCCCTACCTTGTACAGTAGTAATTATGCCAATACAAATAATTGTAGACCTTGTTGCTAAAAAAATATACCCATATATTGGTCACTGTAAGTCAATGTATTGTTAGCTAGCATTATAGGTCATACGTTATATGTATACATTATAGGTTATATGAGTAACAGGGTGGCTGATAACTATACAGACAGACAGACAGATAGTAGGTGAAAGGTCACAGGAGGTGCCTTGTCAATGGCCACATGATTTGTCAGCGCAAGCAGGTGACCATCCAGCCGCAAATGGTTGCAGGAAGTGACCTGCTGGTGGCCTCTGTTAATCTGCTAGTGGCCGCAGGTGACCTGCCAGCGCAAGTGAATACAGGAGGCCACCGCTAACATGTTATGAGCAAGAACATTGACCTGTAGTTGAAGGTAAAACAAGTACATTTCTTACATTTAATAACAAAGCAGGGAAAATCAGGAAGTGGAACTCCACTGCCACTTAGTTTACAATAATGTACAACATTCTGTTTGTAGCTACTGTAATTCTGAGGAAGTCAAAAGTTTGTTTGTGTTACAGATGGGAATGAACGTTTTGCCCTGGGGACATTCACTTTGTTCCTTACCACGAGATGTCAGTATTATATGTAATGCTCAACCAAGGGCTGAGCATCAAAGAATTCAACACCGATCTGTCACTGGCTCACAGACTATTATTTAAATTTACATTGCTGCCTTATGTGGGAACATTAACACCCTTAACACTGAAGACACAGGAACTGCAGCTGTGGCCTGAAGAGTGAGGGAGCCATTTCCCACGCCTGCAGCCAGCAAGTCTAGAGGGGAAATTGAAGTGATGAAAAAGGGTATACAAAAGTTGCAGGAAGATCAGCTGATCAGTCACATGATATTGTTCATGCCTGCAAGTATTCATACTTTCTAATGGTAAAAGTCAAACTTTACAATTTATACATTTTAATAAACTGTACATACTAACAGGCTCCAAGTAGGTGGATCTGCGCCAGAATGTGCAGCACATCTATCAGTCCGACTTCTTAATGCCACAGCAACAATGGTGCAAGCCACAGAGAGGCGCAGACAGGCTCCAGTATTGTTACATTCAGTCCCTTAGTCTTGCCTGAGCAATTGTATAGTTTGTTTAACCTCAGTGCTCTTGAAGACAGGATAAGATTCTTGTTTTTGTAATTGAACATACTGATAATAAAAAGGCCTTTTGGATAATCAAGATAGATTTTTCTCATAGGAATGACTTTAATGGCACGTCATTGCTAAGAATTTAGGCTTTGGTGTTAAAACATTGATTGTGACCTCACACCCTTTCCAGCCTCAAAGACTGTAATGTGCAGTTGTTCACACCTCTGAGAACTGTAAGACCCTTTATCTTCCAGGTCTTATTTATTCTCTGCAGACAAATGTCTCTATCCAATGACTTTAACACCCCTCACTTTAACTCAATGGAAACCAAAAGATCTTCATATTTACAGGGTTTGTAAATTTTAAGTGAATTTGAGATTATTATTATTGATTGTTTGTATAAATGTATGAATGTTAATTTTTATATTGTGTGCCTGGGTTTATTGATTTTTTTTTAAAAAGTGATTCAATACAGACAATAGCTTGCATCTGTACTATGATGAACATGCTTTAAAGTTTAAAAATTAAAACTAAATGTTAGTTTTGGGGCATTAAAAGTGACATTTTAATTTTACCATTATACTTAATCATCACCTGTACAACCTCATTAGTTTGTAGAAAAAAGAAAACAATCAAAACTTTTCTGAAAAAATTAAATTAAATTGAAGTCAGTGTGATATAAAAATGGAGTAACTCCTTTTGATATATTGAGAACAGCATTATACTACAGGAAATGACATCATAGAAAGAGCCACATGACTGTGTCAAAGTCATAAAGTATTTTAGAAATATCATATAATTGGCCTTTTTATGGCATGACATTAGTAGTTCACGTTATCAAACTTAAACATTCCATATTCAGTACGCTGGCTGGTTGTTTCAACTTGTTAAGCAAATTAGTTACATTCATAACATAAGTAACATTCATAAAAGGAAGAAGAGGGTAATTTATTGAGCTATAATAAAATGAGTGCTCCTTCCCCAAGACAAAATTATAGTTTATAAACTAGTTGACCTGCCTTTAACAGCACAGTAACAATTATATTAACAACAAAAAGTACCACAGCAGGACAATTCAATTTCAACCTTACTTCTTCTAATGGCCATTGTCTGCATCAAAACCCAAGGCAGCATTACAACACTCTCAAAAAAGACAATCCAAGAAAGCATTGCAACAAAATTAGTTTAAAATAAAAATTTACAGAATAAATTCAAGATAGAAAATTTTATAAATATACATTTGTGTGCTTTGTATTTTTATGTTAAATGTATTATGTTGTTAGCTTTGATGAGTGTCATGCTAACATTAAACTCTATTAAAAACAATTGTAGGCTGAGTCCCCTGTGGAGAGCACTGGACTGCAACATTTGTGTGGTACACAAATTAGTATAAATAAGTTACTGCTTATGTAGAGCATTTTAAATTTGTCACAAGACCATGCATCACCATCACTACAACAGGACTAATGTGATGTGATTAATTTAAAAGTAATTAATCACACAAATTTCAAAAGCAAAACTGCAAAAAACATTCAGTAAATTGAAAATAACTGACAGCTCCTTAAGACTGAAGAGAAATTTGTCATAGATGCATAGATTTGCATAATTGACCAGTTACTTTGCATAATGTAACATAACATACAAAAAGCCAGTCCATTAATATCCTTTGAATTTTAAATGGTTTTTGCCCTAGTGTCTGTTAGGGTTGTAAGGTTTAGGAAAAACATGCAGCATCATATAAAAGGCTTTTTAAATGAAACTTGCAAATCCATTCATTATAAATCAAGGCATGTGTAATAGATAAAGCAATAGATAAAGCTACACTTTATGAGGTCACAAGGTGTTCAGCATTTAAGAGGAAGCTCCAAAAAGTTTTGTTCTGAAATTTGAATAATAGCATTAACGTCATAATCCACATTATATGAATAAACAGCGCCTCCAAGCACTGAAATGGCGTCATTACCTTCACGGGATTTTGTTTCAACTAAAAAGACGACACAAAAATCGAACATATGGTGTTATAAGCTATATGTAACTATGCATCCAACAACAACAACAACAAAAAATCACAATATCGCAAATATCGTATTCATTTCGAATAAACAGTATCTATATTGCAAATACACCAATCATTACAAAGTTTTAAACGCTACTTTATAATGCAACAAAATAATCAACACGTCTTTCCCACCGCGTAGTTTAAGACTGCAGTGTTTTGAAAGAAAATAGTTTATTTATGGGTTTCATTTAGAGATATGTGACATTTCAAACCAGTTTCTATTAAATTCTTTAATAGACTCAGTACAACAATCGAGCAGAACAGCTCAACCAACACTGTAAGTTAGTTCATACAAAAAACACATCAAGTTAAACCATGTGTTCGAAATAACTTTAGAACACAAACACACGCTCATTATAACCCTACTAGTAATTTAAGTCTCTGCAGTACAAATACTTCTCCAGTAGAGGGCAGTAACACGTCATATCCAGTCTCCATAACGTAGTTTATTTGGAAGGTAGACTCTAGTGAGGAAATGTGGGGCTATAGATGCCAGGCACTGTATCTCAGCTTTCTGCTTTAGTCTATGCATTGTGTTTATCTGAAAAATTGCACATACAAAGCCTTATCGAGTAAATTGTGCATCTTTGCCTAGAGTTGAAAAGTCATACCATTGTCTTTATTATTCATTCACAAAGTTGTCCAGATATCATTATGCTAAAATCATATTTTTTCTTATGCATGTCATACACTTGGAGAAACATCTGGGAGAACTCGTTTTCATTTTTTTAAATCTACAAGCAAATATTTTCTGAATAACAGAATAAAACACCTCTTTCTCCCACATAGGTTGGCAGGTGATGTAGGGTCTGTTCCTCAAGCTGCTGATTTTCCTCTCATCTGCCTGGGAAAAGGGAATAATAGTTTCCTCTGGAATCCTGTACCTGTGACAGCCACACACACCACACCACACCACAACACAACACAACACAACAATCTTTATACACACCATTATAAGATAAACAATTTACCATTATATATTTTTATACTTACTATCCTGGTTAACTGGTTTATGGTTTATCATTTATTTTTATTTTTCAGGCACCAGTCTGAATCACTTGAACTTTAAATGGGCAACATGAAATGGGCAACATGAAATCATTGAACTTAACTAACGTATTAATAAGCATTCATACACAGTCGTGAAGTAGTAGAAGTTAAAGAACACATCAAAACTGACAAGGCATGTGATGTAAGCAGCTCAGCAGTACCACATGTACTGGTTTCAGCATCTGACAAACAGCTGATGTGCTAAGATTTTGAAAGATTTTTGATAGCAATCCTTAAATATTACAAAAACTGCTGTTTACAAAAACATTTTACATAAGAGAATCTTTGAATATACAACAAAACCAGGCCAGATTCTGTTCCTTTCAGCTATGATGAAAACCACAGAGCAAATGATCTCAAAACTGAAAAGCATTAGCCTAGTAGAAGCAGCATTTGGCCTATACTGCTATCATTAATAGAGTAATGTGAATAACTGGCAGACGTAAATGGAAATACAAAAACACTGAAAAATAACTTTTCAAACAGGTCCTCTAACAGTATGCCATTCAGTTAAATAGGTCGTTTTAAGCTGGTTAAGCTGCATGTTAAGCCATAAGTTTTTATATCAGGCTGATCAAACAGGGTAATGCCAAAAGTGCCACAGAGCCAGTGTTTGCACTTCTGTTTCCTCTACAAACTTTGGCTCTGAGCATCTTTAGATGGCTTTAAGGTCATGCTCTTAAATATGTAAAAGTAGCCTTCTCAAATCTACTAGTGCTTATACAGAAAACCAATAAACGGATACATTGACCATTATACAATCCAATTTATGTATACATATATACGTTTCAAAATACTAATGAAATTTAAATCGCATATATGTACAAGTACTTTAATAACTGTGCAATCCTTTTCCATAGATCAGATTTCTCTGTAGGTGATGTCAGTGTATTGCAAATGCCTGCACAGATTTTACATCTCAGTAAAACAGTTTTTCTGGAATGAGGTGGAGCAGGAAGCTGGAAGCATGAATGTGCTGATGCTGTCGGAATCAGAACTAACCAAAATACCTGAGGATGTTTCCAGCCTTTTTATAATCGCTTCTGCGAAGAGTTTAGACAAATTCACTAGAACAGATTTTTTGCAAGGTTTTTTGTTTTAGTCATAGTCTGTTGTCATGTCATATTCATTAATTTTCAATCAAAGTTCAGCTTATTAAGTTACTGCTAACTGCATTGCTCCTGCAATAGCAATATGGTGTTAATATATTTATGTGACTGTACATTTAATGTGCCAATAAAGGTTTAGCAACAAGAACTGACAGACAATTGCTGCAGTATTGATACAGTAAATCATTCCAGATCCACAATCAGAACCAACCTGCAATGTCACAAATCAGCACAGAATTTCTGCATATATTGCATTGTTAAGTAATTTTCGTAATTCCTTTCCTGCATTAAAACAATGCAGAAAGTATAATAAACAAACAATCAGTTGGTGCCCAGCCTGTTCTAAACATACAAAAGTGCCAAACATGATACTAGATTGATTATTTAACATCACGTACATGCCGACAACCACAATTAATGCTTTTTTCTTTTAGCAGTTTACATTCCTGAAAAGTGGGTGATCTCATTTACAGCCTGTGACAGTTGACAAATCCATTTAAAATAGCTTTCAAGAGGAAGGAAATGAAAAACAGCAACAGCAACAAAAACCAAAACAAAAAAGGCCAGAAAGCGGAAAGCAAAGCGAGCCCAGCCTCAATCACAAACCACAGAGTAAAGTAATGAGTTGACTTTCTCAAACCTCTGGATGTCTGAAGGCAAGAGGCCCAACCACAGCACACTGGGGACAGTCAGACTGTGGGCCTCAAAGGCCATTGACTGTGGACAAATGACAGAGTTCATAAAGTTTGACAGTCAAATAGACTTCATTATCACAGAAAATCAAACTAAAGTCTGACATGATTTAGAAAATCTATTTAGTATTAGCCAATTCAAAACAATGCAGTGTAAATAAGATTACGTGACTAGTTTGGGTCAATATTCCAGTCACTGCATTAACATTTTAAAGTGCTGAACATTTTGAAAAATCTGGTGTAGTTTATATGAATAATTATTGCAAAAATAATTATCAAATTTTTTTGTTTTCCAGCAAAATGCCATGAGACAAATGTACTTTCGAAGTAAAAATAACATGTCTTCTTTTGAAACATTTATGCTTAAAGTAAAAGAAAACAAAATAGAAAACTAACAACAAAATAGAATACTTTGAAGTAAGACCCTTTTAACACCTGGTGTTACCTGTCAATCAACTGTTGCACTAAAAATAAGGTTTATATTTTGCTGGTTTTGTACACCTTAAAACAAATTACTGTCACCCCAGATGTATCCTAATACCGGGTGTAAACAGGACCTTAATTCATCCCGTTTTAAATTATAGGTGTTTTTACTACAAAACAAGACAAAAACACTGAATAAAAATGAACTTTTGCAGTGCAGTATTGAGTTAAACATATCCAAAACTTAGCCACATACTCTGCAGATGTGTCACACACACATGTAGAAACGCTTTACTTTTTCCACAGGGTAAATTTTAAGTTTATGAACGAGTACTTCCTCTTTTTCTTGCCACAAAGAGAGAATAATTACATGTCGCCGCAATGCAATACTGTGCACAGGCCTTGCTGGAAATTACACAGAAATAGCAGGAAGCAGGCCTTACCACTGAGCCGTACTTGTAGATGCACATGATTTCGATGCCTGGGAAAAAAAAGAGAGAGAGACTGATTCTGCAATCACCACCATACCATTGCAATTATCCTATGGGACAGCTTGATTTGCCTGAGAACAAAGTAAAGCATTACACATCTATGGAGAGAGCTGCAGTCATTGATAAAGACAATGTCAGACAGAGCAGGGGCCTTCACACTCACCCTGAACTATACCAGACCTACCACAACATGAAATCATTTGTGGGGCCTGTGGCTCTCAAAGAACCTTCAACTCTGAGAGTGCCTGTGTCTTTTTGTGTTAAGTTTATATGTATCTGTAGTTCTTGATTTACTGCATATACATGTTATTAAAGTGAACTTTGAGAAATGGAACCATATGTTCTGACAGCAACACTTGCAGTTACCATGCTACATCATCTATGCACTAGAAAGGTCCTCTAACAGCTGTCATTTTAAGCTAGCTTAAAAGATTATCTAATAAGCATCTTAAAACCTGCACTAACAAAAAAGTACCATGGTACTTCCATATTTCTGGACAAGTCATTCAGACGTATTCTTTAAAGTACCGCACTATTATAACTTTTAGTAAGGGTGTGCATCTGCATGTATGTTTGTACCGTGTGGGTCTGCATCCACCAGAGCAAAGACTGGGACGTGTAGGGTGTCCCACAGTTTCCTTACCATCAGTCTGCTGTTGACATCAGGCATGCCTTTACCCTGACAGTCACACGAGACACAACATTCAGGAACACTGAAAACAAACACCTGCATGATCTACATTTTGGAATTCATTCCGAGACCTTGCTGTTGCAATGCTGTGCTCTTCCTGTTGAGCTACAGGAACAGTCTAACAAAGTGTGCTTACAGTTATAAGGATGCATGGAGACAGTCTGGTACAAAAGTTATCATCCAGGAGTCTCTGGAAAGTTGCGTCTTTCTCCACTATCAGGATGAACTTTGCAGATGATACAATGTCTTTTTGTTACTAAGGAACCTAAAAGATATTTAGCATACTCAACAAATAAACAGCCTTTGATAAAAGCTTTTGCATCTGAAAAACTTTTACTGTATAAACCTCTCCTTGCATGTTCAGTGAAAGAAATATTGTGATACAGGTATGGAACAACACAATAGTAAATGGAAACTGAATTTGCACAAGATAGTGATAAAAGCGATCTTTATAAATCAAGGTTTTCTCTGTTAAGATATAGTAAATGATGAACAGCAGGTGACTATTATTTTTGTCAGTTTCAATTTTTAGCATTGTCATGCAACTCGCCTGAACACATATCCACCCCACAGTGAAATCCATTTTATCCATAATATAACTTGAAACATCTGTATATTACACACTAAACATCTGCTTTTTGTAATGGATAAACAATATATATCAATAAATGAATAATGTAGTCAAAGTAAACATGAAGGATACCTCTGATGCCACTAACATTGGAAGACACAGGAACAGCCTAAAGACAGAATTGCAAAAACATTTCAAATTGTTTCACAACAGAAATAGTTTTGTGTGCATCTCATCTTTATAAAAAAATCACACAGCTTTAAACAGACAAAATAACCAAGTATATTCAGAATACAGTCTTAGACAAATGTTTCTAGTAGTAAGTTGGGACAGCATTTGAGTAAAACTGATGTGACTGTTGAAAAGAAAAATTCTAAATATGTTGTCAGTGCGTTACAGCTGAACGGCTGTGGGCAGAAGGTCAGTCTGCAGTGATACACTGTGAGTGTTCAGCACTGAGCTAATTTAGACTCACTGTCATGCTGGAACTGCAGTTCACATTTGTACCATCTTCCTCCAAATAACACAGATCACCTGAGATGAGGCCTTTAGATGTTGCAAGCTGTGAGGATTAAAAAAAGAAACATCTTTTTCCTTTAGAAATCTCACAAATGCTAAAGTGTCACACGCTATGGCCGTATGAACATACAACATGCAGACTCCTGCGAGGAACCTGGAGCATGCACGAAATGTCATCCACGATGGAATTCACAGTCTTCTGTGACCCAAACAGCTGCGGATCATTATAATATATATCCCTGATGGGCAGATAAAAAACAGTTCAATGCACAGGTGCAGCTGACAAATCACTTCATAAAAATCAAAGGCTCCACCTGCTCCCTATATCAGATGATTTATGGTGTTGTTCACAAATTTATATCACATTATCGCTTAAACACACAGATGGGTTCAATAATATAAACTCGTAATAGCTTATGAATAAAAATGTGAAATATTTAGGCACGCAAGGTGTTGAGGAAAATATTATCAAAACAGCACTTTTTCATAAAACCATTTTGTTATTTGTATTATAATTTTTTATAAATGCAGTTTTAAGGGCATAATATTAATTGAAACGACTGAACTAAAAATATACATGTTTGTATGTTTATAAATTGATTTCACTAAAGAAAAATTTGGAAATAACCATTAAAAGCATAAAAAAGATTAAAATGGTGAAAAACTTTTTTTGAGAAAATTACTCACCTTTTAGTTGCATATGAGTCACTCTGAACAAGTTTATAAATAACAGATAAGAGTTTCAATATAAGAGCTGTAAACATAAAAGAAACACATTCATATTACTTAAACTAGACTTTTACATTTTCTAAAGAAAATGTCACTGGCTCTTACCCATACAAAACTCATTGTCACAATACTAGGGTACTGTGGCTGGTAGTCTGGCCATCACTAGCCAGTAGCTAAGCAGCCCTTAGTGGCCTTAAAAATGTTTCTATGCAGTTCTTATGGTGTTCTGTGTGGCTGCTAAACCTTGCTAGATAGTTGCTAGTGTTTTGAGTGGTTACTTACTTGCTTAAGTAAAAATAGCTCATGCATAAGTCTCTATGATAAGCCTATGCCTAAACCTTTTTACTCAGAAATGGTTTGTTGGTTTGTTGTTGTCAACAAGTAATAAGACATTCTTATTAAACAAACCACATTAATTCACCTCCACAGAACAAACATTATAAACAAGTTAGACACCAAAGTTTAATAACTGGGGTTAATGTTTAACAAATATCCCTTCCCCCAACTATAAGCAATAGTAAGATGATGTCCATATGATGCCATTCATATGATCTGCAGATGCCCTTCTAACAGTTAGATTTAGGATTCAAGTTTAATTTGTTTATTGCTTTTCACAATATACATAATATTAAAGCAGGTGTTAAAAAGGCCAAACTGTTATGTCTATAATGTTTTAATGCCATATAATTTAAGTCATATAGTAAAATGCTTAAATTCCTTATAGCAATTCATCTTCTGTGAGGTGGGGTTAGAGGTGAAGTTTTGTGACAATGTTTTACGTCTTTATGAGTTATTATGAGATCGGTTTGCATTATCTGAACAAATTTGTACAAGCATGTCATGCAGGGTGATCTCACCAAATCTGGTTGCCGATGAAGGGCAGGCACATCGGAGAGCCACTACAGATGCATCTGGCTTCAGTACCAAACCAACAGACTTGTGAAACCTGAAAATATCAGCCTTTTTTTGTTTTTAATTTCTTTCTCCTCATTTCTCTTTTCTTCTTAGATATTTTGACTGTTTGTTATTTATTGGCTAATATCTGTTAAGTCATAACAAGCCCTAAAATATGTACAAGAAATGATGACTTCAGGAGTTACTTCATGTCTGGGTGTACGGGTGAAATGTTTCGTGAAAACATCTTGATGTCTCATTGGAGAAATCTCAAGATGATCATAACCAAATGTTGCACTGGGAAATGTAAGCAGGCACAGTGAAGGCTTTACATCTGATTTGTGGGAGAAGAAATGATTTAGCTAAATGAGGTTTTCATTATCAAAACTGTTTTAAGAAATATCAGTTATATTACCTGCGCTAGGGAAACACTTATTACATCAATAAGCCAAAAGCCAAGTCATTCTGCAAGTTGTCAGGGCTTCAGCCTCAGAGGGGCCCCATTGAAACATGCTTTAAGCCTTAGGTTTGATGTAGATCTGACCAGACAGTTTTCTTTGTTCTACACATAAGCTATTACACAATGTGCACAGTGAAAATACTTTTTAGAGAACAGAAATTTAAATGTGTATATGTGTGTATGTGTGGGTCAGAAATAGAGAGAGAGCGAAAGAGAGAGAGAGGGAGAGAGACTGTGGGTGTGTTTATAACCCCCTTCATAAAATAACACCTATCTAGAGTCAGTAAGTAACTATATTTTAAAGAATCAAAGTTCAAACTTAGTCTTACACAGGTGTTTTCAAACCTTTTCTCCCTACAGAGATACTCAACAGAAACAACAGGAACAAAGGTTTCTCAGTTGTTTTTAGACATGTAGATAGATGGATAGACTGACAGAGTATAAACAGATAAACGGATGCATTACACATATCTGCCACATTTACTCTTACAAAACCTATTTAATTAACCTGTTCATTTTAAATAAGCCACGTTTATCACACGCACCTGACGTTGGCCCAGATGGATCTATTGATCACACTCAGCACAGGTGCCTCACCCGTTGACACAGTCGTGACTACAGTCTGAATGATTCGCTCAATGCGCGTCAAAACATCCTGTCTGGACACAGGAAAGTGATATTCATTTATAACTTTAAAAACACAGGCTTATGTAGAGTACACTTCATCTGCTCGCGCTGTCACCTGCTGATGTCCTCCAGGTGCACGGCAGCCGTTCCCGCGTTCGCGCGCAGCGTCTCCCTTAACTGATCGACTTCAGCGAACTGGTGAGTCGACATTTTAATCAAATATCTCAACCGACAAATGTTTCACACTACTGTCAGATCGTCGTAGTCTTACTTGTGATTTCCGGAACAAAATAATCGACGGTAAACTTATTAAATATGCTTGTATTTTATATATTTTTAAATACCAAGTTAAAACACACGAACGCGTCACGAGTGACTACAGCTATGTAGCGAGCACGCGCGCACCCGCCCGCAATGTTTTTGACGTGGGCTTCTAACAAATAGAAAATATTCTCACCATGATTCTGACACTGTCAACCGTAATACAGTAGCGACGCATAACTATAACTCATAAGGCCAATCAATTTTTAAATTGTATTTTTTATTTTACAAGTATATTATAAACAGATTGTTTTGGTCTTCGATTGTGATTGGTTGAATTGATCTAGACAGTATATTGCTTTATTTTAACATTAAAAAGGGCCCATATAAGTTATCCTACTGAGTAATGATTAATTAGATTAATGATTCTGAGTGTTAATCACTAACAGTATGTATTTACTTTTTAAACCCTCAGTTATTTTAAAATAAATTGTAATAGAATGTACAATTGTCCTTTAACACTTTTATCATGTCACTTGCTAAGAGAACCCATTTACTTCTTGAACAGACACACACCAATTTAACAGAATGTAAACATTTTTAAATGATTTTATTTTAAAAAAGATTCAATACAGTTAACTGCAATTCATTAAGTCAGAAGTACAGAAACAGACATTACAGCTGTAGTGTAACATACACCATGCTGCTCTCTCTTAAGGGCCCTCCAGACTTCCTAAGTTCCATCATGAGCCCTGCAGCTAAACTATCCTATATCCCTCAAAATCCCCCACAGCCCAGCCTGACCACACTATACAGACCTGCAGCAGGCAAAGGCCTCCATTATCTGCCCTCCAGTAAACACACTCTCACAAAAGCTTAAGATGAAGAAATGTCAAAGAGGTTCTTAAATCTGAGAAGCCCTACTGTATACATCTTCTAATTTTAAATTTGTTTAAAGAAATAGTTCACTCAAAAATAACAATTTTCTCTTAAAATTTAGTTTCATTATAGAAAGGAGTGAGCAGTATGTTTTACCAAAATACACCTTTTTTTCTACAGAAGGAAACAGATTGTGCAGGTTTGGCAGACATTGGGGGTAACAATGACAGAATTCTCATTTTGCACAATAAAAAAACAATTTCAGGTTCTGCTATTATCATATAATCAGTGGAAAGCTTGCAGTGGTGCTTTTTGAAGTGAGTGCCACAATTTTATGTTAAGACGTCAACTGAGAAATCAGTTCTTGTTGACAAAATGTGTGAAAAAATTGTGAAACCATAGGAGACAGAGTTCCCTGCCCCTGACCTGACCTGAAAACCTCCATATGGTTTCTCAGTAGGCATCTGGCCATCTTCTCCTCTTTTCTTGAGTGACACTGACAGGCAGTTACCATAACACTTCAGTTAAATCTGCAGATAATTGCTATCTCTCCAAAATCAACACACCAACACCTCATGGCCAGTTCTAAAAGATTGTAAAAGATTACAAAGAGGGAGACTATCTTTCCCTGGTCTGAGGTTGTACATAGTGTGAATCCTGTGTGTTAGGGTGAGTTTTGCATTGCTGTGCCTAAGGGAAGGGTTATTAGGCCACTGAAGGGAACGTCTGAGACTTTGGGAAACGAGGGGGGCACCATTCTGCAGGTGATGAGGATTAGCCAAAGCCAAAGGCCCCTTCAAAACCAAATACAGATCTGTCAGTCTAATCCTCACAAATAAAAAACAGAGCTCTACCTCTTTCCCCTCTGTCCTTCTCATTTGGCACATACCCCACCACTGCTTCATCTCTTTCACTTCTGCCCTTTGCCAAACACTGCTTGCCCCCAGCCTGTTAATGGGACCCAGAGAAGCATCCCTAAGGAGGAAGTGACTGATTGGCCCTGGCAGTAATAGACAGCTCTGCATAACCTTATCGAGTGATGAGATAAAGAATGTGGGAGGGCGTTTTCATCAGTGACAAGAACTTTGAAGCCCTGCAAGGCTATGTTTGGAATAGCAATAGAGTATGTATGTATGCAATTTTTCTGTATATATATATATATATATATATATATATATATATATATATATATATATATATATATATATATAGATGCCTCAATACATTTAGCACAATACCCAGTATGCAACAGAGCACACTGTACAGGAATACTGTATCCCACAATGCACTGATATTTAACAATGTATATTAACTGCCATTTTGAACATCTCTTTTGCTAACATCTGTAACATCTCTGCTAAAAGTTAGGTTTGTTTACACATGATTAAATAATAATGTTAAAATTTTAAAATAACATCAGGCAGCAGTATTCAGTGTACATGACATCTGATATTTAGTTTTGAACATGGCTTTCAGGTAACTGAGGTTTTATGCAGTAATAGGGATAAGTGTGAAGCACAGTTCACACGTTGATTGACTAACTGATTATTTAGTAAACATAGACAACTTAATGAGGAATAGTACAGCATAAGCAATTATTCATATAAGGAATTACCTATGTATAATATACAGCAAAACAAAGTTTTAAAGTTGGCCAGTTGCAGTGTTCAGCCTTAAAAACAAGTATACAAAGTCCAAATCACTTTGTTGGAACTGTCAAAGCATAATAGCACAGGAATTGTAAGATCAGAGAGCTACTGGAATAACATACTGTCCAAGCTTTTAAACAGATTGGCCATCTTGCACAAAAATGTAAAACTCACAGCAGAATCACAGCACTACAGTGTTTGCCCCGTGGGAAGCCCAAAGGACAGAGATCTGAAGCAGCGTTTCCTTTTTTTTGCTTCCGCTATTTCACAGCTGTGTCTCATATGTTTGTGCGGCCTCTTGCAATATCAGCTTTGCTATCGCTTGGTCCCACCTGGCCTTCAGTGTTTTAACAGCCTGCTGTGGTGCTCATACCCAGGGCGTCCCGATAATCGAGACAGGACGTAACGGTTGGAGGAACGTGCTCCCCACCCGCCCTGTTCGACCCTTTTCAAATCTTCACGGCTTCATTTAAGGGTCATCTTACCCTGAAAGAGTTTTACTGTATCCTTCACTTGGCCACCCCACTGTTTCCCACCCCGCTGCCTTCAAAAGGCGGCCCCCCGCCTTCGACCAGACAACATGCGAAATAAATATTACCCTGACCCATGTCTCCAGCTCTCAGTGCCAGAGTGAGTTGAAAAGGAAAAATAAAGAAGCTTTTAAAGGATTTTAAGTCTGAGGTGGTGCGGGAGAGTGTGAACGAACAAGAACGTGTCAGTTTTTCTGACTGGAGTTATCACATCTTTAAATATCAGCCTGAACCGATGAGTTCTGTTCTGATGTTTGCAACTGATTCTGAAACAGACAGATGATAAAAACAAATATATATATATATATATATATAAAACAAGCTCATAATGATGAAAGACTGTTTTAAACACCGATATCTGTAGTGCAAGACTTGTATCAGACTTTTATCTCACCACATTCAGTTCAGACTGCAAGCTCAGGTAAAATATTATCTTTTGTGCTGTGACTGAATAGCAATGAAAGAAACAATAATGACTTTTGACCTTTACTGTGGTAAATTTGTATCACTCAGCATTGCAACACATAATGCTTTAGGCTTGTGTAGACTGAGAAGAGCTGTGAACTTTTTATATTGCTTTTAGGGCATGATGCAATGTCAGTTCTCCATTGTGTATAAACAATGATGACGCTTCATTTTCATTTCTGACTGATTGTGATTATGGCTTTGTTCCCCAGTAATGTTACATTAGCAGCTTATGCAAGAGTCAGAAAACTGCTTCTGCAAAAACATGACAAGCATTCACATCTGTGTTTTTCTGCTCTCTGTTCTCCTTCAAGATATGTTAGTTTGGGAAAATTCAGTTGTGGGGTTAAATGAAAAGAAAATGTGGATTCAATGCCCAGTAATACATCAGGCAAGTTAGTCGAGGCAGGTTAAAGGAAAAGTTCACACCCAAAATGAAAACTATCAGTTAGTATCACTTTCAGTCATATTGACTATTACGTTGTGTTATCATTTTTGGAGCATGCCAGTAAAAATCACCAGTACCTTTAATTGTATGAAATAGAATGTGTTCTGCTATCACAGAAAAAAATCTAAAATAAAATATAAATAACATACAGTGGTGCCATAATAATATGATGAGTAAATGATCAATGTTTAATTTGGGGTGAACTGTATTATACAGTATATTGAGAGTCTGATTGGGTAACATTTGACCACTACAGTGCCTAACTTTGCATTGTTTTGTACTTCTCTAGTCTCTTGTGTAAATACCTGGCTTTTGTGTACATTCCCTCATGTACATAAAGTACATAATTGTGTACATAAAAGTTTGTTTTCAAGAGGCTGAGTGAGGGTTAGAGAGAGAGAGATTGTGCTCTAAAGAGAGTCATGGGGAGATCTCAGGGTGCTGTTCTGCTTAACTTCCCCTGGTCAAAAGCTGCTCAGTGTGTCTATCCAGGCTGGCAAATCAGCCTGTGCCCGCTGTTTACTGTGCCGGTCAAAAGAGCTGGAACAAAGGGGGGTCTGTTCCTATTGTCCTTCCCTAGAATTACAGCACTCTGTTGGGCCGAAAGGGGGACCGGGGGGCCCTGGCTCCCACATACAGGGAAAGAGGACAACTTTAACTGAAACCACGTCCCTCCGTTTGGAGTCCCCAGGCAGACACTGCCTCAGTGTAAACACATGCTGCTATTCACTGATTCTATCTAAGGAACCAGAAAGCAGTGTTTACATGGTGCTGGCTACAACTAACAGGCTTTTAACACTGATAGAGTCATAAACGGATATGCAGAGAAGGCCAGCGCACTGCGGACCGGATGGATTAACCAAAGTTTATTGTCATTGCAAATCAATAAGGAATGTACGCAATAAGGGGCGCAAAGCTAAGAACAGCTTCCTCTCCATCCATCTTCCCAAAACCAAAAGCAGCTGGAAATCAGGGGCTGCTGTTCCACATCTGGGATTGCGCTGCTCCCCCGGTGCTGAATCCACTTTAATGAGTATACCTGACACCTGCGCTCCAGGCAAAGCTGTTTACGGAAATAATATCTCTGCACTGTGGAAATGCTGTCTTTTTGTCCACATGACTATTAAATGTACAGAGCGTCTGGAGGTTAGATGTAGCAGGCTGACCACAGTAATAGCTCAGGTGACCTTCATAAGGGCTACATTAAACCAGAGTGTTTAAGAGGTGCTGAGCTGTAAGGGGCAGGTGGGATTGACCTCACACAACAGCTGTCCACCATCTGAGTCCAAACATCTGGCAAGTTATTTGCTTACCCATAGAAAGAAAAATCACAAACAGAATTCACTGCTTTTGTTTTTTAAACATAAATTAAATTATTAAATTAAATAGAGAGCAAATGCAGACATTTGCTGAAATCTCCTGCTTTTTCTCTTCAAAAAAGCCTGTGATATGTCAAAGTCTGCAATTACAAGTCAGCAGTTTTAATATAAACTCACCTACCTCAGATTCTCTCAAACCAAATTATCAGAGATATTCTATTCACATTTGTATATCTCTATACCTTTGCCAAATTACGGAATTTTAGGAGAAACATCTGAGGCCAAGTTGATACATGAAATTTAACTTTAAATTCTGAGCTAAAAGAGCAACCTTGAACAATACAATTTTTTTCTTGATAGCCCATTTTAAGTCTGTTTTTGAAGATACATTTACATCTGTAGAATAACGTCAAGCTGTCAAACAGGCATGTGCCCGTGTAAATAATGTTCTCTTCTTGCTTTCTACAGCTTCTGATTGTGATCTATATAACCTCAGGTAAGATGTCCAGCACTACAGCTAGTAACAACAGTGTAATGCATTCTGCTTGACATGTTGTAAGATCGTTCTTACACAAGGAGACGCGCGTCAGAGCAATATGCTGTTGCCGCAGGTGCATTCTAAAACGGGCATCAGCGAAGCGCGCAAGGACCCCCACCTATTCTTACCGATCAGAGACAAATATCGAGATAACCCCACGCCCCTGCCGTTATCAGTCCTTTCGTTCTCATACCTCCCACTCTGTTCGAGCGCTTTGTTAGCGAAGTTTGTGCGTCTCCGCCTTGCTCCTCCCTGCGCGGAGCGCCTCCTCAAGTTTGCGATTTATATTGGAAACGCGCAACTTAGGCTCAGCGCGTCTCTGCAGATTAAGCGCTCTGGAAACGCATAGGATTTCAGTTAAAAGTGCATTTATTGATGCGCTTGTCTCTTTTAAAGAGAGTTGTTTTGTGGGCGAAATGAGGTAAACAAATAACTAACTATTCCGGCTATAACCTCTATAATCAGTGCATCGCCTATCTGGATTGGCTTATTTATTTCTGTGAACATTTAAACTCAAAAGTGGCGCTAAAGTTATGGTTTCCTTACTGGATTTAAGCGGTCTGGTTCTGTTGCTCGTATGGGGATACTGCGTTCTGGCTGACACGGTCTTTACAAACTTTACTTTGGACAACGAGGTGCATTCAAGTTTCATCCACCGGCGTTTGAAGAGCCAGGAGCGCCGGGAGATGCAGCGGGAGATCCTTTCAATCCTCGGGTTACCGCACCGACCGCGGCCGCACCTCCACGGCAAGCACAACGCCGCGCCGATGTTCATGCTGGATTTGTACAATGCCATGTCCACAGAGGGAGACGAGGAGGGCTTTTCGTACCCGTACAAGCCCGTTTTCACCACCCAGGGACCGCCAATCGCCACCCTTCAGGACAACAACTTCCTAAACGACGCGGACATGGTCATGAGTTTTGTTAATCTAGGTAAGATAGTTACTGACAGTATTTGGCAAAAATGCAATTTTAAAAGAAAGCAAATGCACTTTGAAGTCAACTAGTTGACTATTAAAACATGCTTATTTGGCATCGACAGGAAAGATCTGACAAAGAAATAAGATAATAATAGGGTTGAGTGAATGATAAGGCCAAAGAATGAAGATATTTTCCCCCTCGAGAGTCCTAGATATTTTGTTTGTTTTTGGGCCAAATAACATGCATAGTTCTCCACTCCATTGTTTGTTTGATTTTATTAGGCCACTTATCTGGCCAAGCCGTAACCTTGGAGTGGTTTCAAGCCCTTGTTGGGGATGTTGGGGAGCGCAAACCTGTATTTGCACTGTGTGTTGTTGGTCAGTGATAATAAGCGCTGTCACATTCCCAAGAGTCTGCTGTCTTAGGGCCAGCTGTGTCCTGCGCTAATGTTCAGGTGTTCAGGGCTGGCTGTCTGGGAGCTCATCTGTCTCTTTATCTTCTTTTTCTTTTCAGCAATGATAGCTGACGGAGGCGCAAGTTTTTCGCTAAGTGCAAAGTACGTCTCAAGACTCGTTTGCTAGGGCTGTTCACGCAAGACTCGTTTTGCGTTTAAAACATTTAGCTGCATGGTAGAGCGATCATTAACAAATGTACTATGGTAACAGGTTTTTCTCAAAATTTAAGAGTTATGGTCGCTACTATAAAAACAGAATTTATTAATTACATCTTAAATGACGTTACGCACCGGCTAGTGACGTCCGTACGATGCTTAGGTACATAGCCTAACAATTGACCAGCAGCGCAGACGAAACAGGAACAGGAACATGTCCTATATAAACTTTCCGCATGACCCCATTCAAATAGCCGTTGTAATGCACCTTTACCTCAAACCCCCTCCCCACTCACCTGAAGGGTAATACTGCTTGGTTTGGCTGAATGTTTCATATGCACCTGGCACCTGTCTTATCAAAGAGTCTGTTAGTTTCCTCGTTAAAGCGTCATCAACTGTGTGCAAGCACAACATTGTCATTCAGTGTGTGGTTTACGATGTGATAAGAGCAATTATGTTGTTAAGGATGTGATTTGTGTCACTGTTTATTGGTAAGATGGGTCTATGGTCTGACTGAATAGTTCATGTTAGATAACCATTTTAGATAATGTTTACATGCTCCAGAATTCCTTTGTGGATTTTGGAGTTTTAATGTAAGAATATAATCAGATATTCTTGACTAAGGGAAGAAATGTACAAAAAGGTTGTGACTTAAAAAGGTGTTTAGTTCATTAAAAAAAATGAAGAAAAGCTGTACGAATTGATTCTGACAAGAGTGTGTGTACACACCATGTATGCTTTGGTGTGTGTATGACTACCATGAAGGAAGTGACAGTGTTTCTTATTCTGAAATGTGTAATTATCCAAATGACTGCTGCATTGTGCCTATTTTTGACACACACTGACACAGATGGATTTGACCACAGAGGCTTGCAAAATCAAGGGCCTCTCTGTCTTTCTGGTTAACGTTCTTCCTGAGGAGAGATACCAGCTTTCAATCAAACAACCTGCCACAGCCTGCTCTATTCAAGCAGAACTGCCACAGTACACCTTTTATATTAAACACAATGTCGACAGAGTCTTTTGCCTTTGGTGTTTTACAGTAGGAATGTAGATATGTACATACTCCCTTCATTTTCACAATGGCAGTTGCATAGCTGTTATATTGCATTAGGGCCAGGACAAAAAGGCATGGATGCCATATGATGCAAGTGTTTTCTTTCACTCAGTCTGTGATCCATAAACCTGACAGTCAATCATAACAAAGATGTTTCACATAAGCAAGAGGGGAAACAAGTGAAAAACAAAAGAATTCACACAGGAACCATGTGTGATTCCAATAGTCTTTTCAGTGTTTCTGAAATTCGATTAGCCACAAATTTCCTCAAAATAAAAAATGCCCAATTATTTTGTCAATGGTTTTAATGAATTTAATGAATGGATTTAATAAAATCCACAGTTTAAAAGCAATTATCCTTTCATTATCCTAATAAAAAGGATAAACGTCCTGCACAGTGCAAAACTTTGCAATGTGTTAGTCAGATACCTTCTTCTGACATTTTCCTGAAGGACTGTGAAGAGAACACACATTGATTGGATGCATCTTGCCATGAGCCCTTATATCAGATTATCTGTGTCACGGCTTTACAAAACAAATGCCTGTCTTTACACTGTGGCCATTGGCTGAGTTATGCCCTGTGTGGGAAAATAGGAGCTTTGTGAGAGCTTTGTGAAAAATTGAATTTTTCAGAAATTATAATGTTTTATCTGGTGCCACTTTGGGAACAAGGAAGTGTGAGAGAGTCAAAATCACAAACAGATGCGAAATCACAAACAGATTTGTGCTACACATTCTTGAAAGGCAAAAGGTGTCAATGAACACTGCTTCATCCCAATTCACCTAATTGTACTATATACTAAAAGTATGTACTCTTTTAGTGATGGGAAAGTATGTACATTTTAGTGCATAGCAAAAGAGTTTGAAAGTACCGGGGCATACTAACGTGTAAAGGAAGTGAATGTTGTTGCCTGGATGTCATCACTAACAATCACACACATCAAAATACAACCTCTTGCATTTCAGCTTTATTCATTCATTATTTATTGTGTAATGTTTACTATATAGTTTAAATGATTAATTTAGTGCATTGTCACTGATTTAATTTAATAATTTAGTGTAGCATTACTACTATAACTTCATCTCCATCACTATAACTCCATCTCTGTATGTATGTGGGTAATATCAGCCATTAGTGTTTATTGATGTGCACTTCAACTTTTCACCAGAAATAGTAGACCACCCGGGGCCTTTAAGGATACTCATTTCAACATACTATGATTTGGGACATACTAATTCCAATTTTGAAGTAATATTTTTTGATGCAAATATTTAGAAACTGTAGAAATGGTGTCAAGCTCATAAAAAGACAAGATTTATAAATAAATTTAGTCCTTTCAACTACTCTTTTGTTTTATCAACCAAGCAATGAACCACATTCAAATAGACTGTGGGATATAATAGGCAGAAAAGATTACATCTATGGTGCTTTCAAAATCTGTCAAGATAAAGGTGTCATTGTAGACAGGATTCTACACAAATTCAGAGGTGCCTTGTTACCTTTCTAAGAAGGCATTTTTCAACTTTTTGCTTTTCAGATGAAGAATTACTCATGAATGATGAAGCAAAAGTGGATGCCCTCTTTAATGTTCATTAGAACTCTTTCCTTCTGAATGAAGCTGGGTGGCATTCGCCCCTTCCAAAATATTATGACAACAGTTGTGGTTCTGATTACACAGATACGTCTTGAAAGCACAGTGGGGAGGTCTGGTGAAGGACAGGCTGTAAAGAAGCTTTGTTTGGCATAGCCAGACCCTTTCTGTTCCTACAAATCTTTCATAAACCTGAGGCACAATTGTGTCCACAAATGTGGGTGTCCTGCTGCTTTAAGAGTATGAAATCTTTTTGTGTATCCAATGAAATTGTATTGCAGAGCCAGCACAGGTGTGCCTCACCAAAACTGTTTGTAGAAACACTAGAAACAAAGGCTTTGTATTTGGGTAGCTTTCAGAATTTTATAGACCCAGCTGTGTCTCAGGTATGTGACTTAAAGGTTTTTTGAGTAACAGTGGGAATATCTATAAGGCTGTCTGCACTTTGTTAGCTTTATTGATAATAAGAGATGTTTCCAAGCTGTATAGAGTAAGTGGGTGGGTCTCTGATTTCTTTGGACCCTGGGGCATGGGACATTTTGTGTCTAACCTTTAGTTAAAAGCCCAGCTGTGTAAATGGCTTACGGCATGTATATAAAATGTAAATGTGACATGGCACACGCAACGCAAGTCAGCACGTAGAGGGTGTGTGAACTCCAGGGAGATAGAACATGTGCGTGTGAAATGTTGAGATAGGATTGTTTCATAGAAGAGTATATTAGACTTAGCAGCTACTACACTCAACTAAAATCATTTAGAGTTAAAGGTATTTAGACCATTTTGTGGCTCATTCCTAGATAGTTCACCCAAAAAAAATTAACATTTTTTGGAACACGAAAGAAGATACATTTCACTGCTGGTTGTATTCTGCATATAACTATGTATGTGACAAATAAAATCTTATGATACTTTTAGAACTGTCTCATTGGTTGTGTCTATATAATAGAAGTCAATGGGTGCCAGTGTTGTTTGGTTATCATCATATTTCAAAATATCTTCTTTTGTGTTCCTCAGAAACACTAAGTCATACAGGCTTGGATTGACCTGAGGGTGAATAAATGATGAAAGAACTTTTGGGTGAACACTTTAAAGCCAGAGTTAAATTTTTGAGTGAGGTGTCCACATATAAGCATGTCAAGACACATGCAGGCATGTCCACTAGGGAGAACTATAATCTGGCCACCAAAGATTCTCTTTAACTTCCCAGGTTTGTGGCAGCACAAGAAAGGAAGCTAAGTAGCATAAAGCCAAGGTAGTGATGACATCATCGGAGGTGATGATTCTGCAGGAAATAGGTGTGAGAGGATATGAGGGGATGACTGGGCTCTGAAATATAGGAGAGAGTGAAAGAGGGACCTGCTTTGCCTTTTTTATTCTATTCTGTTCTGTTCCATTTCTTTTCCATTGTTCCATTATTGGTTTCTTTCACAGGATAAATGGCAGACAGACTTCTTCCTGTGAAGCCCTTATCTGGGACATTTATATGGCTGCATATTTTTTGTACAGGTTCATTGGAAGAACAGCACGTTATAGCAAAGATACACAAAATGTCAAGTATTGAGGCAACAGCCTTACCTTACTGTCTTTTGTCTATAATTATGCCCCTGTTGTCTTACAATGCATTCTTGGTCGGTAGTGCTTTAGATTTTGAAACATAGCTGAAATTAAGTTTTGTTTTTGCCTACATTGCCTACAAGCACTTAGGAAGTAACCTTGATGATATAGGTTCTTCTATTCCACCAGTCTAAGAATAAGATAGAGTGGGGTGAAATGAGTTTGACCTGACCCGACCCATGGCGCTAACTCTTTCCACACATCGCCTGACCCCCATGCCGAGAGCCCCGCTGAGTGAGGAAATGACCTGTCTGCTACCTGTCATGAGAAAAATACGTCAGTACCCTATCAGTTTTTATGGGTCTGTTTTGCGTCTCACAGGCTCGCTAATGTGTTAGTGAGATTGTTAGTCACAGCTAGCTCTCATGTAAGCCTTTGGCTGGCATGTGAATGGAATCTGTGATAGACAGATAAAGGGAGGAGGACAGACAATTGTACTAGGGTTCTTAGTTATTAAGCTTATAATGGATCGCTGATCTTTTCACATTTAGGTCACATTTACGTCTGTGGAGGAACAGCATTGTGAAATAAATCACAGCTCCTGGCATCAACAATTACTGAACATAGTGAATAAAGGTGAATGTTTTGCCATTAATACTTGGCAGATGTTTAAAGGAAAGAACAGAAAGGAGTAAGGAAAAAACTAAAATCACACATTTTAGGGAATTAAAGAGATAATTCACCCCAAAAGGAAAGTTATGTGTGAGAATTTCTTTAATTTTTTTAACACAAATAAAGTTTTTCAAATTGTCTCTCAAGTTGTCTTGGCTACTCTTTATTACACAAAGAAACTGGATCGTGACACCAGCTATCAAGCATATAAAACAGGGCAAGTAAAGGTACAAAAGTAATCCATACAACTCAACTGCTCTAATCCAAAACCATACAATATTGGTTTTTGTGTATGGAAAAAATCTGCCTGGACATTTGGTTGAACTGTCTCTTTAACATTTTTTGTTTTGAGTCTGCTAGAACTGCAGCCTCGTGAGATTTGGTGAAACCACAATCCAGTGTGTTTGGGTGGGTGTGTAATCCCTATTTTAGTTAGCCCCTTGTCAGAGCATAAACTCTCTTGAGTCGCAATGCAACAGTGGTAACAATGGGTTGTCTTTAACCACACACGCATGCTCACACACACATTGGGTTTTCATGTTTAATGGGAACATTTCATAGACACTGTATGTACTGTATATTCTATTTATCTACACTAACCAACCCCTAAACCTACCCATCACAGAAAACTGTCTGCAATGTTTTTCATAAAGATAATTTTGTATGACTTAAAAGCAAACACACGTTCAAAATTTACTGGTATTACTATACTTGAGGGAACATTTGGTCCTCATAATGTAGTGAAAACCAGGACACACACCCACACACACTTTTATTGTTTTATACACAGGTAATTATAAACAGTATTAAATCAAACCCTTACAGAACTCTCCTCCCCAAAAGGAGGTTTTGCCCCCCACCCACACACACATGCACCCTCACATATAGACAGATCTCTGGGGAAATTTAGGCTCGTTTCTGGCAGTCGATTTATATGGTTTTATAGTGCAAGTTAGGCTAGAAAATAAGTGGCTTTGTGGGAGAACTATGGCGTAATATGTAAATTTGTTAGGATTATCAATTTGTTGTCATTGAAAGACATGTGACTCACAACTCACAAGGGGATGCCTCATACAGTTTTTGTGCTGTTTTACAAATTAGTTGAATCCTGAAAAGGGTAAATGTGTATTGATAATTTGCTCTGAACTTTTATAAATCTATGGCATGGAAAATAATTAAGGCCCTATTAAGTGTATCTCGATTATGTAGCTGGTTTGTACTTGGTTGTTTAGTTGTTGAATCATTAATTGTTTGGGAGAGACGTGGGTGTGCATAAGTGCTTAAACTACATCACTTAGTCTGTGTTCAGAACAGGGTGGTGGAAGTAAGTGGTTAAAAGGTTAGTTCACCCATACAGTTGACATCACACTGGAAATATATGACAGTGACAATATAACAATGTCATAAATGAGTGTTAAACGGAGCTTTCAAACCTTATAAAATACGTATATCAATTTGACATAGCATTCACAACGTTAAGCAGGGTTGCTAAGCAAATACTTCCTGAACCTTTCTTTTTCTTTTAGCATGTTGATTAATTTCTTCTTTTGCCTCTTTCTCATCTTTTTCTTTATCTTTTCTGTCTTTTATTTCTTTTGGTCTCAGGCTTTGTGGAAAGGCCTTCCTAACATTCCAGCTCCCAGCAGCCTGCCCGGGATGCTGCCAGAGGTTAATACAGATGTTTCTGTGCATCTGCCGGCCAAAGCAGATGTGCGAGGAACTTTATCTGCACAAAGTCCAAACACACACACTAACCCACCACCTCTTTTAGTCTGAACAAAACACACACACACACAGGCTTGTTTCACTATATTATTGAGGACATCTTATAGACTTTTGTTGTTTCCGTATTAGGTTAATGATATTTTCTGTCCTCTAAATCTAATCCTTAGACAAACCTGGTGACATCATATTATATGTCACATTATATGTCATATATATGTCATGACATTATATTATATATAATTTTTATATAAAACATTTGGCAAGTTATAAGCCGCTCTTAGTGAGGGCCATGTAAAAAGAAGTTGTTTAACTATACTTTCAAAAATGATATTTTTATTGCAAACCCAATGCAAAGCATAGGAAAACCTGTACACACACAAACACTAATGGTTGAATTTTGAAACCACAGGTCCACAGTCTAAACATGTCAGTTCCTTCTGTACAGAACTTGTGTTTACTGGTTGTTGATGCAGATGGATAAGTCCTGTAAGTTCTATCAAACAATAGTGAAAGTTTCTTTGCCTTGACATGTTGTCTTGTGTAAAACCGTTACTTTTCTACCTTTTGGAGATCATGCTTATTAAAACAAATTCCCAAGAGGATGGTATTTCTCCTTGAGGAGAAAATACATTTTTAAGGTCTTAACCTGCCTGTTCTTACTTGGTCTGAGCACAGTCCTCTCATTTACCCCCACTGTCCTGTCTGTACTGCTCCAGAATATCAACATTGTGTAACACACTGTAACAGAACAGCAGTCCACTGGTCTTGCTGTGCTGGGAAATATCAGACAAAGTGCAACAAAAGACTTCTCAGCTGTTTTCTTTATATCAACACAGTAAAAGGCAGAAGGAGGAGGGAAGAATGTGGAGGACAACAGAAATGATTATTGATTAATATGAACATTTCTGTCAAGTCAGAGATGTGGGACACTGGTTACTGCAAGTACACTAGTTTGACAGGAGAATATTCTAGTAGTTGATGCACCTAGTTTGCGATTTGTTGTGTGAAGTACCCACCAATCTGAACAGAATCAAGAAACCAGTCTTTAAATGTGCAGAGGCCGACAAGCTTTTGTCTTGTAGTGTGTGCTGGGCCTCACCTGTCACTCCTGCCCAGTGTTGGGGAGTAGCTAACTACAAGAAAGGATACTAACTACATTTTTCAGTAGCTTTACATGAGCTCAGTTGTGCATACAATTGCACATTACTGCCATCTATTGTTGTGTCATACATCTTGCGGCTTTACCGTGCGCTGAGAAAATATTATATAAAAGCAAAAGTTTGGGTCTCACAGTGGGATAAGGCAGGTCACACAGTCACTTGGCTGTTGGGGTGAAGTATGATTTTTAATGGTTTTGATATCTTATAATAAGGTATTTTGGGATTGCAATTATATTTCAATACTTCTGTCTTTTTGTCTGTTATTTTATTATCAGATGAGTGAATTAGAATATTAAGTCAACAAAGTGCAATATAGAGCAATATAATTTTGAAAGGCCAATCATTCATAATACAGTAATAAATTTAATATAATAGAAAGAAAAATAGAAACGTAACAGAAAACCTACTATAATAAAGACTTCATGATAGCCACCTTAAAGCACCTGTAACATTTATAATCTACATCTCATGTATTAAACTAACTGCACATTTATGTATTTATTCATGTTTATATATTCATGAGTATTGTGCATTGAGTATCTTGAATAATTTACAAAATAAAACACTAAATAAAATTGTTGTATTTTATTACAATATTTTAAACCCCAAATCTTTTACTCAAAACATTTATCATTAACAATTATTCAGTTATTTGTAAAAAAGTAGACATACAAAACTACTTTAAATGTAAAACAATAATAATAAATACATACATGATATTTACATATATTTAACGTAGTTTCAATGTAGATACACTACAAGTTACTATCAAAAAGTAGCTATCTAATTTGTATGTCTATTTTTTTTTCTTAACTGCTTTAACTTTTGAGTAGCTTGTCAAACTATTGTAGCTTCCCCAACACTGCTCTTACCTGTATTTCTTATTAAAAACATAGAAAAAGCCCATCATGCAGAAAGAATATTATTTAACTGATTCCCTTAGCATTGAATGCTTGTTAAAATATGAAATATGAAAGATGATGACAAAAATGAACCCGTCAAAGGTGCACTCAAGTAACTATTATTTTACGGAGATGAAATTAGTAGTATTCAGTTAGTCATGTTATCTTAACACTATGTAAAATAAAACAGCTTTTATGAGTTGGTATGGGAGTGTACAGTTTTATGTGACTGTACATGATTTTTATGTTTTATGTGAGTGTACAGTTTTATGTGAGTGTACATGATTTTAAACGTGCAAAAAATACTTTGCATCTTTGAAATGTAATTTCAACATAGGCAATATCACCTGTTGAGTTCAATTCTACCAAAAAGATTCAAGAGGCTAAAGTACATTTAAACAGTAATATATATACTTGAACAGTAATCACCAAATGGTAGCAAACAAATGATATGAAAGAGTTCTTTGGTGTAGGCCCCGTCCATAGTACGAATCCAGCGGGTTTCAGATTTCAGCTGTTTATGCCTGAAGATGAAAGCAGGGACAGAGCCTACCCCTGGAAGTTTGGAAAAGGGCCGAACTGGTGGTTGTGGGGAGAGTGGGGCTGAACACCAGTGTCGAAATCTGTGAACACAAACGTGAGTGAGTAGGGAACTTACATACTCCAAGTGTCTAGTGGTGATTGGCTAGAATGATGAGTAATCAATGACGTGGGATTAGATTCTTTTGGTAAAACTTGCTACAGCTTCCATTTCTTATTAATAAAGTTAATTCTAAAAATTGTACATAAAGAACAAGTGTGACATGTTTAGAATCCGTATCTGTATATTTGTATGTATTCGTATCCACGTGTGTTTAAAAGAAAACTCCTTGTACACACAAACCTATAACGCATCACAGGACATTAGCCAAATGGAAACCTATTAAAACCAAGCAACAACTGCAAACAGACATCGTTTATGAGGACCTGAAACGTGTGTCAGATTAGTCTGAACAATGACTATAGCCAATGTTACATCAGTTTATTTAGGAAATGCTTAAACCACAGGCAGCCTTCAAGCTAAACAGAATTGTTCATTAATTCACTAAAAGTTTCTGGATCTAATTAAACAAAATAAACAGCAGTGTAGCAGTACAATTTAAACAGAACTCTTGCCCAAGCAGAACACAGCCCTGATACTGGGGTGTTCTGGGTGAACATGTGCGTGATAGGGTTTGCTGCATGTTCCCACACAAATCGTTGTTTATTTGTTTTGAGAATGTGGATGACCTACAACAGAGGTGGGGAAGCTACTTTGACACTTTAGTTTTCCAAGCTGTAAGCTGCTTGTAATTTATAGGTTTATACAACTTTTGAAAAAGCCATTAACGTTACTAACTTCAGATATATATATATATATAATATGTATGTGTGTGTATGTCTATATGTATATTGTACGTGTATATTTATATATTTTATAATTTAAAAAAATTGGGAAAAAAGGCTCTCAGTTAAGGTAGCACTATTAAAATCACACATTTTTACAATAAATAATACATGTAAATGTCACACACAGACTTAAGTGGTAATGGTAACCAGGTTTTTAGTGTTGTAAACAAATCAATGAGTAAAATAAATCAGATTTTCCAGAAGTACATATGAATCTGTGAATCTTTTTTAACCTAATAATTCATATGACAGTTCATATGACACTTACCTACAGGCATATGTTACGTATCTGTACATTGTGTGATCAGGCGTGTGATGTAACTAAGGTTTCATATGGGTATGTGTGTGCTGTTGTGGGTATGAGAAGTGGAGCAGTGAGGATATTTCTGCTTCTCCTGAAGTCTATATTAGGAGCAAGCTTGGTCAGGATGCAGAAGGTGGAGCAGAGGCTACGCCCGCAAAATTAGAGAAGGCAAAATCAAGGACAGAAAAGGAGAATCAAGAAGAGACAAATGGATATTGGTGGCATGTGGAGAACTTGGGATTTTTTGGTCTCACAAAAACACTACATTGTTTTATAGCATGTATTTATGTTTAAGAAAATGTTTTTCTGGGCCAGATCTGAAAAGCGAAATTTATTCTAGTTTTAGTAAAAGTCACACACTGTAAACATTTGACAATTCATGTGAGGAAATAAAAGGTGAGATTACTTTAATATCTAAATTGTTTCTCCTAGTAAGTATTTCAGAAGGGGGGTCATAAGTTTATTATTGTCATTCAACCATATATAGCAGGTGCAGTACATAGTAGAATGAAACAATGTTCCTCCAGGATCATGGTGCCACATACAACATAGACTACATAGACAACAAGGGACTAGGTACAATCACAGTGCAAACATCACAAAAAGGTGCAGACATCACAAGAATGTCACAAAGTGCAGACAGTAAAGACAATATGATCAAAAAGACAATTCAGTTAGATTGTATCAAATTTCACTTAATTTCCTTAATTTTCTTCCGAGACCAAATTTTCGGAGCTATTCTAATCATGTTAATTTTTTGTCTTTTTTAAATGTAAACTTTACTTTGGAGACCAATCCAGGCCCCTCAGGGCCCATAGGACCATCTTTGCATCTCCATTGTACATATCTCCAGTATTTTTAAAAAATTTGAAGCTCCAATTGATTAGACAATGTATGTGAAAAATAAGGTATTGAAAGAACACAAAGCCCTAAAAAGGGAAAAACTGGATTGCAGCCAAAGAACCGGGGTGAAAACTGGAAAGTACCAAGAACCGTGAAGGAGAGAAGCTGAGAAAGAAAGAGAGAGACATAGAGAGAGATGTGGGGGTGTCCTGGTGTGAAGAGGAAAAAGACAGATTGGGGTGGACAGGTGCGAGGGCACCAAACAGACGTGCACTAATTTTTTGTGTCACTGCAGCCTCCCTTTTCATCTACATCAGAGGTGTCAACTGATGTCACATGTTGACAAAAATCACCCCACCCCCTCCATATCCCACAGTCAATTCTTAAGTCTTAACTCAAAATACTGCATTTAACACTGTAGGCTACTGTGAATGCAACCCATGTGTAAATTAAATTATACTGTGATTTTCACAACTGTTTATCAGAGGTATGCCTGGTACAGCTTAGCTAAATGTTATTCTTGCCTTGCCAAAACAAAGGTCAGCCTTTTGCATCTCAGACTAGGCAAGAACTATTGTACAAAATAGATGAACATCGTAAATAGTGGAAAATGAATAAAAGTGTGCGCTTTTACTTATGATAGCTAAGCATAAGATCATCCATTACAAGATGACCCACTACAGATTTCAGTGTTTCACCTACTCCATATCTCACAATACCTTGTTACGGGCAAACTGGATTTGATATACTGGGCATTGTTGGTTGGTCAAGAGGATGTTGGTGAACAATTTCGTGTGTAGGTTGTAAGTGATGATGAGTGACCTCATAGCTGTGGTTACTCTGTGTGTGTAACAAAAGCAGCTGCTCTCTTTAAATGCAATAGTTCTGTTTTTAATCCCACATCGAAACAGGGTGTGTGTGTGTGTGTAGAGGAAGTGCTTGGTGTGACGCTAAAGAGTTTGACTGCTTCTTTTCTTTTGGCCAACACATGTGTGACACTGAAATCAGCTGCCAAATTGAGCGGTTTGGGCATGTGCCCTTTCAAACAGCTAATTATGGATAAAAAAACAGATACGAAATGTATTTCATACATTGTAGAGCAAAAACAATGTGGTGACAGTAATTTAATAATAAGGTGAATGTGAGTGTGTTCATAAAACATGAAGGATAAATAATGTGTTTTCATTTGTCTGTGTGTTGGTGGTGTGTTTCCAATTAGAGGTCACATTCATCTCGAAGCTGGTTTGTGCACACACACATTGTGTGTGATGAATTGGGGGTTTTTAGTCTTGCTGTATTGATGTGGTTCAGTGAAGGAAAGAGATTTTGATTTCCGTAGTAATGAAGTGCAGCATATTACAAAAAAATTACATTTGTAACTTACCCTAAAAAGGAAACCTAAGTCCCTCTTCCTGTTACATGGAGTCTGCTTTACAGTATATATAGTGACCCAAAAAAGTATTTGGACATTTGAAAGTGTCCACAAAAAATACACCTACACTGCAAACAAAGTTTCTGTAATCAGTATTGTTGTCTTGTTCATAGTAAAAAAAAAAACATAATTATACTTAAAACAAATTGTCAAACAAAACACTGACTTAGAATTACTACTTTTAGAGCTTAGATCATGAATGAAATTTATTTTATTACATCATTAGCATTGTTTTAGATTTATATTTAGAACATGATGTATGCCTTAAACAATAAATGATGAATTTCGTTGATGACTCATTAAAACAACAATAATTGCAAAACTGGCAAATAAAGTGACATTAGTTCTGGGATTAGACTGAAGTCTAGAAATATTTGTGTGAGACCCTATAAATGTTATAGGTATGGCGCACATGCACTCAATCCTGAGAGCTTCAGGTGAACAACACGTTTCACAGGCCTTTGGAGTTATGATCATTAACTCTAACAAAAACACAGCACTTGAGCACACCTACTGTGTGTGTGAGACTGTAGGGGTAATACAGGGGTGAGTGGTAATGAGATTGTCTGGATTGGGATACAGAGAAAAAGCAGTGACCAGTGAATACCAGTGGAGAGGTGCAAACTGGCAGCTATTTAGATGTTAATCTCCCTAGCTGCCCTTATAAATGCCCTCTCTTTCTCTTTTTCAATATTGTTTATTTTACACAGGTAGGGTGACCATGCCGCTGGCCAGTCGTTTCCTCCCAGAGGAAGTCATAAATGTGCCCGCTTTAACTGCACTCAGTCCTACTGCTGTTTACGGCCTTATATATGTAGAAGGAGAGAGAGAGTGAAAGAGTGAGAGAGAGAGACACACAGTGAGAGAGAGAATAAGAGAGAAATGAAGGGATGATAATAGATGCAGTGCCTAGGTGCAGCCAGTTACAGAAAGCTGAGAAGATTATTCAAATGAGTTTCTTCTGGTCACCATCCAGGAACAACATTAAGAGGTTTCAAAGAAGTTTCTTATTTAAATTTCTTACCCTGTCTTGAGGAATGTGAACCTGCCAACCCCACAAAAACAGTTTATCCCAGGCTGAAAAGCTAACTAGATTCAGAAGAAGCTTAAAGATTACGTGTATTTTCTGTGCTATTATCAGCAACAAACAGAATTGCAAAAGTAAAATAGTGTTGTAAAATAGTGTTGTGCTGAGACACTCATTAAACACTTGCCTGGTCGGCTGTTGTTTGGTTCAGCCAAAGGCATAAGCTTGGAGCGGGGGCTACCTGTTTGGTAGATGCAATAATTACACCATTCTTTAAGCATCTTTCTCCATTGATGACATAAAATAGCAGTGCATCACAGC
This sequence comes from Chromobotia macracanthus, assembly GCA_036877525.1. Taxonomy (NCBI): domain Eukaryota; kingdom Metazoa; phylum Chordata; class Actinopteri; order Cypriniformes; family Botiidae; genus Chromobotia; species Chromobotia macracanthus. The sequence goes on from JAZGTH010000006.1 coordinate 12,212,588, forward strand.
TCAGTGTTTGTCATTTTTCAGTGGCTATGATTAATCACATTGCATTTATCTCAGGTTATTAGCTGAACAAAACGTTATTGCTCCAGCTGAATGCCCATGAATGATGAAGGACACAGTTTGCCAGTCATGTGTCAGTTATTGAGATAAATGGAAATGCTAACAGATATTTTAGATCCTGACTATTACAGACCTCTTTGGTATCCCTAAAAATTAGCAAGTCACGTTTATCCCAAGCCATGTCATAAAAAAGTCTATAGGTTATTTTATTTTGAGCACTCTTTGAAATGTTGTGTCAAACCTCAGCTGCTTCAAATGTAATTACATCCACATGGGAAAGACAAAGTGATGTGGTACAAAAAGGGAGACATTTGTGCAAGAAGACAGACCAAAGAGAAGCTGCGCACAGCTGCACCCAGCTGCACAACACAGTCGATGAAATACTCTTTAATGTGGAAGTCTTGACAGATGGATAAGGAGTGTGCAGTGGGCCAAGCTCAGGGAGGAAGGGGATAGCCGCCTTCGCTTGCGTCCCCAGTGGGAGTGCACCTGCGTTGGGCCACAGGCTTTGGGTTCAGCATAGATTTGGGTTTTTAAGGGGTTTATGGATGACTGACACACACTTGTGTCATCACTTTTGGCTGCTATGAGCCTAGAGATCTTAATAATTGGTAACAGGGTGGAACAGAACAACTGCTGCAGTTATTCTGTGTGTGTGTTTGCAGATGTTTCTTAGAGTAGATTTACCATGATGTATCTGTAGCCACGTGCATTGAATTTGTCATGTGTTGTGTGTGTGATCTCATGTATTATGAGATCACAAAAGATGGAAAAATGTAAAGTCTTGTTAAATAGCTCAGCTGTGATAAAAACAAACATACACACACTCATCTGGTCATACTCTGCTGATGCTATTGATGAAAGGTGGCTGTTTCAATAATTTGCTTCTCATTTCGTATATTTACAACAGTGTTATTTTGAGAACAATATGCTGGTCACTTTAGAGTTCCCATGGGTTCTCATGTAGATTTTTTTAAGTTAAAAAACAGGGGGAACAAAGTGTTTCAATGCTCAACCCACATTGGATGCTTTGACTGTAATTGAATTAGATACAAAATATCAAACCAACTGGCAAACAAATTGAGCTAGATTTTCCTCAGAACTTCACTTCAGCAATTTGTGCATCTACTTTAAAAACAACTGGTTTCAAAGGTCATATTTACACTACCACCAAAATATATATTATAAACACACAAAGTAACAGCAACAGATCAGATTTTTTTCCTTATCTGATATGAGTCACTTGCAAAGGTTGATTTAAATCAGATACAATTTAGATATGTAAACATCTATATACAGTTCCCGCTGGTACAAATGTCACTTCTGCAATGTATTGATGCCGAACAGGCAGCTTTTTCCTGCTGCACACTAAAAGTATATACCTTTAAGTGTGCAGCAAAAGAGTATGCAAAGTACTTACTAAGCATGCAAAGGACATACTAACCTATGTAATGTTTACTATATAGTTAAATTCAGTGAAGCATCACTTTCTTACTATTACAGTGTGCGTGGATCTGCACTTCAAAATTTCATCAAAAACAGTAGACCATCCGGATACTTTAAGGATACTTGTTTCAACATACTATGATTTGGGTCAAACCTAGCCTGTGTCCAAAATCTGTAAAATGCTGCCTCCAAAGGACACATTCCAAGGTAGGAAGGCACATAGAAATACAATTTTTGCTACACTTACTGTCTCCTGAGATACCTTTATTTGATACATTTTTGAAGGCACCAAAGATGTAATGGAATTATAATGCCAAGTAACATAACAACATAAGTCACTTAGCAGAGTAATCAAAGATGTATTTCTTCAGATTCAGAAACCAGAAGCAGAATACGTTTGTCTTAATTTTGTTTGATAATTAATAAACCTAAAAAGGTTTGGTAAAGTGTTTACCTATAAGTAAATATCATTGTGTTAGATATGGAATTTATTTTAAAAAAAGATGTTTAAGTGTGCCTTAATGTATGTGTCCAGATGTGTTGAGTGTTGTAGTGTGCACATGTGTGCAGCCTGACTCTGTGGCTGCCTGTGCTCTGGGGTATATTATCAGGAGTGAACCCAATTGTATGTGTGTGTGTGATTGCCAGTTTTAAGAACATTCTTGGAAGTATGTTTAAATGGTGTAAGGGTGAGGCAATGACAGCTTGGTGCACGTAATCCATTACAATCTGCACAGAAATGGAAAAGCACTTAGCCTGGATTGTTTGATCTTCCCCTGGCAGAGAGAAACTGAGAGAGACACATAGAGTCTGACACAGAGAGAGAAACAGGAAGAAGAGGGACTCTGTGTGTATGAGAGAAAGAGTTGTTAAAGTTTAACTTTAATGCAGAATTTAACGAATGTTCTACGAGATGTAGTAAAAAATGAGAGAAAGAAGAAACGTCCACCTTGTAATTGGATTTTCTTTTGAATGAATCAGACATGTTTCCCTGGGGGTGCTTTTAAATTGGTTTAAAAAGAAAGCAAGCACCTCTCTGTGCTGTGGTGTAGCATACAGGCTTCTACATATTGAGCCATTGTGTTGCGCAAAGTGAGTTTAAATCTGGCTCGCAACATTTCCTGTACATTACTCCCTCCTCTCCCCATTTCCTTCCTTCTTTCTACTGCACTATGAACTGCAATGGATTTTTCAAAGGAAATGTAAGTCGTGCTTAAACAAACACAAGCTGACGGTCACAATTCCAGAGTGGTGAGAGTCGTTGCTGGGCTGTTGCTAAGTGGGTTCTTACTTGCCTAAGTCAAGAGATCCCTTCCACAATTTCAAGGCTATTTAGTTGCATTCCTCAGACAGTTTAGCTCCAGTCCTGATCAAACACACCTGAACCAGTTATTCAAGGTCTTCATCATTACTTGAAGATTACAGGCAGGTAAGAACAGGGTAGGAACTTTGCAGGATGTGGCCCTCTAGGAACGAAATTAGTTCTTCTCTATTATATTATGGAATCTAGATATGGTTTGGTTTCTACCTTGTAAGTCAATGAGAATGTTTTGTTGACTATCTGTGTCATTTCTCATAAAAGTGACTTGTGTGTGACTGTATGTGATGTGTGAATGGCACTTAAATGATTACCCAGATCAGCACATTTTGAATGATTCATGATGCAGCATGATTGATGCAGCCATTGGCTGTATATCAGCTGTACATCAACCCTGGTATAAAAATAAATCCAACACTTTTGTAATGGAAAATGGAACGTTAGAAAAATATAATTTATCCATATGTATAATTTATCCATATATATTTATCCATATAGACAGAAAAATATCTGTCTTTTTTTGCAAACATGTTTTGGAGGACAAGCCTTCATCAGGGCTTAAAGCTGAAAAAGTGTTAAATAAAAAGGACAGAATCGGGTGATTTGGTGTCTACCAATTACATAACACACTAGGGCAGAGGTGGTGAGGCAGCTAATGGCCTCTTGTAATTGTAACAGATAATCTATACCCAATAAGAATTCAACAAACATCTTCAAAGATATTTAAAGTGTGAAAAGAATTCTGTGTTCTGTTCTGTGTACAGTGTTCTGGTATTGAAACCCATAAAACAGTCATCATTTTGACAGTACAGTAAAGACTATAGCAGTGGTAGCTGTAGAGCTGGGCGTCTGTTAGAGTTGTCACTCGGTGCCAAGGGTGCACAGGTGGCCCTGGTGGTATGTCTGGACTGCGAGGGGGCACCCAGGGGGTTCAATGGAAGGGCAACTCTGAATAAGAACAGCGTGTAAACAATTCCATTCCTCTGAGAAGAGCAGGACAATAAGACACGGTTACCCCTGCTAATCATCACTGCTGGGTAACAGGATCTGTGCGATCTCTCCCTCTCTCTGTAGCTCTAGGTCTCTCTTTCACCTTACTGCACAGTGGAGTCTTTGTGCTTTTGCTGCCATTCTGAGAGGGGTATGAAAGGAGGATGACAAGAGGTAGTGGCGTATGGAGAGAGGGCAAAGGATGGGTACATAAGAAAGACAAAATGATAAAGGGATCCAGCTGAGGAGGAGGAGGAAAGGTAGAGAGAGAAAATGGACAACCTGGACAAAACAAAGGGAAATGCAAATAATTAAATGTAACTAGTAAAATAAATAGGCTTATAATGTTTAAGGGTCATGACATTTTTTGTTCCCCCAAAAAAATTATATTACTTTAAAGCCAACCCCAAAACATTCAAAGTTAAATAATTGACTACCTTTTTTCCTGTTTAGTTCTGTGAAAAAAAGTCTGTTTTAAGTGTTCCCCTTTGGCTGTTATTATCAATGTGTATGTTTGGCTAACGTCTTAGCCAATGAACAGCACAGCTTTGACTGGCATCTTACTGCTGTCTAAGTCTTGTCTAAGTGTTTATGTTGCACTCTCACACTGATAAAAGACAAAACAAGAGCCAGAACAATGTAAGGACAGAGAGACAGACAGAATCTTAGTCCTTGAGACCAATCATGTCCCATGTTCCAACAACTTTACCTGCAACATTTCCAATTTAAAATTAATTAGACTGCTACAATGTTCTTAACACAAACATGCAAATTCATTTATTTTTATACTTGAATTAAAAACTGACCACTAATTGCCCCAAAAATGGTTTCAAATCATATAGATTAAAATCATCATAATAATAATTACTTTTAATTTATATTTTACGCCTTCAAAGCATGTTTTTAAAGCACTTAACACAGAGATAAATATGAGGAATATATATGTATGAAATATAAGGAATTAAAAGCACAAACTGTTAAAAACAAATACTTTGGGGCCAAAATATTATCAAAACTATTATACATCCAACTGAGTTGACTGTCATTATCACAAATAGACAAGAGAAGGATAGGGTGGTCTTGCTTATCTCAGTTCTGTAAAAAACATGATTCATACACAGTATTGCCTTGTGTAAACTTTGTATTGTAAACATAATCATTTTTTTTTTATTAAAGAAGGTGTTCTTATTTTATTCCCAAATATTCTCACTGTTGTATTAAGGAAAAATAAGAACAGAACTTTCATTCTGAGGTGAACTATTCCTAATTCAAGTCTCCTGGCTACTGAATATGCTCCAGGTTCAGAATCTGTACCAGCGTTCATGATAGAATGCAAACTGGACTTGATCAGACACAGGCAGTGAGGCTTGCCTTCTGCCTCACAGACTCTAGATCACAGCAGTGGAGGGAATGACAGTGGAAAAGAAAATAAAGGCGAGGTAATATCTTTAAAAAAATCACCACATAAAACTGTCAGTAGGACTGTGTTTTAATCAGAGGGTCTTGAGAGTTCAACCATCTGTCTAGAAATGTGCTCTGTGTTTATACACGTCTCGCCTTGCCTAAAGGCGGTAATAGTGCACATAAAGTGACATTTGAATTTAAATTAAATGTCACACTGACCTTTCCTTGCTGTGAAAACATTTTGTTGTTCTGAAACAATTCTGATATAAAATGTTGTTTTTCTACAGTCGAACACGATAAGGAGTTTTTGCCTGTGAGCCGCCATCACAGAGAATTCCGATTTGACCTATCCAAGATTCCGGAGGGTGAGGCAGTGACAGCTGCAGAGTTCCGGATCTACAAAGACTTCATTCCTGAACATTTTGACAATGAGACTTTCCGCATCAGCATCTACCAGGTGTTGGAAGAACATACAGACAGGTACACCTGCATTTCTGCTCCTAAATGGGTGTGTAATCAAAATGTTACAGAAGTACAGTAATATTCAGATTATGTTGTTGTATTTGTAAAGTACATGAAATCTGCTACACAGAACTCATAACATAAAACATACACAGAACATATAAACCATTTAAGAAGACAATTTGCTAATACGGTTAAAAAACAAACTTGTTTGAAGATATTACATATTTTCCTAATATCTTATGCAGTGTATATTCATCTCTGTTGTACCTTCACATTTTACCACGTTTCAGTCAGTTCCACAGAGCTCCAAAGAGTGTGCCCCAAGATCAGCACACAAAATGTGGAAAAAGCCCTCAGATTCCGTGTGGGCCTGTGGTTCATAGCTTACTGTTTTTATGAGGGCTGGTTAGGGAAACATGATTTCCTTGCCTGAGGTTTGATTCTCAAGGAAAATCCTGTCCTCTTGAGGGCTGTAATGCTTTCAACCCCTCCGCTTTGTAAATGTTGAACACTTTTGATTTGTGTTTCCTTTTCCGCACATACAGTGCTTGCTCTATCTAACGGTCCCAGTGCAAACTCTGCTAATGCACCACACTGTTTCCTATTCCGACTCGGTGGTTTCCATCTCAAAGACTCAGTTGTGCATCCAAAGGGTTTCCTATGCCACACTTGGAACTTTCTAGTATATTAGCCTGACCCGTTATGTAAATTGGATTCAGGAACGTCTAGCTCCTCCTACATGCCGCTCGACCCCTCCTGAAGGCCCCTGTTGCCTTGAAAGGTCTGTGGGGAACAACACATCCCATTGTGCTCCCATCAGGGAGAGACCAACAGACAAAAATGGAGGAATAAATGGGATTGGATTAGACTTGGGTGGCTAGTATTGAGTAGAACTGAGCAGGTGTTTGGATGAGACCATAATATCAAAATTTCAGTAGTCGACACCAATGAAATTTCCTTTAAAATTAGGAATTTCTTAGAGAGTTAAGAATTTTAAAATTAAGAATTAATTAAGTTAAGAATTATGAATTAAATTAAAGCAATGACATACGATATAGTTTTCAAGTACTTAAACAACAATGGCTAAAAGGCTGTGTAATATTATGAATACAGTAATGACTTAAGGGTGTTAGAAATTACATGAGAAATGGGGAGTCTGCAATCCCTTCAGCTGTGACTATATTCACCACATATATACCACAGCCTCTCACACAGTACTGCTTAAATAAGTGTACAGTTTAACTATGGGTAGTTTATAGTAAATACTAGTAAATAGTAAATAATAATCAGACAGTTAATCAGACAGCGCACTTAGAGTAAAAGTAACATACTGGCCAGGTATGATGAGCTGTACTGTCCTCTGCATTTTACCCATCGAATTAGTGCACATGCATTGAAGTAGTGAGTTATGAACACACACACTGTAGACCATGAACACACCCATAGTAGTGGGCAGCCATTCACTGTGGTGCTGTGGGAGTGATTGGAGGTAAGGTGCCTTGCTCAAGGGCACCTCAGTTATTTCCTGCCAGCATTGGGAATCAAACCGGTGACCTGATTACAAGTCTGACTCTCTAACTCAGTAGGCCACAACTGCCCCCAATGGCCACAACTTACAAAATTGAGCCTGTACTCTGTACTACTGATTATACTGAATGACTGGTATCATTACATTTTTCTTCATTTTAGCATCAACTTGGTATCAAAACAGTTCTTTGAAGTGGTTCTGTTGTTCTCTCTTGTTCTCTTTCTACAGGGTATTGTGTTGTACTTTCACTTTTTTCTCACACTCTCTTCCTATCTTGCTCTGAATTCTTTAGTTTGATTTAGTGCAGGGCAGCGGCACAGTGAAATCAACAGCCATTTATAAAGCCATTATTGTCAATTAGAGAAATTAACTGCTCCCCAAGGCCACACCATCTGGAGCAAGTGCTCTGTCCTTTCTCTTCCATTTCTCAGCTTATTTCTTTCACTCTTTGTCTGTCTTTATCGGTCACCTTCTCCGTCTTTCACTCTAAGCATGTTTGCCGTCTGATTTTTTTGCACATGGTGGCACCAAGGTGGTTAGAAATATTCAGTAGAAGTATGTTCCTACACTACACGCTAAAACCTGTTTGCAAAGACAATTAACATTCTGTTGGTCATTATACACCTACAAATCAAACATAAGCATGATTATTTAAGCCAGTCACATTAGGCGTGTGCTGTGTGACTACTTGCTTTAGAGAAATGATGTTGTGATTTATATGTCAGAATACACGACTATTGGCTATAAATGGTGGAAGTCTCTGTAGTACTGTAATTGGTTAGTTATGCCATCTACTAGAAGGCAGTAAGTACTTATGCTAACCAGCTAAATGCTGACCCCTTGGGGAAAACACGGCTCCTTAATGCCAATGGAATGGTGGAAATAGTTAATAGTTAAATGGGTTAAGAAGCCTTATATGGACACTGTCATCCTTCACTGGTATCTACAACAAAATATCTACCGGTGACTATCAACCAATCTAGTGTCTTCATTAGGAAGTTGTCCTCTCTCTCATTCAGGGATTCAGATCTGTTCCTGCTGGACTCGCGGGTGATCTGGGCAGCAGAAGAGGGTTGGCTGGTGTTTGACATTACAGCTACCAGTAACCACTGGGTTCTAAACCCAGGCAGGAATCTAGGCCTGCAGCTGGCTCTAGAAAGTTTGGATGGTAAGTGGACACACACCACAGATCAGAAAACTACTAAAACATGTACAGTGTGTTGCATCAAAGAGGCTGCAAAAATGTAATGTAAGTTTCTGAATCCACACTGCATTGTTCAGTTCACTAAATGTTTATGGTCTCTTTGACGGGCAGTTTATTTTATTTATTTATTATTATTTATTTCATTTTCATTTCAGTTTATTACATTTAAAGGCCATTACAAGAGAAACATACAGTAAAATGTCCAAAAGTTTATTTTATAATTTCCCTCTCATCATTTTCTCAATATTTACATTTACATTTACGCATATGGCAGATAAAATATTTTTATTTTATTTATAAAAATAAAAATATATTCAGCATAACTATTTGAGCTGAAAATTGCAATTTTTAGAATTTCTTAGTATTTAGTATGTCCCTGTTTTGCTTTAACATGTATGTAGTATGGAATCATAAAAATCCTTCTTTATGTCAGATTACTTTGTCAGATTACTTTGTTTAAAAGCTTTCAAAATCCAACAGTTTATTTTGTTCCCAGGTTCAAACGGTTTTTAATCTCAGATTTTTAACATTGTCTCAGACCCTACTGTATACATACACTTGAAGGGGAAGCACCAGTCAAATGTATACATGTGAGTCTAGCCAACCACTAATGGAACTAATGACTTTATATAAAGTAATATTTAAGATCAAAGTCTAAAGATGCGAAAGCAAGGAATAAGTCTGTCAGCATGAGCGCTTATGATTAGTCTAGAGATTACAGAAATTACAGTAAACAGAGCAGGTTAGTCTGAGATGAATGCTTGGCCTGGATTTTACTAAGTCAGAAAACACGGAACTAAATGTATTATCCCATTTTCATCCATTTTAAGCAGAACTGCGAATGTGTTTAGTACTGTGGCTGCTCAAGCAGCTTTGTGTGTGCAGAATGTTACAGTTTTAATTGTAAGGATGAAAACAGATGCATAGTACACTTGTCGAGACACGCTCGCAGGCGCTTGCCCTGTTGCCGTAGGCAACCGGCGGCATGGCTTTACTTCAGTGCAAAGACAGATATAACATTCCTTCTTCTGTGTAAGGAACACACACAAATGCATACAAGCTGTTCCAGCCAGTGTGTAGGTAAAAAAAAGTCCAAAAATTACACAGAGAAAAACAGATGTAAGTGAAGGAATTTTCTGAGTAAAAGGAATTTAAATGTGTTCCAAGAACAGGGCAGATTATAGAAAAATAAACATCAGAAATTACATTTTCTTGGAAAACACACTTACTTGTACATAATTCTCTTAATTTATAATAGCAACCCGAATGGAAAACAAAATATTCTACAGTGGATATTACACGATTTATTAGGCAATAGCTCTTTGACAAAATAAATACTGGATTACTAAACAGTCTTGTTGAATTATATTTTAAAGTGTTTTGACAATCTCTTTAAAAAGCTGGTTTGATGGAACAAAATCTGCCTGGTATGCAGGTGAAAAATATTTATTAAAGGGCCTATAAAACTTCTAAGCACAATGCCCGCACCTCTTCTGGGATTGGGCAACATTTCCACTAACATTTCCAATGTTTTTCTTCACCTACAGATCTATGAGAGAAAAGAAATGTGTTGTTCAATTAATTATTGATAGTTCGTAGCATAAATGATGTCTGTTGTGTTTAACATTGACACAAACATCTCTCTGTCTCCCCCTGCAGGCCAGAGTGTGAATCCATGGGTGGCTGGGCTGGTGGGCCGAAGTGGCCCCCAGAGCAAACAACCCTTCATGGTGGCCTTCTTCAAAGCTACGGAGGTCCACATCCGCAGCATCCGCTCTGCGCAGAGTGGCAGCAAGCAGCGCAACCCTAACCGCTCTAAAACCGCCAAAGGCCAGGAGGCGCTGCGTGTAGCCAACATCGCAGGTGTGTGCGCGTGAGCTTTAAATGCTTTGAATACAGAGAAAGTAAAGGAAGGAGAAGAAAGTCAGGGAAAGGATCCTTACAAAAAGTACCATACCAGTAGTGTGAAGTGATAATAGTAAATTATAATGACAACTTTTCTGAGACCATACTGTAGTTTTGCAAAATCTTTGTTGTGGCTCCTAAAACTGTTGCTGCAGCTTTGTTTTGCTGAGACACTTGAAAACAAATTTGGTGTTCTAACTTTCTTTGCATCTTGTTGTAAACAAAAAACAGCATTCAAGTTAGAAATGACTTGATGGTGTGTAATTTGGGACAAAATTTTCATTTTTGGTGAACTGTTTCTTTAAGGCAAAGGAATAATATTACTGGGATTGTGAGTCTGTGTGTGTGTGTGTTCATGTGTTTTCTGTTACTGTCTAATTCTCTGCAGGTTAATTTGCATAGTAATATCATTACAGTGTTAAATGGATATTGAATCAATCTGGTTTGATGCATTGCATTGGTATGAAGGTCAGAGGGACTCTCGGTGGTCAGTGACTTATTCCTTCTATATTCTCTTTCTTTCTCTCTCTCTCTCTTCAGAGAATAGCAGTGCTGATCAGAAGCAGGCCTGCAAGAAACATGAGCTGTACGTTAGTTTTCGAGACCTCGGATGGCAGGTGTGATGTTCCTCAACCCTTAACCTTCTCTCTATAGATCCTCTCTTTTGTTGTTAAACCTATGTACACCAATGACATGACTGGTATATGAGTCCATGTGGGACGGTTTACCAGTGGGTCGTGGAGATAGTTAATCAATGTTTCTATAATAAATGCATTGACTTCCTCTTGCTCTTATCGCCTGCTTGTCAATAGTGGCACTCATGCCTAAGCTTGCCACCCCCTGTGGTAGACCATATGGGTAGTAATGGTAGACCACCAGCTTGGACTAGCTACAAACCAGCAACAATGTTCCAAAACATCCACAACAAAGCTTGACCACCTTAAGCTGGTATAAGCTGTTCTTTCCCAAAGTGTTTTTAAACTCATTAAAGCCATGCCTCCCTTTATCTTCAATAGCTTTTTTGGCTCGGTTTCTTCTTGTACTTTTCTCCTTCTCTCTTAGCATGCTCCTCCATTTTTTTCTATGTTTATGGCTATTTTATGAGTCTCTGTAGCTCCGGCCACAATGCGATTAGGCTGCATTACCTCAGAGTGCAAGCAGAGATAGGAGAGCTTTCTGTTTACACATCGATAGTGTTGCCACCTGCACCATTTCTACGTCTCCTGCTGGATCACAGTGCATAAACACTTGCTCAGAACAGCTGGCGAGGACTCCAGGACCTTGGCTGTATGACATAGGTTTATATTATATTCCCTTCAAATTCCCCTTTGAATCATAACATTTTACACATACTTCAGCACGTGTACAGAGTAGGATTACGGCTCACTGTGGTCTTTTAGAGTGCGGTCATAGTGATCTGTGAGAGGTCAAACATGCAGGATGCATTGTGAATATTAAGACCATCTGGTTGGGTGAATGACAAAAGATGGTGATTTCCAGCTGTACTGTTTTGACAGGCTAACAGATTTTTGCTGTGTTTCTCTCTCAGGATTGGATTATAGCTCCTGAAGGTTACGCTGCGTATTATTGTATGGGAGAATGCGCCTTTCCGCTTAATTCCTACATGAATGCTACAAATCATGCTATTGTACAGACGCTGGTAAGCGTACCATGTGTTTCTTTTCTGTCTATGCTATACATTTATGCATCTGTAACATATTTTTTAGTATGTGCATTCCTTAAATCGAACCTTGGATCTTGGCATTGGTAGCACCATGCTTTACCGGTTGAGCTGTCCTATATGTATGCCCTACAAAGGCAGCATCCTAACTGAATGGAACCCAATAAGTTACTGATTTGGAACCCTGTAGATGGGCAATGGTTTTGATAATGAAAGTAATGCCCAAATGAACCCAAATGAGCCTTGAGTTACAATTGTGTCAAAGCTTGTTGCAATGCATTTTGGGATTGTATTGAAGGATACATGAAATGCTATGTTAAGGTTTAGGAAAAACATACAAATGAAGGTACATAGTTTTGCAAATTTTACTAAATTAGAACTATACACTAAGAATAAAAGTTCAACTCGTAGGGCATGGCCCAAGCAACGTCAGGGTCATGGGTTCAAATCCCTGAGAATCCAGATACTAATTAGAATGCCGAATGCATTATTAAAAGTAAACAAATAAGAAATTATGACACAAAAGTAAAGTACTTTTGTGATGACCTTCAACAACTGCTTTTTTGCAGGTTCACTTTATCAACCCAGAGACAGTTCCAAAACCCTGTTGCGCTCCCACACAACTCCACGCCATCTCCGTCTTGTATTTTGATGACAGCTCCAACGTCATCCTGAAGAAATACCGCAACATGGTGGTCAGAGCGTGCGGCTGTCACTAATGTCCTGATATACACCTGCACACTTACACACATTCTCCCTCACAAACATATGGGAAAACATACATACATAATGCACAAATTGTCCCATATCTGAGTGCTTCTTTTTTACTGACAAATGGCTGGACTGAAAAGTCCCCACAAATTCTTTGCATTAGATCTCAGGCAATGGGCCAATTACAGGACTCCTTTTACAATGGACAATTGGTATTGGCTCTCTGGAATGTGCAAAATTTTCTATGTACGGTAATAATTTGATTATGACAAAATATGGATGAATATGACAGACACAAACAAATGCATAAAATACATAATGAAATAAATCAATAATTAGGTATTACCATAAAATACAAATATTAAATGGAATGTGATTATTTAAGCATTAGAATAAATACATTTGTCACATTTACAAATTATTTCACAATCTATTTAAGTATGCATTTCTTTACCTGTTATATTTATCCATAGCAAAATAATAATAATAGTAATCTCTCTTTTACACACATGCATACACAAACATATGTATGTGCACATATACATGTTCACATGTACACACTTTTATATGATCCTTGTGCTTTCTACTGTGTAAATAGTTTTTCAAAAAAAAGAAATGATGAAGTGTATTTATTTTCCTGCTCTTCTAACATGGAGTCAAAAACAACAAAAATCCTGGTTTTCTTGGCTGTTCTTTTTTAATTGTATTTCAAGCTTCCTGCTCAAAATAGTTTTGAATCATAATGTTTTTGCATATGTTGAATATCGTTCCTGCTTCAATGTCGTGAAGTTTCTAAACATGGAAGTTGTCATATTTTAAAGTTGGACTGCTTGAAATGATGAATTACATATAAAACCATTAGCAGTCTATATAAGCAAATAGTGTCAGCTTCAGGCCACATGCCCATTAACCACCCACAGTCCATAACTGAATGCCTCATGAGTACTGAACACAAAAATAGCTTGCTGAAAGTGTCATTTTGTGCAAAACCATTTATTACGGTTATAAAGTCAACACTTTTTCTGCTGATTTTTTTTAATTTGAATGAATATTTGAGTTTTTTTGCATTATCAACCTTACACCCATTCTTAAAGCTGCAATCCACAATTTATGCCTTTCTATTGCTATTGTTTGTAACATAAAATTGAAGATTACTTTACATAATGCATATTTATCTATGTTGATGTCAAAATGATATTCTTATCAAATTCAGTCTGCAGCTCAAAATAAAATAATTACAATAAACTTACCATTGTGAACTGGGATAAGGTAATGAGACAGTTTTGAACACTAATCTGTTTTGTACTTGCTCAATAACTGTTCTGTGTTCAACCTTTGGTTTTAACCAAAAAAGTTATGGATTGCAGCTTTAAATTGCCGGTAGAAACAAATTGCAGGTAAAAACTGTGGCTGGTCGCATCTCCTCCTTCCAGCCTTTTGTAAGTGGGTGGTTCATGTCAAGAATAAACACAGAGTGGGCCAGACTACAAGAACACTGTCTCAGTTTAACAAACTTTGGGGGTAGAAGTTGATTGGTTGACTCCTACACTGCCGTTCCAGTCTTTCCTGGCTCCTCCTTTTTAATTTTCTCCTCTTTTGTTGAAGGTAAAGAGAGAGTCATGTGTTGAGAGCATGTGAGGTGGAGGTAATAGACTCTGATAGTGTTGAGCCCTATAAACACTGACCCTGAGACCTATGGTCCCCACATGTATTCACTGTGAGGACAGCATGTACACAAGGACATAGACAGAAACTCTCTTACCTCGCTGATGTTTTTCTCTATCAAAAAACAATCATAAAGGAATGCTAATAAAATTACTGGCAATAACTAGGCTAATGAAATAAGATCCTGGTGGATAAACTATAATTAAAGAATAAAAAACAGGAATTTCATATTATCCAACAGGATTTTATTTGATTTTATTTACATTTTTTGATGATTGTTGTTTAATCCTATTAGGATTAGAAGGAATTTGATTCTTAGAACATTCCTGTTACAGCACTTTAGGATTAGATCTAAATTGTGATAGAAATTCCATTAACATTCCTTTAGGAATTTTTGACATGGATTACTGTCCTCATCTGTTACTTTCCTGCTCTCTCAAGCTGGGTAACAGGTGGTGTAGAAATGCTCAAGAAAAAACTAATGATAAACTAACAAACATAACTGTAATGGATAGTCTCTAAACACTTAACATAATTTATAAGTAAACAGGGAGAAAGTGAAAACTCAAATGTGGCATTTGCGTGCAGGATGTCTTTGTGCTAATCACAAATGTCTGTTTGTAGCTCATGTGGCCTTAGTTTCTCTTGCTCACTCATAAACAGAGGCATGTGTACTAGTTGTGCTGGCATCAGATCGCTTACACGTGTTCTGTAAAATGTCACTGATAATGGAAAAAGATGGAAAATGGTACAGTAAAAACCTGTTAATATACATTATGTAATATGATAATCACGTTAAAGTAAAGTTATGTTTATTGTAAGTGTGAGTTACCTTATAATTTATGACAGAAAATGTTTTAGAATACAAATATAATTTCTGTTCCCTGAGAAGAGAACAAGACACTGCATCGTATGACAACACTGGGAAATGCCCTCAGTATGATAGTGTCTGAAGCACATGTGCAACTAGTCCAATACAGGAACCAAGGCTTCCTTCACACGACCATGAAGACACCTTCACGTTACCTTGATCTTGCAGAGTGGGTTGCCCCTCGGGGAGAACCCCTTGCAGGGGTCTCTTGTGCAGCAGGGCCTAAGGGATGGCATTGGTTGCCGCTGCCATGAGGCCCAACAGTCTCTGAAACTGTTTTACAATGGTGTGATGGAATAGCCTGATTCTGATTACTGCTGCCAAAATCAACTTTGTGCCTGCATCGTCCTCGAATCCCACGACTCATAAGAAGGTGGTTCTCTGAACTAGAGTGAGCATGCTTTTCTTGGCATTCTTTGCATGCTGTTCTTGGTACTTAGCCACAAGCACCTCATATGTTCCAGCATATCTTGATGCCATGCTACCATCTTCTGTGACTTGACCAGTATTAGCCAGTTGTGTATTTAGGTAAGAATCCGAATGCCCTGAAGCCTTAAATGCTTTAACCTGGTGACGGTGCTATATATATGTGTGTGATATATATATATATATATATATATATATATATATACTCATTTTACTGAAAAACCAGGACAGACCACTCGAGACACTCACTGAAGAGCAAAAAGCTGTTTGCATTGTGGGCCAGCTCACCATGTTGTGCCATCACACATTGCAAACATCGCAACAATTGGACTTGTTGCACAGATGCTTTGGACTCCATCAAGCTGAGGCCATTCCCCAAAGTTGTCATTTGACTCATTGATGAGTTTGATGAGGGAGATGACCAAAGCTGTAGTCACATATCCCTTTATGTTACATTACATTTGATACTATATTCATTACTTTGTTTTGACCAGAGAAATAATAGCCAGAGTAAAAATAAAGCAGCCTGCTAACATTGGTTAGCAACATGCTAACAACCAATAGCAGTATTATGACACAGAGAGTGGCAGAACATTTGATTATAAGAAAGGCAGATGGATAGTCTTAGGGCTGTTTAAAAGAGTAACTTAAGACAGGCAGAACTCTGTGTCTGTCCTCAGACCAAACTGGGACCCTCACTAAGACACTCTTCCTTACCTCACCCTTTCTCGTATACTCCCCAACATCCTGTTTATCACAGAGACTGTTTCATATTAGCACAAGCTCTGTGCCACCCGCAGACATCCAAATGCAGACCATGTGTATGTGTACGCGAGGTCACAGGGCACGCACCCAACTCTCTTTCTGAGGCTGGAGTGTTTGGCCCTGAACCCCTGCTCACAAGACCTGTTCTTTCCTCACTGCCTCTCGTCACATAGCTCTGCCCCTCTGCCATGCCCCCCGGTCCCTCTTCTACTCTCAACAACATAAGGTCAGAGGTTAATGAGGTGGTAATGTGGTAATGGGGGAAACCTTCTACATGGTCACCCCACCTCTTGTCAACTCCCAAAAACCATTAACATTGCAGTCCTCCAAATGCTGCCATCTTTCACCACGGCTAACATAGACTTCCGCTTAGTTTCATGATGTGTCTGCTTAGTTGCATGACCTTTTCTATGTACCCATGGGTCCTGTGCATTTAGAAAGCTGATGAGAAGGGCAAAAAATGGCTATACCTGACAGAAGAAAGGTACTTTGGTATTTAATGCATCCCTATTATTTATTGTATTAATTACTATGTAAAACTAAACAGCCACCTGGTAGTTGACAGGGCATTGATTTGTGATTGCTATTGTGTTCTGGGATGTTCAGCCCACCCCCAAATCTCTGTGATATGCTGCTCTCTCCTTCAATGCAAATCTATGGGATGCTTCATTCACTTTATCATTTACACTAGGTGAAAGTTCACTTAAAAATGAACAGCACACGATTTGACCTATCATTCATGTTTGTTGCAAAAACACTAATTTGCTTCCCTAACCCACACAAATGAAACACCTTAACACTCTCATGTGTGGTGCCATCTAAACATCTAATATTGAAAGCAAGGACCAGAGCAATCCAAGCCAAGTCTTTTTACTGTCTTTACAAGACCAAGTAACTTTGGACAGGATAATGTTGCTCTCTACTGGTCAACATGGCTCACTTCACGCACACAGAATCTTCAAACGCATTTAAAACTAACTAATTATTTCACTATTTATGAAGAATGATGTGATTTTAAATTTTGCATATGGTTTTAGGTGAAAGTGTATTTCACCTCTTAATCAGAGAAAAGCAGAAAATATGGGCTTAGGCATAGGCATCACATATTAGAATATTATTATCATGCAAAACAAAGTTACCAATAAAACAGCATTTTTGTCATATTGTGTTTTTTAAATAGAACACAGAATTTGTTGACATTTTTATTGATTTCAGTTTTACATGTGCTTTTTCTTAATGTTTTGATTCTACCAAAAAAACAACAACATACCAATAAAATATCTTTACTTGCAGTCAAAAGCTTCTGCTTCTCTGTCAACATCTTTGTTTAAAGCATAAAATTGCAAGCTTCTTGCAGAGTTATTTTCTTAAGGCAACAAGTTTAAATTCTAAACAGCTGCAGTAAGAATAAGCTACAGGGCCTCTGCCATTTCAGCACTCACACAAGATTTACTAGCTGGCTCATCATCTTTCTGCTTACAGACGTGACGCAACCACAAGTCAAACTGACATTTCCCAGGAAATCCGACCAGCTCAAATTACAGCTCTGAACAGCATCTGAACAGCTCAAATTAGATCATTTTTATAAATTTACTGTTACAAATTGGGGTAAGCTAAGACTGTTTTGAACACACTTTTAACCATAAAGTTACAGATTGCAGAGAATTAAAGAGAATGTGTTCATTAACACTGGACTTTCACTTTAATCCCTGCAGAACCTGGCCATATTCCACAGTGTTAGTGTCCTCGTGCTGATCCTGAGTCACCCACTCATCCAGATGCTCATGCTGGTTCTGATCCAGGATTCCCATGCGGCTGTACTCCGACACCAAGTTTCTGTATCCTGCTTTATAGTAGCCTCGGATGCCGTCATCAGACAAAAAGTGCAACTGAGACGGAATGCTTTCACCTGGAATTACACCCGAGGAATTTTATTAAAGGAACAGTTCACCCAAAAATTATTTTATAAAGTCCCCTCATGGCATCCTATGTGTATATAACAGATGACCACAACTGTAATCATATTAAAAAATATCCTTCGAAGCTTTGTAATGACTAAATTTGATTTTGAAGCTCCAAAAAGTTGCATCAAAAAAAACATTGATCATAAACATACTTTTTTATGCTGGATGGATGTGCTTTTTGACTTTCAGTTGTGTTATGCTTTGTATTTAATATCTTGTATTGTAGTTAACATCTCATGTTGTATTTATTGTACTGTACCATTGCACCAAGGCTTTAGAGAATATTTCATTTTACTGTATAATTGTTTATGGCTCAAATGACAATTATATTCTTGAGCCTCTCTAATCTAATTGGTCAAAGATTACATTTTTACTATTAATGATTATGTAAAATATGAATCTGCTTATTATCAGTAGAGTGTCTGCTGTGTGAACGAGCTGTTACTATATAAATGATTCCTATATCACTACTGTCAGAGCTGCTTTCATTAATTTACAGTATTATTAAATTAATCAACAGCAGTGTGGTGAGACTATCCATAATATTCTGGTAACTGCTGCATTATCGTATCTGCCAAAGGGTACATCACGCATGTGTTTTGCAGGATTAACACCTCAGAGTTTCTTACCTAGAGCCTCTCTGAGCTTCTGTGAGGTAAGTGGGTGATGTAGAATCATGGAGTGTTTCAGTAGAAGCTCCACATTTCCACTTATCATAGTATCTGCTAGAAGTTTCCTGTAAAAAGAAAAAGCACATTTAATCTTTTTCTTTAATTCTTTCTTTCTAAATTGTCTTTATTTTTTTAATTTGTGTTCTCCTGTAGCTCAAAAGTAGCACATTACAACACAAGCAGTTGTGGGTTTGAATCCCAGGGAGTACATGTACTAAGAAAATTTGAATGGACAGATACAGATAATGAACAGATAATTTGAATGTACTGTAAATTGCTTTGGAAAAAAGCATCTGCCAAATGTATAAATGTAACTTGATGACATAAACAACTGCTTCACATTTGTAATGCTGAACCTAAAATTTTCAATGTTTAATACTACTTTAAATTACTGTAGTGGTAATTCTGTATTTTTGTCTTGCATGAGGATTTTGTCCATAACAGTTAACACACAGAGTGTGAATGTTACATGGCCTTCTGTGAGCACCTGCTTGGGCCCGTAGTTAAAGCTTGTCTATGATCTTGTCCCAAAACCTCCATGGCAGTCAGGTTCTTTCCATTATTGTCAGTCTTTATGCAGCTGATCAGTTTATAAAGCTCTGGGTTTTTATTTTAAACTTGCTTGAGAAGTTTGGTTTTTCTATGAACGTCTGAGCTAGTCTGATGGATTCCTTTGGTGGAATATGACTTGTTTTAAGTATCCTAGTAGTGTTCTTACTGGACCTCCGAGCACTTATAACACTGCCCAGAAAGAATGAGATTCTTTACCTTTCATTTTTACCAACAAATCCAAGATGGTACATCTCGATGAGGATACGTTCATCACTTCTGATGAATTTAACACTCTGTAAGTATTCCTGCAGTGCAGCACCTGTCTCCTTTTTACTTCCCCCAGTTAGGCTGTATTTCCTGGGGTTTTTGTGAGAGAAGTCATATTCTCTCTGGAGATTAAGCACGGGTGTGTACAATTCAAGGTTTGTCTGAATCGAATGGGAAATTATAAGTGTGAGATTAAATACAATCCTGATCATCTCTTGTCATATGTGCAGATGACTGAATAACACTGAAGGAAGGGGAAGGGGGAAGGGGAATTTTATTCATCCATTTTCTGTACTGCTTAGAATACACAAGGTTGCCAGAAACCTGAAGGCTATCCCAGGACACTAGGACACAAGGCTAGGATCACATATACATTCACACACAATCCAACAGAGGCGAGACTGACACCCAATCCCAGAAGTACAAGGCAAACAAGTTAAAACAAGTTTTTAATTTCCTACAAAGGAAACTGTCTGTGAAACAGCCAGTGACATCAGTACATCACTAAATCAGCTAAACTCTGGCTTTTACACTCAGAATGTGCACACATTATCCCATGAAAGATTCAGAGCCATGAATTAAGTGTACTCACCTCATTTATCACTTTCTCTCGTAGCATCAAAGCTTCTTCTCTCTTGCTGCCAGTTGCTTGTGCTATAGCATGATAAAGAGCATTCTGATGATCTGAGCTGACACAAATTATCCTGCCATCATCCTGTACAATGTCAAAATTGCCGCTTTGCAGCTGTGTACCAGCTCTGTTTTTGAAATTGAAAGTAACTACATTCAATACACATAGTTCATAAGCATAAGCAAACAAATTTATTTGTGAGATATAATGCTCTAGTGATTAGTCTTACTGTGGTGGGTGTGGGGCTGTTGCAGTTTTGGTTAATCTCAGTTTTATATCGCCTGCTGATGTGATGGTTCCTGGGTAATGTTCCTTAGCGAGTTCCTTTCCATTTTCATCAATGACAGTGAGCTGAATTCCTTTTCCATCAAGCAGGTTACTTTTTGTGAGCACATACACATCAAGGGTTGTAGCAGGCTGATCAGCTTGGCACATATCTTCTGTATACTGCAATAGATTTGTTTTGTCTTCATCCGATTTCTTGTTGTGTTTTTCTCTTTGGTCAGAAACTTTCTGAGCAATAATCTGTAGAAGTTCCCCTTTAAGGCATTGTACATCATATAAATTGTGTCGTCCATCTTGGTCATACTTTCCCATTTCTTTCTGAAGCTCACCGATGCTATCCAGTAATTCAGGAATAAATTTCTTGTCTATTATCTTCTTCGTTGGTATGGAATCCAATATTTGAAGAAGAATTGGAACTCAGCTACTTTCAGAGCCAGCTTTGCTATTTCAAGCACACCTGACAGTTTTGCTTTATTCATAAGCTCTGTTGCTGCTTCACATACCTCAGAGAGTTTACTTATAACGTCCCGTTCTGTGGTACAGCCCTTTATGAGGTGAGGAATTATATCTTTGCAGAGCAACGAAACTTTCTTTTTTTTATTTGCTGCTCATATTTTTGGTCAATCTTGAAATTCTCTTTTTCCAAGGCAGCTTTTGGAACACCTGAGCTGATGAACTCGACAAGATTCTGATCCAGTTCACTGCTCTGCTTAACTGATGAAGCAACAACATTAGCAAAAGCATTTTGTAAAATCTTCTTGAAGACTTCCTGAACCGCTGTATCAATTGCATAGTTCATGGCAGTGAGCACAGACTTTTTCCCAATTTCCTGAACTACATATTGAGTCACAAATCTGAAGATTTCTTTCACTGCAGACTTAAAAGATTCATTACCGAGGGATAATAAACCAGACTGAACACTTTCTTTAAATGAAGTAAACATTGCTTTTCCTGATTTGATAAACTCAGACGCAACAGAAGAGAAAGACCTTGTACCATTGAGGAGACTTTGTGTCACTTTAAACACTGAGGTAACTGTTTCCTTGATAACGCTAAAGCCTGCCGTTAATAAAGAAAGCCCAATGCTGATACTCTTAGATATTGCCAATGACACCCAGTCAAATGTGCCCTTTATCATCCCCTCTATTCCACTGATCATGTCAGACACTCCTTCTGAAATCAGGCCCAAACCAAATTGGCTGGCTGTTCCAAGTGTCAGTGCACAAACAAGAACCCCTGCAAGAACCTGTACCACCCCAAGAATAAAACATATAAGGGCATCTAAACAAAGCTTTGGCTTCTCTTTCACCTCAAAAACAACTCCAAGGCCGTAGTCATATAACGATCTCAACTCGTTAGTTATTATGAAGTTCTTTTCTTCAGACAGCATGTAGACTGAACAGTCCTTTGTAATGGCGTCACTGTTGTTTTTCTGCAGCTCGTTAAGTTTAGTCAATGAATTGTCAATGTACATCATCCAAGACTTAAAGATATTCATTCTGGCCTCCATTTGACTCTGAAAGTTGTTGTTGTCTGTAGTCTGATCTTTGTTACCAGTCACTGATAAATTACATGAGACCATTGTGTTTGAGACTTCTGATATATAGACAGCAATGGACTTCTTTGTATCTTTCAGCAGGCTTATAGCTTCTGCTTTATAATTACCCTTGTGGAGGTTGATGGTGATGTACGCCTGGTTATAGAGTGCCACAGCCTTGTAGTGTGGGTCACAGTTCACAACTTTTTGCCAGTAGGATTCAGCTCCAAATGAATTGCACGATTTGTTTTGGCAGTGTAAATCAGTTCTTACAATTGCCTGTCTGATGTGGTCATAGACATTATCACATTCTCCTCGCAGAAGCTTTTCACTTGTTTCATTTATTGTCTTGATAAGTTCTGCTTCAAGTTGTCTTAAGTCATCATGTCTATTGATGTGATCCTTATGAAGGGTCAACCACAAGGCCCAAGATTCTTTCAATGTGTTGATGGCAGGCTGATAATCAAACTTAGGATGATAATGTTTAAA
Organism: Chromobotia macracanthus; assembly: GCA_036877525.1. Taxonomy (NCBI): domain Eukaryota; kingdom Metazoa; phylum Chordata; class Actinopteri; order Cypriniformes; family Botiidae; genus Chromobotia; species Chromobotia macracanthus. The sequence goes on from JAZGTH010000006.1 coordinate 12,235,420, forward strand.
GCAATCTGGAATTTTATTAAGTTCCAGTTGCATGGGGTCTAGTTTTTCTTTCTCTGTGTAATTTCCATCAAAGTCCTTCAGCAATGTACAAAATGTGGAAAACAGATTTTCGTTTTCAACCAGCTCATCATTTCCCATGTCGTGGATTCGTTTAATTTCATAATCCTCTCTGAGCTGGCGCATAATTTCCACAGACAGTTCACAACCATCTGGACCATCCCGGGATTGCCTTTTCGAGAAGTACGACCAAAAATTTGTTTCGCAACTCTTCGGTCGTGTGGAAAGTGAGTGAGAAGAACAAAAAGACCACCACACTTATTCACACTTTCGTCGACCTTTATGTCTGTCCCCTGTCTGCCGAGATTTGTAGCAATGATGATTCTGCCTACACAGAATTTCTCTCTTTCAATATTGTGCTTCTCACTGATTGTGTACAGAGTGATCTGTTCTGCCTTACATCTGCCTCCATCTTGTATTTTCATATATAGCTCATCTGCTGTTTTGACATCTTCACAAATTACCAAGACAACTTGTCCTCTTTCTGCTACTTTCCATGTAGTTTCACAAATAGTCTGCATCCACTGGTGATTCCCACCTTTCACCTGGATGACTGGAAGCTCCAAAACCCTTTTATGGCGATGTGCTGGTACAGTGTAGCACTTTGCTTTATAATGTCTTGCCAGAAAGTCCTGATCTGCCTTACCTCCTAATGTACCAGAAACTCCAAATATACCACTCCCACTGAGGTACCTTTTAAAATAATGGAAATTTGACATGTAGCTTGTCACACTGGATATCGGTGAAATTGCAAGTTGGTGCTTGAACTCCAAAAATTGTTGCAGACCATTAGCCCACTTCTTGTTTTTCTCCAGCACACCACTCGCTTTGAAGTCCACTGGAATTATTGCATTATACATGTGTATGTCATGACTGTCAGCAACGTCTCTTTTTGCAGCCGGTGAAGTGTCAATCATGTATTCCTGGCCCCGTGACATCTCAACAGCCCCAGTGCATTCTCTACAAAAACTGGTAACTGATTCTCAACATAGCTTTTCAAGAAAACAGGGATGACAATAAAAATGTTGGATTCTTCTGCTGTTTGGAGGTTATCTGAGTACTTGATAGATGTCTTTATTGTGTTGCATGAATTACGTGATGAATACGGTTGCATGAATTAGTGATTTCTCAGACATGATTTCACACGCCAGTCCTCCTTCTAGCAGAAGCATTTCAACAATAAGGTCAGCATGTTTTTCCCAAGATTTAAAACATTTGGCTTTTTTGTTCTCCAAAAAATAGCACTTAAACATTGTACTGTTCTCCAGGACCTCCTCAAATATACTTAGAAGATCATACTGTTGTAAAACTCCAAGTTTCTTCATGACTTTAGATAATGCTTTGGACATTCTGTCCTCATTCCCATCATCATTTTCTTTCTTGCTCTCAGCTTGGTGTATCATTTCAATATCCTCCTGGGTGTAGAACCCCAAAGTCACTCTGGGCAACAAGATTTTATTTGCTGAAAAGTCTTATGTTTCCAGTCCCATAATGGCTGCTGTTACAGCTTTATAAAAGTACTGTATCCTTGTCACCCATTTTATCTCTCCTGATGCAAGCATTTCAATTGGTTGACAACTAGATATCAAAGCCCATATGTTGGAAAGCACTTGCTCCACATGCCTAAATCCACTAGATTCATGGGACAAGAATGTCACTTGAACTCCGTTGTCCAAAGTCATATAGATTACTTCATCGACTATTACAAGCTCAAATTGCCTTGTATCACGAGTAGTTCTCTTCTCAAATTCCTGTTTAAGTGTGTCTGCTGCAAAGACTTCTACTGTGCCATATACTATTTGCTGTCTTTAAGACGGCATCTTTAAGACGTTCCTCTTGTTTCTCTGGTGAACAGTCACTTAATTGACGTGGGGGTACTACAGATGAGGTGACACCAAACATTTCAAAAAACTTTTGCCACTCTTCTTGGTCTCGTTGAGCAAGAACTGGAGAGCTTGTCACAATGTCCACTTTTGTTCCACAAATGGCTAGAATTGTTGCAAACATGGCTAAGATACAGGACTTGCCCTCACCTGTGCCAGTCTCTAGAAGACATCCTTTATTTTCTGTCAGCTGTGACAGCAGCAAATGTAAAGATGCTAGTTGTGTACATCTTGGAAAATAGCCTTGAATGTCTTTTGTGGTGATTGTTGAGCAGTCTTGCACTGCTATAGAAATTCCAATTAATATGTCTTGGAGTATGTCTATGGAGTTCTGACTCCATGTACCTAAGCACATCCTTTAATAGCATCAAGACTTTCTCTGGGCAATCTGCTTCACGAATTTCCTTCACAATTGTATCAGCGTCTTTTTCTTTGTCATTTTTTATTTGTTCTTGAAGAAACATTACAGGTTTTCATTCTTAAGAGCAGAGAGAACAAGAATGCAGTCCAGGTGGTAGGTTTGCACTGTGTGGAGAACTGAATCGAGTTGATCACATTTGATAGCTGGACTTTTGCAAATGAAGAACATTATTTCTGTTGGTGTCCAGATTCTGTTGAACAACATTTGACCCAAAAACCTACTTTGGTGTGAAAGCTCTGAAATCACATCAAGAACATTTAGTAAAATGCATTTGGCCAAAGTTGGATTTGTGGCATAAAGTTGCTCCAGCAAACCCAAGAGAAAGTCATACTTCTTCTCAAAGCAAAGCAGCCGATCTCCATCATCTTTAGCATCTTCAGTGCTACTGTGCAGAATGAACTGTAGTGATGCTTCAAGAACTGTGAGCTTCTCAGTAAGAGACAGTTCATTACATCCTACAGTATGATCAAAGGTAAACTGAGACCATACTGAAATGTTGTTCTCTCTACAATACTGAACTGCAACTTCATTCTGGAGCGTCTTAATCTTGCTCCAAATCTGGTAGTGCTGCATCTCTTTATCTTCTGTGATCTGGTACTTTAACAAAAGCTCTTTGAATTTTTCTTTAACATCAATAGCCTACATAAAAAAATGTGCAAAACAAAATGTGTCTCAGTTAAAAGTGACATTTTATCACATGCTGTACATAATGTAGTTAAGTCATACCTCATCCCTCTCAATTGCAGCAGCATCCAAACGTTCCAAACGTCTTCTCTCTTCTTCTTGCTGTCTCTGCCTTTCATCTTCCTCATTTTTTCCTGTTTAAATGCATCAGAAGCCACAGGATTACCATTTATGGGTGATTGATTTGCACAGGCAATAATCACATACTATCACTTAGCACAACCCTTGTGCTGCTGTCACAGCTGTACTGTATCACAGTCTGGGAATATTTGAATAATGCCGCCCATATACGCCATATACAATGTATATGCAAAGAAAGAAGGTGTGGCTTTAATTATTGCAGTTGTGTTGCTGCTAATGACCAGTAGCTGTTGAGTTTTACATTGATAAGTTGGTGCTGCCCACTAAGAAGTGAACAACGACTTTTTGACTTGGTCTTCTCAGCGGGCAACTGACTTTACTCACTCCACAGACAACTCACTCTCTTCAGCGAGCGAGTGACTTCACTTATTCTGCAGACAACTTGTTCTCCTCAGTGGATGACTTTACTAGAACCAAGTGGGACTTCTAAATCAGAGCCTTTATGTTTTATTATTCCCTTTTGAGGGAACTCGACGCTGCGTCAGCTTTACGTTATGGGAAAAACGCTTCAGACGTGCCCGAGTCTGAACACGTGTAAAACCAGGCCTATTTATAGCCACAAAGCCTAAAAAGCGCCTGCAAAATATGTCATTTGCTATTTGTCTTCAGAAAGCTCGTTAGTCTGCGTGTATCCAGGCAAAAAGTAAGGGACTAAAAGATATAGATTAGGGAGAAGTTAGAAATGTCTTCCAGGAACTTTAGAAAGTATATATATGTGTGTTTTTTATTTGGGAGCGGAACACGCTAGATCAGCTCTTGAGGGAGCTGACTGTTCTCAGTGCACATCGCTCCCACTGAGAACTTTCCGCTCCTGTCTGGCTCTCTTCAATCCTGACAGGAGCCGGAGCAGAGCAGAGGCCTTACTCGTGGGGCTTGCAGCTCGATTTGGTGGACGAGCAGCAGATGGGCCCCGCCTTTTCTCTTGCTCTTTCTGACCAATAGGAAGAACTTTATAAGCCCGCTCTGCAGTTTCTTCTGAGCTGGAGGATGAGTTCATGCTGGCAGCATCAGATGATGATCTGACTGTCAGCAGGCAGATGGGTGCTGAGGCAGACCAGCTTTCTCTTTCTGCCGCATTTAAGGAGCTGGTTGAGGTTGTTTCTCATGCTGTCAAGAAACTGAGGCTTGATTGGCCAGATGACAGAACACATTAATACATCTAAGTTGGATGATAGGTTTCTATCATCCAGCAGGGAACAGCCTGCCTGTCACAACCTCCCATTCTTCCCAGATCTTCACACTGAGGTGATGAAGTTGTGGAAGAATCCATATTCAGCTAATGTATTTACCCCCAATACAATTATAGCAATTATTTCTCTATTGTGGGTTTACATGAGCATGGGTATGGGGCAATGACGCTTGCAGGCTATCTCTCTCCCTCTACAGCATCATTGTGGAGAAAACGTGCCTCCAAGCCCTGTAGGGTTACTTCTAATCTGGTGGGCAAGGCTTATGCGGCAGCAGGTTTTGCAGGCGTACCAGGCTGACCTGCTTAAAGAGCTGGACCAAAGTAAGGGATTAGAACTGGACGCAGTTCAGGAGCTCCACAGAGCCACAGATCTTGCACTTCGTGCGACAAAGCAGATGGCCCTCTGTGATTGGCCGTTCTATGGCTGCCCTGGTGGCTACAGAGAGGCATCTGTGGCTCAACCTGTCAGGCATTTGCGACAGGGATAAAGCCTTCCATTTGGACGCCCTGGTTGCTCCTCAACATCTGTTCGGCAATGCAGTGAGCTCCATCATCGACAGATATCAGGAGGCTAAAAAGCAATCGGAAGTGTTCATGGAGGGGAGTTTCGGTGGGTAGCACCCGACAGTTTATCTGTTCGGACTACTCTTGCCAATCCTCTGTTTCAGGAGACTGGACAGATAGACAGGATGGTACCTCTCTCAGACTTCCTGGCAGCGTAGAAGCTTCTGCCCAGTTTGTCCACATGGCTGTTAAGAACAATAGAGAGAGGGTACAGAATTCAATTTGCCTCCTGTCCTCCTCATTACACAGCATTTTACAGACTATGGTGGTAGGAGAGCAGCATTTAGTCTTGGGCCCAGGAACTAGAGACTCTCTTGGTGAAAGGGGCCATAGAACATGTTCCCCCACACTTGAGAGATCTAGTCTTTTTTACAGCTGATACCTTATAGTTCCCAAAGAGGACGGGGGGCTGCTTCCCATTCTGGATCTGCGCCGCTTGAATCGGTCTCTTAGGAGATACAGGTAAACAAATCAAACGTGATCAGACGCTCAAACAAATCATGTGTCAAATCCAGTCCAAGGACTGGTTTGTCATGATAGATCTGAAGGACGCATATTTTCACACTGAGATTTTGCCAGAACACGGGAAGTATCTCAGGTTCGCTTTCGGGGGCGAAGCCTACCAGAATTGAGTACTTTCTTTTGGCCTAACTCCATCTCACTGTCTGGAAATGAGGGCGGTGTTTCTGGTGTTGAAACACTTCCTCCCACACCTCAAGGGCCAACACATTCTAGTCCGTATGGACAACACCACAGTGGTCTCATACCTAAATCACCAAGGAGGACTGCGTTCACATCCCCTGTTTAAGCTGGCACAGCTTAAGATATCCTGTCGAGGCAGGGGCTGAGGCCTGGTAAATGTAGGCTCCATCCACAAGTGGTGGAGTCCATTTGGAAGAGGTATGGCAGAGCAGGGGTGGATTTGTTCGCCTCCGAGGAGTCGACACACTATCCCCACTGGTTCAGCCTCACTCATCTAGCTCCCTAGGGGCTGGACACCACAGTACAGATGTGGCCGAGGTTTCGTCTGTATGCATTTCTCCCAATAGCCTTGCTCCTGGGAGTCCTAGCCAGGGTCCACCAGGACCGAGTTCGGCTGCTTCTCTGCTCCTATTCCAGGCTTGGGGGTCGATCTTTCAGCCTCGGCCAGAGATCTGGAAACTGTGGGTCTGGCCCCTGAGGGGAGCCAGCTCTTAAATTCTGGTCTCTCAATTGAGGTTGCAGAGACCATTCTGAGTTCCAGAGCCCCATCTGCTAGGAGACTGTATGCCCTGAAGTGGCAGCTCTTTGTGTTCTGTTGTGGGCAGTTCACTGTTAACCCAGGTTACTGCCCTGTTGGTTCAGTGCTGGAGTTCCTTCAAGAGTCCCTCTCTGCAGGGTTGGCTCCTGCCACCCTGATGGTTTATGTGGCCGCCATGTCTGCTAGCCACAAACCTGTCGATGGAGACTCTATTTGAAGACACCCTCTGGTGTCTCGTTTTCTGTGTGGTGCCTGATGGCTGAGGCCTTTCTGTCACACACGGGTCCCTTCTTGGGATCTTACCATTGTTCTAAGGGGTTTATCTTTGGCTCCATTTGAACCTCTAGAGTCAGCCTCCTGCCTGCTTGGATTTTGCCCCTGGCTTTGTTAAAGCCATTTTGCATCCTAGACCAGACTATATCCCCATGATGCCCCCTGCGGCTGATCACCCGGTGGTACTTCTGTCCTCTGCCGTTTGATTCGGCAGGGCAGGAGACGCTTCATTTGTTGTGTCCAGTCTGAGCTTTTGAGGATTCATGTCCACCAATCAGGCCAGTGGTGTAAACCTCTCAGCTCTTAGTCTGTTTTGATGGCCACAACCAAGGTTTTGCGGTCACTAAACAGTGCTTATCTCACTGGATCACAGATGCTATTACCCTGGCCTATGAGGCCTGTGACCTTGTGTCACCCTTAGGCATTAGAGCTTATTCTACCAGGGGTGTAGCATCATCTAAGGCTCTGTCTAGGGAAGCATCCCTAAGTAATGTATGTGCTGCGGCAGGCTGGTCCTCTCCGCACATATTTATTAAATTTTATAGTTTAGACTTGAACTCAGCTCCAGGCGCTCAGGTTCTGTGCCAATATTTCACAACATTTGGGGCAGGCCTTACCTCACTGTGGCATAGTGGGTATTACTTCCTCATAACATCAAGATGATGCATCGTCGAGTTCCCTCGAAAGGGAACGTTAAAGGTTACGTATGTAACCATGTTCCCTGAGATGGGGAGTGAGATGCTGCGTCGCTTCGCCACATCTCGGTCTTGTCTGCACAACCTTTCTTCAGAACTAAGCTAATGACACATTTTGCAGGGGCTTAATGGCTTAAATGCTTTATGGTGCGCAGTGCTACATCACTTGAACTTGCCTATAAATAGGCCTGGTTTTACACGAATGAACACAAATCCCCACAGCCACACTTTAGAACCTAGTGGAAAGCCTTCCTAGAGGAGTGGAGCTTTTTTATAACAGTAAAGGGTAAATAATTCTGCAATAGGACATTAAACAAGCACATAGGGGTGTGAGTGCACATAGTTTTGCCTGTATAGGGTAATACAGTACTGATATGATTGTAGGAACTTACCATAGTTGGGACAGTAATGAGTGCCACCCTCTGAGGTACAGTGCATCTGAATCTGGGAGTTTCCCTTAGGATAAAACTGGTGTTGCCTTTGTGAGTGTTAAACTCATACCTAAAACTATCCCATGTGTGATTTTCATATCTGACATAAATGTAGTGATGGATTAACTTGGCCTCCTCATAGGTTATTGTGCAGCCAGCACTTATGCGTGTATACTGGAGAGCAGAATTATACAGTTCAGATACAGAGTCATTTTATATAAGAAAAATGTATAAAATTTATTAGGAACAGACGGCCATGACTTATTTGTCATGCTTTTGGTTATTATCTGGTTCATCAGAGGACATGCTAACAAGAAAGAACTATGAAGCAGAATTTAGAATATTGAATAAACTTGTGTAGTGAATGCACCAAAAGTTCTTACCCCTCTGTCCTGTGTGGCAAAGTGCCAGGTATATGGAGTTTGATTCTTGACTGAAACTTTGGCACCCATTATTCAGGATGTTCTGTTAAATTAAATTATGAAACATTGGTGAGTATTTAATAGTGATGCAAGATAAGAAAAAAATACAAGTGCATGTGTTACAGTTATGCAAGTATAACTACTAAATGTAACCTGCCACCTATCCACTTTAAGCAAAGGGTGGTTAACACTTCTCAGAAATTAAGTATTGGATTTTAGTTGTATTCTTTCTGTATAATATAATCTTATCAAATTTCTTAAAAAATATTTTATTGCACCAGGGTGCCTCCAACCAATAAAACCCTTTAAATGGCTTGCCCATATGACTATGGTTTCCTTGATAAAACATATATATCAGACATAACATTACCAGATGCACATTACTAAACATAACCAATTACCTATTTAAAGGGATAGTTTACCCAAAAATTAAAATTTGCTGTAATTTACACAATAGGCTGGTTAATGTTACAAATTTATGAAAATTTATGAAAATATAATTTTGCTTTATTTTTGCTCATTTTTTTGCTATAATTTTTATATACATAACATTTTTTACACATACATGTTTATATTTGTCAGGCGTGACCCATTATGAATAAAATGCCTTATTTTGTTAAACGTTTCCCATGTAGAAAACAAAACATTTTGACCTAAGTTTCAATAAAAATGAATTTATAGAACCATGATACACTAACAATGTCTTCTGATTTTTGTAATAAGGTAAGCCATTTATATTTACTTCAGATACATTTTAATGACAACAAAGCTACAACATTATGTTATAAAAGTCACCATCTCATCGCTAGACTGTTCCTTATATTTCCAAACCTGCTTTGACCCTAGATAAATGTTGCATGCATCAATATTTAAATTTGTTTTTGTTCTTACATGGGATTTTTGTGTTTACTCCAGTGTGCTGTCTGTAACTGGGATCAATCTGCACAATTCCTGAATGAGATGATTTATGCAAAATAAACAAAACAATCCATAATTATGCACAATTGATATACAGTATACCATAATATCATAATTATAAGCCAAATTTGTAAAAATCTTTTAAATAATTCTTTAATTACAGCTAACTTACCCTTGCTGTTACACCTGTGTTTCAGTTCTTTAGTTGAAATCTAAAAAATAAAATGAAGATGAAGGCAAAGAACAGCAGGCAGGACTGATAATAGAATAACTGAACAGTTTATTGAATAATCTTGCATCTTGCAAAGCTGCATTTTCAGCTCAGTCTCACTTAATCAGACTAGAAACTTTTCTGACAGATGTTTTATACCAAGCAAAGACAGTGGGAAATTACTGCTTCACAACATTGTCCCATGATAAACCTACCCTTATCTTTACTGCTGTTGTCCAGTGATAATTTTGAAACTGAAACCTACCCTTATCTCTTCTTCTCCACTTCACCCAACATATAACGGAGCAATAAGGGGAAGGGTGCATTTTTTTATGTCGATTTCAAACATTAACAGTGCTTCTCAGAAATAACTTATACCTGATTAGTGGGCCTTTTCCAAAAAAAGGACTGATGGATTATCCACTAGAAGTGTGTAGTGGTTTCTGTCTACAGAAACAGTCCTCTGCCTGTATTTTCTTATTTTTGTTTTGTTTTGGCTTGCTTGGAGGCATTTCTGGGAGGCAACCTTTGGTCTGAAGTTGTAGTACTCGTACTACAACCTCCAAGGTTGGAGGCAACAATGTTGAGTCGGTACTTGTTATGGTAAGGTTGTATGGATCAATGTCATCAATCAAAGACAGTTTATCTGAATAAACCTTCCTGGCATCTTTTCTGAGTTTGTCTCAATATATTATTCTCTCAGTTTGGTTCTGCTTCTCCAGTATAATGATTTAATGGGCTGGATAACTTCATATCTCTTTACTGTACTACTCTGTTTACTTTGGCAGTTCATTGTAACAATATCTTTAAAATTGCAGCTCTGTCATGTAAACATCTAAACAGCCAGAGTGAATCACACTCAGCAAATTCCCAATTCAGGATCAATTAACTTGTTAACTAATGAGTCACATTGAAAAGGAAATTTAATTCAAATGACTCTCTACTTCAGAATTGGAAATGAAACTTCACAGGTTATATTTTACACTCGGATACTAAACAAAATGGTCTTTATGAATACGACAATACCTCAGTATTTTAATAAATTCACAGATCTCTTAGTATACGGAATCTTTGGTGTACACTGTGAAGTGTTGAAGGATAAATTGAATTGGAAAAATTAGATTCTCCCTTATTTAACAAAAGTGTACTCAGGTAATCCTTCAAGGCAAAACTGTCAAAAACTTTCCTGGATATGAGATGAGCATTGAAAGACTAACACGATAATCTTCTTCTTCTTTCAACCACTTGGCACTGGGAGCAACAAAAGGACAGTTTCAGGAAACCACTGGCTGCTCCCTAGAGCACTAGATCTTTTGTTTGTATTAAGGTTTGTCCCACAGACTGAAGTTTGAATGAACACTTCAGACACATCATATTCGATCATAAAGAACTGTGCTGCATTGATACTGTCAATAAAATATTCTATGCAGAAGAACTTTGGTCCAGCGATGGATCAAAAGAAACTTCCACACATTTTACCACAGGAAAAAACAGAAATAATCTAACGAAAGCACCAAAGGTCATTGTTAAAAATTTAACAAATAAGTTTGTCCCACCTGTCCTGTATCCATATACCTGTCACCCTTTAGAAGACATGAGCACAGACAAAGTATACTGTGTTCAAGCTTCTTCAAATGTAAATTGCTCGTTGATGTCTTATATTGCAGCTACAATACGGAAATTTCATGCAAAGGAGAAAATAACCAATAAGAATAAAAAAAACTAATTGCGTAAATTTTCCACACTGTCTTGTCCGTCTGAAGCAGAAATGAAACTTTTGACCTTATGAACAGATACTGAGAAGTCATGATCTTCTGACCACTTCTGAAAAATACACACAAATAATTTAATTTCAATTCAATTTATTTATATAGCACTTTTTATGTTACATAGCTACAAAGCAGCTTTACATATAATAAAAAAGAATAATAATAAAACACAGAACAAATATCAGACATGTTCAGCAAAGAATAAAGACTGTAGATAATTCAATAGTTTACAGAAACCATGTGACACAGAAAACAGAGAATGAGAGAAAACAGAGTAGGGGGAGGGGGAAATGCACATTCAAGTGGTATGTATATGTTATATATGGTACATTCTGTCCTGTTCACTGAGAGCCCATACAATACATTTACACTGATTATTTGGAAGAGGAAAAGCATTTGCATTGAGATACTAGACTTTATCATCTCTCAGTCCACACAAGTTTTGTCTCTCATTTGTTTCTCAAACAGTCTGTTGTTTGTCTTTTCTTGTTTTGGCATCAAGAGAGCATGGAAAAACTTAAGCATCCTAGAGGAGGTTTTTCCTCAGTTAATTTGTTTATTCTGTGTTGTCATAATTACTTATTAAAAGTTTGCGCAAAGTTTGTGAACATTTTTCATTTACAGTTTGAGGTTTAACTCTAGTTAGAGTTATGTGAATGTGAAGTCACCATTATGGTGATTAGTGTTCCCTTTAGTAGGGCACTTGAAACTTGAATTGTTATTTAATTATTTTTTTGTCCAGCTCTAACCCCCACCCCAAGGAGGAGAACAAAACAGAAAAACAAGACCACAGAAAAGATGCCTAAACATACTCAGGCATATACATCAATCCTGCATATAACAATTAAAGTTTAAAATAAAACAGACAACTGTTAACAAGTATTTGTAGACTAACAAGAACCCATCACAGGTCAGCAAAGACAGTTGCAGTATTCTTGGATTCTTGGAAGTTTTGTAGAATTTGTCAGTGGAACTTACTGTGTAGTACCCCTGTCAGGTAAGATATTATTAGTGAACACAAAAGACCCGATGCTTCACATTCACAGCTTTACTTGGAATGGTCTGTAGCAATGAATCAATAATTATTACATATTACAATAAAATGTATCAACTTAAACATATCAATAACTTCCCTACAATCAAAGGCATCTTACAACTTGTTTATTTACAGTGTAAATAAACTGAGTATATCTTTTGAGGCATGCATTCTACATTCAAGTTTTATGTTCACTGTACTCAACACTAATTTAATACCAAATTCATGTTTACCTTATTAACTCCAACACAATAATTCACTGTATGAACGTACACGTGTGATTCAGTCTGTGCACATACACCACTTGTATTAGTCTATAACTTCATGGCTTCGTTTAACTTCATATAACAACAATCTATAAACAATTGTAAAAATAACTCACAGTATAATCGCTAATTTTTTTTCAATCGCCCAGCATACACGTGAATCCTACAGGACCTATTAGCCACATGCTAACGTGGTGTGGTCGTTTTATATGGTCGTTAACTCATAAAACAACTTACACATTACTTTAAAACATAAAATATGAAGATAAACGCATTTAGATACAATTTTATACATTTGTGTGCAAATGTGCGTTTTCAATACCTGTCAGGTAAGATATTATTAGTGAACACAAAAGACGCGATGCTTCTCATTCACAGCTTTACTTGGAATAGAGAGAGAGCATCGCGAGAACAACCTGTATGTGTTCTCTGTATGTGTATGTGTTCTCTGTATGTGTATGTGTTCTCTGTATGTGTATGTGTTCTCTGTATGTGTATGTGTTCTCTGTATGTGTTCTCTGTATGTGTATGTGTTCTCTGTATGTGTATGTGTTCTCTGTATGTGTTCTCTGTATGTGTTCTCTGTATGTGTTCTCTGTATGTGTATGTGTTCTCTGTATGTGTATGTGTTCTCTGTATGTGTTTTCTGTATGTGTTCTCTGTATGTGTTCTCTGTATGTGTATGTGTTCTCTGTATGTGTTCTCTGTATGTGTATGTGTTCTCTGTATGTGTTCTCTGTATGTGTTCTCTGTATGTGTTCTCTGTATGTGTATGTGTTCTCTGTATGTGTTCTCTGTATGTGTTCTCTGTATGTGTATGTTTTTTCTGTATGTGTTCTCTGTATGTGTATGTGTTCTCTGTATGTGGTCTCTGTATGTGTATGTGTTCTCTGTATGTGTTCTCTGTATGTGTTCTCTGTATGTGTATGTGTTCTCTGTATGTGTATGTGTTCTCTGTATGTGTTCTCTGTATGTGTTTTCTGTATGTGTTCTCTGTATGTGTATGTGGTCTCTGTATGTGTTCTCTGTATGTGTATGTGTTCTCTGTATGTGTATGTGTTCTCTGTATGTGTATGTGTTCTCTGTATGTGTTCTCTGTATGTGTATCTTATGTGTATGTGTTCTCTGTATGTGTTCTCTGTATGTGTTCTCTGTATGTGTATGTTTTTTCTGTATGTGTTCTCTGTATGTGTATGTGTTCTCTGTATGTGGTCTCTGTATGTGTATGTGTTCTCTGTATGTGTTCTCTGTATGTGTTCTCTGTATGTGTATGTGTTTTCTGTATGTGTATGTGTTCTCTGTATGTGTATGTGTTCTCTGTATGTGTATGTGTTCTCTGTATGTGTTCTCTGTATGTGTTTTCTGTATGTGTTCTCTGTATGTGTATGTGTTCTCTGTATGTGTTTTCTGTATGTGTATGTGTTCTCTGTATGTGTTCTCTGTATGTGTATGTGTTCTCTGTATGTGTTCTCTGTATGTGTTTTCTGTATGTGTTCTCTGTATGTGTATGTGTTCTCTGTATGTGTTCTCTGTATGTGTTTTCTGTATGTGTATGTGTTCTCTGTATGTGTATGTGTTCTCTGTATGTGTATGTGTTCTCTGTATGTGTTTTCTGGATGTGTTCTCTGTATGTGTATGTGGTCTCTGTATGTGTTCTCTGTATGTGTATGTGTTCTCTGTATGTGTTCTCTGTATGTGTATGTGTTCTCTGTATGTGTATGTGTTTTCTGTATGTGTTCTCTGTATGTGTATGTGTTCTCTGTATGTGTTCTCTGTATGTGTATGTGTTCTCTGTATGTGTATGTGTTCTCTGTATGTGTTCTCTGTATGTGTATGTGGTCTCTGTATGTGTTCTCTGTATGTGTATGTGTTTTCTGTATGTGTATGTGTTCTCTGTATGTGTTCTCTGTATGTGTTCTCTGTATGTGTATGTGGTCTCTGTATGTGTTCTCTGTATGTGGTCTCTTATGTGTTATGTGTATGTGTTCTCTGTATGTGTTCTCTGTATGTGTATGTGTTCTCTGTATGTGTTCTCTGTATGTGTTCTCTGTATGTGTTCTCTGTATGTGGCTCTGTATGTGTTCTCTGTATGTGTATGTGTCTCCGTATGTGTATGTGTTCTCTGTATGTGGTCTCTGTATGTGTATGTGGTCTCTGTATGTGTTTTCTGTATGTGTATGTGTTCTCTGTATGTGTATGTGTTTTCTGTATGTGTTCTCTGTATGTGTATGTGTTCTCTGTATGTGGTCTCTGTATGTGTATGTGTTCTCTGTATGTGTATGTGTTTTCTGTATGTGTATGTGTTCTCTGTATGTGTTCTCTGTATGTGTATGTGTGTTCTCTGTATGTGTTCTCTGTATGTGTATGTGTTCTCTGTATGTGTTCTCTGTATGTGTATGTGGTCTCTGTATGTGTTCTCTGTATGTGGTCTCTGTATGTGTTTTTTGTATGTGTATGTGTTCTCTGTATGTGTTCTCTGTATGTGTATGTGTTCTCTGTATGTGTTTTCTGTATGTGTTCTCTGTATGTGTATGTGTTCTCTGTATGTGGTCTCTGTATGTGTATGTGTTCTCTGTATGTGTATGTGTTCTCTGTATGTGTATGTGTTCTCTGTATGTGTTCTCTGTATGTGTATGTGGTCTCTGTATGTGTTCTCTGTATGTGTATGTGTTTTCTGTATGTGTATGTGTTCTCTGTATGTGTTCTCTGTATGTGTATGTGGTCTCTGTATGTGTTCTCTGTATGTGGTCTCTGTATGTGTTTTTTGTATGTGTATGTGTTCTCTGTATGTGTATGTGTTCTCTGTATGTGTTCTCTGTATGTGTTCTCTGTATGTGTTCTCTGTATGTGTTCTCTGTATGTGTTCTCTGTATGTGGTCTCTGTATGTGGTCTCTGTATGTGTATGTGTTCTCTGTATGTGTATGTGGTCTCTGTATGTGGTCTCTGTATGTGTTCTCTGTATGTGTTCTCTGTATGTGTATGTGGTCTCTGTATGTGTATGTGGTCTCTGTATGTGTTCTCTGTATGTGTATGTGGTCTCTGTATGTGTTCTCTGTATGTGTATGTGGTCTCTGAATGTGTTCTCTGTATGTGTATGTGTTCTCTGTATGTGTTTTCTGTATGTGTTCTCTGTATGTGTATGTGGTCTCTGTATGTGTTCTCTGTATGTGTATGTGGTCTCTGTATGTGTTCTCTGTATGTGGTCTCTGTATGTGTTTTTTGTATGTGTATGTGTTCTCTGTATGTGTTCTCTGTATGTGTATGTGTTCTCTGTATGTGTTCTCTGTATGTGTTCTCTGTATGTGTTCTCTGTATGTGGTCTCTGTATGTGGTCTCTGTATGTGTATGTGTTCTCTGTATGTGTATGTGGTCTGTATGTGGTCTCTGTATGTGTATGTGGTCTCTGTATGTGTATGTGGTCTCTGTATGTGGTCTCTGTATGTGGTCTCTGTATGTGTTCTCTGTATGTGTTCTCTGTATGTGTTCTCTGTATGTGTATGTGTTCTCTGTATGTGTTCTCTGTATGTGTATGTGGTCTCTGTATGTGTTCTCTGTATGTGTATGTGTTCTCTGTATGTGTTCTCTGTATGTGTATGTGGTCTCTGTATGTGTTCTCTGTATGTGTTCTCTGTATGTGGTCTCTGTATGTGTTTTTTGTATGTGTTTTTTGTATGTGTATGTGTTCTCTGTATGTGTATGTGTTCTCTGTATGTGTTCTCTGTATGTGTTCTCTGTATGTGTTCTCTGTATGTGTATGTGGTCTCTGTATGTGTTCTCTGTATGTGTATGTGTTCTCTGTATGTGTTCTCTGTATGTGTATGTGTTCTCTGTATGTGTATGTGTTCTCTGTATGTGTATGTGTTCTCTGTATGTGCATGTGGTCTCTGTATGTGTATGTGGTCTCTGTATGTGTTTTCTGTATGTGTATGTGTTCTCTGTATGTGTATGTGTTTTCTGTATGTGTTCTCTGTATGTGTATGTGTTCTCTGTATGTGGTCTCTGTATGTGTATGTGTTCTCTGTATGTGTATGTGTTTTCTGTATGTGTATGTGTTCTCTGTATGTGTTCTCTGTATGTGTATGTGGTCTCTGTATGTGTTCTCTGTATGTGGTCTCTGTATGTGTTTTTTGTATGTGTATGTGTTCTCTGTATGTGTTCTCTGTATGTGTATGTGGTCTCTGTATGTGTTCTCTGTATGTGGTCTCTGTATGTGTTTTTTGTATGTGTATGTGTTCTCTGTATGTGTTCTCTGTATGTGTATGTGTTCTCTGTATGTGTTTTCTGTATGTGTTCTCTGTATGTGTATGTGTTCTCTGTATGTGGTCTCTGTATGTGTATGTGTTCTCTGTATGTGTATGTGTTCTCTGTATGTGTATGTGTTCTCTGTATGTGTTCTCTGTATGTGTTGTGGTCTCTGTATGTGTTCTCTGTATGTGTATGTGTTCTCTGTATGTGTATGTGTTCTCTGTATGTGTTCTCTGTATGTGTATGTGGTCTCTGTATGTGTTCTCTGTATGTTCTCTGTATGTGTTTTTGTATGTGTATGTGTCCTCTGTATGTGTATGTGTTCTCTGTTGTTCTCTGTATGTGTTCTCTGTATGTGTTCTCTGTGTGTTCTCTGTATGTGTTCTCTGTATGTGTCCTGTATGTGGTCTCTGTATGTGTATGTGTTCTCTGTATGTGTATTGTCTCTGTAGTGGTCTCTGTATGTGTTCTCTGTATGTGTTCTCTGTATGTGTTGTGGTCTTGTTGTGTATGTTCTCTGTATGTGTTCTCTGTATGTGTATGTGGTCTCTGTATGTGTTCTCTGTATGTGTTTTCTCTGAATGTGTTCTCTGTATTGTATGTGTTCTCTGTATGTGTTTTCTGTATGTGTTCTCTGTATGTGTTGTGTCTTGTATGTGTTCTCTGTATGTGTTGTGGTCTCTGTATGTGTTTCTGTATTGGTCTCTGTATGTGTTTTTGTATGTGTATGTGTTCTCTGTATGTGTTCTCTGTATGTGTTCTCTGTATGTGTTGTGTTCTCTGTTGTGTTCTCTTATGTTCTCTGTATGTGTCTCTGTATGTGTTCTCTGTATGTTCTCTGTATGTGTATGTGTTCTCTGTATGTGTATGTTCTCTGTATGTGTATGTGTCTCTGTATGTGTTTTCTCTGTATGTGTATGTGGTCTCTGTATGTGGTCTCTGTATGTGGTCTCTGTATGTGTTCTCTGTATGTGTTCTCTGTATGTGTTCTCTGTATGTGTATGTGTTCTCTGTATGTGTTCTCTGTATGTGTATGTGGTCTCTGTATGTGTTCTCTGTATGTGTATGTGTTCTCTGTATGTGTTCTCTGTATGTGTATGTGGTCTCTGTATGTGTTCTCTGTATGTGTTCTCTGTATGTGGTCTCTGTATGTGTTTTTTGTATGTGTTTTTTGTATGTGTATGTGTTCTCTGTATGTGTATGTGTTCTCTGTATGTGTTCTCTGTATGTGTTCTCTGTATGTGTTCTCTGTATGTGTATGTGGTCTCTGTATGTGTTCTCTGTATGTGTATGTGTTCTCTGTATGTGTTCTCTGTATGTGTATGTGTTCTCTGTATGTGTATGTGTTCTCTGTATGTGTATGTGTTCTCTGTATGTGTTCTCTGTATGTGTTCTCTGTATGTGTTCTCTGTATGTGTTCTCTGTATGTGTATGTGTTCTCTGTATGTGTATGTGTTCTCTGTATGTGTTTTCTGTATGTGTATGTGTTCTCTGTATGTGTTCTCTGTATGTGTTCTCTGTATGTGTATGTGTTCTCTGTATGTGTTCTCGCGATGCGCTCCATTCCAAGTAAAGCTGTGAATGAGAAGCATCTTTTGTGTTCACTAATAATATCTTACCTGACAGGTATTGGCAGGCAGGCAGGCACGCACACACACACGCGACCAATCAAATACGCTTACTTTAGACGTTACAACATTTCACTCCGTAACATATTAATTTTTCTAAACACCTTAGTTATTTCACACAACTCGAAAGTATTTTCCACTATCTGTATAATTAATAATAATTTAAACGGCAGACCTATTCTATTTTTAACAATATTATAAAAATAACAATTTTGTATAAAAATAGACGATTTTGTGATAAACCTGAATAGAAATTCACAAACTATATTCACAACACCACAACTGCAAACTTATTTTTTTCTATATATAGAATCATAGACATCAAATCTTCTAACCAAGGTTGTGGGTTTGATTTCCAGGAAACACAAACTACACTTTAAGTAACTTTGAAGAAAAAGCATCTACCAAAAGCATGAAAATAAATATAAAGACTTTTCTTTCAAGCACACTCTCTGTTCTACTATTTAGCCTCCACCCTTGAATGTCACTCCATCTTCTGTCCTGCCCCGCCCCAATATCCCATAACAGCTGCAGTCTGTTTTACTTGACCGTTCATCACTGTTCTTCTAGTACCATATTGGACGATGCAAGACTGTATGCTCAGGTACAGTACTCAATCTGATCTCTCATCTGCTTTATCTCCTATTTAACAGCTGCATGCCCTTCCTTTATCATTGCCTTCAAGCACATGATGTATCCTTGCATGCCTGGTCCTGTTGTGATGCAAGACCTTATCTCTGGTAGATGCTTGCTACTGTTCAGTGCACAGGCTGAGCTTTAAGTAATGTGTTTTATATGGATCGTTCCGTGTTTATCCTTCTCTGGTCTGAGTCTCTAAGCCTTTATACAGCTATTGTAAATTTATCTGGTCATAGCCAGAAGATCAGAGACCAAGAAGAGTTTTGAAGAGTTGTCGAACTTAAAGGGAATTGTTAGCAATAATTTTAATGTACGGGAATAATTAATCCATAACAGTATTATGTCTTCACATGAAATGGGTTAAAACATAACAATCTGTGTAAAATGTGTTAAATGTTTGTGTAAATCAAACCTACTTACAATACATGAACAACTTTTATATTATATTTTGAATTAAAATGTATATTATAATGTTAAATGTTAAATCATTATATTTATTTCAGGGATGCAACATATTTTAGTTATTAGATCCTCTTACACTGGATCTATAATGTGAATTCTGCATTTAAAATAAACATTTTGTACAAAATAAATACATTTTATATTTGAAATGTAAGCTATTACATTGTTTGTACATTGCTCATTGCACAAAACTACATATCAGATATAGTTATATTTGCATTGGCAAGAATATTATTTGAATATTCTAATTGGTAATATGCACTTAAATTGGAGAGTGCTTCACAAACACATTTTTATAAAACTTAGATTTGTTATGAGAATTTAAAAGATGTGATTAGAAACATACAAACATTCAAGTGTTTTCTGCTACTACACATGAGAACGGGCTGATGGTATGTGTATTGTTTCAGCACAGTGACAAGATTGTGTAGGTGCAGCTTCACATCAATAATGGCCCGATATCTTCCTCTGGCTGTGTTCAGTGTTTCTCTCTGACTCATGACCACATGTCCATCAATACACTGCTGGATAGGGAGGGTGGAGAAAACATGCAGAGTGCTAAGTGGCCTGATTTGCTATTAGCCAGAGTGCTTGCTCATCTCTTTCTGTGTGTCTCTATGGGGCAGGATGTCATCTGGAAGGCTATAATTGCTTTCAGAAGGGAAATTCTATACTCATAGATCTTGACCTTACTGTGCAGCATGGTATGATCTGTTCAGAACACAGACTTCATTTGAAATCGACTCTCGTGTAATCTGTTGGGGACATGTTTGGGTCATATTTCATACCAAAATCAAATATGTATATAAATAAATAAATAAATAAATATTTTTTTTACAGTGATGACAATTATGGCATGACATGCTTAAGTTTTATGAAAACCATGCAACAATGTCACGTTACTAAAATCCTAATGGATCTAAAATTAGCAAGGCTTTTCAATTACTTTCTTTAAACACCAAGAATATATAGATAAAAGCACAAGGGGCCAAACAGTAATTAGTAATAGTAGTAATTACTAATTATTAGATCTTGGCACTTTTTTCACTCATATAATGAATCCATCTTTAGTGTTTCATTTAAAAAATAAGACTCAGAATGTTTCCAGCACCTTATACAGCTATCAGCATAAAGTTTTTCTCTGATGTTAACATATTTATGGAATTGGAAAATATCTAATAGTTGCTATTTACAACATAGGTTCCAAAACTAGTAATAGTCACTGGATAACAGTTATCTATTTATTCTTAAACCATGAAGTTTTGTGAGTGACACAGCACATAGACAGCATAGCATGTAATCCAGTTAACTGATAATTGGTGCTATTAGTGCTATTTGTTATGTAAAATTTAATGTCAATAAAACACTGATATATGTGAACAAAGTATAATTTTTGATTAGACTACTCGTACTAACCAAATCATATATAATGAGATAAACCATGCTTACCATCATTCTGACTTGTAGTACACAGAAATTGCTGTGTAATTACAACCCCAAATCAGAAAAAGTTGGGACAGTATGGAAAACACAAATAAAAAAAAAAAGTGATTTCTAAATTTACTTTGACTTGTATTTCATTGCAGACAATACAACAGCACATTATTTAATGTGTTCCTCATGATTTTTATTGTTTTTTCTTCAAAAAAACAAAATTCCTATTTTGGTTCTTGCAACACATTTCAAAAAAAGTTGGAACAGGAGCAATTTAGGGCTAGTAATCAGGTAAATTGGTTAAATAATGATGTGATTTGAAACAGGTGATGTCAACAGGTGATTGTAATTATGATTTGGTACAAAAGCAGCATCCAAGAAAGGTCTAGTCCTTTAGGAGCAAAGAGTTTGCCAACAAATATGTGAGAAAATTATTGAAATATTTAAAAACAATGTTTCTCAAAGAAAGATAGGAAGACATTTGCTTATTTCACCTTCAACAGTGCATAACATAATTAAAAGATTCAAGGAATGTGGAGGAATGTCAGTGTGTAAAGGACAAGAGCGCAAGCCTAAGCTGAACAACTGTGCTCTCCAATCCCTCAGGCGGCACTGCATCAAGAATCGTCATTCATCTATAAGCAATATCACCACATGGGCTCAGGACTACTTTGGCAAACCTTTGTCAAGTACCACAATACGTAGTTACATCCACAAATGCCAGTTAAAACTGTACTGTGCCAAAAGTAAGCCCTATGTTAACACTGTCCAGAAGCACCGTCGACTTCTCTGGGCTCGGAGGCATCTGGGATGGACCATCACACAGTGGAAACGTGTACTGTGGTCAGTTGAATCAGTAAGAATAGACGCCGTGTGCTCCGGACCAAAGAAGAAAAGGATCATCCAGACTGTTACCAGCAACAAGTCCAAAAGCCAGGGTCTGTCATGGTATGGGGTTGTGTCAGTGCCCTTGGTAAAGTTAACTTGCACTTCTGTGATGGCACCATTAATGCTGAAAAGTACATAGAGATTTTGGAGCACAATATGCTGCCTTCAAGAAGACATCTTTTCCAGGGATGTCCATGCATATTTCAACAAGATAATGCAAAACCACATTCTGCACACATTACAAAGTCCTGGCTGCGGAGGAAGAGGATACAGGTACTTGACTGGCCTGCCTGCAGTCCCGACCTGTCTCCAATAGAGAATGTGTGGCGCATTTTGAAGCGCAAAATGCAACAACGAAGACCCCGTACTGTTGCCCACCTTAAGACTTTTTTGCAGCAAGAATGGGACAAAATTACACCTGAAACATTTCTTCACTTGGTGTCTTCAGTCCCTAAACGTCTATTAAGTGTTGTAAAAAAGGAATGGCAACATTACAAAGTGGTAAATGCTTTACTGTTCCAACTTTTTTTGAAATGTGTTGCAAGAACCAAAATGGGAATAATGAGGAAATCATGAGGAACACATTAAATAATGTGGTGTTGTATTGTCTGCAACGAAATACAAGTCAAAGTAAATTTAGAAATCACTACTTTTTTTATTTGTGTTTTCCATACTGTCCCAACTTTTTCTGATTTGGGGTTGTACATATTTATATTGTATACAGTTGTCACATTGACACACAATAGACCTTTTATAACACACAATAGACCTTCAATTTGATGAGAAAGAAATTATTTTCAGTGGGACTCTTAAAGCTCTTAAAGTTATGTTTAATTTTTGCAACCTTTTTGTACTGGAAATATGTATTTTCAATGTTTTGCTTAGAAAAGCACACAACAGAAGAACCCATTAAACAGATCTAATTTAACTCTCCTTCCTGTGTCATGTCTCAGGACCCGCACGATCCTAGTGAGGGATGATGAGGCGGAATCCCAGAGGAAGGCCAAATCCCGGCAGGCCAGACAGACTAGGAGAGCCACACAGGTGTGCTATAACCTGTTTTCCTCACAGAACATACAGCAGAACATGCCACTTAAAGCTGCATTGCATGGTATTTTTAGTTTGTTTAAAAAAGGACATAATCAAATCAAACAAATCAAAAACAAACTTATACTTGCCGTACCTCCACTACAGTAAGCATACTATAATGATTTTAAATTCAAAGGTGACAGGTTGGAATGGGTTGGAAATTTCAGACTTCACTTTTAAACTTACTTACTTGGTTATTTGGCATGTTTTCAACTATATTTTGTAGTACTTGCTATCACTGGCTCTTAGTATAGTCAGTCAAATCCTTACTGGTATGCTTGTTACCAGCAACCGGCAAAAAATGACTGGCAATCAGATTCATCTGCGCATAAGAGCGCCACAGAAACAAATTTATTGTGAAGTTTACAAGTTTGTTACAAGTTGTTTTAACCACAGATAATTTTTTTTATAAAAAACAGAACTTACATAGTGCAACTTTAATACACAATGTTAACAATATCATACGCTGTAAAATATATCAGATATGCTCTAACATCATTCAGATTCTTAACATCAGTGTATACACCAGCAGACACTTTTATGTTATTTCATATTATAGGGAGTGACGCTCTCAGAGTTGATGGAGGCGAAGAAAACCTTCAGCCCATCAAAGCTGGACATGCAGTCAGGTGAAGTGTGCAGATCCACTGAAGGTCTTCAGAGAAGAGTTGCTGAGGTCACGGCAGAATCCAGCTCCTCTCTGATCCAGGACCAGATACCTGAGGACCACACAAGCCACCAGTCAACCAAGGAGCACCTGGATAAGGTGACCACAGATGCAATTCACACCTGCACCTGTCTTTAAAACAAACAGCATGTGTTAATAATCATCTACATTCACTTTTTAGGTATTTTATAAAACTTATTGAAATAAGTTTTATAAAATGTATGATAATGGATGTACTTTTAGTTGTTCACTCAACTGAATGTGTAAATTCCTTTTAAAATACTGTGCTTTATTTTTGAGTAGTATGTCAGTTTTAAATTTAAATAGTATAAATATTTAACTCAATTTGTGTTTTGTTTTGTTTGAAATGTGTGCTTGTATCTTTAAAATAAATATTTAATATTTTGTTACTTGTAATATTTGTATATTAATGCACTTTTGGTTTGGTCTCAGTGTTTTTATTTTAGAAGTTTGATATTCATTAATTTACTGATTTCGTCATTCTTCAAGCAAGGAAACTGGAAAAGAAGATCTGCAAGTAAACCAGAGAGGTCTTCATTTTGCACCTTATCAGTCAGAGGGGCCTGTGGTTTCACTCCCAGTCTGAACAATCACAAGATGTTGAAAGGTACTAATATACTTTAAAGCTTGGGCTGCCCTCTGTACTGATTTACAGGTCTCATTAACAACACACTAACATACGTTCACTGCTGTCTGATCTGTCACAGAGTCTGAATGCACAGATGAAAATGAGAACATTGTTTATAGTTACTCTGATGCACCTGTGAATCAACAACTTTCTGATGACAGCGATTTCAGTGTGGACTGGACCTGCTGTCTCACTGAGGTACTGTTAGTGTGCTTGTTATTATTCATTTTTTTCATTCTTAATGTTAATCAAGAGAGAAGCATTTATTTAAATGAACAGTATTTTCGGCCTCCAAAAGTTGTATTTTTTTGTATATAGTCTAGTATAGTATATTGTGTAGTTGTTTTGCTTTCACATCACTAGATGTCGCCGCTGCACAGTTCTATGTTTAATTGTAGCAAAACTTTGGCCTAGTATAGCAGTGGTTTACCCAACCTTTTTCCCTATACTTATTAGAGATGATAGAGATGATGACCCTATACTTCCACCCATATAAAAGAAAATACTTTTATTAATGCACACATTTTATTAAATAGAAGCAAGAAAATTTGTGTTAAACAAGAATTTGTTGTTTTTAAACCGTTCACTTTCTCATTGCATACACAAGAAATTATTGTACATACTCTACAAGTAAATTTGAAATACTCTGTATCAAGAGATAGTTGAATAATGTATACAATAATGTACGGTTTATTCATTCATTGATTAGTGATTTTAGTAGTTGCCGTTGGAATATGACTGCGCACCCACACTTTCAGTCTGTGATTGCCGTTGTTTTGATCACAAACACTTTGTTGAATGCAGAAAAACTGCATTAAGAATTTTTACAGAGGGGATGTTTCTGTCTGGTACAGCTATGGCTACTTTTTATCTCTATGGGACCATTGACATTGGCTGTATTCTAATGGGGACTTAAGGGTTAAAGTTTAACTCATTTTAATTTGATTTTCCACAATAAATACGCAGCTATCGTGTCCCAAAATGCTAAAAAATTAGTTAGACAGCGATCACAGATCTGGTGCATGTGTTATTGTGTGCATAGAGAAACAAAAAACATACACACAATTTAAGAACACTCAGTTAGCAAAGACACCTCTGTGTTTATTGCATGAATTATTTGATTTTAAGTATTGGTCATGATCATGTCCCCTAAACTCAAGTAGACTTTGGCGAAACCTTGAATAGTGATAGCATCCAAAATTGTCTTGTGCTTTTCGTTTTTTAATTAAATTGTTTTCATAACTGCACATACCCAGCAAAGGTTAAAACCCTTATTTAGCACAGTGATCGATTCACAGTACTGGGTACTTTTAGGCAGTCCTTTATTGTTCTCTGGGATGCATTCACACTTTGTATTGACATTGTATATGTTTTGTGTTTATTTTAACATTCAGACATACTTTGAATCAGGTCACACACCTTTTTGGACACTGTTTACAGGCTGTATTTAGCCTCTTATATTATCCAAAACAAACTTTAATGTCAGGTGTAAATGGGATCAGGGAGAGATGAGCTTGGAAAAATTGTTCCCCTCTCTGTACCCCTGAAGATGCCACATTCTGTGTGCAAGTGACATTCCATACCATGTAGGGCAAAACTGCCTGTATCTAGTCTCTGTCCTCACTTATTTTCTATTTTAGTTAGCCTTGAGCACTAAATACCTAATAAATCAAACAAAAAGAAGGAGAAAGTGATAAAATGTCAAAAGAAGGACTGCAGAAGAGACATATTGGGTGACATAAACTACTAAAGGCTGTGTGAGAGATAGACCAAGGACAAAATCTATATGTGGCAGTAGAAAGGTACAGTGAATCCCTCTTCCATTCTGTCAGCTGTCTCTCTCCTGAGAGAGAGACAGCTGTCTCAATCAGAGCTCTGAATCACTTTAGCAAAGCTTGTTTGTAACAGGAGAAAGATTCAGTGCAGCTGCTGCCTATATTGGTTTGTGATAAGTAACTCTGATACTCACCATGATGGAGCTGCTCTCTTCTGCCTGCTTCAAAGTGCCACCCGAGAATACGCTAAGCTTTAGTCATAGTACTATTATTATGAACGGATGACAGTTTGTCTGTGGGTTGTTGTGTAAATGTTGGTGTTTGTTTTGTGTGTATATTTATACAGTATGTGTGTTGATGCAAAGTTAACTTTATAGGCAATTGTTTATGTGTATCTATAGTCATTCCCAGATGGTTGGGAGATGTTAAAATGTTTTAGCATAATAATTACCTGCATCTGGTGTCACATGTCCACTGAGGAAATCGGTAACTTCGTAATGATGTTTCTACAGTGCTCGAGGATGTGAACGTTCCAAGAAGAGGTCACAATTCTGCTTAACTCAAGACGCAGATGTAGCTATTCAGACTTTGGCTTTCAAACTGAAATCCACTATGTTAAACAAGTCTCCCAAGGCTCATTTCCACCAGCTTGCTTCATTGAGGCCAAAGTAATACAAAACAGTACAGTACAAAACAACAGAGATATGTAAATGTCACTGCATTAGAAAGAACAATATCAAGCCAAGTGGCTAGAAAGCTAACATTTCACAAAAAGACAACATAATAAATGGCAATACAATGAATCTACTGTTCAAAAGACAAAAAAGAATTTGTACACTTTCAGAAGTTACAGTAAGACATCTGCAAATCTGGTCTGGCCAGCACATTTTAAAGAAACATTGTAAATTTTAAACTATATACCCAAAAAATATTTTTATACAAAAAAATTCAACTTAAAGTTAAACTTGAATAAAGCATTGATAGGACTGTAAAACTGATTTATGTCAGTTTCTTTTTACATAATACTAAATAGAGTATGACATGAGCTATACTTTTATGTGATATATGTTGAAGTACAAGGCTATTAAGATCACACTAAACTCATAGGGACTAAATGATCTGACAGACCAGTTCAAGCGAAAAAGAAACTTGGGTGGACTTTGGGATCCTAGTGTATATTTGACTGTGTGTTTTATATAGAAGCAAGTAAGTGTTTTGTATTCATTATATTCTTTGGGGAATGTCTTGATTTAGTATATGTGTACTTATTGTGTTATAATGGATTTGGTCTGTGTACTGCAGGATTCTAGGAATAGACAGCACAGTATGTGTGAGTGTGTGAGAGTGGTGACGTGTGTGTATTCCTGTGTGTTTATAGTGCAACTGGCCTCTTTTTGACCCCAGGAAAATAAAGCAGAGAGAGATCTCTTGAAAGTTTACTTTCTGCTAAAAACATTTCCATCTTGCATGTGTCTCCTTTCATATTTTCCACACAACCCAGAAATGTCCTGCTGGGCGTTAACATACACAGTTTTTTTTTACTTCCATGTACCTATGACATTTCGTATTGGTTACTGTTTTTTTCATCATGTTGATTTTAAGCGGAACTTTTCCAAAACCATTGGTATTACTTATTTTTTTAAGAAATCCTCTCAGTATGATAATACAGTACAATATATTATTATTGACTGCGCTGTTGATGGGGGTTTTAGTTTTGTGTAGCCAAACCTGATTAAATATTAAAAGGTCTGGTCAATATTGCAGTTTGTTCTGGCCAAGAACTGCCTTCTTAGACAGGAAGTAGACCACTGGTTTTGTTTTTGTGTTTTGTTTAGAGGTGGGTTTATCTGAAATAGATGATACTACAAAAACAGAATGAAAACATTACATTTATGAACTCTAATAATAAACTTAACAGAAAACACAAAACAATAGTAGAAAGTCTATCCTGGTTTGATTTGGATGTTTAGTTACCTTGCCTCAAACTAAACTCTAAATGTCACTAACCTAACAAAGCAAAGTCCAGTGATTAGCTCAAAATCATTTAAAGCATATCATTCTACTACTTTAAACACAGTTTAGTTTTTTCAGGCAGACAGATGAAAACCCTGTGCCCTCCCAGAGGAAAATTTTATTTCTCAGAAGTTGCTCTTTCAAAGCAGGAGATTTGATGGAGATTTCAGTTGTGTTTCATTTAAGTATCAACTTTGTCTCAGATGTTTCCTCTAAAATTGTTCTGGTGAAATAAAAATATAAACAAATTAGACATTAATAAAACACATAACTATTAATAGACATTAAGAGTATGGAGCTGTAAAATCAATGTAGACTGTAGCTAAAATAATCTGGATTTAGGTAAATTTGATGAGTAAAGTATGAGTTCATACTGAAATCTTCAATAATTTTGACTTTTGACTGCAGACTTGGCAGACCTGAGCTCAGTTTGTGACAGTTGATATTTCTTCTGAAAACTAGACATTTGTGAGATTTCTGGGTCTTTTTCTCAGGGGAAATATATGGGACATAGGAAACTTAACAAAAGTTTCTATTTACTCTCCATTTTATTTCATTGCATTCTATAAGAAATAATTGAGGTATTAAAGAGATCTCATCTGTGATTTTTCTTTCCTGTGGGCTTACACTTGTATTACTCCTGTAACTAGCATCAAGCCAACCAATCTGAGCCACACACCAATGATACAATCCCAATTGTTTTTGTTTCTCATTGATTTCATTGCACTGTTTGGATGCAGATCTCAGAGATTAGCTTGTGTTCTCATTCAAGAGCACACACACTGAACCAAAGTGCTTGAGGATTTGAGTGTTCCATCTGGAAAGTCATAAGATGAAGAGGTCACAGTTCGGCATAACCCAAGACACAGATGCAGCTATTGAAACTTTGGCTTTCAGGCTGAAATCCACTCTGTTAAACAAGTCTCCCAAGGCTCATTTCCACCAGCTTGCTTCATCCAAGCCAGTGGAAAAGGAAAGCCATTGTGGCCGATTTGATGAGGTGCACTCTATGGCTCAGGCTCACCACTGCATATGGCTTTGAGTTTTCTTGTGTTATTAGCCAGAAACAGAAAGGAAGAAATCATAGGAAGGGTAGAAGATAGATCTGCTTTTACAGTCCGGACCAGGTCCAAAACACGTTTTTGTGTATGAATTAAAGGGAAAGTTTACCCAAAAATAAAAATTCTGTCAGCATTTACTCACCCTCATATTCTTCCAAACCCTAATTTTCTTTATTTTATAGAATAGAAATGGAGTCATTTGGCAGAATGTCTATAGCGTACTTTTCCATATAATGAAAGTGTATGGTGACCGGTGGATGAAAAACATCATATTGTGCAGTACAGTATATTCCAAGTCTTCTGAAGTCATATGATAGCAGAACAGTGTAAGGAACAGAGTGAAATTTAAGATATTATCAGCTAATCTTATCCTTTAAAGTATTTTTTATTGGCCCCAAAATACATAATCTTTCCATGGAAAAAAGAAAATACCGATTTGAAACAGCATGAAGGTCAGTAAAATATGACACATTTTCATTTTGGGTGAAGAATCTCTTATATGCCTGTGCAAAAAAATAAGTATCAGTAGGTCTTTTATAAGATATTCTTTTCTTTTAACTTGTCTGTTTAACAGTATAGCACTTTTTTATATTTTTTAAATGTCATAGCCTTTATGTAGTGCTTGGTAAAAATGTATTTTCTGATGTCAAGAACTTTCAATAGAAAACAGTCATTTTACCTCACTTCAGTTTGCTCAAATGTCAATGGTCTGTCGTAAATAAATCTACACAAAGGCTACAGTTTGGAACACAGGGCAGGAGATGACATCATTTTAACACAAAGCCTGTCTGTCACAGGAGCTCTGACAGTCACACTTCATTCTGATGTCATCTCAAAGCATTTACCATGACAGTACAGTACAGATGGAACTGGAAAATGTACAATAGCAGTTGGTGGATATATGTGGTCCATAATGTGTCAAAATCAGTGTGTTTTTGTAGTACATTATGAGTACATGTTACATGTACAGCATGCAAATATAGTACCTTTTAAAAGCAAAATCCATTAAATTTACAGTACAAAATTTCTGTGTGTTGCCAGAAATTTACTGAAAACTTAAGTAAATATGTAAATGTAAGTTAAATAGTAAAATCTGTAGCCATAGAAGAACATCTCACACACACACACACACACACACACACACACACACACACACACACACACACACACACAGTAAAAGACATTCATTGTCTCATTAAATATAATATAATTGTACACCATACATAATGAGAACAGAATGCAGTGTGCATTTGTAGTATTTTATCATTCTAGTTAAAAGTTGGCTACAAAGAGGAAGAAAGGAGAGAAATTAATAGGAAGAATATAAGAATACACGCATAAAACGTCCAATAACTGCTACGTTTGAATCGACATAGAGAATGTATGTGACAGAGATTGTGGAAGAGCGACAGAAGTGAGTGCGACCAAGTCTTCTCCCCCAACACTATTGAGTTTTTGTAGGCAGTCAGTATTGTGAGGGAGGGGTTTCAGTCGACCGTAAAGTTAACAAAGCAGACTACTTCCATTATGTAGCTCTCACTGTGTTTACTGTATGCGTGTTTGTATTAATAAGTGTTAAAAGAAAAAGACAGCTGTAGGATACCACGAACGTTGTTTATGTTTTTGTGAGAAAAGCAGATAGACGAAAATAGAGACCCGGGGAGTGGAGATAGTGGTGACTCTGATTATTTTCACTTTTCTCTAATGATCACAGTGCCGTGCGGAAGACGGGAAAGACAGATCAGCTGTCAGTACCAGCGCACACACACACCGCAGAGTGAAGTACACTACAATATCTGGACACACACACACTCGCTCAGTTGCACCTGTTGAGGTCGATCCGCCACATATCCAGCAGTCATGGCCGTGTAGGAGTGCGTCCGCGTCTGTCAGTGATCTTCGCTTCTTCTGAGAGATGTCATCGCTCTACTCGCGCAACAACAAGGATCTTTCTTCTCGCTCCAGAAAGTCCCTGTCGGACTCGCCACCCTCGTCCCCCATCTCCAAAACCTTCCGAGTAAGATCCAGCTGTGCTTAATGCTTATCACATTAACTGAGACGTTGAAATAGTATTGTGATTGATGTGGTGTGAAAAGGTCATCCGTCATGAGGATAGAATTACTTATGTGCTGTCATGAATTAGATTGTATATACAATATATTACAATATAATTTGGATTTCTTTTGGTTAGAGAGCAAATAAAAAATAAGTATTAAAAAATAAGTATAGGCTTTATTTTGCTTATAGTGGGGCCTGCTTTTTTAAAACAATTTTAACATTTAAACTTGGCAATAAACAGGACTTTCTTAACATTTTTTTGATGTTAAATAAAGTGAAATCATTATGATATATGATATTTGAAAATTTCTTTGGAACATTGTTAAATCATGCTGGAGTAACACCAGTCATCAGGTTTTGAACAAACTTGTCCATACCAGCTCAAATTCAGGTTGTTGTTAAAGCAAGAGATGGACATACCAAAAGTAAGACATTGTGAAACATGGTAAATTTACCATGTTAAATAGTGTTAGTGGAACAATATGTTTTAAATTAGAAAAATGCAAAATTAAAGTACTTTGTGTTCTCAGACTTTTGGACTCACTGTTTATCGGAACGGATTTTTGTTGCTTATATCAAAACAGAGGAATCTTGTGAGCTCATAAGATTGTGTTGTTGTGCTGTCATTGAGGGGTGACATCAGAGCATGTTATGGGTGAACAGAACTGTACTGTCTGTTATGTACAGAGTGATTCAGTACAGCAGTGTATGTGTATGGACACATACACTGCTGTAATTTGTGTATGGACATGGTTCACTAGGATTTAAAATTACTTCAGCCATGGCCCCTTGTGCTTTGCTAAAAAGTAGTGCGAAACAGAAATGCACATTTGGAGAGTTGTCATGTCAAAACGTGTCATATAAAAGTTTATTCAAAAGACTTCAGAAGGAAATTTGACAAGTAGCATGAGCATTTAGCATACATTTTAAGCTTGGAAATGCATGTGAGGGGTGCCTATCTGTGGAAAACTTATGTAAAGCAAATATATAAATTTTTATGTACACATTTTATGTAGCTACAAGGACATTCTGTGTAGCTGCTTACTGGTCCAAGTCTAAAGAGCCTCCGATTATTATGATATTCTCGTCCCTAGATATGGCTCAGGTCCCTTCTTCTATGCATTTTTTAGCCCATTTTCACGAATTTAATTTTCATGACTTTATATTTCAAGTCAACTGTGTATTGACATTTTTTGAATGCTGTTTTAAATGCATTAGGTTGTGACATTACTAAACATTTGAGCCAGTTTGAAGCAAATTAATAAGCACAATGTGATTGTGTGTTTGTGAACAGGGTTTGTCCTGTTTTATCAGGCGTTAATAGGTTTTTCTTTCAAATCCATCCTGAGCTAAGCTTGCATAGCAGCCAACACTGCACCATGCTTATCCAATCGCTCCTTATTAGATTGAAACACCTCGTATTGGATAAAAATAACCTAATTAGGCTAAATCTCTTGTGTGAATAAAAGCTATGTAATGTTTATAGAGAATTCCATACTATTTCCATTAGGGAAGCTTTTAGGTTGAGTTATTTTCCCAGTAAACAACCCCCTAACAATCACCCCAGCAACTGCATAGCAACACCCTGGCCAATGCACAAAAATAGTTTTTACTGTAAAAAAGGTAATAACTGTTAGAACCAAATGAAAGTTAATTACTGTTCCACATTTCTTGTGAATGCCAGGTTTGAAAAGTGCTAACACTGCATTTTATCAGCACACTCCAATTTTTAAATCTCACCAGACCAATCCAGGATGTACTCTTGCATAACAAAGCATTTGTTGAAATGCTTGCTTTTTTGTTGGCTTTGATTGCACAGAGATATTGTTGACTCTGTTTACTTAAGTCAAAAGACGCCCATAAAATCAGCAGGTGCTACACTGAGTTGGAAGGTGAACTATATTCATTTGTATCCACTGCATTGGCAAAATGACGAAAGTCCAATTATGCCTGAAATGTACTTGCTGTTTTGTTATGACACCACTGACCCCATGTCCTAATCTGCATGCTGTTAAGTTTAATCTTTAGTTATCATAATGAAAGAAAAAGATTGGCTAAAGAAACGAGACATGTTTCATGTTTCCTCTAATCATAACATGCATTTCTTTCCCATCAACGAAGTTGCACATGTGGGCTTGAAGTTTCCATGACGAGGGAAGGCCTGTGCGCGTGAGGTCTCTTTGGGAGTGAAGGTTTAAAAAAGAAAAGAATAAACACATGTGCTTTGTTTGTAATGGTCGTCTGCTTGTTTATAAAGGGCTTTTTTCCCTAAAAAACAGATTACAGGGTAATAAACAGACAAACACATTTGACTGAGCGTGTGAAAGGTTTAACTTTTAACACTGAGCAGAAGAGAAGAAATATCCATCAGACTAAATGAATATTTCACCTAAAAATTTAAATGGTTTTATTATATACTCACCATTATGTCATTTCAAATGACATATTCTATGCAGTTTTTTTTTAATGGAACCTCTTTAAAAAGTACCATGGTACTACAATGGTACATACAAAGTGTACCATTGTTTTGTAAGTGACACAAAAGTAGAATTGTCTGATTATTTGTTTTGCAGCACCAGACATTTCCTGGATACCAGATCCGTCAGACTCCAGAAAAGGACAAAATAACATCTTTACTATATCAGTGTCTTATCATGAAAAAGGTGGATGCAAAGTAAAGAGAGAAAGAGAGAAATCTGAAAAGCAAAGAAGTCTTTATTTGGAGTTGCATGTTGTAAGGCTCCATTCGAGTATGGTGATGCTCATATTTTCCATTTTGCAAGCTGGCAGCCGGACTAGCTGGCTCTCAAAGGGGGGATGAAGGGATGAGAAGGAGGGAAAGAGAGAATTGAAGGGGTTGCACATAAATACTTCAGTATGATCCTGCAAATGTTACAGTTTGTAAAATTATTGGATCAATGTGATGTCCACAGCTGTTTGAAGCAACCTCATTCAATTCAATTTTATTTATATAGCGCTCTTTACAATGTTACATTGCTTCAAAGCAGCTTTACATATAATAAAAAATAATTATAATAAAGAACAGAACAAATGTTAGACATGTTCAACAAAGATTACATGGTATTATTGCAAATAATTTGTGAAATGTATATTAAGACTAATTAGGCATACTAGGAGATGGCATTTAAAGATAGCATCTTATGGGACAGGGGTATAAGGGATTTGCAAAAGTACCATGAAATTCACACAACACAAAATAAAATGCATACATACAATATATACAATAGAAATTCCTGAAAATGACACAATGAAAGAATGTGAGACAATTTGAGACATGCCAATCATTGCATATAGTGCATGAGTTATAAAGATTGTATGCGTTAAATGCACAGAGAACTTAGCAACCCCATGCTGTGACCAAACAGAGTTCCACATGCTTCTTCTCATTGCATTTGTTGTGGAACACAGTTATCCTGGTGCACTAATCCAAGATTACCCCAACCAAATCCTTATTGAACCACTGTAAGAGAATTGACTAAATTGTTCCCACATCTGAGCCCCGCCATAGACACCAATCCAATGTACGTTCGATCACAAAAAAAAATAGGTTATCGTTTAGACAGAGCTCACTTCTACATGCTTGTATGTCTCTTTATGAGGCGTACCCATGAATCTAATTCAGTGTTATTTTAACTCCCAGAATGGAATGTCTGCACCAGCACTGCCTTACATGGTTTACTGTGGTGAAAGTTTGCACTCTGATACCTCTCCCTCCCTCTCTTCAGAAACAGTAAATGGGCCCCGGGCCAGCAGGTGCCCATGGGGAATGATGACCCCTGAGGGCCTTAACATTTTTAAATGGAAACAGCACAATGGTGTGCCCTATAGCTACATGTGAGTCACACAAATAGGACATGTTCTAGGATCAATGTCTTTCCAGAATTGGGGTTAAGGATAGGGGTCAGTGTTAGGGCAGAGGCTATAGGGACTTTATGGCAACATTATGCATTACTCAAAAAATGTCCTCTGCTTTTAAGAATTGTTTAGGTTAAGGATTATGGCTTAAGGCTTGGGTAAAGGCTTGAAAAACATACTGACTAAGCTTCTTTAAGATTTTAGTGGAATCTTGGGGTTTAGGGTTATGGATATGGTTAGGTATGGGTTTAGGTTTTAGCAAGGCAAGGAATAAGCTTTGGTCTGTGATTGATTGATATGAATGTTGTTCCTGGACATGATGAAAGAATATGATGATGCAGGAACATGTATTGTTGGTGTAATTCACATGGTTTATAAAGATAACCTCAGATTTCCTTGTCTTAGTGGAATAAACAGTAACTACACCATTGATAACAGAGGACCAATATGACCACAAGAACATAACAAGACCACCAGAACACATATCTACTAAATACAAACAGACTTCAGCCCCCCCACATGATGTGACCACACGAGACTAAACAAGACCTCCAGAACACACATGACTGTTCACTCACAAAACAAAAAACAGTTTCAAACAGTGATATCACAATTATTTTGTAAGTTATTGTAAGTCAGTGCTGCAGGTCAAGCTGGTTTTTCTCTTCTTGAGCTAAATGTGTGCTGTATAACCACATAAGGACAAAGTCCTGGAGATGTTTACTGTGTAAAAGTTCACATTGAAATGGCCCTGTCTCATCAGTTACCAGCCCAGTTACAAGCACCACAGAAACATGCCAACAAATATTATATGCAGTTACAGACAGCAACTGAGACATTCTGTGACATATAAGGTCATATGTGATGGCACAGATTAGTTTTGGCAGTAAAAGCTCTC
Organism: Chromobotia macracanthus; assembly: GCA_036877525.1. NCBI lineage: Eukaryota > Metazoa > Chordata > Actinopteri > Cypriniformes > Botiidae > Chromobotia > Chromobotia macracanthus. The sequence continues at coordinate 12,271,003 of JAZGTH010000006.1, forward strand.
CTTTTCCTTGTCTAACATTGTCCTGACGCAGTGACTGGAGTCTTCAGTCCTTTTTTGGCATTGTTCAGAGGTCCCTCTCAGACAGTAGAGACAGTGGACTGTTATTCCTCTCTGATGCATAATCAAGTGTGCTGCAGAGTGTCTAAACAGGATGTTCTCTTTTGAAAATGAACAGAAGAGATTCTTTTTCTGCCTTCCTTTCTCTCCAAACTCAACAGCCCTGAATCTGAAGCAATGCAAGAGAAGACATTACAAGGCTGCCCAGAATCTGTGGTTGCAGATTCCCATAGAATTTTGGCAGTGATTTCCAAAATTATAAAGATCGTTTGCCTAAATTGACTATGTTTTCAACTTCCAATTAAACTGAAATATGTTCAGCTATGTTAAGCACATTTTATCATAATTAATTCTGTTTGTGGAGATCAGAAAATAAAGTCCAAGTAAAATGTGGGTCTGGATTTTACAGATGAGAGGTGCAAGATCATCAGATGTAAGATTGAACAAACACGGTTATCATTCTAACCCACCCTTAGAATCCATGGGAAATTGTAGGTCGATGAGAAAGATGTTCAGCCAAACAGCTCCGATGGGATGCAAGTTCATAATAATGGTGGAGGCAGCTCTGATCTTTATCTTGGTGTTTATAAGATTTAAGACTATCACCTGTACAAAGGTACAAGTTCCAACTAAAAGATTTATATACTTCTTTAAAGCTGCAATCTGTAACTTTTGCCTCTCTATCGCCATCTCTGTCCAAAACATAAAATTGCAAGTTGCTTTTCTTTATGAGTTATTTTATTAACATGGATGCCGTTTAAAATCTAAACAACTGCTGTAAGAACAAGCTACAAGCACTCCACCATTACAGCACCCACACACAATTTGGTAGCTGGATCTTCCTCTTTATTTCATGACGTAACCACAAGTCAAATTGACATACAAGGAAATTAGATGCGACAACTCAAATTATAAATCATTAATATAAACTTACTGTTAAAACTTTTTGAACACTGATCTGTTATGTAATTGTGTAATGTAATTTTTGTTCATTTTTATCCCAGAAAGTTATGGATTGCAGCTTTAAGGAAATTGTTAAAAAGTATTTGTTTTCAAAAAGAAAATTATCATCAATTTATTAGAACAGTGATCTGGATACAGTCAGACAAGTAAAGATCCTTGTTCTCCATGTGAATAAGCCTTCAGGGAAGCTCGTGAAATTAGCTTGTGTGAATTCAACTAAGGAAGGAGCATCTACTGAAACACTTTGTGGCATGATGTCATTTCTGTGCAGACACACAGATAATTGCACAGATGCACAAGGCGACATGATATCATACTCTTGCTCACATTGGCAGACTCCCATTGGAAGATTGTGAGGTCTTAACAGGGAGAGTCTGAGATGAATTATAGCACAGTGTTCAGGAGAGTGTGATTGAAGCATATTGTTAAGAAACGTGGTATTTACATGGTGATCCAAGATACTTAAGAAAACAACCAAAATAGGCAGCCTTTAATAAGGTACTTTTTGTTAGTGTTATGAGGTTATTAAAGACTTTTAAAGACTTTACTAAGTAAATTCAGATGACTGATTATTTCCTGTGTGAAAGGATTAGTTCAACCCAAAATGACTAATCCTCATGTTCTTCCAACCCGATTGACTTACTTTCATCTGCAAAACACAAAAGGAGATAATTTAATGAATCGTCTAACTGAATTCAGTACAATAAGAGTCTATCATGACTCAACTTAAAGCTTAATAAATCACCCTAGAGTGTCAGCATGCTGCTTTGTCATTTTTTCTCTGTGTATACTCTGAAAATACTGAAACTTATTATTTTACGTGGTTAGTAATTGTAAAGCAACCATATTAAAGAAAGTCCTTTCTTTTCTTTAATTGCCATTTGATTTATTATGATAAAAATCTACTATTCAAGCAATTTTGTAACAAATGTAAAAAATAACAACATGACATCATAAAACCTTTTATTTATTTCATCCAACTTTTTTCTTTTTGCAGCAAGACCGGGTGTTGAGGTAAAGTCCTTTTGTTTATTTATATTTTTGTGATAAATAAATGACATGATCAGAAACTACTTTCTGATTTCTTCTTTGATGAACCCTGTGTGTTTTTGTATGATGTGACTGTATTGACTGGATGGCAGCAGGTCAGACTCCAGTGGCGTCGATGCCCCATCAGACAGACTGACGGCTCGCAGCAGCTACACACGCCGAGAGAACAGAATCGCCTCCCTCAGCAAAACTGAGGATGACTCTGCTAGCAAAGACTATAAAAAGGTCAGGATAACTTTCATCAGAGAAACACATTTATTGTTCTCAGATACTATATATGACAAATATATATGTCCATATTTAACTGTGATACAAGCTACAATGTAGGAAAGGGCAGAATAATTCATATTCAGGACTAAAAAGTAGCATCAAGAAAATAGTCATGGCTAATTTGTTTTAGAAGGTCATAGCTATTTGCAGGTTCTGCTATAATTATGCTGTAAATAACTCAAAACAATTCATCAAAGGGCAAAAATGTCAAAGGGAACCATAAAAAAATCAAACCATTGTTTTAACAAAAAAGTATTAATAAATACATAGAAGAATGCAAAATTATGCACATTTTTATGCAAATAATTAATCATACAACATATTAAACATGTGACACTTGCCCCAGTCTGACATTTACTGTATAAAAATACCTTTGTAAACATAGTTTAATCTTTGGGTAAAATCTGCCTTCATTATGTAGTTGACTACTGTATGCCAATGTGGTTTTATTGTGTATCACTTGTTCACTCCACACCTACTTTACAGAACAGAATTCACAATAATTAATTTTAGGTAGTTTTGACCTCAGTGTTTAACACCAACATAATAACTGGTAAAGCAATTGTTTGTGTAATTGGACCTTTGACTTAAAACTTTATCATCACAGAGATATAGCCCCCTGTGACAACTAGCTCTCCTGTTTGTGGAGAGAATGTACATTTTAGAATGTAAACATAAACCAGTCTTGGCTGGGTTTCAAAACAGAGTTCAGATTGCAGAGCCATTGCAGGCTGTCAGTGGTTTGCTGCTGGCCAACGACAGGAAAGAGGTTCCCAGAGGACATGCTAATTTAGCCAGATTGACAAACTCTTGTTTGTTTCATTTTTTCAGCTTTATGAGGATGCGCTGTCTGAGAATGAAAAGTTGAAGTCTCGTCTGGAGGGCAGCAAGCAGGAGCTCTCCAAAATCCGCTCACAGCTCGACAAAGTCACACAGGTGAGGGACAATGTGTGTAGATGTGGAGTAAAAGTTTAAATCTTAAGTTCAGCCTGTATTAAAAACAACAGCACACACTTGCCCTCTGCATCCAGCCAGGCTCCTGAGGGTCTGGCTTAGTATATCTGATAGCATGTGTAAGGAATTACAATCTGTGAAAAGTGAATAATGTAGCTAGAAGCCAATAATAAGATCGGTCCTGCGGTAGGCCTATTTGCTTTATAATATGCCATTTAATTAATTAATTAATTAATTGAATAAATAAAATAAAAAGGGCTTTTTCATATTTGTTTTGTATGTACAGTGATTTTGTTATTATTTTGCAATGATTTTACTTGATGATTTATTCTTTCTTGTTTTTATTAATCTTGTGTTGCAGAAGCAGGACAGACTATCAGAGAGATCTACTGTATTTGAATCAGAGAGAAGGGTAGATATCATTATTATATGTAATAATGACTCACATAAAAGAGTTTCTATTTGTTTCTCCTTAGTATTGACCAAGCTCTTGTACTGATATTTTTCCTTTATGTTGTTTACATCAGATTCAGGATTCAGACCATCATATATTTCCTATGTATTTTAAGCTTTCATTTATAATTTCAAGTACATATTACATATTTTGCAATAAGATTACATATATTATTTTATTATTCAATGTTACAACAATTATTTTAGATTTTAATAAGATGTGTGGTGTGCTTATGTAGGAAAAGGAAGCCTTGGAGAAGAGGGTCTCAGGCATGGAAGAAGAATTAAAGGTACAATAGATTAAGTTCATGTGTTTGATTGTGGTTTTGCCTTGTTTATCTGAGCCCAAGCTAGTCTAGCTGCCTGTGGTTGGGGTCACTTTTCAGAGCATGTTCAAAGGTGCTAACCTACTTTAATAAGTAAAAACTTTGATTTGATTACCTGATAAAAATACATATGTAATTAAGTTATTATTATATAGTATATAGTTATTAATATAACAACTATTGTAGCTGTCATGCCTGTTTTAAGCCCCATGTTAGCCAACTCTGCCACCATGCTAGCTAGCGCTTGCTATTCCATGCCAAAGCTGTTACACTTTACATCAGCGCTGTTAGCAAACATCAGCAGCATCTCACAGCTGCTGCAGTACACTGTGACCTACTTCCAGCTACACCAGGGCTAAACTGAATCCAGAACAGAGACATGGCACGGCTTTAGTTCAGCATTCCAGCAGTAATTGCACATAGCTGGCATTCTGAGGGGCCAAGAAGAATGTGGTGCCAAATATACAAGAGGCCAAATTTGTAACAAAAGTAATCAGCCTGACCCTTAGGGATAATTGGTCCAGATTTCAATTGTGGTAACTAGGTTTGGGCTGGGCTGTTTTGACAGCTCATTTTGTTTTGAATAGCTCAGCGTTGATAACATTTGACCAAGATAAATGGATGATTTAGTCATTTATATTACACATATGCTGACAGCTCTAGTTCCAGAACACTATGGAGAATATATTTATGTAGCTGGCCATACAGTAGTTTACATGCCTCAACAAACTGAAAGGATGTTCACACCTATTACTCAACTACAGTATATAAATCATATGTATATATATGGCTTTTACTTTCTCTATTCCTATTTGTAATCACACCTTGGGTCGGTGCATATTTGCATAATGTTTAACCCTGCTCAGTATTTTCCTATTGCCAACACAGTCCCTGTTGCTAGTCACCTTAACTGCAGTCCATAAGTATCACCATCTCTGTATGAACCATAAACTTAAAAAAAAAAACATAAAGCAGGTTATGTGACACAGTACTTTTTATTTAATATGTTGAAGTTAAATGAAGCCAGACTAACATTGCCAGTGAAATCAGACCCGACAGCTCAAATCTTAAATTATTATTACAAACTTTCTGTTGTGAATCGGGGTAAGGTAAGGAGACAGTTTTGATTTGAAAATTGATCTGTTATGTACTTGCAGTACTTAATACTATGTACTTAATAAGAAAAAAAATAATCTTTTTCACTGACAATCACTCAATTCCACAAATCTCTGTCAGTGTGGACACACCCTTGATGCTTCTTATACACTATAAAAGCAAACTATCTATGGAAGGTCCAATGCTTTGGAATGTCCAACGAAACCTTGTGCAGAAGCTCTTAAACAGAAGCTCTTGTGCTTGTTTGATGAGTGATGTCACTATTGCCCCAACAGACACCCCCAGTGAGGTTTCGATACCAGCACTGAGCTGACCTCAGCTGGAATGGGTGAAGGGGGGTGAGGGTGAGTGGTATGCCACACACGTTGTTGTCTGCTCACACTCATCAAGGTCACCAACACACACCTGTTTGCTCAGAGAACGTGGCGTGGGCTGATTACAGACCACTTAAGGTTTCCCTAAGCTCACAGATTTACTGGAAATACAGATTTGTATGTGCACTCTCACTCTTCCTTACAGTAAATCTCTGAAATTGCTTCAGATCGTAATGCATTAAGAAATATAAGTCTTAATGAATTAAGATAAGAAAGACAAATATAAGAAAGACAACTGAATGCAGTGACCTTTTCTGATCCATTGGTAAATTATTGTTTTTAGTTTCTAGTTCCTAGTGTAGACAGCATTTTAACCTTTTGAACCACAGCATTTACACTTTTTGGAGAAGCAACTTGCAAATGGCTTACACTTATTATTATATCTGGAGTCCATATTTTTACATATTTAGTCAGGGCTTGCAGGTAAATGTAGTCACACTGTCTTATTCAAGACTATCTGAGATAACATGTCTGTTTCTGTTTGTCAAAGCAGACATTCTGTCATTCTGGAGATTTGAGTGTTCTTTGTAAAAGCGCAAACCCATGCTGAATGCCTTGCAGTTCTTTGTTGGTCCAGGCCTGGTCTCGGATCTGTGAGCTGTGAAACAATGTTTGCATAGTTTCTTGCATTAGCTTAGTGAAACTTTGGGCTTTCTCCACATGCTGGTGCAGGAAGTTTCTGAGGTTGACCACAAATGCCTCACATCACTCATTAATCTCCTCACTGAACTGTTATTAGGCTTTGTGAGAACATAGTGGTAAAAAAATTATTATTACTGCTTTAAAATGGAAAAAGTAACACCTCACCCACTTGCTCATTTGTTTTTATATACAAGTGACCCTGAAGGTGAATGCAGGTTTTCATTTTTTTTAAACAACTATAGTTGCATGTGCTGTTTGTATTCTCATTCCTGATTATATTTGTTTGCATGTTTTTAACATGAAACATGGTTAGCATGCTGTACTTTTGAGTGAAAATGTATATCATAACTTAGTTTCATATTTAAATAATTTCAATGAATTTTTTTAATGTCCAGTGATGTAGAAACTGATGTGAGATGAAATAAAAAGTTGTTTCGGAGGCAGAATGTTATTTTAAAATTGGTAAGATGATAAACTCACATTAAGAAAGTCAACGATCGATTTAGATTTCATGTTGACTTTTTTTTTAAACACACCAATACTAACCCTTTTATTTTATAACAAACTTCTTCTCAAACCTTCTTTAACGTTCCCTCACCCTCTTGTTCTGTCTCTCTCTCTCTCTTGCAATATCTGGGCCTTTTTATGTCTCCAGACCCCTCCTGCTCTGGTTCGGCTACAAGCTCTCCGCAGGAGGAATGAGCACCTCCTAATGGAGAACAAAGCCATGCTCCACACCCTTGCCTGCCTCGCTCAGACGACCTCTCTTCCCGAGACGGAGGATCTCTAGTCCTCCTCTCACTTTCCTCTTTCTCTCTTCTTCATTGCACCCTACTGTCCTCTTCTTCCACCCCTGTGCTGTGCTTCTCCCAGGCAGGTTTCTTTCATTTGTTTAATTTCTTTTTAGTCTTACATTGAACATCTTTTTGCTTGTTCCTTTCTTTCTCTCTCTCTCCCTGTTTCTCTCATGGGTCTGGGGAAGGGACGGGCAACCCCCCACATTCCTCCTGCAGGCGCTCACTTTGAAGATATTTATAGCTCCTCCAAACCCATGACCAAACATCTCCTGTATACTCAAGTAGCGTCCAAATCAAATCACTGTCACAGAGCTTTTAAAGTCTAGCCTCTGTGGACACTACTGGCTGGTTTTTACTGTAGATTATTTTTAAAACTGTGGCTTATTACACAGTATTGTACATGTACTGTAGGATTCACATGGCTTTGCGTCCTCTGGAAAGCTTCTGACAGACACAGGGAAATACTAAAATACTTTTCCAGATTTTTATTTGAAAATGTATTTTTAACTTGCTTTAAAAGCCTTTCCAGTGTATTTACAAAGGGCACTTTCTACTTAAATTCTTCAGAAAATGTTGCTTGTCCAATTAAGGGGTCAAATAGAAATGAAATGAGCTGTTTTATTTTCTATTGATGTTATATGAGATTTACAAAAATAGGTTCTTAATATTTAACCTTAGTAGGGGTCAAACCAAATGTTTATGATGACTGATAAGCTTCTTTCCTTCTTTCCTAAAAATTTGATAATTATTCCCACAATAACTTTGGAAACAGGATTGAATGGTTTATGGTTGATCTTAAATACAATCAACACAACAGTTTAGAAAGGGGTTTGCCTCTGACAAAATTGCAAAATAATAATTCCCTGTCCTCCATTGGTCAGCCAAACAGATTCTATGTTTCTCACGTCAGTATATTATATATATTTGACCTTTTAAAAATAAGATAATAGGAAACCATTTCATGCCCTAGAAAATCACAGACATGTAGACAGAGATGAGAGTCTGTGTGTGTCATTTTTAAAAGGGAATTAGCACACAAAAACCATAGTTTTTTATCCAAAGGCTGGAAAGATGTAATATGAAGTCATAAGTGGCTAGGTTTGCCTTGTTAAAGCTTTTGTAGTGTTGCTGTTGCTGTTTTAATCACTGCAGTTAAAGAGATGAATGGCATTCACTTTTCTTAAGAAACACTGTGCATGATCACACACTCATGTTCTGTGCCACGCATACTGTTTAAGTCCTAATGAAGGTGAATTTGAATCATTCTGTGTTATGATGAAAACATCTTGACTAGTTGATTTGTTCAAACAATAGCTCTGTTCCAAAACTTAGTGAACTACTGCCCTGCTGCTGTCTACTGTCCACATAAGAACACTCATATGTTATGCTCTACATAGCCAACTATGTGCACTACACAAACAGCACACCTCACATGAGCTTGGCACAATGCATTCTGGGATTGACTAGCCAAAACCTGGTATCTTATAGGGTCACATAAAATTGCTGCGTTGGGGTCATGCCTGTGATGCCCTGAAACACCGGCAGGGGAGTAGGGAACATACTAGATTATGGAACAGAGCTAATGTGTTCATCTCACTGAGCATGGCTTTATTACTGTAAATACTGTAAGTTCTTGTATTTTCTTAGTGATTGCATATGACAGGGTTCATATTTTTTATCATTAAAAGTACATTAAAAGTAAATTAAAAGTAAATTCTCTCATTCTTTTATTGTCTCAGGTTTTGACAGAACTGAAGTCTGACAACCAGCGACTGAAAGATGAGAATGGGGCCTTAATTAGAGTCATCAGCAAACTTTCCAAGTGAGGAAGATGAGACATCTGAGCAAAACTGAGCAAAGACACCAATGCCAAGAAAGTTTTAAAATGTCCCTTCGTAGACCTCAGAGTGACCAGTATCATCCTGGTTAATAGATTTGTGTGTTCTCTCTTACTCTTGGTGCATTATCTCCAAGTTAAGATATTGTTACAAAAGAGACCTACCCTACTGGAAAAACCAACTAAAATCTGCTTAAGGTGGTAGTTTGCTTGGTTATTTGCTGGTTAAAATCAGTTGAAGCTGGTTTAGGTTGTTGACCAGCATGACTATCACTCTGCTTGTGAGGCTACGATCAACCTAGTTCCCCATTTCATTGACCATAGCGTATTATCCATTTTGGCTAAGCTGGTATTACTTGTTTTTCCAGGAGGGTACTCTAAAGAATTGTCACTGTAGAGACTGTTGGTTTCTAGTAAGTGCTTTTAAATGGGCCAAAGAATTTAATTATTCCCGATATTAGCCATTTCTAAATGCTGGGTGTTTTAAGATCAGAGTAAGAAGCTATCTTCATTCTGTTAAAACACTAGCATGAATTTCCATGCTCATCCAGGTTGATTTATACTGATAATGGCGGGTTTGGTCTAGCTGGTGGCCTTTTCAATTTAGATTGAAAAGTCTGGTACTGTCACCAGCACAACCTTCCTGTGCTGGGACCAGCATTTAAAATAAAAATGCTGGCGACCACCTTTGCGTTTTTTTTAAGCCGGTATGAGCTGTATAAACTGCCGTTCCTTTATACAACATTATCACACACTACAATGCATCTATGCAATTGAATTGTCCTAAAGCAGCCAGCTGGTCTAAAATGGTCCAGTATAATGGATAATGGAATAATGGAATGCTCCCACTGAGACATGATGTCACTCTATTTTCTACTCTGTTGTCATTCATTAAGTTTTTAGCTCTTTTTACTTTTATAGTTAAAGTGTTAAAATATGAAGGGGATTGAAGAGTGGTTACATGGCACTATTGTTGAATGTGTTTTCCATATTTATTTATGCTTTTTGTTGTTTTTAATTAGTATCTGTATAGACAACAAAAACACACCACAATATTTTTAGCCATTTTAAAATGCTTTGTTTTTAGTATGACACCATTTTCAACCTGTAATCTTGAATCAATGCTCACAGCACTTTGTTTATGATTGTTTGTGTTTATTGTTTGCCTGTTATGATTATTAAAAATAACACTGTAATATGAATTTAGTAGTGGAGTGCTTTATTAGGTGCAGTGCTGCCCTCTACCTGTCAGCATTCTCAAAACACGCTCAAAAGATGATACACCACCAGTAGGCTACATATTTATGATTACTTATGATTATTAGTTATGATTACTTAATTAGACTTACATTGAAAGTTTCAAAAAAAGTATTATCTTGTCTTTAAGGTCAATGATGTGCAGAAAATGCCCACAAAGTGGCTTATGGGTGTCTAAACAAATGTTGTTATTGTATTGAAATACTTGCATAATTTCATCTATGTAAGCATTTAAATATGCATCTTCAATATAACTTCTCTGTAGCCTTCACAAATGTCACTACCACTTTTAAATAACATATTTCAGTTGCCTAAACTTTTCAAAGAAAATTGCCCCATTTACTTTTGTCAATGATTCATTGGCTTTAATGTAAAATAAAACATCTTGCCTTCATTGACCACATATTTTCCTCATTGAATATCCTATTTTCCTCAAGAAAATATGAAAGCAAAGCATGCAAAAGGATGGTTTATTCCATGATTCAACCTTAAAACAAGCCTTCCTCATTGTGGGGCAAAAATAAACTAAACACTCCTTAAACTATTACATGACAGCAAGCCAGACAGGAATAAGTGTAATTAAAGGCCTTTATTTTTATCATTTGTTTCAGTACAGAGCCGGTAACACATTTATCTGTAGAGCTATTTGGTTCCCTTGATGTCTGTACAAGGATTGCTGATGCTCATGTACCGTCCACTAGGGGGTCATGGGAAGTCTGTGAGCAATGTTTTCTCAGTGTCCCATCAAGGGCTAAAGCATGCGATTGATCCACACTAGGCACGACGATACAGACATGAACATACGACGCAAACGCGCACACACAACAACACTGAAACAGGTACAAACAGCCTGAGACCGAACCCTCACAATCTCCCACAGACTAAAAAAAAATCATGAAAAAGCAGCACAAATAAAGAAAGATCCTTGTTATAATGTCAAAAAAGAAGAATGAAGTGCAAGAGAAGAGGAAATAAAAGATTTAATAGCAAGCTTTAGATTCTTTTCGACCCCAGAATTTTTGCTGTTTTGTTTCCAGCTAGCATGGATAGAAATCAATGACAATATAAGAAAACATTTTTGCAGAGGGTGTTATAACAATCTGTTATCTGTACAACAAAAAAACACTCATTGAGGGTTACAAAGACCATCTAGTTGCTTCTGCAAGCAGATCTATACATTGAGAGCCAACTGTAGGTGTTTAATGAATTTTCAGTCTGTTTGCATTGTTGCAACAGCTTTCATATCATTATGAGCATGTCTGCTAGCAAACTCTATGACATTTAGGAATGTTTCAAATTAATGTTCATTGTGCATGCTACCATGTAGGCAGAATGGCAGTGATTAACTCACAACAAATGATTCTTTATTAAAGGGCCTATGCATTATTGTTAAATCCACACACAATCATACGCACTTCAACGCCAAAGCATTTTCTGCTAATGCTGATTAAAATTAGTTGGACAAGCTTAAATAAATAAATAAAAAAATATCCTTTTGGTTTTCAGTTGCTTTCATTTTTATTATATTTAGCTAACTTATTCATATCCACTTATTATTGTTGCTGTTGTTAATAATAATGATAATAATAATAATAATAATAACAGTAGTAGTAGTAGTAATAATAATAATAGTAATAATAATATACAATTAAAATACTTCTGTAAAACAACTGTTACTCCACAAGTTAAATGATGGTATGTTTCATTGGTTAACCAACCCTTTTAAACTGCCCTTTTAATTGCCCTTTGCCCAAAAATGCATGCAGAAACATACATAGTGGAATATCAACACCTACACTGACCACATGTGTATGTTCATACAGTACAGATGTCCCTAGCACATTTTGTGTTAAATCAAGGCATTTACAAAACTTAACAGATAATGAAATCATTATAAACACCAAAACAGACAAATTGAAAGGACACACTATTAAGAGAGACTGCCAGTAATGCTTAAATTAGCACATTTTAAAGAACCAGTGTGACCCCTAACAGTAGCATCACAGACTTGTATGGAATGTTGAGGAGACACATAGGCCTATGAAAGGAAGAGACATTTCAGGGTTATTTTAAGTACATCTATATAGCTGAGCTCCAAAGATTTAGCTCAAGTCTTATGGCTTTATCTTATTTACACACACGCACACAAACGTACTGTTTATTGGCTAGTTAAGCGCTGTTATTGTCTTTTCTAAATAAAAGCTTTTAGAAAACAGTGGGGACAAGTTTTCTATCATGCAATTGATTCTGTTGTGCTTGTGCAAGGTAGAAATCAGTTGGTCCGAAAAAATCACGTAAGAATGACATAAAGTCAGATAAAATGGCAGTAAACGTGACTTATTCTTATTGGCACTGATAGTGAAAAATACAAAAAAATGATAAGTCTAATGTTGAGAAAAAAGCTGAAAACATTTTCATAATGATTCAGTGTGACCCAAAACATTACATCATAGTTCCCACAAGATGGGGGTGGGGAATATTTAGACTTGGAGCCCCATATGGAAGTTTTTACTTTCCATAAACATATTCTGACAAAACCATACAAATATTACTCTGAAAAACTAAAGAAAAAGCATTTTGAATAAATAAATAAACACATTAACTTTGTTCCTTAATATTAGTAGACGGCAAGCATGCTGCTACGTTTTCATTCTACATTAGTTCACACAAAGCACTTAACATATTTGCTCATAATGTTCAAGCATGAATTGAATCTGAAAATGAAGATTAGTCTAGTATAGTTCATATTCTTTCCAGAACCAACTCACAGAAAATAAATATTTAATTTGATTAGAAAATATACACAGTATCTTATAGTATCTTATCCCCTCCATATTGTTATTAAAATGACAAAGAACACCTACACAATATATTTTTGCTTTATCTGTGAAACATGCACATCTTTTTTATTGTAACATGCAGTATTATAAGTAGGAACTATGCATATATAGTTAAACCTACACGCTTATGGGTTTGGGGAGGCGGTTTGTTAGTTGCTAGTTACGATTTCTTGGTGTCAGTTTTTATAATAAACACAATTTTGTAGAATTAACTGATATTAACACAGAACTTGATCAATAAATTGTGTTTCAATGTCACCAGAAAAATAAATCATGAGGTTGTGTAAACAAAAAATTAAATAAATAAATGACACACATTCATTCATTTTAAAAATGTCAAACTGTGCTGTGAATGTGACTGGAAGTACTTGCTATTTTACAGTCAAATGACAACAGAGTTATTGCAACCAAACGCGACTTGTCAGAAGGGTCAGTCTCACACAGAAAACGTTGCTGTAGCAATTTTGATGACTTTTCATTTTACCTTATAATTTGGGGTAAAACAACATTTCTCCAAAGCAAGTTGGAAATGCCACTAGAGTGACGTTTTCTGTAGCAGAAGATAAAAGTCACTACAGTAAAATTTCCTTATGTTGTTTGTTTTAGGGTATAGCATGGTGATTACACAAACCTTCTATACCTCCTATAATCCACCCATGAATCTTTATACACGTGACACTTGGCCTAATTTAAAAGTCTACATGCAATAAACTACACTCCATAAAGATACCTTGATAAGATTCAGGCTTGCAATTTTCTAAGTTTCCCAGCTGCTTAATAATTGAAATTATCACAAGGTATCATCATCGCCAACAGAGTTTCTCCAGGGAAGATGAGGATTGTTCACCTGGATAGTTAGTTCTGTGTCGTTCATCAGCTGAATTATATTTACACCCTTACGACAGTGGCTGATTCAGACAATACAAGTTCTCTCATTTAAACAAATTCAAACAACTCGAACCAAGAATGCACCATCACAAAAGTACAGACTGAAATTGATAGAGCAACAACTACAGAATGTAGTTCCAGTAGTGCAAATAAGTTCAGCAGTTTGGTAAGTTGTTTTGTAAATACACATCGTCCTCTGTCATAATCTCTCTTCTGAATAAACCACAACAACTTCTGGTTTAAACTGAACTCAATGAAAATGCAAAATTGACTAAATTCATAATAGGTTGAACCAGATTATCAAAAACACTAATCAAAATAAACTCCTGAATGTGATTAAAAATACTGTTGAAAATGAAACACTTGAATGAAAATACACTTTCATTTAAAGTGCTCAGGCAGAATAAATTTAATACACCAAATCAAAGCAAAGGATAGAAATACTGAAGCTAACAGGAAGACATCCCTGGCAGCTAAGAATTGCTTATATTATGATGCTTGAAGGCTTATCTCCTTTTTATCAGGGTTTGTTAGGATGCCGGGCAGTGGAGGGATCCAGCTGATCAATCAAACTGAAGAATGGAAGAAGAGGTTATGCGTAGGCAGTGTAATTGACAACACCTGAAAAATACCTTCTTGCTGGGTCAGAAGCATGTAGTCCAACCATCTTTCCATTCCCAATGTTCTCAGTTTTTTTGTTTTTTTCAGTATTCATTATAATGAATCATTCTTCATTGTACTTTCAGACTCAACAAACATAATAGAACATATTTTATCTAGATGACCAGAGAATCTAGAAAAATGTGTTAAAATTAGGCAGTGGAAGAGGCAGTGTTTTCTATCCCTGGTCACCGATGCAGAAATTTGGAATGCTTGATCTTTTGGAAGTTCAGATGTGAATGTGCTGTAATGTGAGCTTGTGTCTTTGTAATTAAACCCCAAGCTGTTCCACGAAGAACCCTCTGCTTGGAGCTCAGCCTTTCTCAAAGAACATCGATAGTAGTCAAAGCATCTTCATATGATCAAATTTTGGGGTGGTCTACAGCTCTTGACAAGAGCGATTTGTGTTCTTCAGATTCCTCTAGTCTGTAGTCTGGTGGCCAGTAGTTTTAATTTAGTGCTAATTGGTTCAGATGATGTGTTGTGCATGTGAAATAAAGGGAAAGTGTGTGTGGTGGTAGTGGTTGGGGGGAGGGGGGGATTGTGTTGGGGGGGGAAGGGAAATGGCAGGATTACTTCTTGGCAGTGAGGGCTGCTAACGAAGCATCCACCTCCTCCTCGGGTTTGAGCGGATGCCATTGGGCGATGGGCCGGCGTGGGTTGGCCAGCATGTCAGACCAGTGTCTCAGCTCACTGCCCTGCGCTTTGCTCCCCACCCAGATCTTTCCGATAGCATCATTCTTGCCGATCTTGTCGTAGTCAAGCACTGTGATCACAGCTTGAATTTTCTATGAAAACAATACAAATAATATTATTACCAATAATTACTATATATTATTATTGACTGACCAATATTATTGACACTGACTGGCTGAGACAGATACAGAAAGTGTCCTACCTGCATCTGGTCCTGTGGAATCTCAAAGCTGAAGGACTCGTTGTAGTAGGGGTTCAGTGTGTTCTTTTTCACTGTGGTCTTCTTCTTCTTCAGTCGCTTTCCATTTTGTAGAAGGTGAATCTTTACATAGGGATCTGCAGAGGGTTATCAGCACAGTATTTGAACAGTTAAACAGATGTTTAAGTTGGAATCCTGTTGTGTATGTTGTTTACATAAACTTCAGGTGAGAGAAAGAACTTAATATAAATTGCACTATAAACTTTAATTTTTTTAGTCTGAGGAAATAGATTAAAAATATAATAATATATTTAATTTGTTTGTACCTCAATAGTAACATGAAAAGATTTCTAGGTCTTTAAGTCAGAACTTAGCCTAACTCCTCTTGCAGCTTACACTTACAATTATACATTTGGCAGTTGCTTTTATCTAAAAAAACTTACAGTGCATTCAAAATATACATTTATCAGTTTTTAAGTTTCTGGGACTCAAACCCATGACCTTGGGTTCAAATGGCATGCTTTATCAGCTGAGATGTCTAACAGACTTTACAGAATTCAAATCCAAAAACCTTTGAGTCACCAACCTATTACTTAAACAACTAGGCCACACCTGGTCTTTCCTTTAATCACATTATCTTGAATGTTTAAGACCCATTTTTGTTCTATTGTATTCACCTAAAGTGCTTGAAAAGGGTTTTAAGCAGCTGCTGTTCCCATATTAGCCAGCAGATGGAAGCTTTGAGGTTGGCATGAAGGGGGTTATGAGGCAGCACAAGCAGAGGACTGCAGAGTCAGCACGTGAGTGCTATCTGTTCTGCATGGCTACCGCTAAAGAACAGGCGTGACACTAAAACGCTGCTGCAGCAACAGAATCCTGCTGCGCACTTCTGCCACAGACATGATGAATTAATTTACAAAGCAAGTAATGACTAAAATATGCATATCTACTGCATATATTAACCACAGCCCTTTTAATCTCTTAAAAGAGAAAAATAAAATCTAAATATTATTGTTATAATGTGATTTTATGTGACTCTGCAGTCAGAAAATCAGATGAAGTGTGTTATCTCCACCCACTCTCCAGAAAGACAAGAGCAATGTAGTGCGTGAGTGTGTGTGTGTCTTTATGTATACCCGAGAGTCCTCCAACATCCATCTTCTTCAGGTTCTTAGCTTCCAGGATACATATGGTGAGTTTCCCAGCTGTAGGTACATAGCGCAGAGAGATGCAGATATCTCCAAGCTTTTCAGGCTGTGTTGAAATGAAATCAAGTAGATTTTAGATTTCACATGCTTCTGTGTTTTACATGTTAGTTCTTTATATGTTTATTTAAATTATTGAAAGTACATTCTATCCTTATCCTTATCTACCCTGCCAGATCTCTGCTGATTTCCACCCTTACACAGAGAAAAACTTTTTAGAGGTTTTTAGAGAGGTTTTTAGAGATTGAGAGACTTGATTGAGCTCTCAGTTATGTCTCAGTATATTAACAATAGTAGCATATAGCTATTACATGTGGGTAGTACTACTCCAATAATTCCAAAGTCCTGAAAGATACATGTTTGAGTTCATACTGTAATCTCTGACTTCTTTTTGCAGATATTGATGTCCAAGCAGATCTGAGCACAATTTGAGTTATTGAGATCTCATCTACAACTCTATAGGAGACATGCAAGCTCAAGTCTCCATTTGCTCACCATTTAGTCTCATTGCTGTCTAAGAGATATTAAAGAGATGATTGCTCTTTCCCTTGGTCAGTCTTACATCAAAGAGTCATTTAGTTGCTTGTTAAGGGGAAATATTCTTGTTTCTGAAACACATGTTGAGGTATAAAAGCCTTATATAATGTTATGTTACATTATGGGTGTAAAAGCAAGTTTAACAGTGCAGCTTCATTAACTCTTGTGAAGAGGGTGACAGATGAACAGCAGGTTTACCTCTTCTTTCTCAGCACTCTCTAGGTCTCTCCACTGCTCGATGGGCTGGGCCAGGTCCAGCGTATTCATGGGAATCTTCACCTCGCCTATCACATCATGCTTTGAGAAGCGGTCAAAGTCGTATACAGACATGACCAGAGTCTTGCCTCCCATTTCATTGAACGGAATCTAGATTAAAATAATATTAGTAAGACAAAATGTAATCACTTTTTGGTATGAAGCAGAATATTATAATTTAATCTGAGTGTTTTAATTCTAGTGTCAACTATGTAAAAAATATCTTAACTAGCCAGGTCATACTAGTTAGTGAAAGCATCACTATTTGTACTTTATATACTTGGAATTATGGATTTAAAAAAAATAGGCAACCATTCAGAACAATCTACCAACCATCTAGCATTGCTCTAGCAACACCCTAGCAACCACATAGCAAAGGCAACTATCTGCAATGCCCTATAATAGCCCCTTTCACACAGTAATCCAGGTAATTTACCATCAGATTACAAGAATGACTTTTTTCTGTAAATACACAAATGTGTCGTTCACACAAGCAGTGGTGTTTCGTTCCATTCACACATTAATACCAAAGTACCAGTAAATTCTGTGATGTCATTAACCATGAGTGAGCAATATTTAGTCTTTAATTGATGATTGTAATTTATCATAATTAAATGGTTATTCTCAGGATTAAAGCTATCAATGTTATGTTTGTTGAAAACAGAAGAGATGGTTATCATCAGGATGATGAGATAAACTTCAACATGAAATAGGTTCTGTACCTTAAAGTGGAAAGTCTCATTGAAGACAGGGTTCAGGGTTTTCTTGTGCACCTTGGTATCAAACTTCTTCTTCTTGTCTGGGAGAATGAAAACTTTGACATATGGGTCAGAGGTGCCTCCACTGTCCATGGAGAGAAGATCTGCAGCTTGCAGGATGCCCACTGTCAGCTACATAATAAAAACAAAAGTCTGATTATTAAATTTCTTTTTACTTGAAAAATTGCAAAACTGACAGCCGTTCGGGTTTACTGAATTAATAGAATCAAACACAAATATTTTCATTTGTTTAAATGATGGCTGTCAATTTAGTATTACATTTAAATTAGTATTACATTTATGCTCCCTGAAACCCTATGATTTTTCTATCATTGGAACAGAATGCAAGGAATTGTTAATATTGCTGAACTGTTTTTAACTTAGAAATGCACCACTCATGGTATGAAATTCTGAAAAACAAAAAATATATCTACATGTGTACCTTGACCAACAATTAAAAAATAGTGCAGTTGAAAAACAAGATTTCCATTTCAAAATTACTGTGGACTGCAGGCCAGAGATAGGCGTATATTCAATGATAAAACAAATCAATATTGATTATCTTTATTTGGGGATCTCCATTAATATATAAAATATGAGCATTCTTTTAATAATATATGATTTTTTGATAAATTAATTTGATTAATCTGCATATCATGTAATTAATTCTAAAGAATTGTGGCTAACCTTGCCCTCAGAGAAGTCATAATCTAAGGAGAACTGCAGTTTTCCGAGTTTCTCTTTCTCTTTGGGTTCCTCCTCTTTCTCTTCAGGTAATCCTGTGTCTATATCTTCTTCGTCATCATCCTCTTCCTGTTTCTTTAGAGACAGAAGGACAGCAGAGCATTACAGAAGGAATCAGAGCAGACCTGATGGAAAGTAAATGAAGTTCTCCAAGCATGTTTCATTGGGCCAGTTTCAATCTTACCTGAAGTCTGCCAGGTGTCAAATCACCTGGATGTTATTGTATGTAACTGGGGCAGCGATGACCTTAGTAACAACATGACTTGATTTCACTTTTCCTTTTATGACACCATTTGTATCAACAATCTACATTTGTCTTGTGGAAGGAAAGCGTTTTGGAAATGTTTGAAGCAGGTGTCCATAAATTGACTTCTAGTCTGTAGGGTATAATAAAACCCGTTATGTTGGTTATGAGACATCCTGGGGGGGGCTGGTTTCACACATGACAAAAGGTTCAGAAGATACAGAAGGCAAGTTATGGTCCTTGGAAAAGCAACGAGAACAAATGTATCTTATAAACCCGATACTGTATAATTATAATTACATACTGTACAGTACAACATTAGGATTCTAAAGATCGCCATCTCTGCATACACCTGAGATATAATGAAACATTTTCCTCCCTGCTGTTATTCAACATGACAATGGAACAAAAATTGAAATGGATCTTAATTAACTTGTATTATCATTTGCACTGTTGGTGATTTAATTTTATATGATGATTCTGTAATTAACACAATGTTCGTGCTCTGTGCCATAATTAAAAATTACTTAAATGTTGTTGTACAAGCCTTTCTATTGCTTGTGTGAACTAAAACTTTGAACTTATAATTGGATCACTAAGTAAAAATTAGGACATTGAAATGTCTGCAGTAATTTATGGTACAGATGAATGGGGCATATTGATACATTTATCAAGGCTATATTTTTAGTGAATAAAGTTTGCAGACCATTCTTCTGAGCCAAATTCTTCCAATATTTGTGGGCTCTTTGTAACCCATTTGTTTTATTCTCACTATCTTTAGCAAGTAAAATCCAATGCTATGTTGAATGAAAGATGAATCCTCACATTTTTATTCACACACTATAAACTAAGAGTTTGGAGCAGCTTCTCAATCCACCTTCCTCGGTGGTGGAAACAAGCCTATTGCCCAACAATCAATGTTCATGTGTATTTAATGTGTATTTAAACAGGTTTGTTGCAGTTTGGTGGACAAAGACACACATTAAGCTACCCACATTCAAATGAACCATCAACACACACACAATATAGATCCTAGTACTTATCATATGTGTACTTATAGTACTTATACATACAAGTGAAATTAAAAAGATTAAATTGTTTTCCAGACTAAGTGGGCTGTTCTTGGCCATGATAAGCTGCTAAGTAGACCAGACTTTATGCACATAATCAAAAATCTGGCTTTGCATAGTATCTGTGTTCTCTGAATCTCTGACACACAGATCTAGTGCTTATATTGACAGACAGTACTTTGGAGGCCACTGGTGTGATCAAGTAATGATGTTATCCTCCCAGCAAGCTCATCCATGTGGGACTGCCAACAGCATCACTACTACAGCCTCACTGTGTCTGTTTCATAAGATCAAGCATTTCTGAGTTTCTTAATGCACTTTGTAGAATATATGGCGATACTAAAGCACTGCTAGAGAAAGCTAATAAAGCAAATATTAGCTTACATAGATGAATTTGTCTTATTCAGCTTTAGGGAAAAACAAGAAAACTAAAAGAAAAAAAACGACAAATAGAGTTGAATCAGAATGTTCTAACTAGAAAAAAGGCTTGGAGTCAGGATTTGTCCTTCCTGGTCACGCACCCACAGAACACACGCACACACGCACACACACGCACACACACGCACACACACATAAAAACAGTACAGCACCATTTCTTATCTCAATTGAATTGTTAAAATGCATTCATGCATGGCAAGCCACAAAATGCAACATCTGAAAATAATCATAGCTTATTGCATAATTAACAGAGCAATAGTGAAGAAAACCCTTGCAATGCTGCATTAGATCATTATTAATGATTATTGATGTAACAGAATAATGCAATGTTCCTAATACCATATGAAGTGGGTTGTGGTTCTTCTATGCAACATAAATTGACTTGCATTGAGCATTCAGAGGCAGTCATGCTAAAGTTAAAGTGAATTCTTCTTAGTAAAGGTAGCAGATAAAATAAGGAACAGTGAAGGAGAGGTTAAACACCCACAAAATAAACCATTATTTGCACAAACTGCAGTCAAATTGGCATGTAATTACAAACCGCTTTCATTGAATCGTGATTTAGATTCATTAACACAGATTTGTTATCATTTTTAGCCTATTTGCTGTAAGTGCTGCTGTTCACTAACCCAAGCAAAAACACTGGGCTGCTCTATCTCCAAAATATATGATGTGCTTTTTAGAAACTATCAGAAAAATGCTTGCACATTACTGTTGGTGGAATTGTTTGGCTATTAATCATGAAGACATTTTGAAAAGGTCTTTACGTGATAGACAGAGACTTCAGTTCAATTCTCGGGACAGTAAATTATTTAAGGTGAAATATATCATTTCTGTAGGTTCATTTGCAGGAAAACAGACACATCACCTTTAAGAATATTTCCATGTGAAATACACTAAACTTGCACACATACACGCAGCATAACGCACATTCAAAATAAAAAAAACAAACTAAAACATTGCAATAAGTCTCCTGGTGAGATGTTTTCTACCCCACCTGCTTTATGCTTTGGTTCATCTTCACATTTTTGAAGGAGAAAGATTATTTGTTTCCACAATGGGTCATCCAGAAAAGCTACTCTCAAGTCAAGTCAAGTCGTGGTCATTCACTGGTGCCTGTATGAAGGGCATGCATTGGGTTTTGTCTCAAATACTGCTTCACCTAATGTGTGCTTGTCTTTGTGTTCCCTTTTAAAGCCACTGAACCATTTTAAGAAAGGATTTTAAAATTGATTGTTCTACCAACCCAAATGTTAGATTCTGTTTGCCTACTAAGGGAACATTCGAGAGACCAGTTTGTGACATCAGATAGGTGAAGCAGGTTTTAGAGGACAAAGCACCAACCGTACCCTTTCAACATGCATGTTAGTGAGGATTGGTGTGCTGGTATTCTCATTAAGCAGGGATGAAGTTTAATTTCATAACCAGATGCACATACACTTTTAAAGGGCCATCACTTATTTTTAATTGGGTTTTTAAAAATTACCCATACTGCTTGTGGTCATGTTGCATGTCAAACCAGTGGAATGCAAGCCCCTCCCCCAACCAACCCCAAACTAGTTCCTCAGGCAACCTCAGCACCCCTGCAGCTTGCAAGACCAGTAAAAGCCAGAGATCTCATTCTCAGCCAGTCTTTAATGCGCAGTTTCCCCTGCCCTGGTCTGAGCTTACACCAGGCGGTCAGAGAGGGGTACTGCAAGCCATTTCACACCTACCGTAAGTAGTCAGGTCCACCAAGATACATGGAGCACATATCAGACACAGAACGGGAAGGATAGAGAAATTAAGAAATGGAGAGAAAAGGAGAGATTGAACTCACAGAAGACAGAATAAAGTAAAGGAAAAAGGAAATCAAGTAACTTACTGGACATGTATCAAAAATGACACATTTTTTTAAACAAACAAACAACAATGTAAAACATTCTGTCATTGATCATTGTAATAAACATTGCATGTACAATGGGGTCCAAATGTCTGAGACCACATTGATCAGAGATCAAATCAGAGATTTACAAACTATTTTAAACTGGAAAATAAACAGTAGGTTTAGGATTCTGAAAGATTTCAAACAAAGAAATAGTATGGTGTGTTACAAATAAGATGCTACACTATTTCAATTTCACTATGTCAGTGAACATTATTAAATTATATTGGATAACATGTCCAGTCAGGTTTTGCAGAATTTGTGACTGAATGGTCTCATTAAGGTGGAGTATATATGCTTTTAATATCTTAAACTTTAATTAAATTATATATATATATATATATATATATATATATATATATATATATATATATATATATATACCTGTGTGTGTGTATATGTGTAAAATATTGTAATGAATATAAATTGTTGAAAAATACTTTCACTAGCGGTATCAGACTCTTGGATTTCAATTTATAACCATTTTAAAAAACATCTGAGACGCAAACCACATAATAATTGGAGGTGTTTTTTACAGGGTAGTAATAATGAGTCTGTCCTGATGTTGTTTCTGCAGGGTTAAGTTTCTGGAGATTATTTATATAGAAAATGATACATTAGGATATGTCAGGGCAGAACTTTAATGATTCCCAAAAGGGAATTAAACTGTCACAATAGCAAACATACAGCGCACTGCGGAACCTGACACAAGACGGCAAATATAGCAAAACTCTTTAGCTATTCAGCCATTATACCCTACACAGAGATAAAAAAGATGGAGTACCACTGTGCGTTCTCTGGAAAATGTGTCATTTTTAACACAAAGCACAAGAGATTAACAGCACACACATTCTTTTGAAACCAAATTATACGAACACAGCAAATGAAATGACAAGGCGGGAAATCTTTCATGTAGCTTTCCTGCTTTACAGGCAGCAAGTGACGTACAGCCCTGAATATTTTATATTCCATGAATATTAAATAGCGAAAAATCTTTCCAGAATACTAACCATCCATTTGCATGACCTAGAAGCTATATTAAGGACATGTGAGGTAGTAACACAGCCTTTTATAACATAGGAGCTTACATGTTGAGTAGTGTATAAAATATATTCAGCAAAAATAATTATTAAACAAGTGGAAAAGCTTTGACGTGGCATACAACCATACTAAAGTTCTTATTAATAGGCAAGGAGGAAATAATAATTAGTCTGGAGGAAACATACATTTTTTTCTATTTTTTTAAGTCCCCTTCACACACTTTCTCTGCCATCATTTACTCACATCCCATCATGTTGTTCCAAAACTTTAGGATTTTCTCTCCATAGAACACATTCTACAAGTCATGCAATGCATTTGTGCTCAGACCACATTTAACTATAAATCGCTATCTACAGTACTACAGCACATTTTTAACAGCTGTTGTCACTGTTCACGTTCATTGCATGGATAAAATATGCCTGGACATTAGGCTGTAATTTTGCCTGGACAATAAGTCGTAACTTTGGTGTTCCAAGTCATGTAGATTTAAAAAGATATGAAGGAAGGTGAGTAAATGAAGACAGTATTTATATTTTTTGATGAACTGTCCCTTTAAGGACAAAAAGCCGTGTGGGTAGTGTTGGGTGGTCATACCTCTCCTCCCTTCATGTTCTTCATTCCCATGTCTCCCTTGCCTTTCTTTCCCTTCTTGCCTTTTTTCTTCTTAAGGCAGGTCTTTTTAACGATGCAGAAACAGCAGGTGAGGATGAGGACCACCGCTACAATAGCGATGGCAATGATGGCCCAGGGAGGCACTTAAAGTGAGAATAAACAAAGAAAGATGCAGGAACGTGAGCTGGCAAAACAATTCTAGTTTTAACAGTTCCATTGTTTGAGTCAAGCGTATCTTTACCATCACCTCTTGATCCATAAAGAATAAGACCATGATTTAAATGTCACTGAATGTGGGAAGAGACTGGGTAATTGAAAAGTTATAGCTTAGGGGTATACTAATGACAACTGTAAGAAGAATGGTTGCCTTGCACAAACTTTAAAGTAGTTTTAAAAAGTCTGGATCCAAGTGGTTACCAAGGCATTGGTAGCCTCTTGGGTATTACTGGGTGGTTGCTAGGATGCTGTGGTTGTTTTCTAGGGTGTTGCTGGAGAGTTCTTGGTGGTTGCTAGGGCATTGGCTAGGTGGTTGCTAAAATGCTTTGAGTGGTTGCTTGCGAATTCAGGGACTCTGTCAATGTAAGTTTAAAGGATGTTTAATCTTAAACTATAAGAAAACTGCATGTACAACCAGTTACAAAAAAGAATATTATGTATATAACAAGCTAAAGATTGTGCAGAGTTTGCTTGTTCTAGGTTGAAATATTCAGGCTTTTGAAGAAAATCAAATTGACAGATTACTTGGATATTGATCGATAGGAAAACAGCACAAATTCAGCACCTGAAAAGACTGAAAAGACTTTGGTAGATTTGCTGGATGTAGTTCTAAGATTAGTTACATTCGGTAACTTTTGTCGTATATTATTAATTTTGT
Organism: Chromobotia macracanthus; assembly: GCA_036877525.1. Lineage (NCBI taxonomy): Eukaryota > Metazoa > Chordata > Actinopteri > Cypriniformes > Botiidae > Chromobotia > Chromobotia macracanthus. The sequence continues at coordinate 12,296,084 of JAZGTH010000006.1, forward strand.
AGAATAACATAGCAAAAATAATAATGATACTACTATACACAAATAATAATCAGTTATTTGCTTAAATACACCAGGGGTCAAACACTCACGTGGTAGCTTGTCCATCTCATTAAGGAACTTGTTTTTGATGTCACCAAAGACGTCATTCTTGCTGACAGGGCCATGATGCTCTGTGGAGTTGTCTGCAGGTGTGGAAACAGCAGGGGCCATCGTCAGGGCACTGGTGCCTGTGGGCTCAGGGCCCACCATGGCCTCAGGCTTTTTCTTGAACAAATTCCACTTCATGTTTTATGGCTACACCAACAGAAACCCTGATGGGAGAAAAAAGTGGGGTTAAGATGATGTGGATGTGATGGCATGTTCATGAGTCACTAAACATTGCGTTGACTCAGAGGGCTACATACGCCCTCTGAATGGAAATGGAATGGAACAACTTACTCTACCCATCAAACATGCAAATGTTGCCGCATAGGCATTTACTGTGTGACTTTATGACTGTCAACATCATGTCACACACTGCCAGATCTCTTGATTATCAAAACAGACCTAATAATGTAACATGATGTGGTACTTATAAGCAAGCAGGATTCCAAGTTACCTGACAAATGAAAATGACTTTTTTATATTTTTAACTTCCTGTTGGGGCCCTGATTCAAAATTTTGAACACAGTCAACATGTTCTTTTGTCTAATGTAATTCTCTTTGAGTTGAAACTAGTACTGACAAAAGAATGAGTATGAGATATTAAAATATTAGATTTGACTGGAAACAACAGTGTGTTCTTTAACCTGCTTTACCCTGTCATATACAACATACCACATGAAGCTCTGCAGTTTTGAATAAATCACTGAAAATATAAAAGTCGCACTTTAAAGTTCAACACGATTCACCTGAAACCCGCTCCACGGGGAATGATAAACTTAACGAAAGGAGATTTGCCCTCTCATTTCATTAAAAACACAGAGATATAGGGAAAAATAAAGGATTTCTCATTTCTCGAGCATCAATTCTCTGCTCCAGTGGCGAAGAGCCTGTCTGCACCCATTGCATCGCGTGAATAATTTAATGAAGCTGACAATTTACGGGATAAGCCGCTTTATTATTCGAGGACAGGTTATCGCTATCCCGCTGTTATGCAACGTTATGTTGCATAAGTCGAGTGGCCCACAGACAGACTGCAGCAAGAGCTAACAAAAGAGAAGATGAAAACAGACGGAAAACGATGAATAGAGCGACAGTGAGTCACAGACGCGTGCACCCACATCTCTTTCTTACAGCAGTCTGATTAATGACACGTCACCACCTGTAAATCTAAACCAACCCATCCTGACTGTTTTAGCCACAAACACAAGTTCATTTGTTCCACTAATGATTCTCAATAACTTTCGATGTTTGTATTTTGACTTCTTGAAAAACATTAATAAGGCCAATACTATATCCAATAGTTAACTGAGGCTGGTTTCTTACTCAGTATTTTTGACATGTTTTTCAGTAAAAATATTTGAACATCTTTAAAATTAAATACATTCACTTTAAAAGCAACACTGTTTAAGGTAATGATTGTTTTAGAGAATGTATCTAAGTTTATGGAAAGTTTCTCACAAATTTAAATTTGTTCTCAATACAAGAAAATATCCTTAGCACTTGGAAAAAGTACACAAATTTAAAAAATTATTTTTAATAAAAAAAAATTAATACAGTTTAAAAAATCTTTAGTTTACTAGTTTCCAGCTGGTTATGCTTTAAAACCCAGATTATATATTTTAAATTAAATGTAAATTAAATGGTGACCCAAAACATTATAAAGATTATATTCAGAACTACAATCAAACATTGAGATGTATACATATTACCATGAACTGCACAGGCCCAACAATATTCAAAATTATTAACATGAAATACGGTTTAGGAACTGAATAGGAAAATTGACTTTTTCGTTAAGTGTTTGTCTTTGTGGTTTTAGTGTTTGGTTTCTAAATTTATCTTGAATTTTAATGAGTAAATCACTGCTGCCCATAAATCACTGGCCATCTTGGCATCTTCCTAGTTTGGCTTTCTTTTACCAAGTGATAGATTAATTTGCACCAAAATTCTGTGGAGTTTAATTAGATGTCAACAACAAAAGATATGAGAAGCATTTTTTCCTTGCTTTCAAAGGAGCCCAGACACTGAGAACGATGCATCACAAGGACACAGAGGTTAAGGTCTGCGAATATCAGTACATAAACTCCCCCTCTAAACGAATTCAAGAAGACCTTGCAACGTATTAAGCTTCAATTTTATTAGATACAGACATATTTACAGAATGACTCAGAGCCTGGATCAATTTCAAGATTAAACAAATACTGACAAATAATGCACTTGTTTGAACAGCTTGTAACCCACCTAGAGCTGTCCAATTATATAATGTAACTTATTCATGTTGAAAACAAAGAGACCTGTGATCTAAGTAAATTGGCTGACTAAACAATCCCAAGGTAATTTCAACTGGCTGACAAATTATTGTGTTAAAATGGCTGAGGTGCTCCAATGAATAAATACCTAGGAGAAAATTAGAGACAAATTGTTGCTAATCCTCCAAAGGAGCATAAGTTAATAAGCAAGAGGCAGCTTATGAGCTTGGGAGAAATGTCTTGGTGTCGTTTGTCAACACAAGCAGCCATAACTGTCCAAGGGCTTTAATTACAAGAATTATTTTTGCACGAAACCAACAGTGTCACAAAGTTGTCAATGGTTTTAGAAATAATGCCAAAACTGCAGATGTGCTAGTTCTTCTGGGAAGCAGGAACAGCGATACAATATACTAAATTATCAATTAACAAAGCTGTATTGCTAACAAAGACAATTAAAAGATTCCATTTTGTGTTTTTTTAGCTTTGATGTGCTTGAATGATCTGTCTCGTAAAGCTATGAAATGTTCAGTGTTTGTTATGCAATGCAACTGGCTATATTGTGTTGAAAATGTGAGTCGTTTATTTTTAGCTTGTTTATACATACAACTGTTATTTATAAGCAACTTCAGACTCACAGCTGCGATGTTGTACTGAATATTAGCATGGCTTTGGTTACCTACAGCCGAATCACAGCCATTCTGCTATATGTGACCCTGTCTGTGAAATCGTGTGAAATGAGATTAGGAGCATGTTTGATTTCAATAATTATTTCACTATGATTTCAAACTCTGACTTGGCCTTATCAGCCAATATTAAAGATATCAGTGTTATATTTTCATTTTTTTTACATATGATAATTTTTATGTGGGAAAAAGAAAAAAGAAACTTAATGATTTTAGCTGGGTTTTCACAGGCATGGTCACATATTCTCTATAATGCAGTTTTGCAGATGTAATTTTGTGGGCTTGGATGATCTTTTTCACCCATTTTATTCTGCTTACTGACGTCACTTCAGACTTTATTGCTGCTTAAATGGAACATTTGGAAGAGGCCTCTCTCACCTCTTTTCCTGTCTGCAGTGTCCTGTGAGTGTGTTTAACCCAGTGATATGATCATTGGACTCACTGAGATGGAGATTTATCCTTCTGTTTGTATGGGGAGAGAGTGAGACAGAGAGCTGAAGTAAATGAGAAGCTTGTGTCCGTGTCTTTGCTCTGGGGGTGACTACATACCGCCCAGAGGACAAAAGACACTTTGCTTTTTATGGGAGCCATTATCTTCACTGCACTCTCAGTGATTTTACAGCTCTCTGAGATTCTCCTGCTGTGTTATATGTGCCACTGCCAGCACACTTATGGTAAATACAATACAACAAATTGAAGTCAAGGAATAATCAGATCATTACAATGGACTAGAAAGTTAGAGGAACCCAGACCTTACCTGAGACCAACAACTGACCCAACTGATACTATCAAATTATAATTACAGACCCAGGAAAATGAAGAAAACAAAGTGTCAGAGTTAGAAATTTGTTTGGATTAATCATTACACATGTAGTCAGATACATGTGGATATAAAGAGGTGGATTTATGCAACAGCCCTCTTAACTCATCTCACTCAAACACAAAGCACTGACCCTTTATTTCAACTATTGCACTCAATGCAAATCTGGAATAGTTACATATTTAAACTATTGTCCTCTATGCAACACCTACAGCTGCTGCATTCTGCTGATCACAAATGTGGCCTTTACTGATGATCACAAATGTGATGTTTCTAATCACAAATGTGACATTCACATTTCATTATATTATATACTGATCACTCACCCATCTATCATTCATTGATATACATTGCCTGACTGTTGTGCATGTATATTAAACATCCTGCTGCTTGGACACTTCCACTTGGTCAATATAAAGGTTGTAACTATTTTCCAATTTGTAACTAAATGCCAAATGTAACTATTTGCCATCTTGACTAAAACTTTCCTGTCAAGTCTATTGGCTGTAATGACACATTTGATTCATACAAAGTTTTATCTGGCGCAAATATACAGTGATCTAGGAACAGAAGGGGCAGAAATGGACCTGGCTCATTTGGCAGACCAAATCAAACCTTCAGCGATCCGACTAGATAGCAATGCTGAACTCCATCATGATAATTGCTTCAGGGCATCTGCCAGTCTTTTCTTGTGCAGTGTGGGAGTTTTCTCTATACAATCCACATGTCGACACTTTGTATTCTACTGTTGTATTCCAAGAATGCTGTAGTCCATAATGATCCATACATAGACTATATTGCCTGAATCTGATGGAACCTGTCAAAACATGTCTGGGTCAGAGTTCCCTTAAAAATCGAAATAATAAATATGATATAAGATAATATATATAAGATAATATATGATATAAGATGAAGAATATGATATACTTGCTTAATGAAAATAAAACTTAATTTTATAGCCATTTTCCCTGATGTTATTGTAAAAAAATTGTTATACTATTTACATAATAATTATTTACAAAATAATGTCATAAATAAAAAAGTAGGCTCTGTAAATGCTGTTTTTTTCTACATCTGAAATATGACAGATCCATCATATAACACAACTGAATTAGAACAAATAAATAGATACAAACAATCATCATTATCCTCCATTATATAAGTAGTGTTACAAAAACAGGTGCTTAAAACACATTCTTGATAACAACACCCTTCTGGTAACACAAAACACAAAATCTCTTGGTAGCTCCTGTTGTGTTCCTGCCAAATATTTGGCTAAGAGTGGGCAGTCTCTGTAGAATCACTGGTGTACTGTGTAACTCAAAAACACATTGTTTTGTGTCCTTATATGGACAAAAATGGACATGAATTTGGTTTGACATTTGGTATCAGACAATGATTTGATTTTAGTATGTCCAACACACCATGATGTTACAGCGATTTAATTACATCCTCAAGCTTGCAATTATGTTTGCAAAAATAACACTTGATTCTGTGCCATTGTGGCATCATTAAATATTAGCCAACCATTACAAGTTTAATCCTAATGTAGACTGACAGGATCAGTTTAGCCCAGGATGAAAAGGTTCACTATTATCAAAATGAATCTGTATTTGGCAAACCCCCCATGTTAACAGATTAACCTATCAACTCCACCAAAATAGCAATGTGTAATGTTTTTACAACACAAACAACAGGCTGCCACACAAATACTAAACGTCAAAACATGCTCAGATTTTATCAGATGCCTTTCATTATAACTTCTAAATTGTAAAAGCAGCTCTTTATTACACTGAAGGCTAAACTAGTAATAAGAAAAGAAATAAGATGCCTCAGGGTGACTAACTGCACAAAATGATTACATTTCAAATGTAATCATTCAAAAACCTGAGCTTCTTACCTTAAGCTCACCACATACACTATAGTGCAAAGCATGCCCATGGTTCACTTGTATACTATGTTATAAAAACAAAAACAAATCTCCATTATAGGATATTCAAACTGTGTTCACATTGTTCACAAAGTTTATTCATGTTATATTTATGTGGGGTTTTACTATTTTATGTCCTTGTTTTAGCTAAATGGGCACACTTGGGGGAAAATGTTTATTTTAACTGATTTTAGTTAAAGCAGTTTAATGGTGTTAAAGGTCTTATTTATTGTGTTTACTTATTTATTGCCTTTTAAATAATTTTTTCTCCTGATTTAACTGATTTTAGAAAAATGACATGACATTTAGAAAAATACACTCCAATTACCAGGATGGGAACCTATAGTTTAGGTCCACCAGGTAATGAAGGGACAAAACTGAAACAAGCATATAGATGTATGTAAAGATGTACTAATTGAGGATTACATATCACAACATCCTCCTTGAGTGAAATGATAATTATGGTGCCCCATGGTTAAGAAAGAACAGTTGGTAGTGCCACTTAGTTTCTATCCACAACCTTTCACACTTAACAATGTTTTGCACTACTGAACAGAGATATCTAAAGTAAAACATCCTATTTGTGACCGCATGTGTTCTTATATATCACACAGTATACTAAACCACATAAATGGAACAAAAAACACAGGCCTTTTGTAGCCTCAGCATAATAATCTCATTATTGGAATTAATAACTCTGAAGCTGGTCAGCCTCTTTCTGGTACATAACCCTGTGTGTGTCTCACTAAAAAACTGCTGCTGTTCAGCATGTCCTCAGCTAACAGATAATTTAAAACATCACAGCCAGAGTACCAAGGCCTCACGTCCTCACTGGTTTCCCAGCCAGCCTCCAATTCCCCTCACACAGTTGTTTGCCAGGACTTTACCCTCGACATGAGAAAACTACCAAAATACTTCCACCACTACACAAAACCGAACACAGTAATACAGTTATGAGGTTGGCTGTACATTATCTGTAAGCGTTTTTCTGCTTTATGTTCGGATTAATTCAGCTGGTTCTTGGGAAACGAGCGTGTGGACTCATTGAAGTGAGAAATGAAAGACAGTGACCGGTGACTCTGTGGCTCAGCAGAATAATTCCTCTGGACCGGTTAGGTCAGCACTTGTAATGGCTGACTGAGAATCAGTCATGAATTTTTCCTTTTTATGGCTGTCAGAAATTTGATATGAGGGCAGTTTTAGAAAGTGGAGTTGCAGATAAATGGGTACTGTGAAATTTTGATTTTTTTTATTATAATCATATCGGTGATGTAAGCGTTTTTTTTGGAATGCCATAAAATATCCCTCCTACCTGACACATATTACAGAAATAAGCCTCTTAAAAAAACAATCATGAGATTTAAATGTCCTGATTGGCTGACAAAAGAATGTGCACCTTTTACTGGTGACTGCCCTGAACTGTGATGTCAAAGACAGTGGACTGGAAAGAATATAAGCTAATTGCACACTTTAAAGAGCCCTTCAACAAAAACACTAACAAATAGACTATAATGAAATAGTAGTGATATATACTGTGTTGCTGGCAAAAACAAGTACTTGTAAACAGCTATCAATGGAAAAGATGCTGTTGAAAGCAAATGGTGTATTTACAGCATTTACCACCAGAGACTAAATAGACAATGTTAACTAGACAAAGCCTGAGCCCTTGATCCAAATCCTGTGGCAGCCATATTGGAATAAGGGGAATGGCAAAGGCTTTATTAACCCAATCAGAATACAATCATAAATCTTCAGGTCATGAGGTCAAAGCACCTTAAATTTGACCATTAACCCTAAAAGAGTCCATGCTTTAAGATTTAAAAACAAACAAATTTGAGGATCCTTTTTTAGTAGCTTTGTTTTTGTACAAACCTAAACCTCAGGAAAAATATATTACTCTCACTTGATGACATACGACAGTCATCTATAAAACATGATCTCATGTGACCGTGTATGAAGTATGATTGCATTTTCCTGCATTACATAACACTCTGTTCAAAGCTCTTATTTTGCATATGATGGATAAAAACAGTTTCTAGATAATTTGTTCAAGTTACATGTTATTGCATCACGCACAGGGATTTTAAAGTG